>OY728145.1:858913103-859538103 GCA_963277665.1 Viscum album
ATTATGTACTATTATAAATACATATATATAGTGGATAAATATATGTTACATATGATATCTAAATCGTGAATATCATTCTCTAGATAATGGACTTTTGACCACTTGGACAACCTATAATTATAAGAAGTTCATTTTTTACTTAAGTTCCAAATATCAACAAAATAGATGTTATTAATTTAAATGATTATGTAATGTTTATAAAGTGGTAATAAGTAATATAAAAGTAATCTTAAACTTTAAAAATGTTCTTAAACATGTATAAATTAACTTTTGTTTTTTATTCAGGAAGAATAATGAACAAATGAGTCAAGTCAGACACAAGGTAAGGGGACTTCTTAACCCAATTTCCATTCTTTGGGTTAAACTTATACTTATTAATTATGTCATTATATGAATATGTATGATTGATCTCATAATGTTTTACACTTAATATCCAATTATATTTTTTGTATTAATGTTTGTAACCCATATTTATTTCATTGATTATTCTTAATGTAATGATATGTTCTTTTTATGGGAACCCTTCACCCTCCTCTTTTAGTCAAAGAATTATTTTATGTTATGTATTTTAATTTCCATTATCTTATGTTGGGATATGTTCTTATATATCCTTATTTCTGTACATGTTATGTCCAAGTGATTAGATACCCTTTTCTCTCTCATCAACTCATTTTCTGAATTTTAATGTGACGTTGTTAGGCTGCTGAATTTTCGTAAGGTACTATGTCTCAGTCTCCTTTCATTTGAGTCATATCTTGATATTGTGCACCTTAATTATCCTATAATGTTTGTATATTTCCCTATTACATATTATATCATGAATCTCTATATTATCTTGATATTATAAGTTTTTTTTAATGTTATTCTTTAACTATTTTTATTTAGGTATTTCTTAAATTGGTAAGGGACTATTTAACTAAAACATTGTTTTAAATGGTTTGAAGATTTAATCCTATAAGTCATTATTATTAATGTACATGTTTTCAAAATAATTTTAATGATTTATTTATATTTACATTAATATTTTAAAATGTTAATTACGATAAAAGTTTCAAAGTTATAAGGGACACTTTGATTCAAAAATATCATTATTAAATGTTTTAAATGGGTTTAAACAATAATCTTTTTCAATGAAGCCTTTTACGAAATAACAAAAATGAAAGTTTTTTTAACAAACATGGTGACAAAGACATTTTTTCCACCACAAGTATTATTTGATCTTTGTCTTCCTTAACAGGAACAGATGTTTTTTAAAAGGAAAATAAATACCATATACCTTTTACGTATTTTGGTATTAAAAATGATAATGAGAATGGATGGATTATTTTCAATATCTAGAAATGATATATTGTGATTAAAATGTAGAAATGATATCTTTACTTTATGTTTGTTTTATTTGTTATGAATAGGTTATGGTTATTCTGAATGTTTTAAATATACGGGTGGTTCCATGATAATCCTAGGGTCGGTGAGTCCGATATAGCTCTCCAATGCATTCGGTAACGTGATAGAGGTAAACTTTAATGTTTCTCCTAAGAGATTTATGGAATATACTGTGATGGTTATTCCAAATGTAACACTCTATATAGCTATGAAAGATAATAAATATGTGTGCTATTTGTATAATAAGTTAGCTTTATGATTTATTATTTATGTGTGTTATTCATAAATCTTATGATTTCATGAGGTATGTTAAAAATATTCTGTTTTTTATGTATTGATGGACTACTATTTTCTTTCATTATTTTATAACCCTTACTGATATTTTTATGCTCATCCTATGTTTTGAAATTTTTTTCATGTGACGTGAAGATGAATAGGGTCATAGATGGGATCAGAGAAAAGTCATGTTTTCTAAAACATGGAACTATACATGTTTCTTTTTTTAAGAGTTCTTATTTTATGAAAAAATGGAAACTCAGTAGGAGTTTCTACTTTGTAATTTTTTAAATTTATTGTAATAGTTATAGCCTAATTCTCTAAAACTCTAAACCTAAAAGATCCTCAATGTGAATTCTTGAATTAACTTAATATTAGATAATGTTTAAGGTTAGGGCCTTATAAGATGAACCTAGGAAAACTCACTACCCAAGGTATACTACCCCAATTACCCACTTAGATAGCCAGATATCGATAAGTCCTCATGTATAAGTTTCATGTCATATTTTAGTTAATTTCTATGGTCACTACTTTAACATTAATAGATATGACCAGGAGGGATAAGGATGTGCATTCAATTCATTTTATATTTTAGGGGTTACTTTATAAGGGATTCCCATTACCGATGAATTAGTGCCCATACACTTATCAACAGAAACAGAACCCACTAACTTATTGCATAATGGCTCAACCCGGTAAATTACTCATCCCAATCCATGAGGGCCGATACACTGCAATAATTGAGACAAGAATTCACTCAATCAGATCTAATGTAATACAAGTACAAGTAAACTATCACAACATCACTCAAAAATAACAAGTATATTAAGAAATGAAATGAAGTGGAATGCACCTATATGGCATGACAATTTGCATGACATGAGAATTATAGGTTTCTATAATGATGCATTTAGTAATGCTCCATTCCCATATATCAATGGGCTGATGATGAAATAAATTCTCAATAGAGTAATAATTAACAACACCACACCACATATACATCACCCAACGGTGAAATAATATCAACTATAATAGAAGAAATTAGAATAACTATTGTAATTTTCAAAACATAGTTTTTACAAAACAAACGTGGGTTTTCAATACACATGAATGGCTTATGAAGAAGTCCCAAGCATTAATATTCTCCAATCTATTGTCTCCAAATATAAAAGCAATAAAATAAACCACCTATGATATAAATTTGTGGCGTCACATACCTGGATGCCACTTAATGGGTGCCCCGACCCAGGTGGGCCTTATGGCCTCAAGCACATATCCCCAAACACCAGAGGCTATCAACTAGCAGTGAGGACCTAGGATGTGTCTGCGGAGAGACTATTCCCTCACCAGTAGAGTGTAGCATAGTGGAATGAATATAAATTAATAATAAATAGTGGAAGCAACATAATTAAATAATGGAAGAAAACGAATGCCATAGATAAATGATAATAACAATAACTATTTCAAATGAAATAATAATGATGTAATGACATGTCACTAGAAAACTAGAAAATATAGATACATGATAATAAGAATAACATGTTCCACTAAGTAAAAGAAAACAAAGACAACTCCAAGCATCCCGAGATCCAACTCGGTCATCTACTCTCAAGATTCATCCTAAACAACAAGAAATAAATTGTTTGAAGTCATATGCTTCCCTTTTTCAACACCTTCAACCATGTAATATACTCTGGGTACCAAACATCATCGGGATAGGGTGTGAGATAAATCATAGTGGGCCACCACAAACGATGTCTATAGCATCCAGACTGTAAAGTAGAGTATAGCAGTGTGGAGGAATTCATAAATAACTAAAGAAAGAAGATAAAAAACTACATACCCAAGTACCTTCTTTAGCCCTTGGCTAGTCTCTGAAAATGTAATCAATTGATTAATTATGTAATTACCATTTAATGTTAATAGGTCACATGAGGCATAGCCAGCACTGACATCACCTCATGAAAGTATAAGTAGCGATGGTCCCAAGATGTAACGAGGAAACCTGAAAAATGCATCTGGTGAGGGAGTTCCTGGGTAATAACCAAGGTAATGTAGATCTCACAGAACCCTAACTCAATATTATCTAAGTCTAGCCAAGGGGTAATAGTGTAATCCGAGGAGTGTAAACCATGGCATTCCTCAATAAGGAACCGACCAATTCCATGGTGATCGACTAAGGTAAAACATTTCTATGGAAGGATAGGTCCCTACGGGCTTTCACCATGGAACCTACTAGTCAATGCTGGATCCAAGGAGTGTATCTTAGTATCCTGTAATAATGTAAATTTTCCTGTGGTAGTATACTAGGAATCCAAGGAAAAGAAATGAACTGGAGTCTATGTGGTTGTCATCCTAAGAAAACTGTATCCTTGAACTAGAATGGGGTTTCCATGTCCCAAGGTATTCTCCTCTCATAATCCAATGTGATCTCAAGTTACTCCATTCCTATTTGATATTGTAATCATGTAATTATTCATTAGGTTCAAACCTTTTCCTCCATTATTTTTTATAGGGAAAGTAGTGTTGAAACCATTTAATCAAGTCTTAATTAACCATTAAGTCATCTTCAATAATTGAGGTTCACTCCACTACCTTCTATTAATATGGAAAGGGGTAATACAGACTTCTAACCTTTATTTTATCTCGTTTCTTAAGGCCAAGTTATATACTTAGTTTACTAGCTATTTTACAGTTTTTATTTTATAATCAATTTGAAGCACTTGCCTTAAGAAGGACAAGTGGTGATCAGACATTCGCATGACATTATGAAGTTTTCATTAATATCAAGCCATTAATTATAAGAAGGATCAACTTTATGAAGGTCCTGTAAGGGCACACCCGAATGGTGGCTCAAGCATGCCAAAACACTAGAAAACCAAATATGGAATAACCTTCAACATGGTTCAGATTGAGTTGTGGGTGTAACTACGAAAAACTAATCACATATTTGGAATGAGCATAACCATATGATTCTAACAAGTAAAATCATGGCATTTAAATTTAAGAAACTGATTCTGATGAAATTGGAGGGGCCCACATGAATACTCCAAAATCAACGTCTTTAGGGATGAGTTATAGACCACCCACCTTAGGGTTGTATAACTCTCCTAATCTAGAATTGGTCCTTGATTTGGCCTATATTTGAGTATATTTAAGAAAAGGTGAAAACTTCTCACATGACGATATGTAGGTCGAGAGAAAGAGAGGAGAATAATAGAGAATGAGGACTCAACTAATTACTGTTACATATCAAATGTGATGAATGAAAGCTCGATCAGATGTTAGATGAAGAAGATCTCTTGATCCCTAGGTTTTTCCTTCAAAATGATCCAAAATGAGAGGATAAGGTCTTATTCCTGTTGGTTCTTTAATTTTTGTAAAAGACCGGGAAAATAGATTTTTAATGGAATTTTGGACATTTTACCCAGAATTTTATTCTGTGCATGGTTTTTATGCATGGTTTTTCAAACCGTGATTTACGGTTCTGCCAGAAATAACATCCTCCACACAGTTTGATCAAACTATGAGCAAGCCATGCATAGGTACCTAGGAAAAAGGGGGTTTTTCTAGAGTTAGGTTTCATGGCTATGTGCCAACTATGTGAGGTGTATCTATCTTGAAAAACACAATTTTCGTGGTCAGGTAAACCATGTGGAATTCCTGCACAGTTCCCTCTAAACCATGTGCCAAGCCAGTTTTCCCCAAATATATTGGTTTCAGTATCCAAACAATCCCCAGACACCGTCATAACCATTACTAACTCATTATGAATCCATATTAAGTCCAATGTTAAGATTTGTATAGAAAATTTAAGGATCTATACCTGAGTGAAAAAACCCAGTTATTATAGATGGTCACTCTTATTGGATTGATTATATAAGTTTTACACATATTATAGTTAAAACCATCTCAGTATATGGTTAAATCCAAGTAACCATGAACTATATCATCTCTTGGTTCAAGTCTCATAAACATAAACTTTATTCACCTATTAAAGAAATTCTCTATATTTTTGGAATTAGAATATTACTAATAACATTGGGAATGTCTCACCAATGTTACTAGATTTTCCCCCTCAATTTTATTTAGTCAAAGATACATTACATTAATCATTTCAAATATGTGGTTAAAGATAGGTGACCATTGAAATTAACACTATTTGATCATTTCTACATGGCCTTAACGTACAACAATATGTCATAAAATATTTTCAACTTGAAATATCATCAATCTATAGCCCAATCAAAATGAACCCAAACTAAATACATCATATTATAAGGATATATTATTTCACAATGTTTAATCCCCCATTCACATTGGGTTTACTCTTCCTAGGATTCGATGTAAACACCTTAACTATTATTTTTACAAATATTTTTGACCTAAAAAACCATCCATATGGGTCTGACTTGAAAGACAATATAATACCTAAGGAAATAGACAAAGAACTAAGCTGGATGAATACCCACGAAGGAAATACTAGGAAAAATTAGATTCTCTACTCACTTGGAATGTATATTTTATTATCTATAGAACATTAAACATTTGAATGGAAATGTATAAAACAATTTGGTTGGAAATCCAAAAAGGGTGATCTTGGAAAAATATAAGTCCCTTCTTAGTAATTATCTCCAATTGGAGAATTGTGTTAAAATTGGTCAATAAATAATCATCCTCAATGTTTTGGGGGTTTGTGGTATAAAACTAGTAGAATTAAATCTATGATTTATATATATATTAGCCTAGGAGGAAAATGTATCACAATTCCATTAATGATAGAATGGTTTATATTTTCTATAAAGATTATCAAAGCATAATTTTTGGGGACTCAAACCCTCTTAGAAATTGTAATTGCTTTTCCAAATTCTTAATTTTTTATCATAATCACATCAACTAATCATTCATCATCCAAATGGACTAACATTGGTGTAAAATGATGTTATTTCAACCTATACCCATATGCAATCCATTTCCATGTAGAAATCATCCAAATGGACCATATATGATGTCTGGTAATGGTATTTATTCTTATACTGACTTTTGATCTATGGCCTAGAGGAAATTTTTCATAAATCAGGTGTTTGGAAACCATGATTGACTTGGTCCATTTTAAATTCCAATTTTAATGGTTTCAATATATGAAAATATTTTTCTTTCGGGTATCACATGGAATTATGAAATGATAATTTGAATTGAGAAACGACCAAGATATTGAGAATAATAGATTTTTTCTTTACTTAATTAAAATATTTTAATAGGCTCACCAACACTCAATATTATCTCTCACAATATGTAGGAAAAATGTGGGAGATGATATTATTGTAATGAATATTTTTTGGGGAAAAATATCTCAAGCTGACATTGGATCATTTTTTGGGTTGATTGTGTTTGTTGAAGAAATTTGGTTTCTAAGGTATATTTTGGAACTATATAGATATTGTTAACACGGTATGTTTACAAATATCCAAGAGAGAGGAATGGATGCAGTGAAAGTGGTGCAGAAAATTTTGTACCCATGGTGATACTATCTCCCAGTGTTTGAAAAAAATGTGGGGTCCAAAATTATGATTTTGTCTAGCATTGCGAAATATGGTTTTCCTTGAATATCTCATCCAAATATGGAAAATTCATGAATTTCACGAATATGTGATTAATTAAGAGTGTTTCATGAAGGATCAAAGAATGATGATGGTGATCTATGAAAAAATGACGAGCATCATGAATTGTAAAGATGAGGAGCACTGCCAGTGAAACTTCATGGTGGAATGAAGGGTTTGGTGGAAAGCTCTGTGATTGTGAAAAGAATTGCAAATAGGAAATTTCATCAGAGATTTGTGAAAAAGGATTCTTCGTAATTTAAATTAAGGAGCTTCACGAAATGGTGATGAAATGGACCAAAAGGTTCAAGAATCACTGTAATACCTATAAATAAGCCTCTACCCCATCATAAATGTTTCACAATTCAATTAATGTTCTATGTCTCTAGGTCATGATGGTGGGTCATGAAGGTGGTTTATGAATGTGTTTTATGCGATGAAGCTTGTGAATAAAATCCAATAGAATGTTCTGAGCATTGTGAAAGAAAGGAATTAATAGTGATAATTAAAATCTAAAAAAAATAATGTGCTTTGAGAATACTAGTTGAGTTTTTTGAATGAATGTGATTCGTGAAGGCTGGTTGAGCTTCATTAAATAAGAATCTTCGTGATGGAAGTGTGCATCATGAAAGTGTTAAAGAATGGATTGTCAGGTAAACCTTTCGTAAAGTGGTATTCCTTAGTTGGATGAAAGTGAATCACAATGACACACTAAATGAGGTGTAAAACATATTGATTCAAGAAATAAAATCATGATCTTATAAAGAATCAATAAGAACACTTTAGTTGGGAGATCATTGAGCTTTCAAATTGTTATTGGTTGTAAACCTAGAGGGACAGTGAGTCCTCTCCGAACATTGTAAACTATAGTTTACTTTTAATGTATTTGTTACATTGAAACATTTTCATTGTATGCTCCTTCGATGTAGCCAAGTGAGATTAAACCAAGTAAATATGTTTTGTCTCATGCATACATTAAATATATTTATATAGGATAAAGAGATAATAGTATTTTTTTAATAATGAAACATGATCTAAATGGGAATTTGTTTAAATTCGTCAAACCCAAATTCACCCCCCCCCCTCTTAGGATATTTATCAAGTTGGTACTAACAACTGGTATCATATGGAATGGTTAATTATAGTGTGTCTCTCTCAAAGGGTTAAATGGTGTTTTTCAGTCATAAAGGGATTCTGATCATTCATTTGAATAATTTTCACTTATTGAAGAATTAGATATAGCACTACCTCTGATATTTGGGAATGGATTTCTTTACATTAGTAGTGCATCGAATTTCGGTCACTATTGATAGTGGTGATTTATCAGATTTTGAGTGAAGAGAATTGGATAATGATGCCAATGAAATTAATGCTTTAGGGGTATCCCTATATAATGAAATTTATATGAAGGTTATTTCATGTAAAAATAACATGCTATGTTGTAAAAACTATTAAATATCTATGAAGGTGATTCAAATGTCAGAGAGGTAAAGCTTCAATTTCTATAGAACAAGTATAAAGATTTGACAATGAACTCAAATGAGTCTATTGATTCATTATTTGGTAGAGTGAATTTTGTTGTGGAATACACATGTGGTCTGGTAGAAATTATTGAATATGTAAATATCGTCAAGTGAATCTTGATAATACTTCCACCTCGATTAAATCTGAATGTCTCTGTGTTTAAAGTTAAACATCCAAAGGAGATGAAATTGGATAGTTTTCATAGTACTCTTGTTTCATATGTGATTTGAAATGAGAACATTGAGTCAATGGAAAAAGGGAATTCCAAATAAGTTTAATTCAAGGACATGACGAATCCCACCATTAAAGATGGTTAGGAAAAAGGTTAGTTAAATAAGGTGATTTCATTCCTTTCTTCAAATTTACAAACATTTAAATAAAATTGCATGGGTAAACTTCCAGTAGCATAATTTTAATGTGGAATGGTTTTTCATATTACTCTAATATACCACAAAATGTTTCAAGATGATGATGAGGATGTTGTTGAAATTACTATGAAGAAGTCTCCAGCCTATATGAAAGGAAAGAAAAAGTTTAAGAAAATGTTCTTCAAAAAAAAGATTCCTTTTTCACAAGAAAATGACTGCTGATATGAATATGAAGATGAAGAGGTGGAGAAATAAAAATATCATGGAGATAATATAATATTTTTAGTTTTATGTGACTCTAAATGAAATGAAAAAAAGATACATTGATGAATATGATATCGAAGGGAGAGTTGATATGCAGGTCGAATTGGAATCCTCTCTTGAGGAGATAGATGTTGGGATAGAAAAAATGAAGATAACCAAAACATTAATTCATGATGAAAAACTCTATATGTAGTAGTAGGAAGAAGATAATTCTGAGTAAATATAATAAATTTATAATCTCAATTCTTCATTTTGAGTGGACTCATAATTGGTTAATAGGAATAAACTCAAAATCAAAGATTAAAAAATGGTGATCGATGGTTTGAATAACATAGTGAAAGAAAAAGTCAAACACATTTAATAAAGTGAATAGGAAGTCATCAGCCTACAGATAAATTTTAAGGATCGAGAAAACTCTTGACTCCCAGTGGGTCATCATGAAAGAAGATCATTCAGATGACCAAAAAGGCGAATGTGGAGCATATAGGTTCAGTAGAAAAGAAGAAATCATCATGTTCAACTTATTAGGGGCTTGAAAAAAAAGTTATGATGAATAATTTTAGACTATAAGAACCATCTTGTAGATTAAATATTTATTTGGGTATGAATCATAATAATAATACCCAAATAACCAAACGGAAAACCAATGGTGTAGAAGTGACAAGAAGGAATGTACCTCGATTCATGTGTAATTGATGTGGAATGTTGGGACCCTAAAAGAATGTGTGTTTCAAATCCAAGAGATACATAAGGGAACAGGAAAAACAATGGAATTTAAATAGAACTCAATAGTATAAAATATGTTTTTAGGGTCATTGCTTTTAGTGTGGAGGATTCGGACACATGGATAGACATTGTACATCAACCATGCCTAGGAATGTTCCAAAGCAGAACCAAATTGGTTGTGATCCGAAAATAAATGAATCAATAAGTGAACTAAAAATGAAAATTTTATTTATATCTCTACAAGATGATATTGGTCCATCAAACTTTTAGGAAGATCAAGATTTTAAATCTATACCACGTTTATTGTCAAATACGTGGATCAAAAATAAAATAGTTGAGAAGGAAATGGTTGCAGAATATTCCCATAAATCATCAGATCATTCTATGTATAGATCCTTGAAAGTGGTTACACATCCCATATAATAGGAAATAAAGATCTTATTAAAATCATAAAATATGAAAAGAATGTATTGTAAAGTTTGGTAATGATGAAGGCTTGAAGATAATTGGCTTGGGAAAGGCCAAGTTATGGGGAAAATAAATGAGACATGCTAATGTCTTGGTAGTAGAAGGTCTTAGTCACAACTTTCTTTGTGTCAATCAACTATGTGACTTGGGTCATGCTATATGATTTATCAATCAGATGTGTATTTTCAAAGGAAGAGATGGAAGAATTGTTCTATTTGGATAAAAGAAAAAGGCGGAATCTATACCTTGTTATTGGGGAAGAAGATACATGATTTTTATCCAATGATGAAGAAAACATGTTATGGAATAAACAACTTGGTCATTTATGCCAACCATATGTGGATGAACTGGTAAAATTTGATGCAGATATAGACCTCCATAATCTATCACGTGATCATACTTCTACATGTGATACTTGTCAATATGGGAAGACCATCAGAAATATGTACAAGGAAAAGAAACAGAAGTCAACTAGAGTTCTTGAATTGTTTCTTCCAAATGTATGTGGACCAATTTCACTAAGATCCATTGACGATAAGATGTATTACATTCCTTTCATTTAGGATTTTAGTAGGATGTAATTTTTATTTTTCAATTCCCACATGGCTGCTGTATTCAGCTGCCTAAAACAATATCGGAGAGAATATGAAAGGATACTTGGATAAAAAAAAGTCGAAGTTTCATACTGATAATGGTATGTAATTCACAAATAGAAAAGTGGACGTTTTATTGAGAAACATGGGATAATGAATAAAGTTTCTTTAGTAATAACACCACAATATAATCGAGTGGTTGAAAGGAGAAATAAGGTCATCAACAACATGTCCAGAACGATTCTTATTCAAAAGGACCTACCAGAGTAGTTCATTAATGAAGAAGTCTTGACATCAGTCTAAATTTATAACAGGTATTCATTTTGTCAAAATGAAGGAAACATTCCATGTGTTATTTGGTATAAAAATAACACAACAAAGAAATAATTTCTAATATTTGGAAGTAAGTGCTTTATTCCCAATAAATAAAAACATAAGAAATTTCACTCACCTGGAAATGAGAGGATATTCCTTAGCTACCAAAGAAAATGAAATGAAAATAAATGATTTAATACGAGGTTGGGAAAATAATTTTAAAGAAAAAATGTTACTGTAGTGGAAGATAAATAGAATTTTCAAAAACACAATGAATAGTTCCCGGATGAAATTGATGAAGAGGTAAGAACTATAGGGGGAGTAGAAGTGGAAGATGTTGATTCAGAAGAAGATAATGATTCTGATAAGGAGGAATAAAAATATATATATATATATATAAATATATAAGAGAAGAGATAAAATTGATATATATAATATAATTGGTGATCAGATTGCTCCATTGCAGGCAAGGAGGATGAAGACTCTAAAACAATAATTGTAGTTATCATAGGTAGAGTGTAAATGTTTTGATAAAGTAGCTAGATATGAGAAATGGGTTCATTATATGAATAATGAGCTTTCCCAAATTAAGAAAAATCGAACATAGGAGATAGTATCAATACTAGAAGATTAGAATTCCATCAGGACCATATGGTTATTTTGCAACAAGATAAATGAACATGGAATATTTATTTGAAACAAAGCATGACTCATGTGTAAGGGATACTCCCAGATTGAGGGTATTGATGTTGATGAAACATTTTCACATGTTTCAAGGTAAGAAACAATCTGATTATTCCTAGCCATAGAAGTGAAAATAAAGTTCATTATTCTATAGATGTATTTAAAATCATCATTTATTAATGGGGTTCTAGAAGAAGAAGTTTATATTGAAAAGCCTTATGGTTTTATCATTCATGAATAGGAGGCCAATTTTTTTAAACTAAATAAGGCTCTATATGGATTAAAGAAATCCCTGAGAACATGGTATTTAAGAGTAGATTAGTATTTGAAGAAGCTCAGTTTCTTGTATAGTGGATTTAATTATAATATTTATGTCAACAATGTCAGTAATCAAGGGATTATGGTGTTGGTGTATGTTGATGAAATAATATTTTGTGGATTAGATGAAGTCCAATGCAGACAGTTTTCTAAAATCATGAAAAGTGAGTTCGAAATGTCATTGATCAGTGAACTAACATTTTTCTTTGGTTATCAAGTGACACAAGGAAATAATGGCACCTTAATTTATCAATATAAATATTCCATTTAGGATTTTAAAAGATTTTGTAATGGAAATTCAATGGAGATGATGACTCTAGTGGCTACCTAAACAAAACTATCATGGGATGATGAAGGCAAATCGGTTAATGTCACACAATAATGGTCGATAATTATAATATTGTTATACACATTCTAGGAAGTAGGATATCCAAGAAATCCTAATGAAATATACATGCTTATAGTGAAAATAATACTTTTGTATATGAAGGGAATGGTTAAATTTTTTCTGATGTATAATGACAATTCTTTTCCAGAGTCATTGGGATATATAAATACAGGTTGGACCAGATCAGCATATGATATAAAATGATCATAATATTGTTTATTATATCATGGTTGGATATGTATTTATTTTTTAAGAAAGCAACAATAATGCATCTAATTGAGCACCACAGAAGTTGAATACATAGCAGCCACTCAACCATGCATGTAGTTACTGTGGATGGAGAAAAAACTTGATGATATGGGAGTTTTAGTGACGAATTTGATCAAAATCAATTGCAATAATTCATTTTCAATAACTATTAGCAAAAAACTATTCCATCACTCAAGGAAAAAAAGAAAATGTAAATCATGTATCATTTTATCAAGGAAAAAGTAGAGCAAGGGATTTTTAAATTTGGGTATGTGCCTATAAAACAACATGTTTTAGACATTATTACAATGTCCATACCCAAAGAAGCACTTGAGATGCATCAAGAGACTCTGGGAGTTCATTCAGCTCCTCTTGCCTAAAAATGTGTGTATGTGTGTGGGGCCCCCTTATCCCTAATGTATGATGTGTTTTCCCCAAATGCATCGATCTGTTTTCTTTACCCTGTTGTTGATCTAAAAAGAGTGGCCTTCGGGTTCATTGAAGAAAGGTGGAAATTTTAATTGGGGAAAATGTCATAGTCAAGATATGGGGATAATCTGATAGGTTTTGAAACAATATAGGTGGAGTTTTAAATCTGACGATGCTAATAGTGATCAATCAAGTACATATATCATGACATATGGAGTTTTTGATGAATGTAGTTGAGAGTTTATAGAATGAAGTGGTTCATTGAATAACTTTTCATGAGACTCTGGTTTCTCATGCCAAGCATGGATCATGTAGTCTTAAAGTGTGTGTTGTATAAATATTTGATCACTATTTGAATCACATGAAGAAAATAGTGGTAGATAAAGGATAAATCTATAAAAAAGTATTGAATTATGAAAGATTTTTCAACAAAATAAAAGGGGGTATTGTTGGAAAAAATCTCTCAAGGTGACAATGAATCATTTTTGGGTTGATTATGTTTTTTGATAAGGAAGATTTAGAAAGTTTGGTTTGGAACTATAGAGAGATTGTTGGCACGATATGTTAAAAAATATCCAAGATAGAGGAATGGTTTCCAGGGAAGTGGTATAAAAAATTTCTTCAAAAATGTAATGTTGTTTCCCAGTGTTTTCCATGTTTTTGGGGACCATAATTTGGATTTTTCTATCATCGTGAAATATGGATTTCCTTGAAGATCTCATCCAAATATGAAAATGGCATGAGTTTTTAGAATATGGGCTTCATGAAGTGTATTTCATGAATAATCAAAGAATGCATATGGTGATTTATGCCACAGTGACGACCATCGCGAATGGTGAATATGAGGATCCCTTTGAGTGGAGCTTCATGCTGTGAAGTGTTTGATGGAAATATCCTCGATTACAACATGCATTGAAAATGGTAAATTTTCATGTATCATCACAAAAAACGGATTATTGTGATCAAAATGAATAAGCATCAGGAAATGGTGATAACGTGGCTTGGAATATTCTAGAATTTGTAGAACGCCTATAAATATGCCCCTACCCCCATCAGAAAATTATTTAGACTCAATGAGAATTCTATGTCTCCAAGTTTGCGAAGGTGGGTCACAAAGGTAGTTCTTGAAGTTGTTTTATGTGAAGAAGTTTTCGATGTCTATAAAGAAAAACTAAATGTTCTGAGACTCATGTTTGAACGGAATTAATGAAGGCTATAAAACTGACCAAAATAAGGTTATTCGTTAAGGATTGTTGAGATTCATGAAAGAAGGTTCTTCACAAAGGCTAGTTGTGCTTCATGAAAGGAGTAGTTTCACAAAGGCAGTGAGCATCAAAAAAGTTTTAAATAAGTAATTTCCATATAAACCATTGGTATAGCAGTATTCATCATTTTGAGGAAATTGAAACTCTATGATACAATAAGTGAGCTGTAAAATATAGTGATTCAAGAAATAAAAGGAGGATCTTCTGAAGAAGAAGTGAGAACACTTTAGTTGAAAGAGATGTGAGCATTAAAATTATTATTGGTTGTAAACAACAAGGGATATTGATTCAACTCAGAATATTGTAAAAATAAGTTCTCCTTTAGTGGATTTGGTATATCGGAACATTTCTATTGTATGCTCCTTGGACATAGCCTAGTGAGGGTGAACCATGCTAAATTGATGTATCTCAAGAAAGCTTTAAATACATATCTTTGGGAGATAGAGGGAAGAGTGTTTTTTACAATGAAACAAGAACTAAAGGGTAATTTGTTTCAATATATCATACCCTAATTCACACGACCCTCTCTCAAGGTATTTAATATGTTGGGACTAACAATATTCAATGAATTTGCGTAGTTGATTTATTTCATTGTCAAATTCAAGAACATTCTAGCATAACTCCAATAGCTTATCAATTTTCACATTTTCATCTAGATGTAATGAATATATCACACCATTTGAAACCATACCCACCCGTTCCTACTTCTCAACATGTTTTTTATGTTCCTACATTACCTATTTAACAATTTCCCACACTCATTGAATTCTAGTTAACTCCATCTGAAGGTGACGCACTAAGTCCTTATCTTTAGTAACACGTTATGCCACATAAAAATTACATAACAAGTTGAGAATAATTCTAGATAGATCTAGCTAAGAGATTGGTGAAATGGATGAGGATATTGTTTCTAAGATATTTGACCTATATGGGACTATTATTTCTATAGTGGTAATTACCTCCTTCAATTTGGCATAAATGTTATGGTAGTAATATCCTCCATAACCTGTGGTAATAAATATTTTTTGGTGATGATTTCATTGGTCCCAAATTTTACTATGGGGATTCATGAGTAACAATTCTGATATACTCTTTAATTCCCACATCCATACCTATTGTTGGAATACAATCTCTTAAATGTCTATTTCAAATGAAGGCATAAGCAACAACACATATTCATGAATCAGATCACTCAAATAGGGTTTGATTTCGGCACCTACTTGGTTCTTTAGCACTAGATTAATTTATAGCCTAATTATTTCCACTGAATGATACATTTGGATGGATACATAAAAAAATTATATACTCATTATGTTTGATGTGATAGACAATTGGAACATATTAGTCGATCAGAAAAGGGGGGGATAAAAATAAGAACACATGTACTCATTTTTTATCGATTAATGAGTCAGTTTCGTTGACTTCCATTTCCACATTAGTAGGTGTAACATGTAATGCCTCAAATGAAAATTCTTTTATGGGAATTTATTATTTTACATATTTCACCATGGGCACTATGTTCACTTCCACTATCAGTGGAATCACATCCTCCACTCGAATAGTAGGCTCAAGAGGCACTTCATACCCAGTCACACATGAATTGCCACCATAAAGAGATTTCTATAGATTTTGAAAAAGGACAACCTAGTTTCTAAAAATCTAAAAATATCAATTTCACTAACCTTATTATAAAAATTAATGAATTTTGTAATTAATTATTGAGTATTTGGATCGATCATAGGCCTCTATGTGGTAATCTATTGGTATTAAATATGCATGGATAATGGTTAGTCATTATAAATTGACTGATAATTCATAACCCCCTAGGATATGACCAACTCCACTTCTACCCTCTAGAATAATAGAGACAATATTACCTTGGGAATTTGGTTCTCTTGAATCCAATACACTTACAAGATCATCTATCAACATTTTTTTGATAGGAATAAGGGTCGATACAACCAAATTTCGACTCTCCATATTCTCTTATATTATCATTCCTATGGATACCCCTTCTAGTGGGAAAGGGAATATTTGTTCTTGTGGAATTAAAATCATAGAATCTATAGACTCTACAGTGAAAGTTATGGAACTTAGGTTGATGAGGGGAATTATGAATGTAGTTGGGCCCTCTGTCAGTCCAAAAATCCATTGAATTTATCTCATCTCCGCATCTATGGTTTCCCTTAACAAGAGCATCTATGTTTAATGATTTTGGATATTTGGTACCCTCGAGTGTGTGGAACTCAAAAATACATCTAAAAAAATAAAATTCATCAATATGTAGAAATTTTAATGGTTTTATAAAAACATGGGAAGGAGTAATACTAACTGGACAGTCTCAAGTGTAAATCTACAACCTAGTATTTTTCTTACCTCTAAATAGTAATATCCCAATATCACAATTCATTGGGAATAAACTATTGTGGTTATGGAAGTGTAAAAACACCCTTGAGGATGGGATTAACTCCCCACATGTTCTCTATTATTTTAGGAGTGACTTCCTCTTCGACACTTTCACTAGAAAGGGAATCAAATCCAATAATCATTCCTGTATTGTTTTATTTTAGGGAGTTAACAAGTGATTTATCACCTCCAAAATCCTACAAGAGTTCATAAATGATTAGAATCAACTTAATGGTGAAAATTAGATCATAATGGGAATTAATTCCACCTCTTATTAGGGACTGCATTCACTTTCATCATCATTCTCTTTCACTGTAAACATTCACATCTCTAGATACAAATTCAAGTAGTAAATACAACCATTGAAGGAATGATTTGAGATATCCATATCTATGAGATAGTTTCCAACCTATATAGGATAATTATAAAATGTGCTATGCATAGAAGGGGTTACATTTCTAAAACATTTCGGATTTGTCTCCTATATCTTAAGTATTATACATGCTTCTTTAGTATAAATTATATGTATCCAAGTGTCCCACTACCCCCAACATTTTGAAAATTATTCCACGATAGTAATGGTTATTTATAAAGGAACTCAACTGATCATGGGGAATATCTAGGTACATTAGATATTTTCATGACATCAAATTTATCAAATTTATCCTCTAAACAAGCCATTTATGAGGCTATGTAGCATTTAGTGATGACTCCTTCTCTTCTTATATAGCTATTAATGGACCCTAAACTAAAGGAACGAGTTTATACAACTTCCCATCTACATATAATATTATCTGATCTTTAGTGTAGTTATTATCATGTCTTAACATAACTTTAGTGTGTGGATGATCTACCCTGATACCAATCTTTTATCAAGTTTATATAATCCATAATTGATGTCCAACTATATGATGTTTCTCTTTATGTATGCTACTCAAAGGATCAGAACATATAATTTGGGCACATAATAACTATTGCCTAAATCAATAGATAAAACACTACTCACAGATCATCTCCCCATAAATCAAGGTGACAAAAATGCCTTCTACTATAGATATGTGATACCCTCAGGCTATATGGGTTCCCAAAGTGTTATCTGTCATAGTTTGAATTGGGGATATATAGGGTATTTAGAAAAATTGGTTGTCCTAATTTAACATACTATTCACACCCTTTTCATCCCATAATAGTGGTTTTACATAGAATATCACTAAAAATTTGTCTAGAATCATGAAAATAGATTTTAATGTTCTTTTATAAATTCATAGCTCCCCATGTGATCTGTATTCCAATCCTAGGGGACGTAGAATGGGATAAAAATACTATATAGTCCCTTCTATATACTGATATGTCAAAGGTGATTATATAAATTTTCTATAATGTGAATCACCAATTTTATGCATTTCCCAATCACTAGTTGAGATGAAATTAATAATTTATGACTCAACAAAACATGGCAATCATTAATTGGTAGAAAAAAGCCACTTAGGAACATAGAAATGAATATTGTTAGGTGTGCTTGTTGTTTAATAAAGGGATCCAATATTCATCCACATTTAGAAAAATGGCCTTCTACCAACATTGGACAATATTCATATATAATTATTCAATTTTTTTCAGGTTGTAAAAATCCTTGAACTCATCATTGTCGGCTCATTGTTATTTGGAATGATAAATACTTGATCCCATTATTACAAATGAAAATCAGAAATTAGGGTAGACCTTCTCCCAAATTAAGGGATTTTCACTCTCATGAGAATCTCACAAGAAATTGGGGGTGTTCTCTATACATATTCACATTTGGAAGAGTATGAATGAACTACTCCAATATCCCCCCAATATAGGCTCCCTCTTAAACATATGGGATTCCCAAATTCGTTTTCTTATACCCATTTAGACCAGAAATAATTTATTCATATCAAGAATCCACCTACTAATAATTTTTATAAGGATATACCTGATTTTGTGATAGTAGAATTGTGATACCCACATGTTCACATATAATCCTACTACAATCAAATATATTTTTAATTCCTCAAATCTCCAAAAAACCCAAAAGGTCCAACCCCATTCCATCCCCATTGAGCAACCAGGGTAAGTATCCCACCTCAATGACCATCATAAATTTTTATTAGTTATGTCCCTCTTCTGTATGATCTATAAAAATATATATCATGCTCTTATGGCTACTGATATTTATCAAAGGTTATGTGAGTATAGAATTCGATGTATCCTTTGGAGAAATGTTCCCTAATAATTTTCACATTCGTTGAGATGCTTTCTTGAATGGTCTCTTAGTAGTAATTTATCAAAGTTATGGGAATTCTCTCATAACATAGTGTATGATTATGAATGTATATTAGTAAAATAATTCCATAAACCTGAAGAAAATATGATACTAGATAGTTCCAGAGACTAGTACCTAGGAGATCCAATAACAAATGATATCTTCAACTCACTTTCCAAATTGTATCAAATTTTATACCCATGATCATGGAATTAATGTTCTCCTCTATGTAATTGAACACTTGTTTTATAAAAATTTTCTTTGATAAGTAATAAATGGTTCAATTTTATTTGATTTAGAAAAAATAGTAGAAACATCCTGATATCACTTGCAGTATTATAGGTGTTGTTCCTGCTATATGATTTCTACATGAAGTCATCAATTTTTCTTAATAAAATTTTCTATAAATAATTAGTATGGGTTTTTATGTACATATTAAACATATTATTTAATAATGGTTATCTAAAATGTAAAACTTCTATGCATAATAATATCATTCTATGAGAACTATGTTTTTCTCAAAAGAACCGAGAAGAAAAAGTAACCAATAAAGGGCCCAACATTGATTTATATAGTGGGAACCTCTTACCAATGTAATATAGAATACCTATATGGGAAATATTAAATACATGGAATTAGTTTCCCTTTATTTCCATAAAAATGCCATTTGGAGGGGAGTATTTTTTTTAAGGCCCAGGAAAATGGATAACATCTAAAAAATCCAAGTTATGATAAAAAAAATAGAAGTGAGCTCAATAAAAAAATGATGTATTTGGAAATTGAAAAAATTGAATTGCTTTTATAGCTCGTGTATGTATATATAATGAAATGGTTCATTCATAACTCCCTAGTTCATAAATCACTTTATATAGTTTTAAAAGAACTTCCTCCCACAAATAAATATTTTTTCAGTCATATTTTGTGACTTTATATCTTTCTATAAACTAAAGTAATTTTATGTTTGAAGGCGTGACATTATATCCCCTCTGGAAGAAAAGTTATTTGTGGTCCAAGGTGTAAATTTCAAGATTATTGTACACAATATTTGGTTTTGATCAATTTAACGGTTTTAGTAATGCCCATGAAATATTTGTTTCATTTATAGATCAGTTGTGCTAATTTTGATCACCTCACATAGAACATTGAAAATTCACTTTCCGATGTGAATCCAATTTATGAACCGCCACATAGTCACCTAGATTTGGAATTCCTTTTACCCAAAACCACCTATAAAATCCTCATTATATCTCTAAATAGACATATAGAATGCAACATAAAAAATTACTGGATGATACTTTATGATTTTGTAGCCCTGATAATTGGATCTCCCTTCAAGAATAAACACTCATGTAATTATGATATTTACATGGAGAAAAAAATTAATCATGTAAATCTATTAAATCCCTTTATAAAAAAATAATATTCCCAATCCACTTCCACATAAGAGGCCCTTCACTCTCATCCTTCATAAAAGACACACATTATGAATTCCTCGATGACGGAGGCCCTTCATGATCCCAAATGTGAAAGGGTCCCTTCACAATGCCATATTTTTTCACATAGAATGTGCCTTATAAGACATAAGAGTATTATTTTGTTAATTTCACATTTTTTTAATGATCCAATTTTAGTAGCTTTTGGATACACTATGGACCCTTTGAGAAGCATGAAAATAGATTGAAAATAGGAATCCATCTTTGGTGGATGCCTTAATAAATAATACTCTAATTAATGGTCTAATCCCAATAATTCATAAAAGAGTATAAATTTAAAAGGGATTCCCCCTATTTGTAATACCCAATCAATTATTTTTTGTTTCACATTTCCCAAAATATGAATCCCTCTAGCATGATGTAAAAAATCAATGTAAATTTATTAGTTTCTCAATGTAATAATTAATGACAATGTCCCTTACCATATAATGTTAAAATGCATGGTATGGTCCTTCCACATGACCTTAAAATATGAAACTTGAGCTACATGGGATTTGAGTCATGTAAATAAGGATACGTATGATTCCTCCTACTGGTTCAAAGAAAACATCACAAACTCTCCACGATCATCCTTAATAGGATAAATTCATCATGATATCATCTGCATCTTTCCATTATATTTTGTATCCTATATAGTCTTTCATTTCCTTAATCATTAATAGATAATCCATATGATTCCCCTATATTTATGATGAAAATGTCCACATAAATTATTCTTTCAACATGTTATACTTCATATGAAACCATACCCCCATAAGGAGGACCATATTACCTCTATGTATAACCATATTTCCTTCATTAGGAAATATTGTTAATAAACCATGTTATGTTCAGATTGTCATATCTTATAAGACAAACCAATCCCATACCCCATAGATCCATATTCTCTGAGAAAACAAATATCCTCATTGGTAAATATTCCCCTCAAGGTCAACCATAAAAGCTCAATCATGCATAATTCATGCACTAAAAATCAGTTGGTATCTTTCTCTGACTAATCCTTACCACATGATGTTAAACTACATGGATCGGTCCTTATCAAATGAAATTAAAAGTTAAGATGTATCTTTTTTGTTGTAACGAAACTTCTGGGTAATAATTCCATTCACAAGGATATATAAAAAACCTAATCCAAGGGGATTATATTAATTTCATAGGCACTTATAAACTTCTTTGATGGCGGTAAACTCAAGAGCTCTTAGATATTTAGCTTAAAACCAAACCATCAATGATCAGTAACAAATAAATATGGAGTTCCTATTATACAAATAGATTTTGGCATTAATACATGTAAATTGACACCAAATCGAATAGGGATAACTAATCTCACACTTTGATTAAGGAAATATTCATAAATGTGACTTTAAAACTGTATCAGAGTCCAAGAGTACAAAACAATCCCCTAAAATGGTGTGGTGAGCCCAAAATCTCACCTTATTGGCCAACACACCTCCTAGGGGGTCACTATAGAAGTCTCAATGACCACATAAATTTGTATAGTATGTCCACACTAACTCAAAACAAGTGTTTCATGGTTGCGTGTTGAATATTTTCTCTATAAACTGTAAGTTGGAACTCTACATTAGGGGTGTTCAATTATTTTAATTTCCTATTATTTTCTATAATTATCTTGATTTTTTTAGGTTCACTTTTTGTTTAATTGTGGAGTTATTGATTTTATTTTTCATTTATTACTTTAGTTGTGGTTGATTTCTCTACTCTAGAATCCTGATTTTATTCACAAAAACTTATTTCTAGTTTACAGTCTCTTTTAAGTAACTTACCTTTTAAATACCTATTCATGTAGCGAATGAGAGAAATATACACTGAAATATTTTATTATAAAATTTAATAATTAAGATAGTAAATAATGAAATATAAATTTATAATAAAAATTAAAATTAATTAAAAAGAATAAAAATGAAAAATAAAGAGAAAACATTTAAAAATGTTAAAAATGAAAAAAATAGGTGACCAAATTGACTTATTTTTAAAAACCATTAGGGTAACCATCACTATTTATGTCTTGTTTATAAGTTATATTAAACCTTATATAATATTTTTTAGATCAATCTAAAAAATCAAGATCACGTTAGTATACCTATCACTGTTTGAATCTTTACAATTAGCCAAATATCAAGAGGAAAGATGAAAAATATGGAGGATAAAGATAAATTTATAAAATATCAATATAAATTAAAATAAAGTTTTCTTCCTTATAAATGGAAAAAATATTTTAATCATGTACCTAACTAGTTAAAATTGAACTTATGTATTACTTGGTTTTTTGGTATAGTATAACCCAGGTCATTTAACTTGGATGCAAGAGATCAATTAATTATAGTTGATTTTTTATGGTGAAACAAATTGATAAAGATGGATAATTCATGAGTTTTATAATTTTTAAATATAAATTTAAACACTATTAATATTTGAAAGAATTTTTTTTGAGAAATCTTGATAAATAAATGATTATTGTCCCTTTATTCTCAATTATAATTTATCTCAAGGTATATAAAAATATATAATTTGTTACTTTATTTATACATACTAGAATAAGTATAGTATATCATTTTTTACTAGGTTAAACCCTATGAATCCATTTATTAGTTATATTAATTTTCTATGACACCTCAAATTAATGAAATAATATCAATGTAAGATCCAGAATCAATCAAGGAATCTCATAAACATTGTGATTTGGTTATCAAATTTTGGGACTATATTGAAATTGTTCCCAAGAATAAAAAATCCATATTAATGTGTTATAACTTCTAGATTTCATTAACTGATGCATTTCATAAGGTAAATCATTAAATTGAGAAAATGATAGAGAAGTTGAAAATACGATCAAATCATCACACAATATTATTTTCACACTAAATTATGAGTATTTGTTTCCCATTTATTTTAATCATATCATACTACAAAAAACAAAAAACAAAAATCTATATTGAATTAAAATTGATAAAAAAAAACCCAGAAATTAAATTACATTATAAATATTACAAAATTATATCTCTAGATTACTTCAAATATTACACCCTTGATTGATCAATATGGGGTTTAGAAGTACATGAATCAGAGGAAGATAAAAATGGGAGAAGCTTTTTTTCAAAATTAAATAAATCTTACCATTGGATTTGAAGAAATTCTCATTGAGGTAGTGGGTGGTTTGTAAATTATTTTTTAGAAGGATTACATAAATAAAAGTTAATTGTATATGTTAGGTAAGTGTGATATCTTATTTAGTTTGTCCCATATTTTTCCTCCCCATGAAAGGATGAATTTCTAGGTGTATCTTTACCTAATATTTTTTGTAATTGTTGAACTTTTATTTTTATTTCGAAATCCATTAGAATCAGCCCTATTGTATCTTCCATGTCTGATTTATTTATTGAACATTGTAGATGGGTCCAATTTACCACACACGTATTTTCATCACTTTTTATGTGTCCATTGATCCTCTTATACATGGATATTTTGTTTAGTTTATATTGATAAATTTAAAAACATTGACTATATAATCTAATTAAAAATTAATTTGTTTCACTGCAATTAATTTTAAAATATAAAAAACCAAACATCAAATCAAATTGGGGAATTATAAAAAGTAATTCAATTTTAGGATTTTTATTGAGAACATATTAAATATCAAGTTGTATTACATTAATGACTAAAACTAAATTGATATAAATGATAAAATATACGAATAAATGTCACTGATGAAGAAATATTCCATTCCTAAGAAGTCTATGGATAAATTAAAATTTATTAGAATCTATAATTATTTATCATAGTATTTTAAATATAGATTTTTAGAAAAATTGTATCTGATGGTTGAACATGAATCCTCTTTTGGTGATGGAAATAAATCCATGACCTTGGATTATTTAATATTTTTTACTTTTTAGTCAATAAGGTTACGAAATGAATTGAGAAAAAACCATTTAATTCCATAAGATCAAAATGAATTTTGATTTTGAGGAAATTAAGGTCATTTTGATGACTTTATTGTATGTTAATTACTAGTTTTAAGGACCCATTGAATAATTTTTTGGTGGTAAATTTATCAAATAATTTTTTGGAGAATCGATACTCGAATTCAAAGAAAAAACAATATGATAAAAAAATAGAACAATAAAATATTTTGACAGATTTGTAAAATTATTGATTGAATAACATTGGACAATCAAGAAATCATAGAGGATAGGGACTATAGTGGGAATAAATTTTTTAACATCATAAATTTGATGAAGAAATAAAACACAATAATAACACCTCTTCTAGATAGGTGTTATAATTTTTTTAAAAGAATCATTATAAGAGATCATCATATCACTTTTATTCTATTCCTTTTCTAAAATAAACATATAAGGGGATAAGAAGAGAGTGTGTCCCTAGGATATATAGTGTATCCTTTTTAAAAATATTTTAACAGATACAATACATATATTTGGACTCTCATACATCAACACATTATCATAATATTATCCTTTTACTATCTCTTCAGGGTGAACTACGTAAACTTATTATTCCCAAACATTACAATTCTACATTATGATTTTCATATCTACTTAGAGTATTGACAGGTTTTAGATGTTATTTCCAACATGATAACAAGATCTTGTAAAAGAAAATAAAATTTTAATAGCCTAATTTCCCCTCCCACCATTGTATTGTGTATTAGGTTTATGGATGAATTAATTGATATCAGATTCACATGGTTGTTTTATGAAGAATATATCGCTAGAAATCTGTTACTATGTAGATTTTTGTTTAAAATGGTGTTAATATATTTAATTTATTTAACTTCCAAATATGGAATAATCACATGATATAAAACTTATCATATCATGGACTTGATGCTTTCACTATTGAAACACATAGAACCCATTTTAGTGATGATTTTGGACTTTTGATTACTGAACCTAATTGTAAAAATGATATTTCTAATGAAAAGGAATATTATTCCTTATTTGGACACTTTTAAAACAAAATCTATATGAATGTATTGAAGTTCATTTCATAAAAAATCATCTAAGAGAAATTCACTATCTATAATGGAGATATCAAGGATAAATAGGAATAGTTACAAGTGTTTCATAATATTTTTGATGATTTAATAATAAATATAAATGAAAATATCAGTAGATTATTTAATAAATCATTGAATTTATGGTATCCATCTGTAAACTTAGTGAGTATATGAAAAGTGTGGGTATTATGAAGAAAAATTATAGAATACTACAACCATTGTACACTACCAAAGTGTTAGAACTTAAATAACAAGATCTCATATATATAAATCTTGATGATCTTAATAGTAAGGTAGTGTCATACAAAATTCATGTAAAACCTAAAAGATAATCCATCAAGTTATGAAAATTAATTGATTTCAAAATAATAGTGAAACTACAGATACATGATGCTAGAAGAAATGATGAAGATGTTAATGATTAATATTTATCACTGATAGAAAAGTCTCCAAAAATATAAGAAGATGTGTAATGTTAAATTACCATTATAATGTAGTAATTATATAAAATTTGTTTATATATCAATAACATATCTAATTAAGTATGATAACAGTGGTGATGATGATGTTTTAAAAGCACAATAGAGAAATCTTACTCAAAGGGAAAAATCAAATTGGGTAATCCTAATGGAAATAAGTTCCCGTGAAAAATATTACTAGGTAAATAAGAGGAAAATATTAAATATGTTGTGAACATTATGAGGTTGATATTATTTTAGATATGAAATATTTAATGATGGAAATAGTCTAAATGGACAAATTTAAATTAAGGAAGAATACCTTATTCAAGGAGTTTCTAGTTTGAAATTCAATCTAAAAGTATAATTTTAATAAATGGATATTAAATTCAATAAAAACCTAAATATATCATTAAATATTGAATAAATCATTAGAATTCATTGGTTAACTTGAATCCAAAATAACTCCATTAGAAAATATATTGGAATCACTTGATTTTAGTCAAAAAGAATATGAAGAACTGGTTTATTTCGAAACAAATATTGAATTGCATGAGTAAACAGTTAAATATATAATTGCACAAATATAATAGAGGAAAAATGTGTTAATTCCCTTGATAAATAAATTTTTTTCCTAAAAAATAATAATTAGGATAAAGTTATGTAGTTTGTGATAAAAAAAATATTAATTTCATATATTTCTCTTATATAGATATAATAGAAAGTCTATGTGGAGGTAAAAGAACTGTTGATAAAATTATAAATGTGTATAGGCCCAATATATTTGTAAGAGTGGGCTGAGATTTGAGGCAGGTATGTAGAGTCCCAAAGCTTGACATACATGGACATTACATTACTTTTTCGGAATACTTAATACATAATAAAAACCAACACTCAAGGATCGTAATAGTTTGGTGTGTTTGGAAACTCGGAACAAAGTCTTCTAATCATTGTGAAAGATCTTCAACATCTCCCATATAGATCTTCCCATTTGGTTTTCTTACCTAAAACTTTTCTTTATATCCTGGGGAAAAGAAAACATATAAAGGGTGAGCTCAAATGCTCATTAAGTGTAAGCATGGAGAAAATAAGACAAACCATATACATTTGAACTTCAAAACATGAACATCAATTTTATATATCAAAAACTTGAGCTGTGAAATAAATCTTGGCTGTACATAAGGAATAGGTAATAAAGGAACATTAATTATTATAAAATAGTATGGTAACAAAAACATTTAATTACGTAAACCATTAAGCACATGATATGTTTTCCATAGTAGCCAAGGCATTGCTGCCAAGACCATCTTAGTGGACAAAGTCCCTTTCTAAATCGAGTTCACTCCTCGTTCCAGTCCTGGAACACTGAACCAGATTAATGTACCTTTCCATCCATGTCTATATCATGAGATATAAATCTTTACCCAATGCATTTTAGGTAGATATAGGTCCCACTCATCTCATAATGAAATCATTCTTACTTTTTCCCCAACATAAACATAAAACATTCATCATAACCCAATGAATAAAAATGGGTTTCATATACATCATCCCATCATAACATAATCCATATAAAACAAATGGATATCATTTCATTATAAGAAAAGTGAAAACATTTAAATCATATAGATATTATACTTGAAATATACACATATGAAATAATTTCATCTTAGATGGAAAATTGTTTTGATAAAACACTTGAAATGAATTCTTGAGGAAAATATCCTTTCTTCTTAAAACTCATTTTATTTTCACAAAATGCCATGAAATTTTAAAAGAAAAGGATTTTTTTGAAAATAACCATGAAATCTTGTAGAGTAAACTTCATGAAAATAAGGAATTATGAAACCGTAAAAATCCATTCATGCCGTATAAGTTAAAAATACATTCTTCTCATACTTTTACAGAAAATTCAAAAAGTACCTTGTATGGTAAAAAAAGAAAGATTCCTTACATACCCTGTATTAAAAGTCAAAAATGGATAAAAATGACTTTAAACATACATGAAACCATTTTTAGAAAATAGGGACATGGATGATAAATATAACCCCAGTAAATACTTACGTGTAAGTAATCTCAGATAAAAATGAAATTGAAAATTTATCTCTTTCCTTATGTCTGATATGCTTCGTATGAATCCGAACCTCCTGTATAATGATTTAAATATTGTCATTGGCTTATTACAGAATCATATTCATTGTTATGATATTAGGGTTGCGTGTAGTACAAGATTCTTTTGTTGTTGTGTATAATAGAATCCAACTGTATTTCATCTATACATTGAATATATATATATATATATATACACCCAATGTTGCGTAGACTAACTTCTATCAAACAGACTTGAAATTTTGTGTAACACGATCCAATAATAGTGTTGCGTATAGAACAAGCTAATTTTGGTGTCGCGTACAACACAAGACATCAATGAAATTAAAAAGAATAATTCTCATAAAATCTAGTGTTTTACAAGGTACATCCATGTTAGGGGGATTTATTGTTTAACATAAATGAATGAAAACAATTAGGGACACAACTAAATAACTATTGTTTCTTTGAAAATAGATATATCACTCCAAATATGGAAATTTGAAGATAGGATGTAATGAAAAAAATATTCCCAATTAATTAAAGCAATTTTTTTCTTTCTTAGTCATGAAATGACATAGTTTATAAAGGTAGAGTGTAATTTTAGAGTTGGATTTCCTAGGAGTAAAACATTAAAATAAAACTCTTTTATTGGATATTTTTATAACTATTATAACTTTGGTTAAAAATATATGAATTTTAGTAAATATATAAATTAAACTCACTCCAATGGAATCCAAATATTAATTATTGTTGAACATCCACATGAGACCCCTTGTAAAAAAATTATACCCTTTTAAAGAAAAAGAGTATGATTCCACATTCTATATTGAAAAAAATTATGATACCCCATATTGATTCATAACATAACACTACATATCGTAAAAGGATTATTGGATGAATCATAACGAAAAGTCGGGGGAAGTTATTATTGAAGAAACTATGAATAGAAGCACAAAAATTCTTGATAATGTGGGGTTTTCCCACATGATTGGAAACATGAACCTTTTGAAAATGTTAAAGTCTATATTAATGATATGGTATAATTCAATAATAACATATCTTTAAAAATTAATTTAGTGGAAATAAATGCATTTCTAGTTATGAGATGATAAATATTTAAGTTATTCATGTGGATGGTGTTTTATATATCCTTTTAAGTGTGACTTCTAGTTATGACCCCTGAATTGGTGGAAAAGTTTATTAGAATGGATTATCTATTAAAGGTAGAATTAGAAATTATTTTTAGAGGGAATAAAAAACCAATGAAAATATATATCAAGTATATTTTAAGGAGAATATCCCTTTTATCCTTACAATATAAGAAGATTATATCCTTTGACATTTTTCTTGGGATCATTAATAAAAAAATTAGAATGTATATCAAAGCTGAAGGATGAGACTAAAACATAAAATAATATGGATGATCAGTATATTGGGTTTCATTCATTTTAAAGAGGTAAATTTGTGAGAAATATATATTAACTAAAAAATATGGCCATAAATTTGTTAGATATGATTCACAATAATGATTATAGAGCTCTAAATATTCTTCAAATATACGGTGAGAAATTATTCATTTTATTTTTTAAGATTTTAATATTTCGTATTTTACCATGTTTATATAGGCTATGAAAACAATTATTGAGTGAATTAAGTAGTTTTTAATGGTATCTAAGATGGATGTATATTAACAATTAATATTCCTTGATCTAATAATGGTCTGGAGTGTGCCTCTCATATTGTGATAAATTACATATAGAATCATGGAATTAAGTATGAATTCTCATTAGTGGGAAAAAGAAAATATTGTATTGGAATGATGAAATATAAAATTGACCAGTGGTGATGCCAAAATTTACCCTACAAAGAAAATCTGTTTTTTAGTATAGGTAGGGATTTAATCCATTGATAACTAAGACAAAACCAACAGACGCATGTATTATTTGGAATATTTTCCTATGATGTGGCCAAAATTAGTACAGATTGTAATTAGTATAATAAAATAATAACATAACTAATTTAATTGGTTGAATTGATTAATGAAACACCTAATTATTTTAATGGTAACACTAAAAGTACATCGGTCAATCATATGTTTTTTCTCAGGCTTGAAAGGATATTTTTGTTTTATTAGATAATATCTTATAACTAATTCATGATGTATCTAAAAAATGAGATCATTCCACAACATCCTTCACCAACTTAATACCCAAAAAATTAAAATTCTAATTACCAATTTAATTAGAGGGTCACTTTAATTATAAATCCAATTAATTGGATCATACTAGATCTCAAATTGTTTCATTGATAAAGTTGATGACGATGAAGAATACAGAAACTCATTGAATTGAACTCTTCAAATAATGAAATGAGGTAAGAATATATGGTCATAAAATAAAATAGAATATAGACCCCTGATTCTTCATTAGATAAACTAATAATATGTTTAGTCTTACATTGATTTTGTTCTACAAATAGTAGTAGGAATTAGACTTATACATGCACAATTGAAGAACAAACCCAGTGAAATAATGACCCAGCCACTGTTGTGTGAATAATTTCACCAAAATATAATGTGAATATATTTACTCCCTATGGAAATGGTATCAAGATGATATTAATAAGAAATATAATAAATTAATATGGATAAATTTTATTAGTAAACTAATGCGATTGAAAAATTACACATGATAAAAAAAATTAATATTCATTTATAAAATGAAAACGTCAAATTACAATTGAATGAATAAAACATGAATCCCCTAATTAAATCACCACAACCACCTTAAATATGTATTTTAGGAGTCTAGTGTTGATCCCAAATTAATCATCCCAAATTAATCAATTCCTTACCCATTAATTAGGAGAGTCAAATGTGAGTATGAAATCAAAGAATTGAAAAAAAATTATCTCTGACCACAAAAATTGTACTAGATTCATCCCCCTTTTGGAAGTGTGAATTTAAATTGAGGGTGGAAGAATATTAAGGGTCCATAGAATATAAATATTTCATTCTCGTTTTCTTATAATATAATTCAAAATTTTATTCCAATTGGATCATCCATTTATAAGTTATGAAGAAATTAGTAGGATAGCCTTATGGGCCTTCAAATCTGGCCCACAAATTAAATATTAATTTAGGCTCCCTTGATCTTCTGGGAGGAATAATCATTATCTCTAGACATATTTTATAGAAATTATCTCCATAATTGATTATATCTATATTTAAAATTTGATCTTTATTGGGATTTATTTTTCTGCACCACTTTTACTTGATGGGCTGAATACCCTTTATGATTTGTCCATACATTTCTACACTCATGGAAAATAAATATCAATATTAACTTGGTATTATTCTATTGATCCTAAAATTAAAAAATTTCCAAAAAAATTGATCAATCCTATCCCAAAATATCAAATTCAAATAATTAAAATTATGTATTCCTAAAACTAATGATTTATTGGGCCCAATTTAAAACAATTTAAACATGAATTTCACATTTAATGATAAATTAAGTTTAATTAATATAATTCACTAAAAAAGTATTTATGGGAATTTAAATGAGTGAATTATAAAATATAAATAATTAATATTAACCTCTTTTTGTTTCTATTCGCACCTCTATCTTGATTTCTTCTAGTCCTGATCAAAAATTATTTCCAGAAAAATGAAATTGAATTTCCTTTCTTCAAAACACTTTAACATAAAATTCTCACCAAAATAAATAACAAAAAATATTCATGAAACTCATAAAATATTTTACACAAAGTATGTACACATGTATATCAAAATCCCAATACAATTTTTATTTAAATTCATCACCACATTTCATCCAATTTCATTTAAACATGATAATGTGTTGGGTATCAGAAAATACATGGGGAAAATTATTTTATTCAGGGATAATGAAATAGAATTTATATGTGGGAATAACCTTATACCTTAATATGAGTATCCAAAATAGTAATTTAAAACCTAACTATATGAAATAAAATTATGGATTCATGATCCCAAAGTGTCGAACGCTACACATTTTGACCAAACATTCCGCTATAGTGTTTTATTTTTTATTATTTTTGTTGGATACTGAAATTTAAAAAAATGTGTCACTAAAACCTATGCTTGAATTAATGAGACACAAGAAATTAAAACATAAACAGAAAATCTAATGGACATGCATTATGTCATTTTTAAAAAATATATTAATTGGTAAATTTTTAAGAATCACATCAGACAACAGCACTTTATAAAAACAATTCTCATGAACAATTAACTTCATTAAAATTAAAATAATGGAATTAAAAATCATTTGAAATTTATTTTCCATTATTCATAATTTAAATTAATTCATTAATGGGTAATGTATTTAATTTCTTCATTGGTTGTAGTTTTTACCTAAAAGATCAGTTTTTTTATAAAAAACCCCAAATTTTTACTCCCCCCAAAATAGATTGAAACTGCCCCCAGTTTTAAAAATAAGAGAATAGTTTGATTTTATTTAGGAAGAAATATGGGGTATGCAATTTAAAATGAAATAATGGAACAAAACAACCTGGTTTGAAGTTAATGACCCATCAATAATAAATTGATCACTTTATCTTCATGTCACAAGTATACTCTTCGAGGATGATTGATGGTTAGGTTTGAAAATTAGAATGCATGGGTTTTATTCATAAATATTAAAATTATTTATCTACAAAATATAACACAAAAGAAACATTATATCACATTAGAAAACTCATGGGGTTTCACTTAAAAAAATTGAAAAAAAATAAAAAATTAAAGAATGTTTTTCCCCTCAGAAAGAGAATTGTTTAAAGTCATTATCCTGACAGGGACCCCCAAACATATCCAATACCAATATTCAAAATTTTAAGGATTTCATTTTTCACCACTTATACAAGATCAATATTGAGTCTCCCATGGGATCGGTTGGAAGGATTTGAATATGATTCATGAAAAATCATATAGGTCCAAGTAAATGGTCCAATCACATGAATATCAACATGGGTCCATCCAATTGCATTAATAATATTACATAAGATAGTAAGGGCAATTTTTTATTTATTATCTTCAAGAGATGACAAAATCATGACATAATGTTTTTTATTATCCCTTTTGAAGGAATTATTGAGAGATGGTTTATGGAATTTTAATTTGAGCTTAGATTGGGTAACACTTTTAGACATAGGTCAGGACTTAGAATTGAACTCATTTTTATTTAAAAACATTATCAAAACATTTGTTTCCTTTTGAAAAAACGTTTTATCCATTAAATTGAAATGATTATTGTTAGAAATTGGTATGGACTCAATGTTTGTGATTTCAATAAATGGATCATTGATCATTGTTTCTGTAAAATACTCAATGGTGTTATAGTCATAAAACACCATCCATGATGTCAAATTATCTTATTTAGAATCCAAAAAGTCAATTTAATTCTCATTTTAATAGCCTCCAACAATTCCATTATCCTATTAATTTATTCCAAATCTTATGATTGTTTTTTCATTATATTCATTAAGGGTTTGGGGAAAAACTAGATACACTACATAAGGTTGTGGATTAGACAATCAGTATATGGATGGGTTCCTTGCATGTTTTTATGTTTCATATTTATAACCACAATGATGAAACCCCTTAATTCATTATATCTATTTGATTAGTCAATTTTTCAAAAAATGTATTTGGATTATAATGTAAAGGATGTTGAACATCCCAGACTTCCCCACGATTGATCACATCATCCATCCTAAAGATGGATGGATATTTATACTTAAAGCATTTATCTTTCAAATGAATGCACAAGTCACCGGGAGTGGGTAATTCCTTCAAGTGTTGATCAAAGATATTCCATATGTTAGGGTCTTTCTGATATTTATTTCTAATTTTATTCAATCCTAATTTTATGTTTGGGTAATTATTAAGATACTCTATTGGAGTTGAAAAAAATTGGAATTGAGATTTTTAAGACACATACAAAGAGAAAAGGTAAATGATAAGAGATATGGGTGTGATAATATAAAATTTTGGGTGAGAAAAGGATGTTAGTTTTTTAGATAACGTACTTGGGTCCTTGAAAATGGCGCCAAAATTTGTTTGGCACCTAAACATACCCTACATATAGAATCTAGTTTTGTAATATAGGTAGGGATTGAATCCACAAGGAACTAAGAATAAATCACCATAAACGTACATTATTTAATGTATTTTGATATGAATTTTCTAATATTGGTGTAGATTTTAATTTGGATAAAAGAATAAAAAAACATAATTGAATGAATTGAATTTACGAATGAGACACATAAATATATGAATGGAAACAATTAAAGGACATAATCAATCCTAGACTGTTTCTAGGGCTTGAAAGGGTGTATTTTTTTTCTTACATAATAACTTATCATAAATTCAAGATGTACCTAAACAAAGAGATAATTCAACACCATAATTCATCAATTGAATCCCCACACAATTTTAAGGATAATCATGACTTCACTTAGAATATCACATTAATGATAACACCAAGGAATTGGATCGTATTAGCACTCAAATTTTGTCATTGTTAAACTTGATGAAGAGAATGAAAAAAGTAACTCATTTAATGGAAATATTAAAATGAAATTATTGAATAATTTAATATCATAAAATAACATCAAATCAATACCATATACACACCCTTGGATCAACTAATATGAGGGTTACCCATCCATTGATTTTATTATATCAATGGAAGTGGAAAGTTGACAATTTATGTTCGAATTTAAGAAGAAAAACATTTAAATAACGATCACTCCACCTTTGTGTGAAAAAATTCAAAAAATATGATAGTAATACATTCACTCTCTAAGGAAATGGTATTAACATGATATGAAGAAGAAATATAAAAATTGAATAATGAGAAATATTTTTAAGAAACTAATGCTATTGAAAAAAAATAGTACATGATAAAGAAATGAACATTCGATTACAAAATTAAAATGTAGCATTACAATTGAATGAATAAAACAATAATTACATAAATCCATCACCACAACCACCATAAATAGGAACATTATGAAGTTATGTTTTATCCCTCACAAACCAATTACTTCGCTATAAACTATTAGAGTCAAAGGTAGGATATAAATAAATAGAAAGAAGACTTTTAAACATTGACAACCAAAATAAGGCCAGATTCATCCCCCTTCTATAATTGTGAATTTTTCATTAAAGATATATGAATATTAAGGGGTATTAGAAGATAAATATCTTCATGCATGGGTCCTATAATAGAATTTAAATTTTTAGGACAATTTTATTCGAAATTCGTAATTTATTATGAAATTTGTGGGGTGGATTTATGGGCCTTCAAATCTAACCCACAAATTAAATGTCAAATTCAGCCCCCTATATTTCCTTGGAAAAAATTTATTTAGCTCTATCCTTCGGTGAATGAAATGATCCCCATAATTTTATATATACATAGTTAAAATTTTATCTTCTTTGGGTTTAATTTGTGGGCTCCACTTTTACATGATCGGCCTAAGGTCCATTATGATTTGTCCATAAATTTTTGTATTCATGGCTAAAAATGTCCATATTAACTTGTTGTTGTTCCATTATTATTAAAAGGTAAAAATTCCAAAAAAAAGTGTTTAATCATATCAAAAAATATAAAATTTAAATAATGAATGTAATATTTTCCACAAACTGATGATTGATTGGACCCAATTTGAAACACTTTAAACATGAATTGCACATGTGATGATAAATGATCTTCAATTATAAAAGTTCACTAAAACCGGTGCTTATAGACATTTAACTGCCAAACTATTGAAATATACACAGTTAATATTATCCTATTTCAATGTATAATCTAATATCATGGTGAAACAATTACCCATTGAAATTGGAATTTCATGCAACTCTTTGATGGAAGTGATGTAAGTAAATATTTACACACAAAATTAGTCTTGTATATGATCTGGAATGAAGATTATTTTATAGAGACGTGACATGGAATAAATTCCATATTTAATAACTGTAAAGTTTTATAGATCTTTCTTTACATTAAAATAATGGAATAAAATCAAATAAAATATTGAGTTTCAATAGATTAAAGGATATTTCTTTGATAATATTAAAATAAAAAGGATTATAAGTTTCCAAATAAGATGTAGAGAAGTTATGAAATAAAAATTAGTGAAAATGTAAAAAATATATATGGAATTCTATATCATAGTATGTTATGTGATGAAGAATAATAATTTGATATGAATTACGTTTTTGTACATGATTCAACTTCTATGCAGGATTCTAAGGTAGAATTTGGGTAAGAAGAATTAGTTTACAGGGGTATACTGGGGGCACTATAGAGGAGAAGATGGGTTTTTTTGATGATTCAAACATCATTAGTGATAAAATTACACTAAAAATACAATTTTGGGTAACTGTATAGGAAACTAATCTATTGAATTAATTGGAACAAATCTCATTTGAAGAAGTAGTGAAGGATGAATCATGGACCAAGGACATGATTGGGTAGTTGGATAAAATATTGAAAATTCTAACCCTGGTGATTCTGAAAAAAATAAGAGACAAAATTTTCCTATGAACAAAGAGGGTATTTAAAAATAAATATGATAAACTTAGAAATGTGACCCAGAACAATGAAATATTTTTGTGAAGGGATACACACATGTATAAGGAATTGATCTCAAAGAAGGGATCACACTAATGAAAAGAATTGAGTTACTAAGAAACATTCTTTCTATATAAAATAAAATAATGTATTGAACCTAGAAAATGGGTTTCAAAATATATGTTTTGAATGTAACTAGTGAAAAATAATTATATAAAAATGATGTGGATTATAATTAATAATGAGGATTCGATGTTGTGAATAATGAATATGGAATTGTATAATATGAAACACGACCCTCAAGCATGGTATAATTGGTTATATGATTTCATAAAGATTACATGATTAAAAATAGATTAATTTTATAATAATATTTATGTAAAATTAGCTATGTATATAAATTCATTATGCTTTTATATGTTGATTTTATCATATTTAGAGAAAGAAAAAATAATATATTTGAGGGGTGTTTTACAATTGATTAGCTGAATATTTAAAATATCAATGAAGAGGGAACTCACGTTATTTCTTAGGTTATATGTGATGTAAAAATAAACATTCACATTTATTCCTAGGAACAAATATGTGAAGGATTTTTTGCTAAATTTTTAAATATATGATAGTAAAACAGTTTCAGCACCAATCGTGGTTAAAATCAAACATGAAAAGTTTGAGGAAGGAAGAGAAGTTGATCAAAAAATATTCTAGAAGATGGTTACAAACATATTATATCTTACACAAATAATGATGGGTGTATTCATTGATCCATTCATAGTTATTCAGATGAATTTTTTTCCTAAGGTGGAACACTTATTGGTGGTTAAGTGGATCATAACAATTACATTTAGGTAACACTTGATTGTGGTTAGGTATATTGTGTATGAAATGATAAGGAATTATACCCCTAAATAGATACAAATTGGGCTAGAGACAATATGAATAGAAAATAAATATGTGGATGGGAATTTCCAATTAGAAGAATGTGAATTGGGTTGCTCAACAAGAAGAATTGTTGAACGTCTATTGGTACAACTGAATCATAATACATTTTATCAATAAAGTCATGCACTCGACTAGCATGGTTGAGATAGGTACTGGAGGATCATGGGGAGGAGTTAAAGCTACATATGGTATTTTAATTTTATAACCAACATATAATATGGTTGACCAAGAATCTGGTATAGCATTTTACATCAACTAATTTTTTATATTAACAACCTTTTCATCAAACAGAATTAATAATAAAGAATTATCAAATAGCTCATATAGGTGAAATTTAATAATAGGAGTAAATTTTTTCAAAACTATCAGTTGCACTAGAATTTAAAAATCATTGGTAAAACCATGGTGCTCAACCACCTCCCTCATCTTGATGACATTTGGAATCTAACCACTCCCCATAATATATAATGATTTATGTGAAATTTTATTTTTTATATATTTTTATATTTTAAATTGTGTCATAAGATATGGGAAATATTAACCACTTGAAATAAAAAGTATAATTGAAGGAAAACATGGAATTATAGACAACATGGTATAAATGGAGAATCTCCCTTATTTTATACAATTACATTTGACTCACATGGTCTTAGAGAATTTCATAATATTTCTTTTCTCGGGGACGAAACCTAAAAGTATTTCTAGATCAGATCTATAATATGAGGTACCCATTACATTTTATTATCTACAGGGAAGAATTGGTTGTTATAGGAGTATATATTATTACTTGAATTTAATACATTAGGTTATTTTATAGATAACTTGTATATAAGATTGAGAAAACCCCAAAAAGGGGAGATCGTTACCACTAAAAGGTGTACTGGATTGATTTTTTTAATTGGATGTTCATTAGATGTTTGAAGACATATTCACAAATAGATGGATATTTACTATAAATAATCTTGTTAATTCAGGATCATGTTTATTTTTTCATGACCATAATATTGATGTTGTGAATAGAATTGACATTGAGAAAGATGCTTAATTCCATATATGTGTAAAGGTAACCAAGAGCACACATAATATTCTCCTTGATAATTCATAAGGTTTCAACCAATATAAATTTTATAAATATAATCTAGTCATTCCCTTTGATCTATTGACATGTTGTGCCACTATAAACTATAAGTGATCAACTGTGGAATGGTGTTGAATAAAAATGTCGCATTTAAGAGTAATGGAAAACTTATATATGGACCACTCTAGTCTAATGTTTCTCACTTTTACACATTATCTATTTTATATTACATGTTGTAACACGTAGTTCATAAAGTGAAGATGGTTGTAAATATTTTAGTGTTTCAATAGATCTATCTATACCAACACCATGGAATATTATTCACTGTGTAATGTGATTAATCATAAAATAAGATTAAAAAAGATGATCCAAAAGAAATTTCTATGAAAATACAATTAGGTTTATTTATAACTTAAGTAAGAGTATTCTTTATGGAGAGCTCTTCCATTACATGACTATATTGAGGATCATGAAAAATTTTGGGAATCATATTGTGTTTATATTAATGTTTTAAATATTTTTTTTCCAATGAGAAACTGGATCTGTTGGTTGGAATTGGATCACATCATAACAAATGAAATAATTCCATGACTATAGAATTTTAATAATAATTTTTCATAAATATAAGAGGCTACACTATGAATGAAATAAAAATATAAAATTCTATGATATCAAACCCATTCCATATTTTTTTGAAACTTTACTTGACTTTGTTGAATTTATTAGTGGTTCAAAGATAATTTTTAAGACCTGTTAAGTAATTTTCAATGGGTAAACTAATATAATATGTTTTTAGGGAAATTGTGATTTAATTTAATGGGGAATTGATAGTAGAAAAAATTCAAGAGTGTAAAATTTTGATATATGTTGAGAATTATAGAGAGTAGACATCATTGAAAAATCTATAAATTCAGAATGAAGGTGACTATTGTGGAATGAAATTTTCTACTATAAATAATTGGATGATGAATTGAACAACACAAAAGATACCCTTTTCAAATGGGTGTTATTAATTTTTATTAAAAATCATTATAATCAATCTTAAAATCATATTTCATGTGTTTCTTATCTCAAATAAGTGTGCAATGAGATAAGTTAAGGGATTTTCCCAAGGATTTATAGTGAATCCATACTAAAACTATTGAAACACATTGATTTTATAGTGTAAATAATTGTACATAAACAATCTAGAGGTGTATTCTCCTTGTACTTCCCCTTTCGTTTTAACCAAGTAAAATCATTGTTTCCCTAAATTTAGATTTTACATTAGGGCATTTGTATTTTTTTAGAGTTTTGAAAATTGAGATGTGTTATTTCTCTCATGATAAAAATTTCTAATGAAATAAAAGAACAATTAAACACACTAATTCACCCACACACCTCCAAGGATCTAGTGGTCTAGTTCATGAAACAATGTAAACTTTATTTCATCACCACAGGATTGATATTACTTTATTAGTTTGAACTAGGATAGAAATTTGTGATGATCACAATCATTCTAGAGAGTATATCTAATTAAAACAAGATATTAAAAATCTATAATAACATTATTAATGGGGTGATCCATAGTTAATATCCATGTTATAGGTTGAAATAAAGAGTGATTCTCCTATTCTAGTGAATCACTTATCTTTTCTTAATTTTCTAGTTCTAGAGAGTCAATATTATAATTTTTAAAATAAAAAGAGTGTTTCCAATGTCATCTAGATTATCTTCCTAATGTTTATAAATACATTTCTAAATGGGTTTTTTTCAAAATATTTTTCGTGTAAAATTTATAAATGATATTTATAATTTTATTGAACACTTAGTAGGACTTATAACTGGTGGAATAATATAGAAATGGTCTTAATTAGACATTTAGTCTAACATCCGAATATTATCATTGGTGTTTATAATAAACACTTCACATTCAAAAACTATAAAATAATATATCGCAGTGTTTCTACCATTCCATAATTCAAAAAATGTTTTATTTAAAATAATACAAAATTGAACATTATTTATAGTGTAACACAAATTATTCATATCTTCAATCGAAAATTATTTCAAAAATTTATATTTACCCAAATAATATTGGTAAATATCTTATAGAGATAAAGTTATTTGTTTGAATAATCCATTTAGTTGTGGAGTTCTTAGTGAAGAAAATATTTTGGATTCCTTTATCACTGAAAATGGATTTAGAATCATAGTTTCAAATCAGTTTCCCTGATGACTTTCTGTAGTAATAAATGGTAGGTGATTTTTATTTTTGAATTGATGTAAAAAATATCATTTAGAAAATTAAAATTATTATAGATTTTCATACATAAATAAAGCTCACATGTAATGAGAATAATTATCAACAGAAACAAAACTATAGTGTCTTCTTCTAATACTTCAATATTGTGTTTAACCAAAATGTCTATATTTCTTAAATAAAGTATTTCATATGATTATATGTCTCTTTTATGTTTATTTTAAAAAAATTATTGTTATATGATTTTGATAGTAACATAGGATTTCGATAAATTGAATCTTAACTCTAGTAGGTCATATACTAGATCATTTATAAATATTTTATTAAAGGTAAAAGTATTAAAATTTGTGAAATTATCATTTTTTAACCATGAATCGCATTCCATAGTACACAGATAAGGAATTATTTATTTACACATGTACATTTTGTATTATATACATTGTAATTTAATTAAGTTGATTATATATTATTTACATTAGTGTTATTTACTACAAATGGATTATTAGAAATATGTAAAAAATATATTAATCACATAACTGACTAATTCTAATTATATTTTATTTTCATTAAATAACTTAAAGCACAATATAAATTAAATTATTACCTTGTATGGTAACATCACCCATATCTATAATAATTCCATGTTTATTGTCTTTGAATGTTGTGAATTTTCCATCCACTATCTTTAGATTTTATAAGTTGGATTTTACATTTGTCATACATCAGGAGCAACCACTATCCATTTACCAGATATCCATAATTCCCCTAGTAATTGAAATGTTACCATATATATTATATAACTAAATATTTTTCACCCATATTTTCTTGGGTTTTTCAAATATTACCAAATAATATTTAGTTACCATTATTTATGGAAACGTATTATATTCAAATGATACTAGGTACATTAAAATTAAATATTTTTACTTACTAAAGTATTATCACATTTAAAAGATAATTTTTTTCATGTTCCCCATGATTTAAAAAAGATGTATAAATAGTTCAATTTTTTATCCAATGTAGATATGAGAATTTTTCTAAAAAATATACTATGTAACCTATTCCAGAGATATAAAGAGATTTTTTATACAATATGTAATTTTTAAAAGACATTTATACTATTTTGAAGTTTTTATCATAACCATTTTTATACTTCCCTTCTCTAATATAAGAAAACATTTTTTTTCTGGTCAATAGAAATTTAAAAAATATAGATCTACAGAATTTTTTTTATTTAGGTTTACGACCATTATATTTTCGATATCTAGATTGGATTTAATTTTTGAGTAGTTTCTATTTTGAATCACATGTGTCCTTTTGATATCATCAATATACTCCTTGACTTATTTTATAGATGATGAATTTTATATAAAATCCATGAGAGGTACCAAATTTAAATTACAAATAAATAAATGTGCCTAATTATATCCATAAATAATGTTATTATTACAGAGGAAAGGAATACAAATATATTCAAGAAATCATCACTATCTTAATCCCTTGGATGATAATGTTTTTCTCTCTATACTATTTTTAAATATTTCTTTTATTTTCCATTTTAAACTTCCTTATTTTCATTAATTTATTTTTATGGAATCTTGATTTGATATTATTGTACGTATTATACTAATAGAATAATTATGATAGATCAATATTTCCTTTTATACATTTATTTTTATCTATCATCTTCATTCCATTCTAATAAGGTTTTATTGAATCAATTATTCAATGAATTTCAATCATATTTATATTCGGTTATCCAAAATCATCTTCAAAGTGTTTCAAGTCACATTCAATAGAATAATCTATCATAGAGAATTATTTTAAGGAAATTACCTTCTTATTATGCTTAACCTTGCCATCATATATTTTTATCCTTATCTCATACAACATGAGGGTGTCTATTAGTTCTTCAATTTGAATACTTGGGATACTCTTTGTGTCTTATCTTCTAGTTCTCTTGTACACCCATTTTTTTATAGTATATCGAAGACTTTTTACACGATATTTTTATCATAAAGAATTTTTTTTCAAAAGTTTTTAGATTCCATTTATGTTTGAAATGATATTTTGATATAAATTATCAATTTAATCTCTTTGATTCAAGTTTAATATTTAATATTGAAAGTAAATAGTTCTTTACTCTTTCTGGAAAACTATATCGATGATTACATCTATAATATTCATATTTTTTATTACTTGTGTATTTTAAAATATGCAGATAGTTAGGTTTATATGTTACCAGATATATCATGTAAACTATAATGTTTTAACTCTTATAAAAAACACTTTTATTTATGTGGCATTGTTTATTCCAAAAGCATTTTTATTGGATTTATATTTTCCTTCCAAAGCATGATCTAGTAGTTAATGCCAATATTGATAATTCATGTACAAAATTTATCTATCATATGACTATATTTAATCTCTTAAAAGAGTGGATTATTTTTATTTTTTGAGCCTTAACGGTTCTTCGATGAATCTTCATAGCCATTGAAAAAGAGTCACTATGTAAATTTATTGAAATAAAATAGTAATATAATTTCATTATCAAATTGAAATGGTTATAATAGATATTAATCTTTTAATAGGGGTAAATTAAAAATAATTATGAAATTTATGGTATTGATAAAATGTTATAGAATCGTTTGGGATTCCATTTTTTATAAAATATATGAAGAAAAGAATAAAAGAAAAAGCTAAAAAAATTAAAAAAATTAGATTTTAATAAAACAAATGGTCTTAAATTAAGATAAGAAATCTAAACAATATGATAAAAGTGTAATCAGAGGAAAGGAAAGGTAAATAACATAATAATAGATAAACGATTTCTAGAGAATAAATCCATACATTCATTATTATTACAATAAAATAAACCATGTTCTAATACCGCAAAAATTTAAATTTTAATTAAAAGTGGAAATAGGATCATACAAAAAAATTGATAAATCGAAACTCATTACAAGTAGTGCACACATTTATAATAAACCATTTTCAAATAATCCTTCATTCAAAATAAATATAAAATTATATATAAGGTTTTTACAAGTGAGAGAATTTTTACAATTTTTATATCATATACATCTATAAGAAATGATAAATAAATTATGATCATCAAAAAAAATAATTAAAAAATATTTTGATCATTGATGGATAGGATCACTTGATAAATAGATAGTAATATATAAACAGTTATAACTCTTCTAGGGAAATTTATTTTACTATGAGTAGAGATTGATAAAATATTTAATAAAATTTTTTTTTTTGGAATGATATGTTTGGTCACATATAAATTTCTTTATTTATAAAAATTTGGAAAAATATTTTTTTGATCATTGAAGCAAACAATTCTATAAATTATTTATTGGTACTTCCGAAATTTTTATGATAGACTATATTTGGTGATGAATTTTCCTTTGAATATGTAATCATATAATGTTATTGGATAATAAAAATCATAAGATTATTTCTGGAGAATGTTATTTTATTTAGAATATGGTAGTGTTTATCACTAATAGGTTGATCTTATCTAGAAATATTTATTTGATATTTAAATTATAGAAATGACATGGTCTCTAATAAAAATTATAATAAATAATTCATAAATTTTAGTATTTTGGTTGATTTTTTTTGTAATTATTGGTATCTTCCTTATCTGATATTTGGAGAGTATGATGATAAAGTATAAGGTGAAGAATAAAATTTTATTTGTGATGTTCAAGATAGATAAGACATAAGTTTACCTAATGAAATTATTTTCTAATATTAGTCATAGTGATCTTATTTGAAAAATAATAATCATGTCTTTGATTATCAAAACCAAGGAGGTAATTGATAGTATTCAAAAAATGAAACAACCTAGATGTGGATCAGTTACCAAATTCATCTCATTTTAAAGAAATTAAGAGTAATATTGGTATATAACATTATATATATTTACATATCAATAGTAATAATAATGAATGAAATTTATCATTCAATTATTCATAATAAAATAACTCAGTTTACACCTCAAAAATTGATGGGATTGGAATATTATTTTATCACTTGGATATGTTTATTCACTACAATTAAATATTTACTTAGACACTATATTTTGTGTGTGGTTCCAATAAACTAAAATTGTTATTTTTCTGTATATAAAAAAATTATTTTGTTTCTCGCCTCTAAAAAACAGTCGGTATTTTTCATGAATTACATAATCAATATGTTAAATTTTATATTTATTTTTCTATTTTTTATACTCTAATTTTAACAAAAGGGGGTATAATGGAATTTTTTTAAGTTCATGGGTCATAGATCAAATTTAAACAATGATGGTGGAAAAAATGAATTTTAATGGTCATATGATTTTATGGAAATTATTTGGATTATATTAGATGTAGATTAAATATTATCTATATCATTAGAAGATACACCTACCACTAATATTTGAAAACAAAAACAATGTCTCATGTAGATTACATATTTTTTGATATAAGGACCTAATGAATTATACTATTAATTTTGGTGATATATTTTTTATTCGTTTTCATGGAGAGGAGAATAATTGAAAGTTCGAGGATGACCGTTTTATAGATATATGGAAATAATTTTCCATTAAACAAGGTATTCTTTATGGGCAGATTTTTCAATTTAAAGATAAATGAAGATAATTAAATAAAAAATCAAATAAATTATTATAATATTAGTTCATACCATTTGACATCATTATAGAATGATTTAATGGGCAATAATACTTCTCCTATTATGACTACTATAATTATGGGATAAAATATTCTTAACACTGATTAGTTCATATAGAACATCTAAATTTAAATTAAATAAAGTTCATGACTCAATCCATTATTATAATATTAATACAATACACTCATAAATGTTCTATGGAACTTATAGAAATTTTGAAGGTAGGGGTAGATTATCGAATTAGGGAAACTCAAGAGGCACGTAAATGTCAAGAAGGAAGGACTAATAGAATCTAAATAAGAAGGTCCCACATGTTGTAATTATAGGGAAAACGGGAATAAAATGAAATAATTAAAGTAAATATAAAACGACTTATGTATTAAGATATTGAATATGACGTTTCAAAACATTGATGATCTATTAGTTTTAAGTGTTGAAAATCCCATGGAGTCTTCAATATTGGACTCCATATATTATTTACAATCACTCAAATAGAAGTAATGTTTGAAAATTTTAATTCTTGGATATTTTTTAGAAGTTACATCTCATTAAACATAAACCACACAATATTTTTTAAAAAAATATGTAAAAATTAAAATAAAAAAATTAATATTTCAATACATTGAATAATATTATATATATTCCTAATTATTGAATAAATTTTATGTCCATCAGAATGATTAATAATAAGAGATATTGAAACACATTTGTGAAGGGATCGTGGAAAATGAGTAAATTTAATATGGTTATTTCATAAAGAGTAAAGAATGGAACACATTATAAGACTGATGATTTTATTCATATGGTGACTTCTTTGAATTTAGAGATAAGTTTCATAAACTAAAAATGCATCATATTTCTTATGAATGAGAAGTGAATGAATTTTCATGGAATAAATATAATGATACCATATATTAAATCATTATAAATTATATTCTATTATGATTCCATTCATAGAGATTAAATTGAATTTTACATTATTAAAGGATAAAGAGTTACAAAGGAAGAAAACTATATATGATATATTCTGATGTATAGGGACTCATTCCACTACATTATCTTGGTGGTTCACCTTATAATGTGTAATTCATTAATTAATACACTAAAAAGTTATGAGTTTATTTTTTAAAAAATAAATATAATGTTTTTATTATATTTTAAAAATAATATATCATTATAGAGAATGGAATATGGTTAAAAGTAGATTTTTTGAGATCCATAAATAGTATTGAGTATGAAATGTATGGGTTTAAAGTGTTATGTGTGAACAATAGAATGTTTACCGAGAAGATAACTCATAGAGCACTTGAAAAAATTGTGTGTTAGAGAACAAAAAAACCATTGATTAACATTTCTATGAGGATGAGGTTTCATAGTAGATTGTTCGATGTTTTTTAGGTTGAATCTATTTACATTACTATATAACTGATAAATAAAGTTCTATTTATTCCATTAGGAGAGTAAATTATTAAGGATGTATAGACATGTATTAAGGTCAATATTTCAAATTTTAATGTCTTTGGTTTTCTATATTACATTAATTTGGAATCATATTCTTGAAAAAAGTTGGTTGTTATATCCCATAAATTGTTTTTTGTTGGATATGGAAAAAACTGTTTGTTTGATGCTTCAAGGATAATGAAAATAGAAATATCATTAGAATAAATAATGTATTATTTCATTAAAATGTTATTTATAATGATATACATGATATTGTATATAATATTTGTATCAAATAACCCTTAACTCATAACCAGGTTTGGATTAATGGAATCCTAGAATAGAAGATTGTGTATAATAAAGATCAGTCAATGAATCTTGGAATTGAGATAACTTTTAGAAGACCCATAAGGTATTGTAAGGACATAAAAATATATTACATATTTTCATTATTTTTTATTTGATATTGACTAATTGTAGATAACTTGAGTGTTATGAATAAGATATGTAAGTAAAAGATCATATTATGTTCGATAACGAAATAAACAATTAAATTTAAACATTTTATGCTACTAAAACATAGGAAATTTTTAAAAACTCAAATGTAAATAAGTCATTTCATAAAAATTGTGTATACCATATCAAGTAAAAATAATTATAATGGAGTAATTTATAAATAAAGGTAGTTTGTAATGGGGATTAAATGGAATGAGGGTGTTTATTAAACTCAAATTTTTCTCCAATTGTTATGTTAACCACTATCATATTTATCTTGAGAACATTATCTATAGAGGGGTTATATTTATAGATAATTGAAAACTGCCTTTATTCAAACAGACTTATATGAGGATATCAATATGTTATAACCAAAAGAATTTATTGATTGTGGAAAGTATAATTTTTTTGGATGAATAATGACAGTTTTTATTTTCTGAGGTTGGCACCAAGGTAGTGGAAGCAAAAATTTGATGAATTCTTGGAAGATAATGATTACCAATTAAGTGAAATTGATTAGTTTTTATATTTCAAAAAATTTGATAATTTTTATTTCATACTGTTATTATATATCAATTATATTCTAATTATAGGTTATAGAATGCAAAGAATCAATAATTTGGAGATTAAATTGTAAATTAAATTTGAAATGAAGGATCTTACTTAGGAAAATATGACTATTATGATGAGGTTAATATTAGATCATGTCACTAGAACATTGAAGTTATCAAAAATATCTCCTAGTGAGGTGGTATTGAGAAAGTTCAACATGCTAAAGAAAATAATCAATTTTATTCCACATATGTGTGTCTTTAATTTATCAAAGTTCTGGCCCCTAAAGATTGATGATTACCAATAATACCTAGAGAAATTACTCCATTCATCATTAGTAGAAAGTTATATACATTTCATTGTTTTAATTTGGACATACATTGAACATGTAGTGTGATTTTTCAACACATACATGTAAAATCCAAGAAGGAAGAATTTAGAAACTATTATGTGAGTTGTGCTATACTTAAAAGAGATAAATACATATTAATGTTCCTTAAGTCATGATTTCATTTATAGAGTTATGTTGATATATAAATGAGTGGTAATTTTTATAGACAGATTATAATCGGATATTTTTATACCTATTTAGGCATGGCTATTCGTTTTGTGTCACAAATATAAAATATTTTGGAATTTTCTATTAAATAGGTATAATATATTTCTATTATTAAAACAATCATGAATATTGTCACATATTAGTTTTTTGTTTTATAAATGGAAAAAATTATTTTTTTATCCTATAATTGATCTTTCCCATCATAATGGAGTTTCGAATCATTGAAAGAGTTGTATAATTTATATGTGTTCAGTTCATGACATGAATGATTGATTTAAATAATGAATAATCATTAATCAGGGAGGGGGAGATCCCCAAATTACATAACACTGGTTGATATCATGAACCATTGTTCATGTTGTTAAATAAATCAAACAAGTAGGATTTACATAATTAATCCATGATTCATGTTGTGAGCCTTCCAATCCTAGTTTTTAAACATGGTTTTTTCCTTTGTGTAGTTTAACCCATTGACTTCTCTTTTTGGAAAAACTCAAACAAATAATTTCATCTCTCATGTGTATGAAAATCTCCCTTCACTTTTATTATGGTTTGAGAATAGATTCACACCATAACTTCCAGGTTATAATAGGTTATTGTTTCTTCACATCTCCCATTGATGTTTTACCTATTCTATTGTTTTATTATCATTATAAAGTTGTGAAAGACTAGGGTTTTTGGGATCCAAAAAATGTTTTATAATGGTTTTTATTTAAGGAATAATCATTCCTTCATTAATTATCTTCTCTATTCAGTTTTTTGGAACCCATCTTTTTGTTAGTTATCTAAATTTTATGATGTAGATGGTTTCATTAAAACTAATTATCATATGAATGTTTCTTAATATCTTGTTTTTAAAAGTAGTATTTAATTTTTATAAATTCATTTTTTGATTTCCTATAAGATATTTTGAAATCTTAAAATTAATTGATGCTGAAAATTGTTTTTTCAGGTATGGTTATCTCAGTTTTGGGGATATTTGAGCTCACACCCTATATACATCTAATATATTTATGTATACATTAGCTTATCTAATGTAGGAAATGGTAAAGAACCTTTTTAATGTAATGGGTATTCAAGGTAGATCATGTTCATGGTGTGGTGGTGAAATTATGGGATGTTAACTCACATTTCATGTGAAGATGTGTTCTAGTTTCCAAAATTATTTTATTATTCATACAACATTTTTTATTTCCTTTGTGGCACTTTTATCTATCCTTTTTTCATCAAGAAATTTATTCCATCACAGCACACTAATTTAGACTATTACTTTCTTATTTAAAAGATATATGTTATATTTTATTTACTCTCATATTTAAAGGATGTATGCCATTATTAAAATTCACTATAAATTCTTTCCTAATATATTTATTTAGATTTTTAGGCACTTATATCCAACCTCTGTGGACTGGGAACACCCTTTTATACTTTCATAGGCTATTTTTTTTTGTCTTTTTTATGGATGGACTATTTTAGTTTTTGAAAAGTTGATATGAAAGGTGGTTTTTAGTTTTTCTTTATTTTTATAGATTTCATTTTATTTGGGATTTATGTGTTTTGAGACATAAAAGTAGGTTATTATTGAGTTCATGGACATATCAATTCAATGAGATCTTTAACATTCCATGGGTTTTTTTAGAATGTGTTTTATTGAGTTTTTTATTCAATTTATTTCATATTTGTCGCATGTTTCTTTTCAAATTTAATATTTTCAACTCTCTCTATTTTTTTTTGTGTACTATGATTCCTAGAAGAATATTGGTTATTCCATATGAGGGTTTTAATGATAAAATTCTATGATAATACCATATGCATAACCAAATCCTATCGATCTGATTGTGTAAATGGTTGGTTTTAGGGACCAAAGTGAATCTTTAATTCATGATGAAGATATAAGTGAAAATCCATAAAGGGAAGGGAATATGATTTGAGACTAAGTGTTTCTCCACTAAAAACCACCATCCTTCTTGGGGAAAATGACCTTGGTGAAGTGAAGTACTAGTTTATTTTGAGTAAAGGATCTTTTTATTCTTATAGAGTTTGGATTTAATTAAATTGAAGTGTTTTGTCTTCAATATTCAAGGACCTAGTTAAAGGTGATCGAATTATGTAGTTCTAGAAAAATAATTATGAGGGTTTAGAATGGATGGGATTTAAAACCATATTTAATAAATAGTTATTAATGAAGATGATGGTTGTGGAAAGGATTATATATTTCTACAGTATTCAAGAATATAACCAGATAGTAAAAGATTATGCCAACTACTTTTTCAAGATTTCATTTTTCACACCATAGTTTTTATTCAATTAAATTTAATGGTTCAATGTTTTCATATGGGATTATAGCTAGATATTTTTTCTTATGTATTCTTGTCAAAGTATTCCACCTATGTTGAGGTGGTGGATAGAGTAATGATGTAAAATATTGATCATGTTGGAATGAAATTATTGGTTAGGATCCCTCCCTCATTGATTAGTATTTATTCTGTCCATTTACAAGGTAAAAGGATATGTAATGAGGTACTTATGTGATTTGGTTTTGGTTCCTAGAAACAATCTAATTTTATTCTCATAATATCTATTGATATAGGCCCTATAATGTTAAATGAGTGTGAAAAAAAAGGTTATATAAAATGTAATTTCTCTGTCGAACTGAAATATTACCTCTCATGTGGATGAATGGGTCATGTACAATGTTTCTATCAGGTTTCCATTCTCAGTGCAGTGGTTTATACTCTTCAATTCCAAGAGGATATGCGGTGTTTTTTATTATTTAGGGGTAGTAATTTTTTAACTGAATGTTTCTTGGGGGAAGGACTAACTCATCATCTATGTCAAAAACCATTCATATAGTGGAATAGTTTCCAATAGAGGTCAAGAAAGACATTGTGACTATTAGAGGTACAATTTTTATTTCTTCAACTGTAGTGACTACTTTATTTGATATATGTTTCACTCTCTCCTTTAAATCATCCCAATTTTTAAACATTTTGATCATCCTTATGTACCTCATTCCATGTGTTGTAGAAATATTGACACCTACCAGGAAGTGATGGGAGTTGGTTTTTAGATGCCCCTTATCCATCTTTTCTATATTAGGTTGATCAAACTTGGAACATCTTAGTGGTAAATATGGATCTCGTTTATGTTATAATAATAATATTAGAGTTGATTTATCATAGTGATATGATTAATTTTTATTATTAACATGATTTTTTCACTACCCCTAATGGACAATCTCAGGAGTTTCAAGGGGAATGGGATATAACATCTAGTTGAGAAGAACCCTCTATTACAGATCTTAGTAAATCAATATCCTCATTTATAGTTGATCCTTATAAGGAAGCCTTCATAAATAAACTCCCTCCAGTGGTTATAGAGTTTTTTGAGGTGTTTCCAAACACCATTATCTATCATCCACCTGAGAAAGATATTGGGTTTCCAATTGAGTTAATACCAAAATCCTAGATAATATATATACCTCATTACTACATGGAACTGGGATAATTGAAATAGATAAAAATATATTTTGAAAATTTAGAATTCATCTTCTTTATCCATGTGGGTGTTTCAAAATTTCTATCACTAATTCCCTTTTCCATGACGTTTTATGAAACTCTTCATTTATGTATTGATTACTAGAAGCTCAACTGGACGATGATTAATAGTAAGCATCCCTTTCCCCATATTTATTATTTTTTATCAATTAATGTTTGTAATCTGGTTTTATATGATTATTTTTTCCTGGATGTTCTTAAGACTTCCTTTAGGAGTATATTTGGTCACCTTGACTACGACATTATGCCTTTTGGTTATATTAATGATCTTATAGTTTTCATTGAGTTGAGGAACATGATATTTCACCAGTACCTGGATTCATTCACCATGGTATTTGTGGATTATGTCTTCGTTTAAACTTGATCAGTGGAATAGAAAGAGCTTCATTTGAAAACGATTTTGGGATCCTTGAGAAATCATAGTTTTTATGATAAACTATCCATCTGTGACTTAAGGATATAATATGTTAAATTCTTAGGACATGTGGTCTTAATGAATGTAATCTCGGTTGACCCTAAAATTTATATCAATGATTCCATGAAAATTTCCATGAAATTATATATTTATAGATTATTAGGAATTGAAGATATTACCAGTACTTTGTAAAAGACATATTGAAGTGTTAATAAACATTGAAAACTCTAACTATGAAGGGAGTGATATTATCGTAGTATATAATATTTTATGATTATTTTTAAAAATTGAAATAGTGTTTGGACTCCACCATTGTTCTTATTTTTCCTGGATAGGGATTGGTGGTGTTTTTTGATGTTTCAAGCATAGGATTGGGTTGGGTTTTTATATAAGGGGATCATGTGGTGGTGTACGGTTCTCATCATCATTTGTCACATGATAATAAATATCCCACTCATTCTCTAGATCTTCATGTAGTCATGTACACCCTTAAGATATAGGAATTAAATATTTTGGGGAAAATCTTCACCATATGTTTTTGACTATAATTGTTTGAGATAAATTTTTATCTTAGAAGGTAAAAAAACAAAAGTTGATGTGGTTGGTTGAATATGTTTAATCATTAAATTTTGATATTTCTTATTGCTAGATAAATGGTAATTTTTTATCAATGATCTCATTATAATGTTTACCTCTCATGCTATAGTTAAATCAAAGTAGGAAAGGAACCTCATATGACTTTTCTCTAGAATACACCTGGATGAAAAAAATTAACACACTATTATTTCTCCCATTATTATACAATTGACATAAAATATTCTCGTATTTATTTCTCAGGAGAAGTAGAAGGATAGAAAATTGTAAATTATCATGAATTATCTATATGGGGTATTGAACATCATCGAGTGGATATTCTCTAAGGATTGGGTTCTATGTTTTTTGTGTTGGTGTGTTAGTCCTTTACCTGTGAGAAAGGTTGCAATAGAGTATTGTTGTTACTCTTAATGATATTTTTAAATATTTAATTCTAAGATGTATTATGATATGAAGTTTAAGTTTTGGTGGCCTATTTTAAAGTAGGAAATACTTAATTTAGTATCCCATTGTTATGCATGCTAGAATACTATGGATGAATGGCAAAGTCCTTATTATTTTCTTCAGCATATCTCAGTGCCACTATGGAAGTGGTATGAGGTGTCTGTAGATTTCATTTTTATATTTCTATAGACTCCCCAAGAAAGTATTTCTATATGGATAGTGATTGGATGATTGAAAAATTCAGATCATTTTATCCCAGTATAAGTTACCATATGTTTTATGACATGGGAAATATATAAATGAAAGAAATTGTAATGTTTCATGATGACATGTTAACTATCATTTTATATTGACTTCCTTGGCTTACCCTATGTTTTGGAAAGACCTCTTGGATTTGATGGGTTATCATGTTAGGTTGAGAATAGCTTACCATCCTTAGATGAATAGTAATATAGAGTGAGAAAATAATAGTTTTGAACATATTCCATATTCTTGTTTTCTATACTTTAGAGGTAATTAGCATTTTAATTTGGGATTGGTTGAATGGGATTATAATAATATTTATCCTTCATCTATAATAATTGATCCCTTGAATCCATGTATGTTCATCTTTACAAAAAAAAGTCATTTTTAGGTCAATGAAGTTTCATTATCTCGGAAATGTATCCTCTAGGATACTACCGAAAAAATCAATATTATTCATCAGAAGTTGGAATCATCATAGAGTTGGAAAATTTTTATATGGATAATCATCATAATCCCTTAGAGTTTTTAATTGGTTACTATATCTTCGTGAAATTTTGACCCAGGCTTAGCAACTAGTCGTTTAAGAAGCATAGAAAATATTCTCCAAGATATGTGTGTCAATTTTGGATCAAAACGAATATTTTATTTGTCTAATATCTCTTGTAATTACCTCCTCAAATAACAATTATCCATTATTTTTTTCACATATAAAATCTCAAAAAAATATCATCCTGGCCCTTCTTATATTTCAAATTGGAAAAAATTGATTTGGTGTTGGATTTTTCAATAGTCAAGAAATTAATTTTCATAGTTGATTCCCATGAAAAGGATATTACATGGAAGATATATTATATTGGTACAAGTATTATGGAATAATGAGAGAGATTCTCATGGAATGTTGGATGAAGAATAATTTTTGAGGCAGCAATGGACTCTCCTCTTATTAGACCAACCTTTTTCTTCTTTTATTTTAGGTGAAATAAATCTATATAGTGGAAATATTTTCACATATTTGTTTTTATTTAATGTATAAAAATTAATTTTAATTTTTATCCTATAATTAATATTTTATATCTTTTATTAATTTTGTATCTTTGAAAGTCCTACTTCACTGCTATTTTTGTAGTTCCTGAAATGAAAAAGGGATTCATGTTTTGAATGATTATGAATGAATGTGGTAGAGATCACTAAGTATTATGACCTTGTTTCAGATAAAAAAAATATGTCTTAAACCATATCGATTTTGTTGTATTTACATAGTGAATCCATTATTAACATCATTAAACATTGAATACCATTTTTTAAAATAGATTTTTTCCATATTTCTCTTCGATGCGCTGTAACCCTTGTGTCATGTCTTTTTGAGGAGATTCAAACTATGTAGTGCCTCTTTAATACATGTTCTATTTCACTTCACTCATGTTGTGATTTAATAGTGGATTCTCCATAGATAATTTATGGAATTTTGATTTATTGGTTCACCTCCAAATATATTTAACGTTTCCCTATTATATTATGTTTTCTATTTATCCTAAGGCTATAGTAGCCTAGGGGTTTTCAGATCGAGACTTTTTTTATGAGGGTTTTTTATTTTGGAATTGATTTTCCTCCTAAGAATATCTTATACCTTTGGTTTGTGGAACCCAACAAGTTTTGGATTATCCCAAGTGTTAAGTTTATGTGATTTTATAAATACAAGTGTATATATGAATATTTATTACTTTTTTAATTTCAAAACATATTTTAGAATTTGTAAATGTATGGTTTTTATTTCTGGAATTTTGTTTTTAAAGAAAAAAATAAATTGATACTGTAAATGGTATTTCAAGTTAATTATTACTATTTTTTGGTCTTTTTGTATTTTCTTGATAATGATAGATTTTTGATAATAAATCGTTTATTTGAAATGGTTTGAAATTTGAAAATGGGGAAATACCATGGGGATCTTGGTTTTAGGTGGGTAGTCTTGGACAACAATAGCTAGGTGATATAAGCACCACCAAGAATTGGACTTATGTAATATCTCTAAATAATCATATTTAAGGAAGAGAGACACATGATGGTGATCACCTATAAGTTAACACCTATTTTTTATTTTCCTTAGTCACTAGAGTTTTGAGAATTATAGAAATCCTTAACCTAATTTACCTTATGTGTCCTTATCATGGTGTTAAATATTTTATATATGTTTTTCTTTTCATTATTCATTTTTTGTTTTTGATTTCCAACGATTTGAATATAAATATATGCTTTTAAAACCATTATAGAATGGTTTTCGAGACTGTTTTTATATAAATTATTAAAATATTTTATTTATAAATTTCTTTTAAAACTATTGAAAAGTTGTTATTTTCCCTATTTTATGCATGATTATTAAAATTTTATCTCATACTAATATGTTATATTAATTGGGAATAATATATTTACTTAATAATTTTTATGTATGGAACTCTTGGTGGGACCCTACTAGGCTATCAAGCTCGCAACCGGTATATATCCAATGAGTGTGTGTAAAAATTGAATCATATAATATAGGAATGTGAAATTGACCTCTTGGAGGTGGTGGTTATTCGAGATAGATCATGTTTATAGTGTGGTGGTGACACAGTGGGATGATGGACCACATGTCAGGAGGAGACGTGTTATAGTCTTATGACTTTTTATGGTTCCCTAACCATGTTTTCCGTTGTTTCACTTCATCCTCTTCTTTTTTTATTTCTGGATCTATCATTTATCATTTTTCACTCATTGTGAGTTTTAATTTTTTGATTTCAAGATATATGTTTCTATTAGTTTACTATATACTTTAAATAATTCAAGTATTAATTACATTTTATGGGTCAAATAATTCTCAAGGTAGTTCTTTTGACACTCAAGATCTTATTTCTAGTGCATTTATATTGGTAATGACCATCAAGCCTTTCCATTGGCTACTTTATGTGTCCTGTTTGTGGATGAACTGTGTTTGTTCATGAAAAAGATGATATATATGATGATTTTTTCAAAGGATTTGGGTATGGATAATGAGGAAAAAAATTTGTATTATAATGTATTTTGTAACACATTGAGAATTTTTTAAATTATATTTTTCAAATAAATTCTAAATTTTCAATATTTTTGATTACACACATCACTGAGTGTAGCATGTGTTATATGAAAGGATAAGTTTAAAGAAAATGAAAAATACTGTTAAAAAATTATTTATTAATATGATATTTTTCTAAAAGTTATTGGACTGAAGGGTATATATATTATTAACTAAATTATGAAATTATATGGTTTAAAAATGTATAAAAAATTTATTCTTTGTTGAAAAATTATTTATAAATGAAAATAAAAACTATTTGAAAATAAAGGTAATAGTTTTCTAAAAAAATATTTTAATAAATAAAAAAACATGATAACTCAATAAATTAATCAACCCACCTTTGGTGAAGGTTTTTAATGAAATTTATAAATTATAATTCCAGTCAAATTTTTACATTTACTTATTTTATTTTCTAGACAAGAGATAAGAATAAATCCAATTGTATTCTTTAAAAATATATTTTTTCTAAAAAGTAGTTATGTAAAATTTTAAACACTTATTTTAATTTTTTTGACACATTTAGAAAACATATTTTATTTAATAAATTTAATTTTATAAATAAACGGTACAAAATTATTTTAGGGTGATTTTTGTAGAATTTTTTGAGAAGAAAATTTTTTCGATGAATAGTGAAAATTATTGGTTTTTATTAAGAATATTCATTGTTTTAACTCTTAAAACATCAAAATTATTTTAAGATGGATTAAAAAAATTAGTAAAAATTATAAATCTATTAATAAAATTTAGATTATTTTAATCATTTTTATATTGAATTTTAATATAAAAAGTTTTAATCTTTTGAATATTTTCACTATGAATCCTCAATTTCTCATCGTGTCTTCCGAATTAATTTTTAATTAAAAATTACCACATTTGAAAATGGAATTTTGAAAAAAAAAATTAATTTCATAGTTATAAAAAGCACAGTTTATATTAACTAATATGTTCAACATAATTTGTACAATAATTTTTAGTAAAAATAGAAAAATGTTATTTACAGCAGTTATGGTAAAAATAAGTTTACCATGGGTATAAACTAAGAATATATAGATAAAAAATATCCCAAAAACATGTCAAAAACACATTTTATAGAAATATTTACACATTATATCCTGTATTTTTAATAATTCCTCTTCTTGGATCCTTGTGGAATGTGAAAAATGTTGGTACAACTTTTTATTTTCAAAAATTACTATTGTGCCACTCTCATCACACATAAAAGGACACCCCTTCTTCACTCCTGTTAACCCTTATAAAAACATTTTAATCAGAAAATTCATGACCAAATCACATACATTATTCCTTAAACCCATCATATAATCCTTATGTTTTCTATAAAACTAGCCTATGAACCCTTTTTGTACAAACCAATAAAATGTGTCTGAAGAAGAGGTTACACCCCTAACCGAGCATTTTATTTTATTTCTTCCTCAATATAACATGATTTATATTAAACCATTCTAACATAATAACCTCAATATTTTTCATATAATATTTTTTTATCTAATTTTCATTGCCTAGATCCATCTCCTCATCCATAAAATGGGATACGAAATCATCATTCATGTATATGATAGACTACAACCTCACAACTCGATGTTATTTGTTTTCCATAACCTCCCCTCAAGGATGGTTATAATGATAGATTAAATGTTTATATATTAAATTAATTAAATTTTTTTTCTTATGTAATTACTTTATAACATATATGATTATACATTCCATTTTGTGGGAATATGATATCGTCGCTCATGTGTACGGCGAAGTACACCCACGTAAAGCGATGATGTTCATGTAATCTTTAAGTGGAAGGTAATAAATATGATTTTAATGATAATATGTGATATATATAACATAAAAATGATTCAAAATTACTAGTATATTATTTTAGTTTCTTTCTCTAAATTCTTCAAGAAAATAGAAACAGTGTTCATGCCTACGTGTGGCTTACCATCTCCATGAATGGTGTATTTCATTTCCTATCTATAAATATCAATGATTACTATAAAAAATATATAGAAATTATATATGATGTAAATATCATTTATAAAATTTTTGAGATTATGGAACCATGATCAATGTATGTGTACCAAAAATAACAACTCAAAATTTACTTGAAAATGAATGTGGTTATTGTCCAAAACATGACTTTAACAATGAATTGTTAATATACTGGTAATGAAAGGTCATAATAAAATGACATAAGGTATGATATTTATAATTATGGTTATATATATAATATATATATATATAATAACATTATATTTATTATACAATAGTTTTTAATCTATTTGAAGGAATCCAATACTGAAGGTAAGGAATATTTAGTCTCACTTTTAGTTCAGGGAGACATATATATATTCACCACTAATTTATTTTGTGTTGTGTATATAATCCCCATTTGAAATTTTTTATTATTAATTTTATTGTTTTAAATATTTTAACAGTTTTATTTTATGTTATTTTTTATTGGGTTTTTTCATTAAAAATATTTCTAAGATGATAATGTATTTTCTATCTCACTTTAATATTAGTGAGATACATTCTATAATCACCTTTTTTTATTAGTGGTGGATATAATTTATATTAATGTATTTTATATTTTATATCATGTAAATTATGGGGATTTAAATATCTAGTTGGATATCTCTCTTACTTGGGTTTTACAATTCAAAATATACCAAAGTAGTAAGGGATATTTTTATCAATTTTCCTTCCATGGGACATATGTTATGTTATGCACCTATATTATTTTATGACGTGTATATACATCCCCTTATGAACTTTAATATCATTAATTTAATTTTTATCATTATAATTGTTTTTTTTCATTAATTTTATTCTTTCATGGGGATTAATATTCAATGTTACCAAAGTGGTAAGAGTTTTATGATGCAATCTCATTGATTATTGAGATTTATAATGATTATGCTTACAATGATTAAATGTTTTGACATAATCTAAATAAAGTCGTGAATTTTATTATCCTTTGTTTATTACATTAGAATACATGTTAAATCTTCATTTTTATCTCTTTATGTGATCAAGCATCCAAAATATGTTTTTTAAGTAAAATCATATTTATTTCACTCTTCTGTCGAAAAACACATTTTATACAAAATCATATTTTAAAATGTTTTCAAAATGGTTTTTAAAATTATCCAAATGATCTATTAAATAAATTTTTAACCAATTTTTACATTTAAAAAAATTAATGTAATAATCATGTCTTTTCTAAACAATTCACATTTGTATTTTACTAGAAATACGAAAGGAATATTTTCTTTAACCTGTATAGTATGGAAATAATTTACTACTGTCATTACAATTTCATTGATTGAAGTTTAATTTATAAGTATTAAATTTTATTTTTAATAAAAAAAAATTCTAAATATTTTATGTTCTATTTATTTTTTTTTCAGATTGGAAATGATGTTCTGCTGAAAAAGTATTTTAAATTATTTTTACAGTAGCCTTTATAAGTTTCAATGTTTATTTTCAACAAAATAGGAATTAAAAAATGAATCATGATATTTTATTTTCAAGAATCTATTTTCAATGAAATGTGATTTTCCACAAGAAATGTTTCCAGAGTCATTTCAGAGTCATTTTCCATCTAATAATACTTTTATTAATGGTACATATTTCTTAAGGGGAATATGATCCAAGGATACCATTATTATTATTTCATTGAATGGTTTTTTATGAGGTCAATATTTTTATAAAACTCATTTATCTTCCACAGGTTATATCATGATAAAATTCTTATGAACCTCACTTATTTGTTGAGGTTATGATATTATGAAATAATGAAATGATTAAAAAACCTATCTCTATTCCATATATTATGATATGAGGAAATGTTTAAAGTAATCGATTAATTTCATGGATTATGATATGATGAATGTTTTATCTTGTGGCATACGTATATATGATTTACATTTTATGTTGGGTGGTACTTTATGACCGCCCATGTATTTATTACACATTAACTCATGCTTGTTTTACATAGGAATACACATAAAAAAACCTAGAATGTCATTGTGTATTGTTTATTTTGGAATTAGGTACATAGAATAACATATTCAACATGGGATATAATGACATTATTAAGAAATTCCTTAACATGTTCTTAGAAATCATCCATCCTCTAAAACATCATGGGATAACTTTGGTATATATATAAGACTAGGGACAGATATAAATCCAAGTATGGGAATAAAAAATAATAACTTGATTAAAGAATTAAATTTTATACAATTGTCATTTAAATGGAACATAAAAGGCGTGATAATCATAAAAATGAACAATAATGCAATGTATAACATGATAACATAAAGGGAACATGGTAATATGGAAACAACTTTAAACATGACATCATAATCATATGTCTTGATTAACCACCAATAAAAGAGAACATAATGTTTTTATTATAACCTTCCACACACCATACATGTATTCTCATCAGACTAAATCATTACCCAAATCATTGGATTTCTATCTAGGTGCACCCATCATAATCATGTCATGTATAAGTATAATTGTGCCACATAGATCATATAAAGAAGAACATATTTCATCATATTTAATCCTATGATAATTGAGTGTGGTGTAAATACATTTATGTACCAAATAAAATAATTATAAGTGTATAAATTTGAACATCCTTGATAGGAAATGGTTACCGGTATTCCCGAAAAAAATGGTTGTCATGGAGAATCAATTGTGAATTATTTGCAACATAAGAGGGTCACAAAAATGTTCATGGGAGGAATTAATAAGAGTGAAAGGGGTATATCATAATTTATAAATCATAATGGATTTAATGGGGATATTGAAGAATATATCCCAAAATTAGGAATTAGATATTAAATGTATAATATAATGAATATTCTTGATAAAAGAGGAAAAGGAGGGGATCCCTTACTTTGGGTATGGAAAATCACAAGACAATTTTTGCATTATAAATGGTATACATAAAGGTTCGTGGGAGGGATTAATGAGAGTCAAGGGGATATATCATCACATAGAAATAATAATTAATGTAATATGGATGTATAAAACCATACACAAAAAATAAAATTTTGAAATTAAGAGGTGCAACATAAAAGAGGTGCTTGAATAAAAAGAATCGAGTAAGATATCTTACCTTGATAGGGTGATTCCAAAAGATTTGTAGGGGATAATTTAGATATTGGGAAACTTTTAGGGGGACTCTAGAGTTTTTTTGTCAGATTTAGGATGTTATCAATGGTTTTTGAATGAATAGGAAGAAGGGATTGGGTGGGTTTATATAGGAAAAGAGAGGGGAGTTCTTTATTATTTTTTCAATATAGGTTTTGGACTCTATATAATAAAGAAATCAAAACAAAAAACCATCACATGCCTTTTAACCATGTTTTATAATGAAGATGAGTGTTTTAAATTATTTTAAAATTCTAATTGATTAACTCATTAAAATATTACCCTTGGTGATGTGAAGTGAATAAATTTCTCAAAGAAACTATTTTAAAAACATAGAATATAATATTGGTATTGGAGGATTCATAAATTATTTATAAAATTAATAAACATACCTCTAAATCACATTAATTTTTAGGTGAAACATATATTTTTCCATTAATACCTTTTATATCATTTATTACATCACATTTTCGTCATTAATATGTCATAATATACACCATATATTTATACATTATTTAACTTTTACTTGAAAATTCAACTGACTCAAAAAATTATAAAACATTAACCATTGTAAAGTTCCGAAATTATGATTAAGAAAATAATATTTATTTTATTATAAAAAGTTTCTAAATAATTTATTTTTCAAGTTTAAAATACAATTGACATTTATTAAGAAATAATGAGTTTTTTTTAGAATAATATTTTCAAACCATTCTAAAAATTATCTTTGACTTTGTAAAATTATACTATCAAGTACAAGTTATAGATATTATTGAATAATAACATTTCATTAAAATATTTTTAAATTTCACAAATACTTTAATTTATCAATTGAATATTTTAATTGACATTTCTTATGACCCAAAAAATAAAATTTGTTCTTTATCATATCAAAATAAAAATCGTTTATAAAGTAACAACAATAAGAATTAAATATATTCTGTATTTCATACAATATAAATATTCATATTATTATGGTCATAATACACAACCCTTAATTAATCTATAATATTCCCTAAGGGTAATGTGTGTGATGTTGTGATTTTCATGGGTGGTTCAGCGAATATGGTTTGGGTCGTGGTCTCAATGATCTTTAACTTATCCAATAAACTATTTCACTCATTCATTATTTTTATGATCTCATATTAGGGTTGTTCAAGGGAAAATATCATTGATTATATATCTCTATGAATCTCTGATAAATGGACTTCATTAGGCTATGAACTGACAGGTCGATGGCATCACTTACCTTTTTAGTGTCAATTTCATTTCGCAAAACCTAATATTTATAATCAACATATGATTGCTATTAAATGGAAATAATACCAAGGTTTATGATTATTAACATAATTTTTAAAATTATTGGATATAATAAAAACAAATAAGTGATTATTTTTCTATGAACATAATTTATAATAGGGAATTTAATTCAATCATAATGGGAATTTTATTTATAAGAGTTTGGGTGGTTTTTCTCTTCTTCCCTTTATAAATTTCATCCTTCAAATTTTCATATCACACCCTAAAGTAGACTAGTTTAATTATGTTTTATCACCTCCTTTGGTTCCCATGTTGTATCTTAAAACACATGTTTTATCCACATCACATTGATCAAGTGTATTATCATATTTAATAGAACATTCCCATTAAGATCTAATATCTTCACTAGTTACTCTTCATTTGAAGATCATTATCAAAATTTACCACCTCTAGATTAAGTACATATAATGGGAATGGTATGTAATTCCTCAAGGGTGATACATGGAAGACATCATGTACTTGATATATGTTAGGTGGGAGATCCATTTGATTAGACATTTCTCTGATGCAATCAAGAATATCAAAGTGAATGATGTATCTTGGAATAATATTTCCCTTCATCCCAAATATCATGAATTTATTCCTTGTAGATTTTTCTAGGAATAAATTATCTCCATCCAAAAAATATAGGTCTCATTGACACTTTTCATCATAAATCATCTATTGATTCATAGCATCCCATAGGTTCTACTGACGGTCTTGAACGTTTCCTCCATTTTCTCAACTATTTTTTGACCCGAAAGTTTTCATTCCTGAAATTTATCCCAAAATGAAGGTGTTATGTAACTATTAAAATAAATTTATTCATAGTGAGTCATTTGTATTATTAAGAGGATACTATTATTTAATGTTAACTATACCATAGGATGTTATTGATCCCATCCTCCTTTAAATTACATTGATCATTCTATCAATAATTCCTCAAGCGTTTATATAGTTCCACTAAAATGGATGGTTATTTTGAGGGTGATAAATGTGATAAAGATAAACATAGTATTTAGAGTATGTTGGAGAATTTTTTAGAACATGGAGGTAAATCTTGTATCTCATTCGGATATAATCGATAGTTTTGGTCCATGAAACTTCACCACTTCTCTAATGTACATCATGCAAGTTGATCAAGTGATAATTCTTATTGAATTGAAATAAAGTGAGAAGACTTTGTAATATGATTCCCCATAACTCATAGAGATTTATTTCTTCTTGATATAATTATAATTACTATTACAAAGTGCATGGTTATGTTTTCTCATTTCCATGTAGGTATGGATAATGGTTCAATCATCCCCTTGGATTTTTTCCTTTCAGCCTAAACTTGTTGACATACAATATACATTGATGTATATTTCATGATCTACTTCATTATATTATCTCATAAATATTCTAATAGAATTACTAGATACATATTTGTTCTCTCTATATGGATAAATATGGTTTAGATATGTTCATCATCTAACAAATCCTTTTTCAACTCAATATTTGATGGTACATATATTCATGACCCAAATCTTACAACCCCTTCTTCATTTATTTCAAAATCTGAGGATTTCCCTTTTCTTATAGCCTTCACATTCTTTAAAATTTCTACATAGAGTCTTTTATCATCCATAGTAATATCTTGATGGGATGGTTGGGCAGTATTTTATGAAAGAATTGATGATGTTACTTCCTTTATTATTCTCATGTCCGTTATTTTTCATGTCTAGGATGATTGGATCATTCTCAATTCTCATCAATAGAAAAATTTTATTATCCTTTATAATTAGAGTACCCCATACATTATTTTCTTTACCAAGATGTTAGTCGATTGAACAATCATATTCCTTAATCAACACTCACCATATTTTATGGAGCATATTCATATCTTTCCAAGAGAATATATACTTTGGGATCATATAATCCATATATATTTCACACTTCTCCCCAAAGAGATAATGATTCCAAATTTTCAATGTGAATATCACTGTATCCAACTCCAAATCATGCATTGGGTAGTTATGTACCAGAATCTTAAAATTCTTTGAGGTATATTCTATCACTTTATCATTTTAAATTTGTAAAAATACCAATATGTTCCTCGAAGCATTGTTGTATACCTTGAAAAGTTCCCCACTTATGGGTAGCATAAGTATAGGTGCAATGATAAGACTCATTTTCAACTCCCTTAATATCTCTTCACATTCATTATTCAAAAAAAAAGACTCATTTCAGAGTTATATTTGTTAGTGGGTTTTAAAATCATGACAAATTTCTCACAACTCAACGATAGTACCCATTTAATCAAAGAAAACCAATACTTTCAATCACAATGGTTGTCATTAGTCGTCCTTTAGTTGATTTTTTCTTTCAAGGGTCCATATATATCTTATTACATGTGATAATATTCCCCAAGAATGTGACATCATTTAACCATAAATCACATTTTCTATACTTGTCATGATGCTTCTCCTTTTGTAAGGTCATTAGCATAGTGCTCAAATTCTCCTCATGATCGTCCATTCTTTTGGAGTATAGAGGAATATCATTTATAAGGACTACAAAAACTTTTATAAGGAAATATATAAAGACTATATTCATCATGTAAAATAATTTTACTATAGAATTAGTGAGTTTTAGTGTCATTACTATGAACTCATAGTGCCAGTACCTTGTATGAAAAGAATTTTGTGGGATAGCCTCTTTCATCCTCCATACTTGATTGTACCTTAATTAAAGATCCACCTTGGTGAATTATTGGGATCTACGTAGATAATATTACATGTAATCAATATGTGTCATAAGATAGTTGTTCTTTATCAGGACTGTGTTTAGCTTATGATAATCAATGAAAATTTTAATTAACCCATCGTTCTTTATGATGAAGAGGACGGGTTCGCCCAATGGGGAAGCACGCTGGCATATAGACCCTTTACCCATATTATCTTATAGTTGTTTATTCATATTATTAAGTTATAAAACATACATTCTATATGGATTATTAGATAATGTAAACTCCCTTGGTATAATATCAATTTAAAATTTAACCCCTATGTAAGGAGGATGATCGGGAAATTCTTTAGGAAGCACATTTTTGTATTCCCTCACAATGGTAATGTCTTCATGGATGATCATTTACATAGACTCAATCATATGGGAATGATATTATTGCTTCTAGGGAAATAATATTTATTCTTTAGATGTTTATACTAAAGAATATTCATCCTCCTTGAACGTTTACATAATCGGGGGATGATTTACGATACGGATTTTGATTTCCTTGTCATGGAAAGTTATGTAGTATCTATATAAAAAAAGTTATTTTATACCTAGAATTGAATAAAATTCCAATAAAGGATGTATCATAAGGTTTGATGGGATTTTCAACCCATCAATTTTTATAGGGGAGGAGTTATACACATGGGATTCAGTATGTGACATATTAAACATTTTCACTGATATCTCTACTTTCATACTTTTTGGTGGTGTTTGAATAGTTCTACTAAACTTGAATGATGTGAAGTAACGCATTGAACTATATATGAGAACCCTACATTTATCTTTTTTATTATATTTCAAAAAATATAATTTATCAAATATATACTTAGGGATGATAATCTTCAAAATATTAAACACATAAAAGGGAAACCAATAACATTAATGGAGTAATTTATAAATGAATTTTATTCCTTTAATTATTAATTTCCAGACTTCAACATAATTTATCCATGATATAATTTCTATAATATAATCTTATGAAAATTTTTTTCCTTAATAATGGTTTGTAATGTGCTGGTGAATTTTTAAAATCATATCCTCAAGGTGTGTCAAACCAAGTGTATAGAAAGGCTTGTTTTCTTGCACCAAGACAAAATCGATTTTATCTCAATGAGGAATTTTTAGGTGTTACCCATAGGTACATATGATTTAGAGTCACATAAAATTTTTTTATCCATAAATATTTGTCTTTTCTTGTAAACAACTTACTTTTTACTTTAGTAAATCTTAGGGATGTTTTCTTATGTTAATTATAATCCCTAAGGAATTCAGTAGAGTTTTCAAATCTTAATCATTAATATATCTAAACATTCCTTTAATGGCAACTATGACAACCCATATCTTTTTTGCACATTAACTCGTGATTTATTACATATTAATACAAATAATAAAACCCAAAATAACATGATTCTAGTGTCTTTGTGAATCTGGTATATACCATGACATCTTCCACAAGGGGTACACCAATAATATTTAAAAATTCTTTTACATGTTCTGATAAATCATCAGTAATCTAAAACTATATGTGATAACCCGGGGACATAAATTATAAAATTTTAATATATAAAGACTAGTACATGAATATAAAATTAATAACATGAATTATTTATTACATGAATGACTATATACATTTCAATGGGACATAAAAGGGGTGAGAATCATAAACATTTACAATAAGAAATTGTATAACATGATAACATAAGGGTAATATGAGAATGTGGCAACAACGTTCAACATGACATCATACAAATATGTCAAGGTTAACCACTAATACATCATATTATAATATTCTTTTGATAACCTCATAAGTACCACACATGGAATCTCATTAGGATATATCATTACCTAATGCATTAGAGAGCTATCTGGGTGCACCTATCATAATCATATCATATACCTTCATAGGTGTTCCATATAGATCATTTTCATAAGAACATATTTCATTATGTTTAATCCCATGATAATTGAGTGTGGAATACATATATTTAAGTACCGAATCAAATAATTATATGTGAATAAGGGTTAACTCCCATGATAGGAAATGTGTATGGGTATTCAATTTATAATTGGCTGGCATGGAATATTGTAGTGAAATTTTGTTAACATAACAGGGGAACATAAATGTTCATGGCATGGATTAATGATAGTTAAAGGGGTATCTCATCATGTATATATCATAAGGGTGATAAGTGGGATATAGAATAACATATTCTAACAATATAAATTTGATTGAGAATTCACATGATTTTAAATATTATTAGATAAAGAGATTAATGATAGGATCCCTAGCTTTTTCTATGAAAAATCATAGGCCAATTTTGGCAGCATAACAGGTGTATATAACAATTCATGGTAGGGATTAATGAGATTTAAATTTTTCAATAATCACATGGAAATAAAATTGTATTAATAGGTTTGTATAAAAAAATACTAAAAGAAAAATAAATATACATTAAGATTCACTATATAAAAGAGGTGGTTGAATGAAAAGAAGAGAGGGAGACCCCTTACCTTGAGAGGGTGATTACAAAAGCTAGGGAGGGGCTTCTTGGGATATAAGGGGAATCCTTAGGGGAATCTAGAGAGGGGAGGGAAGATTAAGGATATTTTCCATGGTTTTCTAGAGAATATAAAGGGGATCTTAAGTGGGTTTTTATAGGATAAGTGAGGGGAGTTCTTTATTATTTCAAAAACATAGGTTTTGGAAAATATATAATAACTTAATCCAAACTAAAAAACATGAAATGGGTTTTCCCATAGTTTCTACCAAATAATAGTTTTTTTAAATTTTTTAATTAAAATGGCTGAAATCAATAAAAAAATTACCCTTTGTGAAGTGAAAGTAATTCATGTTCTTAAAGAAATGACTTTAAAACTATAAAATTTAATATGTGTTTTGGAAGATTCTTAATGGATTTTAAAAATTAATAAAATAACCTAAAAATAAATTTTTTATGTTTTAATCATATATATGGTTTTGGATACCTTTTATATAATTTATTACAACACCTTTGGTCCATTATTATGTCATAATAGAAACCGTATATTTATACTGTATTTAATTTTCCCAAGAAAATGTGAATGCCAAAAAAATATAAAAAATTCACCATTGGATAATTTCAACATTTTAATTAAAAAAATTATTATATTATCAAAATAATTTTCTAAATTTTTAAATATTTAATTTGAAAATTGAATTTACATTTATTTATAAATGTAGGGTATTTTATATAATAAAATAGTTTTTGACCCCTTATAAAAATTATATTTGAATTCATAAAATTATATTATAAAATAATCATAACCAATATTATTTAATGATAATATTTTATTAATATATCATTTATTTCAAAAATTCATTATTTCATCAATGGAATTTCTTAATAGAAATTTCATATTACCCAAAAACACAATTTTAGTTTTATCATACCAAAATCAAAAATGATTTATGATGTGATAATAATAAGAAGAAAATATATTCAACATTTTATAATAAATATATTAAAATTATTAAGGTTTGAATACCTCTCCCTTTATTACTATATAAAATTTCCAAAGGTTAATGTTCATGATGGTGAGATTTTAATGGGGTGGTTTTGTATGCATGGTTTTTGTTGTGATCTCGATGAGCATGAAATTCACCCATAAACAATTTCACTGGTACATTAGATATCGGATTTCAAGTTTGTATTTTTCAAGGAAAAACCTAAGTGATTCTATCTCCCTTATAAATTTTGATAAATGGGATTTAGAGGGTACAATCCTACTAGTCGTGGATATTACTTCCTTTTTCTATGTTTATTGGATTTATCGAAACCAAATGTTTATACATATCATATGATCATTGTTCAATGGAAATATTTTCAATGGTTGTGATTCTTAAAAATCTTATAAATCTGATAGGATATAATAAAACAAATTTAGTGAATGTGTTTTTTAGGACCATAATATATAATAAGGAATTTGATTCATTCACAAATGGTGTTTTATTTTTAATTCTTAGGCCATTAAAGACCTATATATCCCTATAATTCATTGGGTAAATATTTATATCTAATGATATAGACAGGTCCTAAATGGGGATTGAACCTGGTTTTGTAATGGATATTTTCTACTACGATGATCTTTGGAGTGAGCCATGGCTACTATGATTGTTTGGGGAGTGATCATATTTCACTGTGATAACCTTATCATTGAGCCTTGACTACCATTGAAATTATTCTTTATACATATGTTTGTACCATAAATATATGTCTTATACCAATGTTATTCTCTCATGGATCATTTTATATGATTTCCTTATGATTAATGTCTTTTAATCAACCAATATTTATTTCATTACTTAATAATATGATCTTTGATATATAGGGTATGGTTTTCATATGTTATGATAATTTTCCCACACCCTTATGCTCATAGAAATGGTCAACCGCACAAGGTACGGCCAACTATCGACCAACCACCATAGTCCATTCACCTAACATTGTGGTTGGCCACTGTAGACCGGTCGTGCGGCCAGTGTACCCATGAGAGCTCGAGCTGCCTCTACTCCGCAGTCGACCGTCACGACCAACTACAATTAGGCTCGGCCCCAGTCAACCTCGGTTCGACTTGAGTCAAACCCGGTCCAGACCACCATGCCTGCCTTGGCCTGGACTTCCTATCCCTCCTCGACCCTGCCAACCTATCTAGAACTCACTACGTCGGTTGACACTGTGACCGCATGTTACAGATCTCGTAGCTGACTATTTACTCTTGTGGTTGTCTTCTACCACCCCATGGCTCTTCACCCCTCCTGCGGCCACCACCAACTACTATATGTGGTCTCTGATATGAATTGCCTCCAACCGCTATATCACTGGTGGTCTCTAAACGTGCACCATTGTTCCTCCTCCAATTCCCAAATCATGAAACAAATGCAGACCTAGAATCCCTGGACCAAGATCTGCACATATATATGTCCCGCTTAATGATTCATTGTTTTTTCTTCATTCCAAAAGGAAAACAAATATTTCACAAAGAACAAAGGAGGAAAATGACAAAAAGGGGTCAAAATATAGATCATTCGATGGCAGTGTATGTTTTTCCATTGACGTTAATGTTCATGAATGATGAAATTGACAACAAATGAATTTTTTAATCAGAAACCTCAATTAAAAATATGGAATTTAATGGAAATAATCCTACATAGATTTGGATTATTTTGTCTTTAAAGAACATGCTCGCAAATGCTTCATCAAAGATTCTTTATTGATCCATCAAAAGAGGAAGGGAGAGGTCTTTTCCATCAGTGTGGGGAGGATTATGAGGAAACCTGAATCACGAGCCCATAATCACATATTTATAACAAGTAATTAGGTCAATAAAATATGCATAAATGCACTCTCCAATGATCATGGGATCTGAAAATCATGTGCCCTCTCAAATTAGGTTGTTCTTAAGGAGAACAATTCATTATGAACTCAATGATGGTCTTATATTTCCAATCTGAGTCCTCGTTCAACAGTTTTTCAAAACCACTTCCAAAATTAAATTAAATTATTTTATTATTTTATTTACCGTTATGTCCTCGGTGACTTTTTCTACTGAGGACCAATGCTAACAAAATTTATGTCTCGCCTAGGGTAAAATATACGTTTCAAGACTCAACTATTCCCTTCAATTTCTAATCCAAGCATATTTTTAAATTTTATCATGTTTTTTTCACGTGAATAGTAAAAACTATACTTAATATTTTTATAATAATAAAGTCCAAGCACACCATCCTCAGAATCACACATCGTCTCAACACCTAAATTTTAAAATATATATATATATATTTCAAAGTCTTAAATGGAATGAACTGGGTATCTACATGATTATACTAGAATAATAATAGTATAAGATAACAACATGGATAAAATCCAAAAAATTGTAAAATTAAATGACATGTCATATCATAATGAACCATTATACAAGTGATATATGTGTCATCTAGATCTCCTCTACTATGATCGGTAAGGATTAGGAATGGTGCTGAAGTATGTATTCCTTTCATCTATTAAAAAACATACTCGCTTGCTATAAACTACAAGAATATCACATCCTTATCAGACATACCTCTAACAGGTGTTTCAAGGTGTAATTATTATTACACCAAAACCCTTTAATATCTATCTATCCCTTATAAAATCTTTATATAAAACATGTTATTTGGAAGATCTTAGGAAACAACAACACCCAACTTCCCTAGGTCAACTGATACTTTTAATTCTGAGATAATATGACCCAATAAATAAACTTTTTTGATATAGAAGTGTCACTTTTTGAGGATATCATATAACGGATTCTCTATTCGTGTATTAAATATGATCAAAAGATTTTTATCATGGTCGATTAATGTACGAGATTACACCAAAATGTCCTACAAAAAACCACAATTAAATAATCTAGGTAGGGGTTGAAAACCATATTCCTGAGGTCCATGAAAATAGTTGGAATTTGTTTAACACCAAACCACATAACTTGATACTCATATAAACATTTCCATATTCATAAATCTGTACATTATAAATATGATGGTCTGACTTTCACCTAATGATACCTTGATCTCAACTCTTTCTTTAAGAACACCCTATCCCCATAGTGTTTTTGAATAGATCATCTATTTGGGGAAATGGTTATGGGTTTTCCCTGTAAGCTGGTTCAACCATTGATAATCTATGAAAATATGGAGGGTAAGATCAACCTTATTAGCGAAAATGATAAGAAAATCCAAATGAGAAGTATTCTAGTGGATAAAACTATTATACTCTAAATCATCCAACTATCTACTGAACTCATGGATCTCTTTAGACTATATCCTCTATTGGGGAATAGATACTCGGCGACTCTTGAAAAATATCAATCCTAAGATCTACTTATTAATCAAGATGTAGTATAGAGAAGTAATCTAAGAGAACATCCCTAATGTGGTCCTCCATAAGAGGAAAATTATCATACAAACTTTCCAATAATCCATGAAAATGTTTTAATTCTAGGACATTATTACACTTAACCCATGATGATCTGGTCTAGATCATTGTCATTCCTAGGAAACCCACTCACCCTTGCGAAGATAACTATCACCCTCTAGTTATATATATGATAACCTGTGGTGAATGAAATCCACATATGCATGATTGGGGACCAACCAGTCCATCCCGAGAATGACATCAAGGCACATCATCATGAGGATAATGATATACCATAAGTGATCATAACTACCTAATTTAAGGGGATATTCCATACTTCATTATATATCCTTTGACCTGAGCTACATCTGGAGTACCCAAATTAGGTACACTATACTGGTGAAAAATATCATAACTATGGCTACCCCAGCCCTGACCTCCTCCTCAGCCCATTTTTCCAATAATAATCCATTATCTTTCTAGATAAATATATCATATGTAAATGTGTCAGTGGTACTATAATATAAAATAACAATAACATATGATCCAAGGTAAAACTAAGGCATCCTTGGCCTAAGGGGTCAAACAAAATCATAGTATTAACTCCTCCAATATGACCTTTAGGGGTCTGAGTCTAATCCAAGGGGCATGCTGAAGTGCTTCCACAAAAAAAAAATATTCTAACTGAGTTCATGGAACTTGTCATTAGTAATCTTCATTTAATCATGGATGGTCCCAATGGGGTTAATCCATGACACCACATGTCTGAAGACATCAAGCTGAATCCAAGGACTGTATCAAAGGAATTCTAATATCCAGAAAATATGTCATGTGACTCTTTGATACAACTCCAAGGCCTCATGTAATAATAGAAGGACATGATACCATAGTAGGTATCTCCCATGTAAATCATCTTAATGAATTGGAATAGTGTCCACTGAGTGGTTGAGGAATTCCCTAAGGAATCCATGGCTACATCAAGTATAAAAATTCCAATAAATTAAAAAATATTCATAAGTAGTAGGAACCTCAAAATCATTTTATATATATACATATTTTATCATGGGACATGAAATAATCATGAAAATCACAATATTCTATAGGTCCATTCCATTTTCATTCGTCATACATTATAAGGTAAAATAACGATATGCAACCAATTATACCAATTCAATTACATTTATCAAGGAAAATTGATGTCTATATATTATCATATTTAATTTCCATTTATCAATTCATATTCTATTTAATTAAAATAAAAATATACCATAAGAAGGGTCAAGTTAGGAACACCAAAACAATGTCTTGATTAATCCTAACAATGGATAATAAAGGAATAATAAGAAAAACACCCTACTCAGGTGGTTCGTGATGAGGTATCAATCTCAAATTATGATAACTAGTCTCAATAGGTCTTTAGAGTAAACTTTTAACAAATTAATTTAAAGCAGATAAATTTTTGGACCAACACCCATTGGAACCAAGGTGCACATAATGGTAACTATTTATAAAAAGGAAAGGCATTAGGTTGGATATTCATAGACCACCTACCTTATGCCTTTAGTATATTCATCATATAGTATCATCCATTAGTTTGGGCTAGATCAAAATTAAAGGGATGAATAGATGAACACTTAAAAATATGGAATAATAGATCATACAAAAATATAATCGTCAATAGAAAGCCAAATGAAGAAAGGATCCTATGGAGTGAAGAGATTACCAGTGGACATCTAACATGATAAAAGTATTTGTGTTTGGAGGTCGAATAAAGTAAAGGGATCAAATCCTAGGTGAAGAGTAATGAATATTCCTCAATGGGAGAAAAATAGAGGGTTTTTTGGTGAAGGAAGAAAAAAAGGAAGGGTGATATGTTACAAATACTTAAGGGAAAATAGAAATTTTTTTAAAAAAAATAAAGAGGGGCATTGAGTGGAAGAACGGTTGACCAAACCATGCACCAAACATGCCCCCAACATTGTCTCATGACACCCCTCATATGGTCTAGGTTAATGGTTTGACTAAATGTATATATCTTATTTAAACCCCCTTTATCACATATCTATGAAAATGTGCATGGCCATGTGGCCTGGTTTGCCTGATTAGGTAAAACCATGGGAATCTATGTTATGCATGGAAACACCCCCACATCGTATTTTCTAACCATAATGACTGAGACAAATTGTTTCTACTAACCTTGTGGCCTATCTATTTCTTCCAAAATATTGAAATATAGAATCCGAACAATCCCCAGACCCCCTCATTTCATCCCTAGCCTTAGTATACATTCATTTAATTGTAAACACATAATTAAAATAAAATTAAAAGGTTATATGAGTCAATAAAATGTTGTTTTATTATAGTATTACCCCATAAAAGGAACTCTTCCGTGAGTTTACCTTAAAAATATGGTAAATAATAATTTGATAATAACTTTGGAAACTAGTAATGTATATCATCCTTGTGCTCCCAAGTCTCATCATGTACACAGTCGTGCTGCCATAGCATAGCCACTAAAGGTACAGACCTTCCTCAGATAGCCTTTATACTATAATCCACAATGTGTATGGGATACTCCTCAAATTATGAAACAATGTCCAATTAAATATCCATGGGATCCAAATTATGGGATGGGTATGCGTGGTGAAAAAAATGCTTTTAAACATGGAATACACCGTTCATGGAACAGTACCTATAAGGTATAATAAACTAACATTCTGTCGGTCTAAATCATTCCAAGATTTAAAAATCCATTAAGTAACTAGGAAACTACCTCCCTTGCCTCCATATACACCTATACAAAAGACTAGGTGATACTTTAAAGAAAAAACAATCCTTGACCTTGAATGACAAAGGACATTGATGGTGGTCGACCTAATATTTCTGTCTATAATTAGTAGTATCCACGTGTTTTTTAATCAAAAGAACCTAATCTGAAGTCACCTCTATGAGAAAAGGACGTAGTATCACTACTTACCCTCCCACTATCTAGCATATAGGTGAATGTCATGGCCTAACATTTAAGGCCTCATATGATTCCATCTAAATTGTTTCCTGAAATAAATAATTGTTGGAAAACATGAAAAGGGGTATATGTTCCTCCAAAACCTATATAGTTTGTTTTGATTGGCCATCAATTTGAGGGTGTAATTTTTTTATTAGAATCAATTGTGTACCCAGATATTTTTGTGACAATTGATGAAACCATGATGTGAAATGAGAATCCATATCTGAAATGATAGTAATAGGGACCCATGTTGGTGATAATATCATATACAAAATGTCCTCCAAGATCATCCACCAAGAAGGAATCCTTTATAAGAATAAAGTGGGATACCTTTTTTGGTCTTTTGGTAACTACCCAAACCATGTTGCTACGTTGAGTTTACCTCAATAAACAAATTGAAAAATCCATCAAGACATAATCTCATTTACATACATGGACTGGTAAGTGTTTTAACAAACTAGATGGCCACAGGTATTCTAAGTTCACCTAAAATAGGTGGAACACCTAGTAAAAAAACCCACAATTTGACACCTCAACCCATACCACCAATATGAGTGAAGTATGACATGATACATCATAGAGATACCTAAGTGAATTTTTCACTGAGAAGCATGGGATTCTAACATAAAATCATATCATATATCTATAGGAACCCAGATATGTACATATATATATAGAATATTATCTTCATCGATAAACCAATCCATATGTGGGTCCTCAATTGAAATACATTCCCATAGGACAAAAAAATTTACATCTAATAATTGATTTCACTTCACCCTATCCAAGAGTGAATAGGTAACTACTAAGGCTGCAACAAAATGTTACATGTGACTATCATAATACTCAAGATTCATCTCCTAAAATAGGGATATGAACTTTCATTCATCAATGGATTCCTAATTAGCTTTCTAATAATTTTTCTAAATCAGATCATCAGCTACTGCATTTCCCCATCCAGGCATATTGGCAAGCTTAATGTCAAAAAAATAAATGTATTTGACACATATTCATTATCATAGATTCATGTCACACTGGATAAAGATATATTTGAGGCTCTTGTGTCCTGTGAACAACAAAAATCATTCTTGAAAAAGATAATGTCCCTATGAACACAATTCATGAAAAAATGATAAAATCACGAGGTCATGCATTGGGTAATTACATTCATGAGGTATCAAATACCGAGGCTCGTTACAAAACAACTCAATCTACCTACATCAAAATGTCACCCATTTAGATTCTTGATGCATCATGGAACACTTTATAACATCTTATTGCATCATGTGGGATCAGGATTGGTGTTGAATAAATTCTTCCATATATATCCTAAAAGGCCTTCTCACACACTTCACACAATAAGAAATTCACACCCTTATTAGTCAAACCCGTAAGAGGTTCCTCAAGGACCAATTATTTTTATAAAAAACTCATGTAATATCCATACAGTCCTAAGAATATTTATTTATAAAATATTTTTTTGGGATGCTCCAAAGAAATTATAGCACTCACCTTCTCATGGTCAACTGATACTCATGATTCTAATATAATATAACTGAAGAAGTAAACCTTGTTGATTGAAAAGTGGCACTTTGTGATCATACAATATAATATATTCTCTCTCAAGGTATTCAATATGATCTCAAGATTTTTTTCATGGTCACATAATGTATGAGAATAATACAAGGTTTCATCCACAAAAACCATGATGAATAAATCAAGGTAGGGGTGAAAACCCTATTCATTGGGTCCATGAAAATAGAGGGTGAATTTTTAAGACTGTACTAAATAATGTGATACTTATAAAAACCATACCGACTTTACAATTTTTTTGGTATGTCTAATGTCCTGACTCACACCTAATGATAGCTTGATATTAGGTTGCTCTTTGAGAACAACCAAGCCCCTTGAAACCAGTTCTAGAGATCATATATTCATGTCAATGGATACTAGTTCTTCAGTAGAATCTAGTTCAACTGTTAGTAATCCATGAAAATCTAGTTGATTCCATTTTCCTTCTCAGAAAAAAGGACAGCTAAACCCTAAGGACAAGTACTAGGTTTTATAAACTCGTTATATTCTCAACCCTCCAACTATCTCTTAATCCCTTGGACCTCAGTATCTATCATCCTATATGGAGGAATATATATATATATATATATATATATATATATATTGGATATTCCCTTGGAATAAGATCAATAATTTACTCTACCTATATCTTAGGATGTGGTCTAGAAAATTCCTTTGGGAAAACATCCCAAAAAATATCCCCCATGGGAGGAAGATATGTCTGATGCACTATCTTATCATCTAGGTGAAGGTTGTAAATTTGGGTTTTCATGCCACTCAACCCACGATGCTTGAGTCCAACTTATCTATCCCAGATATCCTACTCACCCTTATAAAGATAACTATCACACTCTGGTGATGTAAATGATATCATATGAAGATAGTAGTCCACATAGGCATGATAGGGGACCCGTAAGATATGATAACTACCTTCCTCAAGGGGAGAGCCCTTACATTTGTGTATACCCTTTTACATTATTCCCAATGGTGTGTTAAGGTTCTTCACTCAAAAAATAAAAAATTCCAAGCCAAATAAATTTCAGGATCAATATAGTGATAAATGTGTGAGAAGAACCTATATCAAACAAAGAAGATATGATAGTAAGTGATACTTGAATAGTTCCTTTTACCGTAGATGTTTTTACACTCTTCTACTTGGTTATATTATATAAAATGTGTGACTTTCCAAATCGATAGCCCCAAGCCAGAACTGAACTACCCTAAGCTGGTCCACTCTGCTTGTGCTTAATTTCCAAAGCCTGACTACCCCATCCACGATCCCTCCTTGGTCTGTTTGATTGGTGCCACTCCAAATTCCTTCCTCACATGAAGTCTCTGATCCTACTCCTAATCGTGGAGCTGTCATGTGTCATCATTCTCTATAAACTGGTGGAATGTTCTGGTAAACCCTCTAAATAAATCCCTTTTGGTTGTAAGAATAACACTCTAGTAGGTCTTTATCACACTATGGGTTTACATTCCCTTTCCTTCCACACCGATGGAATAGAAAAGATGTAACATTTCAGTTACTCTAGTCGCTAATGATCGAATGACAAACCTCAAGGCTACACATCCTACTAATAGAAGAACTATTACCCACTCTCAGTACTAAACCTCAGTTCCATGTACTATTATATTTCTCTCATGATGTTCTAGGTAATAATATCTTTGTGTACAGTCTCAAAAAAGGTAGATATGTAAAATAATTTCATCTGAGAGAAGTTTTAATACCCAATCCCATCCTAAAAGTGCCACTCTCATGATATCGCTTCAACATAAATAAGTGGTAAAAAGCGTTGAATCATGGTGAAATGCACTGGATATTACATGATTGACAAAAAAACTTCTCTAAGTGCTTAAAATATCTAGCTCGATCATCTCTCATCATCTGAGGGAAGAAATAATCATAGAAGATTGTATGGAATTATTCCAACAACATGCCCTGCTTTCGACTATCCTGGGTGATCACATCCCTCTAGTGCTTGGTAGAATCACATAGTATGTAGGTGGACAGGTTGAACCTCCTCTCTGGAGGCTTCTCTCAATTCTCAAAGATATATAAAGTGGTTTATAGTCCTGAATAAATTGAATTTGGACTTCTATCCCCTAAGAACATAGGATAATTCTACTACTATAAATCATGAGTAAGATCAAACATCAGAGGTTCAAGCCATAGATAACCTTGTATATACTCTATCACACATAGAAAACATTCTAAAAGATAAGAATCTGTCCCTAGTTCAAGAATAGTATGTGGCTCCATAAGTGGAACTACTAGAGGTAACACTGGAGGGTTATGGCCCACCACCTCCAGAGCATGGTCATCACCACCCACATGGTGCACTAATCGAGTACATCATGGTGGCATGGATCTAAAAAATCTAGGAACATGCCTCAAAACAAGATTCAAAAAAATTATGTGAAGAGATAACAATTAAAATGATAATATTTTAAAGTCCTAAATACCAAATTTCACTTATATCATCATGATACTAAAGGTACTCACTACCTGAGGCATATTATCCCAACTGCTTGGGTCAATGTTCTGAATATTGGAATGTCTTCATGTTTTAAATTATATGGGTTCCAATATATGGGAAGGTCAATTGCAATTTATAGAGGAAAACACTAATTAAATTACACTTTTCATTCACATTTATAAAAACCCATATCATTTATAATTTATAATTAAAAAATTAAGTATCTATGTGTATAAATACATAATACAAGGCTCATTTAAATGGATTTACACCAATAATTTATAAAGACCCATAAACATTATAAACTATGATCGGTACCCATTTAATTTCAAATGGATCCCATTATATTTAGTCTTAGAATGTAATAATAATAATAATAATGTGGATCAATTCAATGAATTAACTATCCCAATTAATAAAGGTACATACTTTTTAGAAATTAAAATGGGTACTCATATCATCACAACTAAATCCAAACACATGTAGCCAAGTTCACATAGCTTATATGGGTCCAAATTGGCTATTTAAGATTCCTCCATCAATAAACATTTGAATACACCATTTAGGTTCATGATGAAATGTTAAACAACCAATTTTATTTCCCTATAGAAGACGTTAGTTGAATAGGCATATATAAAAACCAAAGATCACTCAAAAATTTCAGGAAACATAGGCAATGAAAGAAATGAACTTCTACATGGAATGGAATGAGAATAGATTTTGAATCTCTAGGTCCCTATAATTATGCATGTGATAATGATCCTTGCCATACCAGGAAAAGGTAGAATCTCCATAAATCATTCAAATTAACAAAATTCATGTGCATCACACAACATTGAAAATATTGTAGGTTTTGAGTGCATCCGAAACGCGTTAGTGGGTTTTCCCAACTTTAATTTTAGCGTTAAAAAAAGTTCAATATGAGATCCATCATGATATAAAACGTCAAGTCTTCATAAATGAACAAAGAAAAAAAAGAAAAGAAGAGTCTTGGAACCATTGAGATAGGATCAACATATATTGGTTATAATTAATTTAATTAAATCATAAGAATTACCTCGGTGGAATTCTTACTTTGTTGATGTTTCCAGTCATGATCCTTTGATACGTAGTTGCGTCTTAGAATCCAAGTATAGGATTCCTCTAGGGGTGATCCACATGTACTCCGTGTATCTCTGGACATCGCTGAAGGGATCTCCGGGTGCTAGCGCGGAAGAACCTTCACTAGCGATGTCCTCCTTCGACTGCCATGATCCGGTGGAAGATATTTCTCTTGTAACATGAGGGCATTCTTGGTGGAAAGGGAATTCTCTCTTGTCTTGAGTGTATTTCCAAATCTGTTGTGCACAATAATGGCTCTAGAAAAGTTTTGGGGTTGTGAGGATATTTATAATCGGGTATGATGTTAATTGAGTTATGACAATAAATAAATGCATTACGTGTTTTATTTATTTCATTAACTCTTATTGAAACCTCCATGTCAAATTATTAATTCCTTAACATGCGCCCACACTGATTATAATAAATATCATTTAACAAAAAAATATTATATCTTCAAAATCCTAACTGAAAAAACTGCACGGTGTGTAATAATTAATACATGGCGTGTACTTGTTTTCCATAAAACTACACGGTGTGTGTTTTTAATAGACACGGAGTGTACTTTTATTTTCCATTTTTCTCCACCACATTTATTAGACCTTGAGTAATGGATATTTATTTCACAAATAAATTTAACTAAATTACTCGCTAATAAATATATTATTTCTCCCACAATATATTATCTCAAATAACTAGTGTCGAAATAAATGCGATCTGGCATCCTTAAATTATTATTAAACCACAGTCGGGAATAATCATTATTTAACATGTTAAATTAATATTTCACTGAGATACATGGACACACTTAGTGTGTGACCCTCTAGGACTCTTTCTCAGTGGCATTAGTTGGAGCCTGCCTAAAGTCCAAGGTTAGCATCTAGCAAAAAGCCAAGGCACCCATAGAGAAAGAAGTTAACACCATAATGACATGTCACCTCATATGAATGCTTACCGTGTAATATAATCACTTTGTCTCGATATCTCTAATCAAGCGGGTTGCATGCTAGTGCCATCAACCCATGTGCTTGATTATTCTTTCTTTGACTTTTCGGAATTGAACCCGCCCATACCTTACCATGGCCATGGATTTATTTTGGCTATATCAATTCCATCAAAGGGCCTGAGATATCTACTTTCATTATGGAACAGAAGGGACAAATCCTTTCTCGCATTATCTATTAATGCAGTATTACTCGTGACGCACCCAACATATCCTACCTCGCTGTGAACAGTGTGTTGTCACAGTTTTCATCAATACATCTAAGTGCGCCAGTTGTAATACCCATTAATAATAATCTTAAAGTCTAAGGTCCAATACACATGTCTGCAGATAGGAACATTCGATGACACTATGAAATGTGGATTTCCTACAGGCGGGTCTTGTTCTCATAATATCCTCCTGGATATTACCAAGGGCGCACACTATGAGAAGGTGCCTTAAAGTCTTATGAGTCCTCACCCCTAATGACCTGTATTATTTGTGTCCTGCAAATAACATCATCCGGCCATAGAACATATATTTAAGAATAGTGTTATGGCACTTCTGGGTTCTCATCATAGCAGGGATCCACTATGACCCTTTAATGCAACAGCTACCCATAGGACATTATCACATGCATTGTCACATTAAAAGAAAAATCAAGATGTGATAAGGCTTTTATTAATGAAAAAAGTACATAGTAGTTGGTTCTAGACCACCAACTCCAACAGACCCCCACTTGGACTAGAGCCAACTGCTAAAAACATTTAACCCACTAGCTCTCACATTATATTCATGCTTCTGCTGAGATAGGTCTTTAGTCATGGGGTCCACCACGTTCTCTTCTGTAGACACTCTTCTCATAGCAACTTCACCCCTCTGATAGAAATCCATCAAGAGTTGATACTTCCGGAGTATGTGCTTTGTCTGTTGATGTGACCTTGGTTCTTTTGCAAGAGCCACTGCTGCAGTATTATCACAATACAATGTAATGAGATCTTTATTGCTGGGCACCACATCAAGCTCCTAGACAAAGTTCTGATTCTAGAAGGCTTCTTTGGTTGAATCAGAAGCTGCTATATATTCGGACTCCGCTATAGAATCGGTGACAACTGGCTGGTTTGAACTCTTCCAGCGCACAACTCCTCCATTGAGATAGAAAACATATCCAGATTGCGACATCAAATCATTCTAATCTATCTGAAAACAAGAATCAGCATACCCTATGATGATAGGATCCTAATCTCCTCCATACACCAGGAATATATCCTTAGTTCTTCTCAAATATGTAAGGATAGTCTTAAAAGTAGTCCAATGCTATTCTCCTGGATATTCTTGATATCTACCTACCATGCTCAGTGCATAGGAAACATCAAGCCTGGTACATAACATGGAATACATGATGGATCCTATAGCCAAAGCGTATAGGATCTTACTCATTCTATCTTTCACTTGTTGTTTATGACGACACATTTTCTTATAAATATGTAGGCCATGTGACACTGGAACCAATACCCTCTTGCATTGTTCCATACTAAATATATTTAGTATCTGGTCAATGTATTTACCCTGACATAGTCCAAGTAGCCTCTTGGATCTATCACGAATGATCTTGATCCCTAGAGTGTAGGCTGCTTTACCAATGTCCTTCATGGAGAAACACTTAATCAACCAGTCCTTAACTGACTGTAAGACCGGTACATCATTTCCAATAAGAAATATGTCATCAAAATATACTACTAGGATAACGATCACATTCCCATTAAACCGCTTATAAACACATGGTTCAAATTCGATCTTAATGAAACCAAATTTCGTTATGACTTCATCAAATCGAATTTTCCATGACCTGGATACTTGCTTCAATCCATTAATGGATATCTGAAACTTGCAAACCCTTTTGGATTCACCTGGTGTCACAAACCCTTCTAGTTGTGTCATATAGACATCTTCTTGAAGGTTCCCATTAAGGAATGTTGTTTTGACATCCATCTTCCAAACCTCGTAGTAATGGTAAGCTGCTACGGAAAGTATGATTTTTATGGATTTAAACATGGAAACTGGAGAGAAGGTTTCATCGTAGTCAATTCCTTGATGCTGTCTGAACCCTTTAGCCACTAGACTTGCTTTATAGGTGCTAACTTGACCTTCTAGGTCCATCTTTCTCTTGAATATCCATTTACATCCAACTGGATTTACATCAACTGGCTCATCGACCAGAACCGAAACATGATTCTGATACATGGAATCCATCTCAAAATTCATATCTTCTATCCATCTTGTAGCTTTTGAGCTTTCTACTGCTTCCTTGTAGGAGAGAGGTTCATCATTGTCTAATAATAATGACTCACCATCCTTGGTGACTAGGAAACCAAATCTCTATGGTTCCCTTACCTCTCTTGAGCTCCTACGCATTACTTGTGTTTCTAGAACCTATTCCATGGGGACCTGTGGAACTTGTTCCTGTACCAACTCCTGTGAATCTTGAGCTTCAACTTTTTCTAAGTCAATCTTGCTCCCACTATCCTTTCTGAGGATGTCCTCCCTCTCAAGAAATACGGATTGTCTGGCGACAGCCACTTTCTTATCTTGAAGGTTATATAGGTAATATCCTTTTGTTTCCTTAGGATATCATATAAAGAAACACTTTGTGCCTCGGGGTGCTAGTTTGTTGCCTAAGGAGGCCTTAACAAACGCCTCACATCCCCAAACACGTGTGTGCGAGAAAATGGGTTTCTTTCCATTCCATAACTGGGAGGGAATTCCATTTTCCATCTTAGTTGGTACTCAGTTTAATGTGTATGCTGCCGTTTGTAATACATATCCCCAAAAGGATAACGAAAGATCCACATGACACATCATCAACCTCACCATGTCCAACAAGGTGCGGTTCCCCCTTTCACTAACACTGTTCCACTGTGGTGTATAAGGAGGAGTGATCTAAGATAGAATCCCAGACTCCCGTAGAAGATCGATGAATTCTTGGTTCAGATATTCTCCAACTCGATCCGATCGAAGTTTCTTTATCTTTTTACCAAGATGATTCTCTACTTCATTCTTGAATTCCTTAAATTTCTCTAAGTACTCTGACTTATACCTCATTAAGTAGACATATCCATATCTAGTCAAATCATCAGTAAAAGTAATGAAGTAAGAATATCCACCTTTAGCTTCTACTGGAAATGGTCCCCACACACCTGTGTCTAACAATCCTAAAAGCTCTGTGGCCCTTTCACCCTATCCACCAAAAGGAGTCTTGGTCATTTTTTCTTGTAAACAAGTGTGACACCTATCAAGTGGTTTTAGATCAGTAGAGTCTAAATAGCCATCTTGGCAGAGCTTTGTCAAATGATTCTCGTTTACATGACCGAGACGGTGATACCACAACTGGGTGATGTATGAGTCATGTGAGTTTGTTTTGTTATCGACTGCCAACACTTGGTTTTCGTAATTTAATACATACAAACCATTATTTAAATGTTCCATACCGTAACATAATTTGTTATTTTAAAAGAGACAACCCTTATTTCCAAACTTGAAAATAAATCCATCCATATCCAAAAAAGATACAGAAATTATGTTCTTGGTAACATCAGGCACAAAATAACAGTTTTGTAAAACCAAAATCATGCCAGTTGGCAATGAGAGGTGATAGTCACCAATAGCCAGCGTAGCCAGGCTTGCGCCATTGGTAGCTCGAAGATCCACCTCTCCTCTGGAGATCATTCTAAATCTAATTGGTTCCTACATTTGAATACAGATGTGAGCCCCACAAGTTGTATCTAATACCCAATGTGTAGAAATAAAAAGATTGCACTCGATAACAAATGCACATTTAGCATCCCCATGCTTCTGGGTGCAGTTCCTCTTCCAGTGGCCCTTCTTGACACATGCAAAACAAATTGCCTCCCATTCATTTCCATGACTCTAGATCTTCCCATTCTTGGAGGGACGGTGATTGGGGGCTTCAAACCATTTATAAGTCTTTGGCCCCTTTGCCTTGTCCATCCTTTTCTTGTTCACCATAAGGACCTTGGGTTTGTCACACCCCATTCCCTTTATCTACCTAGCGAATCAAGGTCATAAGCTCTAATGTACTATTCTCATTGTCGCTCATATTATAGTTGATAATGAAGCTAGAGAAGGTCTTGGGAAATAATAATAGTATGAGACCTGTATGCAACTCATCTGGGAATTTAATCCCTAAGATGTCTAGGCGTTCAATGTAGCCAATAAGCTTGACTACATGAGGCCCAGCTGGCACAGACTCTCCAAGCTTAGTTGTAAACAAAGCATTGGAGATCTCATACCTCTCATGTCTCGCCTTCTCTTGGTAGAGATCCTTAAGGTGATACATCATGCTATACACGTCCATGTTTTCATGTTGGTTTAAGAGAACATTGGACATGGATGATAGTATGAAAAACTAGACATATGTGGCATCATCCATGTGTTTCATATAGAGAGATAATTCCTCATCACTAGCCTCTTTCCCAGGCGCAACTAGAATAGGATCTTCCATCACATACAAATTCCTTTCGTGGTGAAGGATGACGCATAAACGCCTCTGCCACTCTTGGAAATTGGTGCCGATGAGAAGGTTTTCCTTCTCAAGTATGCTGTGTAATGATATGTTTGAAGTCATTTTTTTTCCTTTTCTACAAATTAAGATGATCAAAGGTTTAGTAATTTATTACAAAATTGATACAAATAAATAAATTAATACTTATTAGTCTCCTACTATTTTATCGAAATCCAATAGCCTTGACCATTGATTTCAGAATATTCTGTTGCCTGAATATTCTAGTGGCAAGGATCCAAATTTCCCTTCACATTACCCCAACTAGGGTTGGTCATGCAACTTGAAGGGTTTTAGGTTGGCATTCCAAATTGCAACTGCATTAACTCGCTGCTCCTTGATCCGCTGAGTGGACTCCCTAATCCTAAAATCCTTTTATTTTGGATTTCCTCAACCTTTGCCTCTTGGTCACACAAAGTCCTTCTGTGGTAGTCAACCATTGATGCAAACCAAGTCAATTCAATCCAAAACCTTGAATTAGAATTCCTTGATAATTCAAAGAACCCCAACTAGGGTTGGTCAAGCACTTTGAACTATGGTTTGATTCTAACCAAGATTATGGAAGGCTATATCGACTTAATATTTCTTTTGAAGGATTTTATCCTTATATGTAAATTGCCATTTTATTATCTTTGATTACAAGTTTTTTAATATTAAGTGTGATATACTTAAGTGATTAACCATGTATAAGATAATATTTATGTATAAGCCGGTTTTATTTTAGTTCCATCTTGCAGGCTCTTTTAATTCATTAATTGTGTGATCGTGACAACACACCCACAATAAATAAACCATGAAACTGACAAAAATAAAATAAATGGTATGATCTTGAGAATTTCTATTGTTTAGTTTATCTAGCGGTTAATAAACTAACCCAAGACCTAGGGGAAAAACACCTTGAACCTTGCGGGTTCATGTTTACAGCTTTCCACCTGTCCATTTTTTATCTCCTTGGATTGGTTTCACCTTAGCTCCTGACTTGAGCCACCTCCACTTTCTTGGTAGCTCCATCCATTACATATTAATTTATCTCACACGCAGGTGAGGGGTAAAAAGGGGGTTTTACATAAAAGGATCCTTGGGCGCGCATGCCCTACATATTAATGAGGAGAAGGCTTGCAGGCCAACAAATTTAATTTCAATAAATAAATTAAAAGAATCCATTCACATAAAAAGGTCTCGGTCTAGCTCATGATCATCTATACATGAAACAATATTTACGCATAAATAAAACTAGAATTTAATTCTTTAATCATTCTTGTTTAAGATAAATCATGCTCGAATTAGTTAATTATCTTTAATTAATCAATACATTTATCTTAAACCCTTTTCTGAATATCCTTGAGATTATCATCCATCATAATTTTAAACAAATAAATTCATTTAAAATTATCCTTGTACGTAACTTGTAACTTGGAGGCAACCCGGTGAATTCCCATTCATTATTCAGATGTTAAATTAAACACATAAATATAAAACACATATCATGTGTTGTGCCTCAGCTTTACGCCTGCACCATGGTACCCGTCTCAAGGGTTTTTATAATATAATAATAAATTTTAATAAATTTGTGTAATTTGGGTGAGTACACGGTGTGTCGTTCCGACTACACGGTGTGTACTTTTTTTCATCGTCCATCTGAAGTACACGCCTGGGGACATGGAGTGTTAATGTACTTTGGAAATTTTCAGAGTACACGGCGTGTACAGTGGGACACACGCCATGTAGATTCCGCGTTTACACGGTTTCCAGCCGGGCAATCCATGTACGGGGTACACGCCCCAACCCTAACCCAAAGGGACTACACGCCGTGTTCATTGGACAACATGACGTGCAATACGGAAACCGTGTGCCACCTATTTCTGGTCAACACACGTTGTCTTAAATTCTTAGAAAGAATCCAATACACGACCTAATTTGGCAGATCAGTCAATGCATTGAACCTAGACTACACTGTGTGTACTTCTGAATACATGCCGTGTATTCTGGTGTTGTACAGCCAGAAACGTTTGGCTCCTCCAGATTAGTTCCTCTATTTTATTTTAATCAATATTTAAAAAAATTCGTTTCTATGAGGTGAACGAGAAATGAGGGAGGAGGAACATATCTCAACATTCATATTTCTAGAACAATTAAACATGAATTGAAATAACTTAATTATTAAATTCATAAATCACCAACGAAAAACAAAATAATTATAATCATCGATATGACCCCTCTGATACCACTTGTAGGTTCCGGGTGCAGCGGAAGCGTGTTAGTGGGTTTTCCCAACTTTAATTTTAGTGTTAAACAACATTCAATCCGAGATCCGTCACGGTATAAAATGTCGGATCTTCGGAATGGAAAAAATAACGAAAAAGAAAAGAAGAGTCCTGAAACCATTGAGATAGGATCATCATATGTTGGTTATAATTAATTTAATTAATTCACAAGAATTACCTCGGTGGAATTCTTACTTCATTGATGTCTCCAGTCACGATCTTGTGATCTGTCGTTGCATCATAGAATCCAAGTATATGATTCCTCTAGAAGTGATCCACACGTGCTCCACGTATCTCGGGACGTCGCCGAAGGGATCTCCGGGTGCTAGTGCGGAATAACCTTCGCTTGCGATGTCCGCCTTTGACCGCCTTGATCCGGTGGAGGATCTTGCTCTCGTAACATGAGGGTGTTCTTGGTGGAAAGGGAATTCTCTCTTGGCTTGAGAGTATTTCCAAATCCGTTGTGCACAAAAATGAATCTATAAAAGTGTTGGGGTTGTGAGGATATTTATAATCAGTTTTGAGGTTAATAGAGTTATGATAATAAATAAACATGTTATGCGTTTTATTTATTTCATTAACTCTTATAGAAAACCACCATGTCGAATTATTAATTCCTTGACATGCGCCCAAACTGGTTATAATAAATATCATTTAATAAAAAAATATTATATCCTCAAAATCCCAACTGAAAAAACTACACGGCATGTAATAATTAATACATGGCGTGTAGTTGTTTTCCATAAAACTACATGGTGTGTATATTTAATATACACGTCGTGTACTTTTATTATCCATTTTTCTCCACCAAATTTATTAGACCTTGAGTAATTGATATTTATTTCTCAAATAAATGTAACTTCATTACTCACTACAAAATATATTATTTTTCCCAAAATATATTCTCTCGAATAACTAGTGTTGAAATAAATGCGATCAGGCATCCTTAAATAATTATTAAACCACAGTCGGGAATAATCTTTATTTAACTTGTTAAATTAATATTTAACTGAGGTAAATGGACACACTTAGTGTGTGACCCTCTAGGCCTCTTTCTCAGTGGAGTTAGGCGGAGCCTGCCTAAAGTCCAAGGTTAGCATCTAGCAACACGCCAAGGCACCCATAGAAAAGGAAGTTAACGCTGCAATGACTTGTCACCTCCTACGAATGCTTACCGTGTAATATAATCCCTTTGTCTCTATATCTCTAATCAAGCAGGTTGTATGCTAGTTCCATCAACCCATGTTCTTGAATGTTTATTCTTTGACTTTCCAGAATTGAACCCGCCCATACATTACCATGGCCATGGATTTATTTAGGCTATATCAATTCCATCAAAGGGCCTGAGATATCTTCTTCCGTTATGGAACAGAAGGGACAAATCCTTTGTCTCATTATCTATTAATGCAGTATTACTCATGACACACCCAAAGTATCCTACCTCACTGCGAACAGTGTGTCATCATAGTTTTCATCAATACATCTAAGTGCACGAGTTGTAATACCCATTAATAATAATATTAAACTATAAGGACCAATACACACGTCCTCAGATAGGAACATCCAATGACACTATGAAATGTGTATTTCCTACTGGTGGGTCTCATTCTCATAATATTTTCCTAGATATTACCAAGGGAGCACACCATGAGAAGGTGCTTCAATGTTTTATGAGTCCTCACCTCTAATGACCTGTATTATTTTTGTCCTGCAAATAACATCATCCGGCCATAGAACATATATTTAAGAATAGTGTTATGGAACTTATGGGTTCTCATAATAGCAGGGATCCTCTATGACCATTTAATGAAACAGCTATCATTAGGACATTATCACATGCATTATCACGCAGAAGAAAAATCAAGATGTGATAAGTCTTTTATTAATGAATAATGTACAAAGTATTTGGTTCTAGACCACCAACCCCAGCAAATATATCAACTATAATAGGAATAATATTGAACAAAAATTTCCTACCCATCGAAAACATGGATTTTTACCCTGAACGTGGGTTAAGAAAACCTAATCATGGCTTATGATCATGTAACAATGTGGTTATAATCTCCATTCACACCCTCAAAAAATAATAATGAAAAAACCCTCTAATAACATATTCTAAAGTCTTGAAATCATTTAACTCCATAGTAATCAAACCAGGTTGGCCACATGGTCTCAAGAACACCTCCCCAAACATTAGAGGCTACCAAAAGTAGAAAGGTCCTAGAATGTGTTCATGGAGAGACTATTCCCTCAAGTCAAAGTAGAACACATCAGTTTGAAATATGAATAAACAAAAATAAGAATAATAAAGAATAAGGCAGTAGAAATAATTATAAGAATCAAAATAAATAATAATAATAATAATCTATAAGATATATCATAAATAAAATGATTATGTAATGTATCAAAAATGAAAAGAAACCTACATGGAATCAGGAATACATTACAATACCTGATATAAAAGAGAATCAAAAATGGAAAAATTGTCCAATCATCCCAATCACTGGTCGAGTCATCTACTACAAATCTTTCATCCTAAAGAATGATATTCAGGTTTCCAAAGAATGATTCTTCCCTTTGGTCCCACCTATTATCATATAATCTAATTGGGTACCAATGGAGGTCTAGATAGTGTATGTGATAAATCTCAATATGCCACCACCAATGGAATCTATACAAATCCAATTATTGAGAATAAACAAAAACAATGTTCATGTGTATAAAAAGTAATGTAGTGTGAAAATAAATAACCAATACCAACTTAAACCTTATCTGGTCTCTAGACAGGAATTTATTAAATTAATTGAAATTTGGTTTATAGGAAGGAGATCATATGTAAAGGTTCCCACAGTATAGAAATAGAGAATAATAATAACAACAGATACAAGGTGAAACAATTCAATCCTTAACCTTAAGGGTTCATCCAACTCTTAGTGGTAACTTATAATATTTTGATATAAGGGTTATGAGTGTAATTAAATGGGTCCACCCAAGGAATAACACTATAAAATATTCTAACTAAATCTATGGAGCTCATCCACATTAATCTCAATATAAGCATGACTAGCTCCAGTGGGGTGAATCCATGGTGCTTCATGTCTGAAAACATCAATCTGAATCCGAGGAGTGTATACAAAGAATTATAATATTCAAAAATATGTCTGGTGAATCATTAGTACATTTCATAGGCATTCACATAATATTGCAGGGACCAAATTTCATTCTTGGTATCTCCCATAGAAATTAACTCAATGAATAAGAATGAAATCCTCTGAGGGCTCGAGGAATTCCCTCGAGAATCCAAGGTTGGATCAAGTCTGACAATTTCTATAAAGTTAAAAAGTTCCATGAAGAGTAGTCACCTTATAATCGTTTCATTTATATACATATTTCTTCATAGGCTCTCTAATACTCATTCCCGTCACTGTATTTTAATGTTCATTCCATTCCCTTTCATCATACATGAAATGGAAATATTAGGACACTGAACTAATTATCCCAATTCAATTAAATTTATCATGGATAGGTTATACATACAAATGATCATATATACATTTCATTCATAAATTTATAATAAATTCATTTAAAATAAGGACTTACCATTAGAAGGTTCTTGTCAGGAACACCTGAACGACTTGTCAAGTAATCACAACAATGATTAATGAAGGAATAATAAAGAACACACAATAATTGGGTGGTCGGAATTGAGTATAAACTTTCAAAAATGATAACTTTTCTCATTAGTTCTTTAAAACATAATTTTCACAAATTAATTTAATATAGAATAATTTTAGGAGCAATGAACGGTGAAATCAGTGTGAACAGAATGCCCACTATATATAAAAATTCAAGATATTGAGAGAAAAGTCATAGACCACATAACTTTTTCCCGTATTAGATTCCACATCATGTATTACCTTAGTTAGGCATGGATGTAAATAAAACAGAATAGTATAAGAACATGATAAAAATTGGTCCTAAGACCTTTCATAAAAATATTTTCTTCAGTATAACAAAAAATAATGAAAGGAGATTAAAGAGTGGAGAGATTACGAATGTCTATCCAACCTGATAGAAAGATCTTCATTTCGAGGTTAGATGAAAAATTGATATTATAGACTAGTTTATGAGGATTTATGATGCATCAATAAGAAAAAATGATAGGTTTTTTTCCACTATAGGATAAAAATAATGAGGGCTGGGTGTTTATAAATAGGAATGGAAAACATGTCGAATTACCAAAGTTTTTAAGAGGTGCATGGTTTGGTTTAACTTTTGGTCAAACTGTGCACTAACCAAGTACCCAGTTATTCCTCAAGGATCCCCTTGCATAAGCTCTATTCAATGAATGAATAACCATGTGTATCCCTTGAGAAATACCTATGTCCCATGTTTGAGACAAAATGAATAGCCATGAAGATTATTTCTCATTGTTTGGGAAAATGGTGTGTCCCACTTCTATGCACTCAAACACCCTGCACAATTTTCTCTAACCATGAAAAATGGGAGGCATAGTTTCTACTAATCGTGATTCCCAATTGTTTCCTCTAGAAGATGGTACTTCGGGATCCAAACAATCCCCAAACACTCTCATGTCCTCTGTAGACTTACTAGGAATTCATTTAAGGGTGAAACCATAGAATTAAAATGGAATTAAAAGGGTTTGTACCTTGAAGAAAAGATGTTTTTGTACACACACCATAAGTATGAAGGATATATCATTCCCCATGGAGTAATCAAGGTGAATTTTTTATCATCATCATGTTTCACTAGGTTAAGAATTCATTATCATCATTATCCATATAAGTGATTGATCCGTCATTAATACACTATCAAAGGAAAATGTGGAATCACCTACTCTAGGAGCATGGTATACCACTAAACCAGTCTCCAAGTAGATGACATAACATTGATACATCTCACTATGGTGGATGTAGCTCCACTAAACTCACTCTTGATGTGTAAGACATATCATTGCTACATGTCCTGAGGTGAACGACAAATTAATGAGACCAAAATCATGGATGAATGGTAACCCACAAAAATCATAATCTAGGTGGGTTATATACCAATGATATCACATCATAACTGGACAATACAGCATCATTATCAAATTATATGTTGAAAAAATACCACTAGAGTAGGTCGCAAAATTGATAATTCACCACCTGAAAAACTATCATATGTGGATTATTCTCTACCAATATAAATCATTATGTTGAAGGTAAACCACTGACATGAAATTTCAATGTGAAATAGGTTCCACTATTTCATTAACCACATAGTAAATGATAGATCCCTAGCCTTATTCAAGTGTAAAATATACCACAACTGATTAGCCATAGGTAAAAGATGTTCCACCAAATACTAATCATCTAAAAAATGAATGATATACTATTTAAATTCAATTTAATGAATTTATAATTATCAAATGTATCAAATTTTATGCTCTTAATACATTAACCCATGAGAAAGTTTTGTACCAAGACCCATTTAACCTAATTCTAGAACCAACATAATCTAATACTCACAAAAAAAAATATATGAAATAATAAATGGTTCCTATGAACAAGTTTCTATATTAATTACCCCTGTCAAGAAAAAATACATGGTTCCATAATCTAACTCTTCATTAAATTGTTATTTGGTAATCGAGGGTGTCAACACACACTTCCCATGGGTGACTCGTGGCCTTCCAGGTTCCACTCATATAATAGAGACCTAATAAAACCAATTTACTTTTTTGGGAACATGAAACAAATTGGAATTTATTTCACTTCAAGTAATTAATTCCAAAAGGGTAAACCCTTTTGGGGTAGAAAGAGACCACCTACCTATGACTAGTAAGGTTCTATTCACTAGAAAACAAAATATAAATTGACATAAAATAAAAAAAGATAAAATTATTGAAAAATATATCAAATTATGCCTAAGTTATGGTAAATAGAGAAATAGTGATGGAGAAAAACAATAAGGAAGATGAGTCATTGATGTATCAATTATAACCTCTTCTGACTGATGGGATCTGAAACATTAAATAAACAAAAGAAAATCAATTATTGAATTAGATGAACATAAGGGAAATGGAGGTGGTAATAGTTGTTTTTGTGTAGAGAAATTATAATAATTTATCATTTTAAAGTAATTTATCAAATTATATAATAATTTAAAATTTTAAAAAAATAACAAGAAAGAAAACATAGAGCACCCGTTGGAGAACCACCAGGTACCTAGTGTGAATCGAGTGCCCACCCAATGGACAACACCCATGTAGTGATTCATCTTGATTCATTTCATCCTCCGCTTTATCTATAGGGTTCTTGGTACCAATCTATTGAGTACCTAGTTCCATCTTCATGAAGACATATGTATGGATACCTAGCTTATTTCCCTAAAACAAACCCTTTCCAATATCTCCAATGATCAATAATTACTAAAAATACATAGGTTTTATTGACCATTTTATCACAAATATACCCCTTAAAGATGTCGGGTGTTATAAACTTCCAACGATATATCATCTCATCCCCATGTTGCTACATCGAGCATCACCATTCCTCTTTGTTGAAAATATTTATCCAATGTGACTATATATTAGACTCACACTCCCATGTATCATTTTGGATACTTTTATGTTACTAATAAACCAATATAAAATTAATATCTTCTTATAAAGAGTATGTTCACTCTAATCCACCGTACAAACTAGTCACTCCATGAATGATGTGTTGAACTCTATCTCACCTCGTCGATGCTGATCACATGAGAGGGATCGAGGTGGAACCAGCGATGATTTTATAAAAGAAATAAGGAATTAATATAAATGTATCTCTAAGGAATTGAAAAAAATATGCCACATTATCAATTATCTTAATAAACTCAAATATCCCCATGAACCCAGGTGTCATGTTTCCATGACATTGAATCCATTTGTTCCCTAATTGAGGTGAAACATGAAGAAATACCAATTATCCCACCCGAAACACTAGATTATAGTGTCATTGGTCTTTATATGATCTCTTCTTACTCTGAGTAGTCACTAATGACTTATAAATTAGAAAACTATTCTCTAACATCTCAGGAATAATAGTGAATCTAATAATCGATGACTCCCTAGACTCTATAAAACATAGATATAATTAGAATAGTTATCTCTATAAAAACTCAAATGGACTCATTTGAAACATTTTTTGAAAAATGTTACTATATGAAAACTTTACAGGTGAAATATGGTTCTCTCATAATCAATCATATTTAAGGACACATGCAAATAGAATATCCTTCATGACCCAAATGGTATTATATAATTTTCCATCTATATGAGGACTATAGGAAGTGCTCAAATTTATTTTTCTATTGGTAATCTTATATAAAAATTTACATAACGGTCGATTAAAGTGGGAATCCTCCTTATACATATTTCTTCTAGGTTCTCCATGATTACACATAATATCATAAATATATGTCTAATCCAACTCATTTATGGAAAAGGTCTCCATGATCAATAGGATGTTTGTGACCTTCATCAACTAGTTCACACATTCCCACACTATATCACTACCATTAGATGACCTTGGAAGATTATTAATAAAGACTATGGTCACATCATCACACTTCCACTCAAGAATGGCTAATTACAGAAGAAGACCGATGGGAAATAGTTTCTAATACTTTATAAAACTCGTGGTCTCATCCTTCTTGGAAATACCCATGAAAATTTCACATGTCAAGGATTGTGATACCCACATCAGATCATCATGTATTATTATAGGAACGACCACATGGCCTAGAAACTAGAATAACACATCATTATTAAGGGACCAAATAGGTATTTGATCCCTATAACATATATTTTTAATCATCACGAGGAGATATGAGTCAGATAACCGGCTCTCTTTCAATCCATCAAGCATTGCAGATGTAACACTCCAAGATATCATGGTCACTCTACATTTATAATTTTGATCATCAAGATTTATATAGGTGAAGAGAAAAACCATTAATCACTTTCTAAATGACACGTGAACCCCCTATAACTAAACCTTTTTTACTTTGATAATTGTTCAACACATTCCCCTTCCCATGGATTTATTCCATATCAAAATAAAATATATATAAGTACTCAACCAACCTCCTCTTCAATAGTTTCACATCCCTCTAAGAAAATATATACCTAAATTATTACGGTCATTATATACCATTAATATATTTCAAAAATGGTAGTTAAATAAATATATCAATGTGTGAACTACAATTTCTAAATCTCAATGATTCTTCGGGTAACTCTTCTCATGTTTTATCAGCTTCCAAGACACATAATAAACCACTCACCTATACTGCATTAAAACTTATCCAAACTTGAATCCTAAATAATCACAATATAAAAATTACTCCGCACCTAGACCATATAATATTATGATTTGAATTGACATCAACATCACTTTCAACTCCTTAGGTAATCTCTCACCTGACTCATACCACTTGAGCATCACCCCATCTTAGTTAAGGCCATCACTATTGCCACCAAATCGGATATTTATTTCATAAACCAATGTTATTAACCTAAAAATCCCATGAATATATGAATATTTAAGTCATTATTGGGAATAAATCAATAAAACATTACCTTAACCTTTTTTGGGATTATTATCATTCCTACCTCAGATATCGCATCCCCTGAGAAGTAAACCTCACTAATCCAAGATTTAAATTTTGAGAACATGGTATACAACTAATGCGCTCTCAGATTACTCAGTGAAATCTCTAAATATTGCGTGTTCTACTCCTTAAACATGGATTAAACTATAATATCATTGATGAATATGGACATGAATGAATACAAATAAAAATAAAAGACCATATTCCCCCTGGGTTTGTAAACATTATCAGTACATTCATGAATCTAAATAGAATCACTAGATACCCATATATGTTATATATACTTTTAAAAAATATGTGGAATATTAGAGGTCCTTACTCCAAAATGTCTATGGGAAAATATTTTACTGGTCAAAGAGTACCATATATCCCATATTATCTTCTTAAATAGGTCATCGATATGACAAATATAATATAATATCTTAATTATCACCCAATTCAGCCTCTGGTATTCCACGTACAATCAAAATGATCCTTTTAACTTCTTAGAAAAAAACATAATACCTAAAGGGGATATACTCAGGTGAATAAAACCATAACCACTAACACTATTAGCATATCCTTTAACTCTAAAAAAATTACAGGATCTATATTTTAAGTCATAATGGATATGGGATTTGGTCTAAGAATAATATTAATTATAAACTTTATATCACACTCGGGTTGAAATATCTAGAAATCCTCATTAAATACCATCATAAATGTTTCAAAAATATTAGGAAATCTTTCACAACAAGTCTCCTTATATACAAAATAATTACTGGATAATTGGGATGTATTCTCTTCTCAATGTTGATGGGAAATTCCCAAACAACCCTCCTATAAATCCCACTCACCGGCATTTTCCTAAAAATCACCTTATAGAGATTTTAACAATACCCATCAATAAAAATAATTGATGTGCGTTAGATATTGAGTCAAGCAATCTATCTTAAGTATCACATCAAAACTATAAATATACAAAATTAAGAAGTCTCATAGAATCCTAAATCCCCGAATAAATATCATGCACCTTAGAAATCTTTTGATCTGCTATTATGGAACCCCCAATAGTGTACCGATAAGATACACCCCATATATATACTCTATAGTAATTAATATATCACTCAATATATAAGAATATATTAATGACCGCGATGAACTAATGTCAAATAATATAGAACCAAGGGTTGATGCCATAAAAATCATACATTTTACTATAAAATGCTTCATGCCTTACACGATATGACTATGCCCGATTGTACAAAGTTGGAATAAACCCCAAACATGAGCTCCCATATCCTTACTCTCCTAAGGTAAAACACCATTATAGATCTACTTCCCCTATATCTTGGTACCAAGACCTCCTCCATAACATGAATGGATAGAGGATCCCTAGCTAGATGACTAATATTGCACTCTTGGGCCTACATTTGAACCCTAGGTGTAAACATATACATTCCCACTAAGTATCCATGGGGTGATTCCACAACAACATTAAAAATACTCTAGATACTTATTTTATGATATGGAACCACCTACAATATTTTTTAAAGATTACTAAGAGGGATCTTAATCATGGATTTATTCCCCTTTTAAGTTTCTTTCAAATTAACCTCCAATATTTATCGTAGAATAGTTATGTATGTTTTCTTCACACCCAAATTCACACTAACACAATGGAACATAAAAATTTTACAAAGTTAACCTCCAAATGTTAGAAGGTTGATCCTCGTTGTGATATAGATTCCTTCACGATCACACTACCCACTAGAATCATCATGTAAGTATAATGAGAAAGACATGACCTCGATGATTGTTTTTTCAAGTCTCTCAACTATGCTTCAGTGAATCCCATTAATAAGGGAATACCATATTTTACAATGTTCAATAATTTGGGTAACAACTGATATGATTTCCTTCTAGTATATAGATGTCAAGTTTTCATGTGTGTAGAGTTCTTCTTCTTCTTATATTATTTCATAGTTGAGAGGCACCGCTTTAATTTTCAATTAAATTATCGTACAAAACAACTTTACCGATTGATTGTATCTCTATCATTAAGAAGTTCTTAAAAATATTTATATATTAGTAGCAACTTATTCATTCTCTCTCTCTAGTGAAATTTAAGGCCAACTCATTGAATCCTCTTTTCATATTTCATAGAAGTAAAATTTTTATTTTTATTCAATGAATATTTATTCATGAAATACTACATTAATAATATTTCAACACCTCATCATTCATTTATGTTCTCCCAACCATAATAATTCAGTTATAGATATCCATGTTTTAATACTCTTGAAGACTCAAATATCTATATTCAAAACTTCAACAGCTTCACTTCATAAATAGTCTAAGTTGCATTCAAACATGAAATAACTATTATAGAGCCTTATCCTTCAAACCAGCCTATAATCTTGGTATTATTTCTCTTTATACAAAAAATATCCACATACATTAAAATTATTGAATCGAATAACTACAACTGTTAAAACACTATTCATGGAACAAACATTCTATGAATTATTCCTTCTTCTGTATTTATATTTTTTCAACCACCATCATATATTTATCAGATATATGATGTTTTCAATGATTATTTAAAAATACTCCTCATGAAACATGTTTATTCTTGAATCCATGGTGTGGTATAGTGAATCTCAAGGAAAAACACCTATCACTATGGATACTTTTCTATTTTACATTCCACATAAAAAATTAGGATTATAACATTTTTAAAGTCCACTACGACAACTAAAACACCCATATAAGACTTCTTATTTCTCATAGGGTGAATATAAATCCACCATAGGGACCAAAAAATCCACTAAATGTTCACAATAGGGTGTTAATATTCCTATTCTATAGAATAAATATCCCTATGAAATCCCCTTCTTATTTTCTACATCTAAATTTTTTGTAATTGATTATGATACTTATTTTGAAGAATAAAACATAAATTAGAATAATCTTACTAAATTTTTATGGAATTTTAAATGGGTTTTGATCCTATATATATCGTCAAATACATCCCATATCTTTTCTCATATTTTAAAATTCTACTCAAATTCGTACCTTTTCAAAAGAAACTATATTTTTTATTACTTGTGAAGTTATATGAAAATATTGAAGTCTTACCATTTGAAATAAAATAATTCAAAATGAATTAGAGACATGTGATCTTCCAGTTTAATTCATTTGGATTTAAAATTAATACAAAATATATTAGGATTTCATAAAAAAAAATCAAATCGAATTTGTGTAAAATACCATTGTAAGTAATACAAATTGATCAATGTAATATAAAACAACTACAAACTCATAAAATGAAGTCATATGATAAATAAATTTATAATATTATAAATAAATTCTAAAATACTAGAAATATATATTGAAAATGATTTATGTGTTGAAAAAAAAGGGAAACACATCCATTATATCATCTTCAACCATCTCCAATTTTTTTCTCTAGATTGAAACCTAAACCTAGAAGAAATTATTAAATATCAAGACATGGTATCAATAGTGTTACAATCCTTAGGATTCCTATCATAATAAATATTCATATTTTCCTACTAATAATAGTTATTGAATTCTATTAACTCTTTATCTCTTGAAGTAAGTGATGAAAACCTTCCTTAGATACTCTATATTTCTTCACCTTGGTGATATTCTTTAAATATAAACTTTAGGCACATCAGCAACTTGCTCTCATCCATTATAGAGGAAGTATACTACCCATATTATCTAGACATTTTCTAGTTATATTCTAAAATAATATACTAATTCATGACCTCTAAAAAGGATTTAAAATGGGTGATAGTCACCTATAACCAAATAGAGTTCCTATATTCATCATAAAAATGAATGAATCATGTAGTCACATCAAAGACTAGCATAGGTTTAAATCATATAAGGTCAATAAATTGGGTGATATAGTTCACCACTGCAATTCACCTTTATCATAGATTCATGAAATCCATGTCTCTATCAACCCTTAGCGTTTATGTGAAAATGTGCTCGTAGAATCATATCTACAAGTCTTTTTAGGAAAACCCCATAAGCCAGTCTGTCTGGAATATAATATCACACTAAACATCATTGGTCCTTAATGAATGTAATATATAAAATTTACATACATATGTAGGGGTCTCTAGAGATGATCAATGATAGTCTACATAGACTTTATCCATAACTCAGTAACATATAGTCCACCATCACCTATAAAGAGAGGGTAATTTTGTAGTTGAAGATCATGGTGAAAATTAGAAATGATTGACCAAAAAGTCAATTCCTCATGCCCTAGATATAGAATGTAAAAAAAAATCTTCGAGATGATAGTTTAAAGGATGCATAAGAGAGATAGGTAGCTTAATCACTACTATTGGTGGGGAATAATCATCCCAACCATCATTATTCTCAACCAAATATTACCACAATGGTATATCTTTGAAAATATAATCACATGATGTAAAATACATATTTAACATGGGTATAAATTTCAAAGATTATGGTACGAAATAACAGTCACATAAAACTACACCCTAAACAAACACTCTATGATATATGGGTCTCACATATAGTCTCAAGTCACGCCTAACCTATAAACTCTCAAGTTGGGTACAATCTCTTATAAAAATCAAAAAATAAATTTAAAATATCATAGTTTTTTTATATAATAATGGGTTATACAACATTATTTCAACTTATAAATTATATATGAAAATTCAATATATGTTTTTGTTGACACATTAATTCACCTAACCCTATATAATATATAGAATATCAATATTATGAAAGAATGAAAATCTAATATGATCCCTACAGAACATTAATGATACATGATTTCATACTCTGTTACCACCATGTGAAAAAAGTAAAAACCCATTAATCATAAATAAATAGAAAAATAATCATTTTCAGTAAGGTAACCCAAAGTAAAAGACAAAACTAAGAATAGCAGTCCCATCCCTGGTACCATAAAATTACCTCATACTTTGGCTAGAAACTCTTGTATCAAAAATCCATACCAAGCTATAAAAAATAAATTCACCTAGATAACATAAATCAAATAATAATGCAGAATAAAACTAAGGCCTTGATAAAACATTTATTTCATCTTTGGATAGTTTTTTGACCACTGTGTCAAAATTGGGTTGCTACAGACCTCGGTCACACCTCCACAAATGCCATATTTATCGACCAGTGGATAATTCTTAAATATAACATTTGGATATACTATACCCTTGAATATAGATAATCATAAAAACTATAATAGAATAAATAAAAAGAATACACCATAATAGTATAGCAATATCATAAGGTAACAGTACAACTAAAAGTTATCTCATAGTAAGTATCAACAATATGTGTATTACAATAAACCATTATATGAATCATACAAAATTGATATGGATCTATCATGGTACAATCATATACAATAGGGTTCCTATGTAAAAATAATATGAATAATTCCACTAAATAGTCAAAATCGATGGACTAGATTTATTTATATAATCTAACTAATCCCTATCATCTTAGAAATCCGAAAAAATAGGGCCATTTCACTTACTTAGGTCATCAAATATGAAGAATTCTTGGGTAACATGGAAACAGTGTAGGGTGTGAGTACAATTTAGTAATTCATCAACAATATTTCTCCAAACAATTCTTGTAAATGTCGTATTCTTCTCTATATGAAGTGTTTGGGATGAAACTAAATAGATAAATACATCTCACCAAAGAGTAACTCCATCAAACCACGTGTGAACATACCTAGTTTGGCTAGTATCATAATAATATGATATAATAATGGTCTAAAATCACCTCAACAATGAATTTTATATCAATCATTATAAGTTACTCAAGGTGATTGAGTTATCACCATTGAGTTTCACTAAGTAAATGAAGTATCACCATAATTATCCATATATGTGATCAATATATCAATTATAAATTATAAAATGTGAATAAGGTACCTCCTACTCTATGTTAATGTTATAACTTCTAACTATGTTCTAATTTGATGATGCATCACTAAGATATACCACCCTTGTGTGTGAAGCTCTACCGATATCACTCTTGAGGTGGATGATATCTCAATGATATAGGTCTATAAGAGGATGATGAACCACCAATACCATCCACTATGTGGAGGATCTATCACTAGTATCACATAAAAAGTGGTTGATACATCACTAAAATCAAATCATAAGTGGATGACAGCCACAAGACAAGGTCCCCAAGTTGATGATGCGACACTGAAACAATACTCATAAGTGGATAAATTTCTATAATTACGAAGCATAAAGTGGATATTATACCTCTAAAAAAACATTTTAAAATAGATGAGGCTCCAAAATTTCATTAGAATCATGATGAAAATGGATAAATAGCCTTATTCATGTGGATGTGATGCCATTATTTATTAGACTTAGGTTTATGAGGAACCTTTATATTCCATGAAGCCGATAAAATTAATGATGTATAATTTATGTCAATATATAGAATTTATAATTATCAAATATATCAATGGTTCATCTATTATTCCATTAACCCATGTAAACTTATTGTAAATAGTACATATTACCCCTAAAATTTCACCAACAAAAGTCATTATTTTCTAGGGAATAGTCTCGAACACCTTAATTGGTTCCTAGGAACCATTATCTATCTTAAGAACCCATTTTGGGTAAAAATACATGGTTCAATGAAATAACACACAAGGTAATAAGTAATTGATGACCAATAGTGCCAACACATACTTCACATAGGCCACTAATAGACTTTGGGGTTCCAGTCATACCATAAAAAAGCATAAACTGATTTACTTTAATTTCAAATCATTCACAACAAATTAAAATTTATTTCATTTCATATGAAGCATATCAAATGACTAAAAAATATCAAGAAAGTATAGGACCACATACCTTACTCACTATAAACATTTACTAATTTATCCTCAAATAAAAAAAATAAAAATCTAATAAAACACTCAGAAATAGGTATAACTGATGATATAAAATGAAATAGTTACAAAGATACTGAATATAAAGAAAGAAGAATTGTATACTTTCCAGTGATGACCTCATGTAACATATGAGATATGAAACTAATGATGAATATATGGAAACTATCCTAGTATGTATAAGATCCAAAGGGTGAGGTTGGCGAGCCACAAAAGCTACTCAGTCAAGGAATGATATGAATTTCTCCTGTTAGAAACAATTAACAAATTAATTAAATAATTGAGATTTTAGAAAACATAGTAGGAACCCATTGTGTACCTACCTGAGGGTTATCATCCACCTAATGACCCACCCGGAGGAACTTCCTACTCTACCACACTTACTAGGTACTAGGAACCAATCCACCAATTACTTAATGGAAACAATTAAAAGGAAAATGTTCTAGTATCCATCTTGATTTCACAAAGAGATCCCTTGATCCCCCTCAAACACCATCAATTCTCAAAATTTCCATGTAACATAATTTTTTTAGAAAACTAGATCTAAATAAATCATAAAATGGATGTGGTTATTTATAAAAGTGACTTATTATAGGATATAAAAAGGATGATGGATTCACAAAATTTTCTTTAAGGAAAATGTTTTAGATCAATTTAGATTTGAAAATTTTAATAGCTTAAAACCACTTAATAAACTACTTATTTAATGAATAATTAAACTTATAATGAAATAATGTTTTTTAAATTCCTTGATTTATGTAATATGGGTTATTATAAAGTGGTTTTCAGTGAAATAAAGTCTTTATGGGTGTGTTTTAATTTGTTTGTTGTAAAAATAAATTGATCCCATTGTGTTTTTGTTATGTGTTTCACTACAGGTTTCTTTAAAAAATTAATTTTTGATATATTGAACTAGTATAATTTTTAAAAGGTTCCCATCTCTTACTCTATTTAAAATTATTTTAATTATATATTTTTGTGTTAAAAAATCATGTTTCATTACTTTTAATCAATTTTTTTGATTTGTCTAGGGAAGTATGATTATGAAGCTGGTTACATAATATGGTTGTAATTTTTTATAAAACCAACAATTTTATTAATTTTAAAAAATAAACAGGGTGATTTATCTTCATTATCTAAATTTTTTCTATTATATTTCTATTTAGTCATAGTCTGGTAAATTTAATCAATTAATTTTATTATATCATGATTTCAATAGTTTAAAATGGATGGATTAATAAGAATGTAAACATGACTATCGAGGCCGAATTTGTTATAATACATAATGTTATATGAGAAAAATCCTATAAAAATGATAAACTTACTTCTTCTTAAATCAATTATTTTCATACCAAACAAATAATTTGATAGATGAGATTAATATAATGAGCGTGTTATGAATTTTCAATATATTAAGACAATTTTTCTGCTTTATCGTATATTAATTAGTATTATCTCTTTGTTTTATATTCTAAATAAATATTAAATAATATTGACATCCAATTCATGTAATTTAGGCAAGAAATCTAGTAAAAATAAATGGAAATATAAAATATTGTTAAAAGTTTTTATTTTTATCTAAATATTTAATTTTTTTGATCTATTACTTCTACTATATAGACTAAATGAATCATAAATAATTGGATGAAATTTATTCATAGATTAAAATTTTAATTGGTGGGGTCATTATGTTGGGATATATGAATACTAAAATATTATATTATTTTTATATATCTATTTCCTATAATTTGGATACATGTTATTGTGATAGCATCACAAAGCTTGAATTTTCATATAATCTTGAAATTTCTTTTATTGATAACTCATTTTCTTAAAATTATACCTCATTAACTATCTATTCAGTTTTTATAATTGAAAATTCATTAATATTTAGAATCCATTTTTTATTTTTATAGAAAATTTAGTTTTCTCATAAATAATGGAAGGTATACCTCTGGTTATCATTTTATAAAATTTTGGAAATCATCGTATAATTCATGGGGATGAGAAAACTAATGGTAGGGATGTTTGAATGACCCATATCATTTTAAGTTAGTTTCCTTCATTTATCTCATCCTTGAAATTTCATTTTGTATGTGTTTTGAGATATGTGAGGGGTTAGGGGAGTTTGTGGAATAATGGGAGGAGGAAAGAGAGGACCCGTGTGTTGGGATAGAGTTAGGTACATAGTAGACTTCCACTGGGTATCTAGTGGACCCAGGTTGGTGGAAAATATTCTATTTGAACCACTATGTACTCATTGGTTCAATATCAAGTATTTAGTAGATTATATATTTAAAAAAACTGAGAATATTATTTGTAAACTCTCTAATCAACCCCCCTTAATATATAACTTGTAATTTATTTTATAATTTTAATTTGAAACTGAATTTGAGAGATCTTAATTGGTTCCTCCCCAATACCCCTCAACCAATATTTGTTATCTCAGCCATATCCTTTGTTTATGAGTTGTGGGAGTCTATTATTTTCTGACTCATGGTAGGGATGATATATTTCATTACTATTTATATACTTTTATAATAGTCATAAGTCTATCTTAATATTTTCTTCTCTAATGTTTCATAATTAAGGTACTAATTAAATCATAAATTCTCTAGGACATGACATAAGTTCATAGTCAATATCCTTAAGGTAAATATACAATCAATTATTCAATATTAGTGTTTATTGTTTATGGAAGTGGTTCGACCCTCTCTTTTTTCTAAACTAGGTTTCCTAAATTTGTTTGAGGTGATATTTCTATATTTTTATTTATCATTCTTAACATATGTATAAGCTATTTTTGTTTACCTCTTCTATTTATCCCACACTAGCATACTTCTCAATTTCATGGGTATTATATAGAGTAGTGGAAGACTAGATAACAATTTCATTAAAAACTATTATAAGAAAATATTTATAAGAAAAAGATGAATGGGTTATCCATTGTTTCTTCTTAAAAATTCATGCATTAAATTTAAATCTGTTCTTTTTCCACTATATTATATTAATGAATGATTCATGGTATGAATTTCCTTTCATTGATGATATATTTTTGGTTTGTTTCATTTTAAATTTCTCACCCATGGTATATTTTGTATTGGATGCCTGATCATAGTCTCTATATGCTTCTTCGGTAGGAATGGGACTTGTAACCCATATATTATGTTTGTGTCATGTGATACCACTGAAATTACCCAGGTTATGAGTTTCCTTTGAAGTTATTGTTTATTTAGTACCTTGACTTGTAATATATTACATATACAGGTATTAATACCTTTCTTTACAAGTTCTACCTTGGAATATTTTCACTAGTTACACATGAGGATTTAGTATATAAATATGATATTTTCTGATCTAAGAGGTGAGATTACTCATATAGATGAGGTCTATGAATATGTATATCATTATAGATATATATATATATATATTCCATTCTATGATAGGATTATTGGCCTCTTCGAGAGGATGAAGTTAATTATTAAATATAGTTCCCCCTATTTATAGATACATAAATATATACAAACATACATACATACAAATATATATACTTCTAGTTGAGTGTGTCTATGTATACATGTGTCTGTGTTGCCTCCAGTATGAGATATATTTTACAGAATCTTCAATGTACATGTTCCTTTTAGTAGAAAGGTACACTACCTTGTGTCAAAGTATGTCTCAAATCAGGACTAGATTATGCCTCTAAAAATTATTAGTTTTTTTTGTAAAGCCTGATATTTATTCCCTTTTATGCCAAACTGAGTGGGGATCAACATTTTTCACCCTCCCTCTCTGATTCATATGACTCGATAGTTGTGATAATCCCCTCAAAAGGCCCAAATGAAATAGATCACATGAATAAATTTCTTCTATGTAGGTTTCACCAACATCATCAGTCCCTCTAAGTCTCCCCATAATAGTTATAATACTATTTGATAAACTACATATGTTTTCATTACACTTGAAAACTTTATTTCTATTCATTGTTAACTTATCTTTCTGATATACTAGCTGAGGGTGGGTAGTGGATTTCATTGGGTAAAATATACTCACACCCTAAATGTATTCTATTAAAATGCTTAAAATCCATATTTTACATGACTAAAGACAAGGTAAAGTGTATGAACATGGGGTTGATGGTATGGTTTGACACTATATATATTGGGTATATTATGGATATATCCTTTTATATTATTTCTTGTATGAACTAGGATAATAAATAAGGATTGAAAAAAGTTATTCATATTGAGGGTATCACACTTAGAACTTCATATTTGGTCCCCATAAGGATTTTTTAGTTAATTCATTATATGTATATGAGGTTTTTATTTAATTACATTTATATATTGTGGGTTGTATGCATGTCTTTTAGATACCTTTTCTCATGGTTGATGGATAGGTAACATGGTGCTGAAGAGATTGGGTGTTCAATTTATCTATATACCATAATGACACTTTGGAGTTTCTATAAGAAAATTTATATATTTATTTATTAGTTGCTTCATTATTGAAGAGTATAACCCATTTCCAATAATTTGTTTATTGGTACCTTAGTATTTATTTTATCATTTAGAAATTGGGAGTTATTCCTAATGTATTGTGGTGAACTAACTCAAGTCTATTTAGGTATTTGGGTCTTGTCAATATATCCATCATCTATATTTTTTCAATCCTATAGTAAATCATCAATATTGTATTATAATAAGAATAAAATAATGTTTCATTATCTACATTGGATCTCATATTATTCTATCTTACTTTAAAATAAAATTATCTCTGAATGTTATATTAAACATTTATTGTGCATCTTCTACTTCTATTCTCAAACAATCAAAACAATATAGGTTTTTCTTTGATGTTCCATTATAAAACAAAAAAATAAAAAAAAATGTAAAAAAAATTAAATATTTCAAAAATAATATGAAATAAAAATTATAACTCAATAATAAATCTATAAAATTTAACTATCACATTACCAATTTAATTTAGTGATCATGATTTCTTGTACTTGCACACATGATGCATTACCACAACCACTATCATGGAATTCCATGTATAGGTAAAATAATTTACTTTGTAAATTTTAACAAAAATAATGGAATAAAAATATTAATAGAAATGAAAATGTCAAAATAATAGATAAAATTAAGTGTTTTATAGTTATTAAAACCATAATGGGGCAAGGATCCACCCATCATTATCTTCCTTTTAAAAATTAGAAAATACAAAAACAATTATAACACATTGGGAATTATTCAAAATTAAACAAATTAGAAATTTTATCATGATAAATATGAGAACAAAAACATAGATAGAGTAAAATGGTATTTTTGATAAATATTCTTCGCAAATATGATTTAATGAGGCCTAATTATCAATAAACAAAAATAAAATATCCAAGAGTAACAATGAAGAAATTAAATATAACTACCAATTAATTAAGTGATTTACCTTTTAAATGGAAGGGTTATTGAAATTGAAGCATAAAATATAAAATACCACTTATTAAATAAATAATAGAGAAACACTACCTATAATAGTAAATGTATGTGTCCGGTGAACACTTCATAAATGAAAACAGTTAAATCATTGATGAACTAAACTGTTGAAGGTTATTTAATGAATTTATGAAATATTTTAAATGAATTAAGTAGAAATAAAAAACATAATATCTCAATATATGAAAAAATATATGAAATTTATTATAACCTCATGACAAAAATATATTAAAGTTGTTTAACACATTCACACATATAATAAAATAAAACAAAAGAAATTCATTCATGTTACACAACAAAAGAACATTAAATAGGTTTGTAAATAATATTTAGTCCAATAAGATTAAAAATGGATCCTTTAATAATCCAAACTGAAAAGTATTTATATATATAAAAATTTAAAAAAATTAAAATAAAAGACTTTTTTTATCCAAGGAACTATGAAAATATCATATAAAAATCAATGTTTTGACGAACTATCCTAGGTGATTCCTTAGAAAAGGCACCAATGATATCCCACATAATCCCCAAGGTGCATTCCCTGACACCCCAAGGTCATGACAGGCACAAAGGAATCACATATAAGCTCATGGTAAGGATTTCACCTCATAATAGAAAGGAAATAAATTGTATAAATACCATGAAAATTATTTCAAAACCTATCTATAAATTATACATCCATGAGAAGATAAATAAGAAAAAAAATTAGTAACACAAATTAATCACAACATGCATTAAAAAAATTCAACTAAATTACATAAAATAGAAAACAAACATATATGAATGAATAATAATTTTTTTTAAAAATTTATATTTCAAATGAAAACATATTCCATGGATATAAGGATGGCAAGGTTGGTTAATACAAATATATCCAGATACAAAATTAACCAAAAAAAACCCAACCCATTCCCCCAATGACTCTGCAAGTCATAATACAACCTCAAACCAAAAACACTTTATGAGTGTCCAACATTGACCCTGAACATAAACTTTAAATTATAATGTATTTGTGTCAATAATTCTCATAATACATGCCAAAAGTTACCACACCCCAATGAATTACCTTAAAATAAAATATTTATGTCATTCTAGTTTGGAAATACATTTAACAAATATTGGTTTTCTTTTTTTATCCAAACCCCAATAAGAGTATGATTCCATTATTCACTTAAACATTACCTTTTAAAATTAAAAGGAGTTGAAGAACCTAAAAGAAGTTGTTATATAATTACATAACATAAAAATGTTTTTTTGAATCCAATTTATAAAAAAAATTGAACCATCAATTTCCCTTCATTGAGAAAATAAAAAAAATAAAACCGAACAACAATAATAATAATAATTATAATAGGGATAATAATAATAACCAAAAATAAAATAGGAACAATATCCAATAAACTATATAATGATTTACATAAATGTTAAATGTATAAAATATGTAGGTACCAAGTGATCATGGGAGGACCGAGTGTCTTAGGGGAATTTCTAGAACAATAATATAGAAGATCAATCATACTGGTATGCTTGATGCAATCATACAACCATAATGATCAGTAATACCCTATTTTTTCTAAACAAGTAGAAAAACTCCCCATTTAGATTAATGTCCCAATGAGGGATACTATTCAATGTGAGATCCTAAACTAGTTTAGCATGTTCTCTTAGAAATTTCAATATCCACTCATGGACACAATGTTATAAGTAAATTGGAGTGGTTCTGATCCAAATGGTTGAAATCAATGGTATAAGTATAAATTAATTTTTTGATATATATATATATATATTACAAAAAATTGGAACTATAAATAAGGTTACACCCCTGAACACCCCTCACTCAATAATCCCTTATTAAACAATCATAAGAATATTCAAAACAATTCCCCTACTAAAGACTATTAAATTTATTAAAAAAGACTCTAAGACAGGGAAACGTCCATGGGTGGGAGTGAAATTATAAAAATTCTCATTATAAAGTGTAAAAAATGCCTTAAAATCATTCTTTTAAATTAAAACCACAAAACCATCTCTAAAAGAGGTGAATAGTAATTTTAAATAATCAAATCATTTTAGAATTTTGAGAATTACCTTTCTAAGGACTAAGTAAAAATTATAAATTTATAAAAACAAAATTATATATTTATTTTAATACTATCACACCCCTTACAAATCTTTTAAAATATTCATAAATGTGATTTTTTCATTTTTAACAAAAACATAGTGTGCAAGATAAACTAAATCCAATTTGAACCAAAATTCTAAATTATGAAACCATTTGAAATGAAATTAAAATCAATGAAAAATTGGTTTTAATTTCAAATATACCTTAGAAATACTTTATATTATAATTTAATAATAAAAAAAATTGAACACCAAATCAATTAAGATTGTAATATTTAAATATATAAATCAAGGAGAACCTACCTCAATGTGATATAACCAATTTTCTTTCATCTATCATGGTGTTAAACAACCAAAAAGAGGAAATAAATATCCCTAGATACTCAAATTAAACCCTTTAACAAGAAAATACTAAATTAAAATTTATTCAATGGATACCCTAGAACATAGAGACATTAAATGGGAATGAACAAGGTGAAAAAGGAAGAAGGGGAATTACATATGGCTAGAGAAGGATTACCCTAAGAATCTAGAATCAAAACGTGAATAAATCCATTGATATCGCCCTAGGAGGAAGAAAACCCCATGGGGGATATATATTTGGGTTCTGAAAACTAAGTGGGAGAGAAAATGAGGTTTTCAGTGTTAAATTGGTGGATTGGTAGAATATGAATACCCATATTTTTTAAACAAGGTCTAACCACAATGTTTACCAATATAGTTTTTCCAAACCTGGCCAAACCATTCAATGATCACTGGACTCATGAGGCATCTTACAGAGTTTCACTGTACAATTTATGAAACCATGTTCCAACCCTGAAACATGGCGCTATTAGAAACTTCATTTCATATTCATGGTTTCTGAATGGTTAGTACTAACTATATTGTTTAACAATGTACCCTGATCCAAAAACGCAAAGATAAAAATTTCATGGAGAACAAGACTTAAAGTCATAAAGTCCAAAAAATATGAGATCAATCCAATGGTTCTAACAAGAAGTGAAATAAACAATTATAACTAAAATCAGAAAAAACCAAAACAATAAACTTATCTCTAATATGTAACACACATTTGATCTATATAGTAAAAATATTTCAACAAAGAGACCCTTAGCAGGTATCCCCTATATAGAAACCACCTAGCATACTTGGATAATAAGATAAGGGCATCACCAATTGGCCACTATGGGACATAACCTATGCTTACAACAAAAAATAACTCAAAGTAAACTGCCAAAAAAGATGTATCTACTATATCAAAAAATTTATAAACACTTTTAATAATGTCAAAAAATCTAAAAATTATCAAATTGAAAACCAAGAAAAAATATACGACATCAAAGTTCAAGGAAGACTCAAATAAGAGGAAGTATGCATAGAAGTAATATAAAACCATCTCAAACTATCCTAAAATATAAGTTACTTCTTGAATGAACCCTAAAAAAGACACTCTTAAGGAAATTATTGTCTTGTAACCCACTAACATTCATCCAACTCATAGAAAAGGTGATGAGGAAAAACCCACAAACATGACACATAAAATTAACATGGAATCTAACTTTGATCCAAGGATCAAGAGAATTGTAACCTATGATCACATTACAGGAACACTAATCATGGTGATCATAAACAGAATCAATTCAGTGACATCCAATATTTACATTATGTTGGTTCTACATTTGTCCTTGTTAGCTGAAGAGCAGTCTTAAGGTCTATCTCATTCCCAATGATCAAGGTGGGAATATCACTATATTTCAAAAAACATAAATCCTTCAATGAAACATACAATATTAATGGGTAATGATCCAATACCCAAAATACTTATATCCATGCTTTTTGAGTTATAAAATCACTTGAATTTGATTATTATAGATTAAGTAGAATCCGGATCGGAAGGAGAAAGACATAAAAAAAGGGTCTCTAGGAAGCATCATAAGACTTTTAAATAAAAAGGGGACCTAACCAAGAATTATAATTCAAGATACATAAAATATCCCAAGTAATCTTATTTTAAAATTCTAAAACCACTAGGTATATAATGTTTTAAGACATTAATCAAAAGATCAGGAAGGTGAGAAGGGATTAAGTAAATATCTTCCAAATAATGGGATTTGGTCTACCACTCCACTCAATGTTTGGGTAAAACAAAAAATGGAGAGGTGACACTCAATTCAAAGGAGAAATGACTTTGAATGAATTTTTAATAAACTAACACCATATGACTCCTTAGGAATACTCTTAGATTAATTTTTCAAAAAAAAAACAAAACACCATATAAATATCTAAAACATTAATCACATACAATAGAAAATATATACCATATAAAATTCACAACCTAAACAAATAAATCCTAAGTACATAACAAAACTATAATTCCTCAATTTGAATTTACTAAAAAATAAAAACTGAAATTTAAAATCACAAAAACCCCCATTTTTATACCATTTCAAAACTAGGGGCCTTTGTTTTAAATATTTAGATCCATTTTGAAAATAAATTCAAAACTCTACACGTTCTTTTTGTAAAAAAAATCATGAATCCCACACCTATAAAAACCCAATTTAAAATTCTAACACACCACATTAATTTCAAAAAACTCTAAAAAACTATTTAATGATGTTCAAAATCAATCATTTTTTTAAGACAATGTTTACTTTTTGAAAACACCAAAAATTTCCTCAAAAAAGAATTAAAGAATTATTAAAATTCGACTTTATTAGTTAAATAACTCTCCAAATATAAATTCGAATAAAAATCATTAAAAGTACTATTAATTAAAACTAACATTAAAATCATTCAACATAAAGTCTTTAACCTTTTAAAAATTAGGTTTCACTTACTAAACCACCCCCAATAACATTAGTTCTCCCTAAAAATCCACTATAAATAATATTTAATAACATCTAATATTATCCTAAATAAAATACAGGTCAAGAAGAATTTAGAGGGATCTTGTGTCTATAAATAGTTTGCCCATAAATTTTTATGGCTATACTCTAATCATTCTAACACCATTATTAGGGGAGAAGAACCAATAAATCAAGATCTGAATATTTTTCCATGTTTTTTTAAGAAAACCATGGTCCATTGTTTCTTCTTTCGTTTCACTCTAGAAAATTACAAAACATTTATATCCCCCATAAATCTAAACATAATCCCAACCATCCCTAATCCAAACCAAAATAATTCAGAAAATAAAAAAATATCAAATTAGAAACTCATATCCAAACATCCCAAGGAAGCTCAAGGTTTGGCATGAGTAAAATCTAGCTAGACACTTCCTTCTCCAACCTGTTGAGCTCTAATGGTCCTACTTTCAACTATCAAGCTCGCCCAAATAACAAAAGGAGGTTCTAGATCTATTGTCCTATAAATAACAGAATCTTAGATACCATTTATTTATGAATCAACTCCAACCACCCCATGATCTTGGAGCCTGATCTGGACCATGACATCCACAAGGAATGTTTCCAATCACTCTGGGGTGGGAACAAGCACCAGACCGTTTCATATGATCTCATGAAAAATATTAATAATAATAAAAGATTAAATAACCTAGTTGACTACTATGAAAATTCGGGCATGAATAAATCATAAGGCAAGCTTCAATGCCAGGATAAATAAAAATGATATTTTATTAGCACAAAAAAATCACATCTAGCATGAACAACATCCAACTCAATTAAATAAAATAGGAAAAATAAAAGAAACATGATTAATAAATAACATGGATAAAAGAAATATGAAAGTACAATATGGTCTAAATATATAAGTAATTTTTTTTCCTTGATAAAAATATAACAAGGATCAAAATACACAAAAACAAACTCCTAACAAAAGATTTGGGACAATCTTCAATCCACCATCCAACATCAAACCATGATAACTCCATGAGTAAATCAAATTAAACGTAAACCTAAAATCGAAATAATAAATTTGGTGTCATCATAAAACATAGTTGGAATTCCAAAAATAAACAAAAAAAACATTTAATTATATTTAAATAAAATATTTATGTCTTGACATCATCGAAACATATATACAAAATATAGGTTTTCCATTTTTATCTAAAATCCAATAATAGTACATTTCTCTTTTTCTTTTAAAATGTTTCCTCTTGAAAAAAGGGGTTAAGACCTTTCAAAAGAGAGATTCATCAAATAATTAACTTGAAAAGGGTTATAAATCCATTTTCAAAATATTTTAAAATAACTAGTTTCCTTTTTAGAGAAAATCAAATAAAAATAGCAAGGAACGTTATTAACAATAATAGTATGAGTATTATTAGTTTTAGTAATAATAATAATAATAGTATAGATAATAACCATAATAAATGGAATAATTCAAATAATCAAACTGGAAATAGAAAATAATATCCAGTCTACTATAGTTAGAATTAAAGAAATGTAACCAATATAAAATAATCTGATACCAAGTGATAATAGAAGGACCAATGGGATTAGGGGAATGTATAGAATAGTACTATACAAGATCCATCAAATCATTATTCCTGGTGTAATTTTACTACCCTAATGTTCAACCATACCCTAACTAGACTAACTAATGGGAAAAACTCCCCAAGCAAATAAAATTCTACTAGGCCCACTAGTCAAAGTGTGATCCTAAACATGTATAACATATTCTCTTTGAAATTCAATTATCCACTCTAAGTCCCCATGAAAAAAGTAAAATAGAGGTGATATAATCCAAAATGTATCAATCAATGGAATAATTGTGAATATATATAAATATATATATTTGATTTCATATATAAAGAACTATAATCAAGGTATCACCCCCAATAACCCCTCATGGAATGATCCTTTATTAAAAAACATAGGCATACAAAAAAATGTCTTATGAAAACGATTATTTAATTATTTAAATAAATCTACCAATAAATTTTCAATCCCATGGATGGATTTTTATTATAGAAAAATGAATTATAAAGTGAAAGATGAAATATAAAATCATTCATTGTAATAACACCCACAAAACTAACTTTGAAACTAGTGTCTAATACTTTTTAACATTCAATGAATTTTAGACATTTGAGAATTCCCTTTAGAAAGACCAAGAACACCTTCAGACTAGTAATTAAATTTCTTATTGAAAAATATATTTTCTGGAAAATGTGAAAACCCTCACACAATGCCGGACAAAAATTACTTCCAACTTCAAAAAATATCACAAGACCATTCCAGAAAAGTTTAGGAGTTTTTAAATAATTCAACCTATATAAGTTCTATTCAATTGAGGTTACATTTATTTCAAATTCATCATTGATAATATCCATCATGTGGCAGTCTGTATTATTCCTTGAAAAATTGTACTCCTCTATTTTGATTTTACATTCGCTGAAGCATCATGTCAATATCAAGACATCATTATTGATTGAAAAGTCTTAATCCTCATTGATAACTACTCAAATCACTCTCCTGAACATTCTATTTTCAAACTCATGTGATGATTTGATACAGATAACCTCATCCAAAATTTATTACTTATATAGAATAGTGGGATTTGTTAAATTTTCTTTATAATATTCCTCATTTACTACCTCCTTCACCACAACTTTGATAGGCTCGAGTTCCTAAGATACTAAGTCATGTTCTTGGTTGACCATAGAAAAATCATGTTTCTAAATTATGTAAGACTCTATCTAATCCAAGGATCATTCCTATATTGGGTCTCATTATTCATTTTTACCAAATATATGTCATTTTTTCAAGAATATCCATTGCTAAAATAACCATCTATAGTTTTGGGTTCAATGATACCTTCCATTTATATGCTCACTAGGGCACCCTCTACCTTTTTACTAGGAGGATCTTCATGGGGATTTGGTGTATTTTCTTTTCTATCCAACCTCATATACATTGGTTTGGTTATGTAAGAGTAGTACATTCATATTTTATTTTTTCATGGATTTGTAAATAGGGTATTCTATGTCCTAATTATTTTACTTTTTTACCTACATAAAAAATGTATAGCTTGAGAGTCCTCTTCAAACTTAAAGGATGATAGACTGTAGTCTACTTCCCATTAAATAAAATCATATATAACATTACCCTCTAGAGTTCTCTGGTCGTCATAAACAAATTTAAAGGAAACATATTTTTCCCCCTTCAAGGGTTCATCCTTTTTCCCATTTAGATTTTTATGTTTCAAAAACCCCATCATCAACATTTCCCATTCTCTCACATCACATCATCTGGAACCTACTACTTACATTAACTCCTAATATAACCTTCTTCATGGAACTATTAATAGTGGATGGTAACACTAGTCTAAAATAGGGATTCAATGTCGGTTTTTTTGGGTCTTACTGTCAGTTTTCAAATGATGTCTATAAAGGTGATATTAAAAATAAATTTTCAGCATTGATTCTATGAAACTGATATTGACACCCTTCGATGAATGATTTTCACTGTCGTTTTGTACAATAACCAACATTGAATCAATTTTTGGTCCGGTCATTGGCATCAAATATTAAGGTAACCAATGCCGAAAGGTCAATATTTTCGATCTTCGACATTAGTTTTCATGAAAACCGACACTGAAGTCCTTTTTTAGGAGACATTCGATGTTAGTTACCACTAAAACGGATGTTGAATTTTTTTTCATGTGGGTTATTCAGCATCATTTTTATAATATAACTGACACCAAAATTTAATTTATTTTATTTCGAACCTTTTTATATATAAAACAAATGTTGAAAAGAGTTTTCAACATCGGTTATTAAAATAACCTACTTTGAAAGTTTTATATTTTTAAAAAATATGTAATTTAATACTATAAATACCTAGAATATTAAACCTATAAGAACACAAAACAAGTATCTATACAGCACAAAAATGACCAAAAATTCAATTATCATATCTAAATCAAAGTATTCAACAAATTTAACAAACTAAAACTAATAATCCAATAAAATTATACTCATGCCAGCCTTAACACAACCTCATTAATTAATAATCATTACCTGAATCATTGAAAATTTAAAGGAATGGTTCTTCCATTATAACAAAAAATCAGAATTTAAATAATTATTTTTTGTGTGTCAAACATTCTCAAAAAAATTATCACAAATGTAATGTTAAAATTTTGTTTTTCCTTTTAAACCAAATAAATAGGTTTTCATCAACTTCATGAATTTTAAAATAATTTTCCATTTAAATCGAATTTTTTAAAGAATCAACATCAAATAATAACATGAAATAAATTTATGATTTAGCCCATCATTTTTTTAAAAATTTATAAATATAACCAAAGTCGAACAACCTAAACATAAAAGAATTATTTATATTATTATATTTTAAAATAGAATAAAAAAGTAACTAGTCCAGAACATTTAAGTATTCTTTTGATATCATTAGGAAAAAACACTTTTTATAACAAAAGAATTAGTTTTGAAAGCTTTATTAGAAAAATTTACTATTGATGGTTAACATTAAAAGACTGATATACCTGATAATTTATTTCACAACCAAACTTATCAAATAGTTAACAAACAGATATCAAAGATGGGTCATCTCATCACTCATATAAAGAGTATCATCATTTAATTTCTACAATAACATTGAAATTTGATAACATAATACTATGATGTAAAATATAAAATAATTAATATAACTAACCATATCAAATTTAGTCAAAACCAGAGTGTTGATTATCTCATACATTAATCATAAAACATAATAACCACATTCCACGCTTCCTTTTTGATGATGACACTGAGTTTATAGAATGAACATGATATTAAAAACCTACATATATATATATATATCAAAAAATAAAAAAAAATTGAAAAATTAAAATATTTACCTTTACATTCATATATTTGATTGGATTTGGATTATTTATCTTCAATTTATTTTTGTTAAACCTATTACAATGCCTAAATTTTCATTTATATTAACTAATAAAACATGTAAAAGAATAAAAATTACAAGAAACGAACTTATAAAAAGGATGAAAACTTTCTTGTTTAACAAGGTTCTAAAATATTTATGAACATCACTTAATAAAGAGAAAAATATTATAGCGTGCATTCCCATGGGAAGAATACGCTTAAAATCCATTTTCCTATCTAATATAAAATGTCAAAAATTAATAAAATTATAATAAATTTTAGTTAATAATTATATTAATGTTCTTACCAATCAAGGAATTGAAAAAACCATCATCCAATCTCAATCTTTTATAATCTCTCAGATATATATTAAATTCTACCATTATGTTTCACATATTGCACATCCGTTGAAATGAACTCTAGATCCATAAGACCATAAACACTAGTGGTATCATTTTCTTTGAGAAGAGTGTGTAGATACCTAATTAAATACATAATATAGTAGGTCAGTTAAAATTATCATTACATACATAATTAAAAACCTAAAGATAAATATAATTATATAGAAAACAACTGCAATAGAGTCAAGATGAGCACTTCAAAATGAATTGGATCATTGATATCTTTTTTTAATGTCCTAAATGGATAGTTTATACCCCATATTTCATCCATCATCTAAAAATATTATAAATTATACATTGAATAAAAAATCCGGGATAATTCATTTATCCCATAACAAATAGAAGTATATGTTGGTGTTAGTTCCTGAACCTTCTATTTCTATTTACTTGGTATCATTTCTCTTGATGTTACATAATCCTATAAAAATTAAATATTATAAAACATTATAATTAATTTTCAATTAAATTAAATTAATATTTAGAAATATATATACCTTTTATGACAGATAACATAGAAAGTTAGCCAAAAAACTAAAAACTGATCTACACAATCCCCAACTATGGTAACCTTCTCAGTAGGAAATGGTAATAGAAAATTAGGATCAAAATAATAAATCACTAACACTTTGACAGAACCCAACTATAAAGGCTGGTGATGTACAGAATCCCAAAAAATATGTACACCATTTTTTGCTATAATACGTACATGAGTATCTCTATCATACAACTTACAATATAATGTTGGCACTAAATGAGGATGTGGAGGATCTAAGGAGGTTGGCTGGGTGAGCCGGGTCAACTTGGTAGTCTGTACATACTACACATCAGAATGTGAAGGATAAAAAGACTGGACAGACTAGGCAGACTGAGTATGAAATAATTATCTTTTCTGTTATTAAAACATAGCTTTCACAGCTGATTAAATTTGATCACCCAAGGATTGTTTCATTTCTTTCATCTCCTCTCTTAAGGAATCTGTTTCTATATCTCTTGGATGCTTCCTTTGATTACCAATGTTTTCCTAATATTAACACCCACTTGATATCTTCTTACTTATCATGGAAGTTATCCCATTATGAAATCTGTAACTAGGATATACATCTTACCCTCAGGGATAAAAGTAACTTGGTTATCTTTATCATAAAGATCATCCTGAAATATAAAATGAAACTGTTATATCAATGTTTTAACTTAAACAATTCAAACATCAATGAATGATAAATAATTATTTACTCACAATTATATCATCTACATCCTTATCTTTCTCTATATGGTACATTTCATTTTTTCCTTCTTCTCTCTCCTTTCCATTTTTCATACTTAGTGGGAGGGGATGGAGGACCAAACTGGACCTCTTTTGAACCACTTTGAGATCGATCATTTAATGATTCATATTTTCCTTCAATAATTTTCTTCTCAAATAATGGATACCCTCCACATGATAAAGTATGAGGGTATACATTTTTTAATTGCACCTCTTAATGAGATCTTCGGGATGTGTGTTATATTAAAATAAACAAATAAGTAATCTGAGAAATATATAATAAAATTAAAAATATAAAATAATTATCATAACTAAAATTTTTCATCATGTCATATGTCAAAAAATTTTATCTATGTATTTATATGTATAAACACATACATGAGGCATGGATTTTCATCCTTTTAATTTCTGAAAACATCATTTTTTGTCAATGTTTTTTTAAATCTCTCTATTGAACTGCCACTAAAGATATATTTCTATTATTAATTTCTTTTAATTACTCAAAATTGAATTTCTTCTATAATTAAATAAATTAAATATGTTATGGAAAATATTTAAAATTAAAAAAATGAGATAAAATAATTCAATTGACCTTTTTTCCCATCATGACCTCACAAAGCTGTTGTTTCACCATCAAATAAACAGACTTCCAATCAGGATATAAAATATTAATCCTACAATGGCTCTACATTGATATATACCCGATCAACTAAACTGAATTTGGGCTAGTTTCATTATTATTATCATCAAAACTAATATGTAACCACTCATCTCCATGAGAAAGTGATATTTTTGTTAAATGTGTAATACCACGTCTACCAACTCAAGAACATTATTTCTCTATAGTAATAAGAGAAATCTCCACCACTGAGGATGCATCAGTAGTCCTACAAATATTTTTTATAATGAAGAAGTTTTAATTCATTAAATATGTTTATTATTAAATATTTACTAAAATGAAAAATAGATTTACCACGATAACTTATCCTATCTCTCTATATTTTCCATTGAGACAAGAAATTGTAATGAAATTTGGTGTACCTGTATATCATTATAAAATGGAATATTTAACAACTGGGCTAACAAAAATAACTAAAAAAAGTGACACACATTTTTATGATTAAATAAATAAAGGCAATATAAATAATTACTAGAATAATTTGGAGAATAATTTAGTGTTTTCCCATATGTCTTCATCATGATCATTACATACTAAATTCACTATTTCTCCCTTATAGTCATTATAATCATTCAGAAATCACATAATAGACGAATAAGACTCTTTTAAAACAATAACATCATCAGCATCATCCTCATCACCCAAATGGTATATTTTTCCATTAAAAAAAAGACTATTGATCATTAAATGGATCAATGACATAAAATATATGCTTTGCATGTGTCGCTATTATAAATGGTTCCTCATTGTAATTAAATCTTTTCAAATCACCCAATGTAAATCCATAATCATCAGGTTTCATACCACTATTTCTATCCACCAAATTACACATAAACATAATGACTTGAAATTATTTATAATTAATTTCCCATATATCCTCAAGAAATCCAAAATATGTCGATGAAATAGAAATTCTATTTTTATCTATGGCACTTGAAAAATGAACTGCTTCAGTGATAACTATCATACCAATATTTTTAATGGTACTCTTGTCATCCATCTTTTTTTTGTAAATATGGTACCCATTAATATCAAAACTGGGATGTGTTTTTACATTTTGAGATGGTCCCCCAACCAACCATTTCAACACTTCTGATGTAGATTTATATGTGCAGAATTTATCTTTGTGGACACTACTTGAGAAATTAACCAAAATGATTATGAAGAGAACTCCAGATCTTTTAGATCCCAAAGAAAGGTTAGAAAAGTACAATAGCAACCAATCTACGCGACCGAACTGTGCGGCGGACCTGCATGACTGACCTATGTGCCTGACCTCTATGGACAACCTCTGCACTAGACAATGATCGGTGCCCCCTCCGCGGAGCACCTGCACGGTGAAGCGGCACGAAAAACCTGAGTGGGCTACATTTCATCGACCAGGCCCATCCATGCTTATAAATAGAGCCCTTGGGATCCCCATTTCTAAACTAAAAAAAGGGTAACTTTATGAAGCTCCCATTGCGTAGCTCTTTTGCCTAGACCTCTCAAATTATCTCAGTTAGCTCTCAAAATCATTAGATAAGAGATAATTAAATGGGAAATGCATATTTTGAAGATCGTTACATTCTTCTGTCATCAACCATACCTGCATGGTATATCTATGCACCATACCTATGAGGTATACCTACGCGGTAGACCTACATGGTAGACTTGCGCGGTAGACTTGCACACCATACCTACGCAATACTGCAAATGCAGGGTACCTACACATCATACTTGCGCAAGGGACCTATGCGACTAACTCAAATACCCTTTTCTAAAATCCATTCATGGCAGGGTATCTCCTTCCTTGGTTCTCTTATCTGAAATTGGCTAAGTTGAATCCTCCACCAAAACCTCCTGACTTCTCAAACCATTGAGAAAGGCACATCAGTGTGTCTCCTATTTGGGTTTGTATTTACAAAGTTAGAGGTTTCTCACATTTGTTTCACAATGGGTTTAGGATCCATGATATTTTTGTGGGTTTGTATATCCACAGTCACATGGACTTTTCTCCCAGAAATAGTGTTCTGATGTTCTCAGTTTGGAGGAGGGTTGGTTACCGGCCTCGCACTTTTCAAAGAGGCGACCCAGAAACATAGGTCTCTGGTAGAGAAGGTACACCCCACACTTAATGTTCCGCACAAGCATTGGAGAAGTCTCCCACTCCTACCAAATCCAATCTCACTGGGCGGCCATCCTGATATTAGCCCCTCACCTTCACCCCTTCTTCCTTACATTGGACCCTTGTACAATGTAAATAGAACAGAGGGAAGGCTCACCACCTCTCCCTATTCCATGGTTGACTCACCCTCTTCCATCATCATGGAGGAATATTTTGGAAGTGTGAAGTGTCATTGTTGAATGTTTTACATCGTCTTTTTTCTCACACAGAGCATGACTCACATGGGCTTATAGATACATGATGGTTACAACATGTGCACAAAACACTCGTCTAAGGAACTACGAGAACTCTGATTCCTATTCAAATCAAGATACGTAGGAAGCTCTTTCAGAGACTGAGCTCACTGGATATCCTCCTCAAGAATCCGACCCGAAATTCCCCCAATTTGGGAAACCTCTTTAGGAAATAATCCCCAAATTCAATCCTCAAATCATCAAGGCATCCTTTTCAGAAAGTAAGACCAAACTCATCTATCTCAGAGAACCATACTCTCCTATGAGATTTGTTGAACTACATGGGTTTTGATTCCCATCTATATGGTATATGTAGTAAGCCTCCTTGGGGTTTAAACACAATATTTCAAATCAACCCTATTCTCTTTAATACATATTCTCAACAGGGTCTGATCTTACTTGGAAACCCATATCGTTTCCAAGTTCTTTGGGTTGCTTCAGCATAATTCCCACCATAAGCTTCAACTATGAACCGTCCACTTAGAGGTCCTTATCACATGACCTTAAAAGGTATTATGTTTCATATTAAGTGGCACCGAACTACGATGTTTTTGATTCCTCTCAAAAGGATATGTAGGTAGCTCATTTTAGGAGTATGGTCCCAAGATTAAAACAATCCTTCGTCTACCTAGATGAAAATATATTTCAGAGTGTCTTAAAAACCATAATCATCATAACGATGCTTAAAACATTCTCTAATCGTTATATTAGAGGATTCCATCAATGGAAAACCTCGAATACATACAGATGTTTCCATTGATGAAGAACCTTGAATGCATACTGATGATTCTAAATTTTACACATATTAATAAGTGATTGAAAATTCCAAGGGATACTTATGATATACTTAGTGAATTAAAAAGGATTCATGAAAATATTTTAATTTCACAAAGAGAGTCCTGGAGTAGTCAATAATTCCCCCCAAAATGGTGTGATGAGTCAGACCTCACATCCTCTCGACCAATGCATGTTCTTAGGTTTCATATAGCTCAAAACATAATGAACGCCTGCCTTTGGAAAGCAGGTCCTCTTTAGATAAAGAAATGTTGGAGGATTCCAATTCCATGAATAAATGCAATGGAAACCACCTAGAAATAGTGATTCCTAAATCTGGAACACATGTTTCAAGGAAATAGGAAATAAAAATGGTGAACCAGACATGAATCCTTAACCAAGTTAATAATGTTACCCACATGTTAGGCCCCCATCAATTGATAAAGGAAGTCTAGACAAAGGAATTAATCACGCATGTATCCATATGAAAATATGTTTCTTTAATAAAGTTTTTCGTTGTTCTCAGTTTTCCACAGAACTCCCTTCAAACCAAAGAATGAATTTCTCCAAGACAACATCTGTGAATTTCCCGATTGTTGCTCAAGCTGGATCTTCATCCTTGGGAGGGAAATTTTCACCAACCCAACATCTTCAATGATGGGTCTCTAATGTGATGATAAAATAATATCACTGGCATGGTACAATATTGAATTTAGAGGCCGATTGACTAGCCCTTCAGGTCAACAACAATCCTCGATCATCGGGCCAACGACGACAAATGATCATGAAGCAGATAGTGAAAACCATCGTCTCCAACCATTTCGGGTCCTTATCCCCAGAACATAATAACCAGTCCATCCCATACTGTAGGGAGGTTAATTAATAGGTCACTCAAGGCCTCAATTAAATAATGAAGCAGTCCTTCCTGAGGACTCCCATAAATCGCCGCCAAAATCATGCGGTAGTGAACCCCCAACATGATGGGGGTTTTGCCTCTGGACGTCTGGCCCAGGTCTCTCAGACTAGGACACACGAGGCAAACTTCCAGGGACAATGTTTGGTAAACAAGGAGAAGTTTCTCACCTTTGACTCTTCCAGAAAATTCCATCGACCAAACTTGATGGAAAACAAAGAGCGGTCACATATACCCATTCGTTCTAATTTTGTTGTTGTAAAGTCTTGTATGATAGAAACCCACCAATCTCATCAGATATAACCAGTGGAGTATCATGAACAGGCACATACACCTTCTCACAAGTTATCAGCCAGTCAGCAAACCTGTCTGACTACATTTAAAGAGGCCCACCAATCTAATATGGAGGCAACTGGTAAACAAGAGTATACACCTATTTATAATCACAAATTTTGTAAGCATTATCGTCTTCCAGTAATGATGGAAGTCTGTCAATCATACATGACGGAAAATAGCAAGCATGCATATACACCTTCCAATGTTAATCAAGTCTTCCAACATTCTCATTTGGTCGCACCTGGAGAAGTCTTTCAGAAAGCTCCGACGACAAATTTGGGGCAGACCCAACTCTTTTCCCCCATGTGTGAGTACTATCAATATACATTGATAGGAAAAGGAGGACAGGAGCAGGCACATACACCTACTCTAGATATAGAATGGAGGTATTTTCCCGTACCAGCCACCGAAGTCACCAAACACATCTTATCAATGGTGAAATTGTAGACACATTTCCCTGCCCATATTCTGGATTCATGTCAGGATATTTTAACAACTACTTCGGTAGTATCAGGGGAACAGATATATAAATTTTTCCCGACACATGGGATAACACATCGGCATGCCATCCCAGAGAAGATGCACACCTCTGTTCTAGTCTAGGATGGTCATGGGTAATTTCCGCCATATCATATGGACAATAGGATCGTGAACATACACCCATACAATTTGGAGTTAATTGGTCTGTTCTGGTAACTACTTCAAGGCAGGCACTTACACCATCCCATTATAACCACTTCTCTCAACAGGTGGCCCCAACTAAGTATAAGAGAACATCCAATAATAAATCTAACCAAATATCGTTTGAAAATCAAGATTGAATCTATTATTTATCCCCTCTTAATTATGGAGTTCTTGAATCCCTCATTCATTTATCTATTTTTGCTCAAGATCCTACCCTCTCATTACTAAATTTTTGGAGTGGTTATTGTAATTCTGAAGTTTCTCACCAGAAACTTCATCGTGAAGTCTTAATTCATGAAACGTTGGTCAATCCACAGTTCCTATCTTTGTATGAGAGCTAAGACAACCCTCCATGTGGCCATAGGACCAAGGAGAAAGGTGATTTATCCCTTGATGTAATCCACCATGGTGATCCTCCCCATGATGGCATTAGCTGCGAAAGTCCTCTCTGTAGTAGTATTTCACATTGTCAAAACAATAACATAATTGATAATGTAGTAACAAGAAAGCCCAACTATCTCGAGGCACTTAAAACAGAAGTCCAGTCATGACTGATGCCTTGTCATTGATGGGTGAATCACTTTCTCAGTCAGAATACATCTTAAGGGAACTGCCATTCTCTGAACCTCCCTTGGGTCATTTATCTTCTAATGCAGAGCATCCACTTTGGTAATACCAAGTGGAGAAACCTCCAGTGAAATATGATGAGGACATTTTAAACATGGGGAATCAATTAGCTAAAGGAGAAATACCAGTCATGTTCTGGCCTTCAAAAAACTCTCAGTTTGATATTCCAGAATTGATGAAAGAAGATTGCATTCGTGAAATTCGTCTCAACATATGGAAAACTCTTCCTCATTTAAAAACTAATGTCTTACCATATGATGAATATCAAAATTAGGTAAAGGTAATAGAAGGGTTACAGTGCAACATGGACTTGGTATCTCGTTCAGTTTCCCAATATCCATGGGGTGAAAAACAACAGAGAACCCTTAAGTGTGCATGTCTCGATTCTCTAAAGAGGCTATGCCAATAAATTTCTGATTCCCCATCTAGTGTTTGTATCAGAGGATTGGGTGCATTTGGAGAATTGTAATTCACAGCACTCTAAAATCAGAAAAGTATTCCAAAAGTGGTCTCATGCAATGTTATTTCTTACGGCCGACCCCAATCAATTGGTTTTGTATGTAATCAAATGTACGCTCAAGAATAGGCCTCAACCAATTCTCATCAGAATCAGGCCCAAAGAAAAGAAGTTTTTGAGCTAATTTTACATCAAGCCTATGAGAATCTTGAGCAGGCGTCTTGGTTAGAGGATGTCAGGTGTTAGAGGATGAAAATTTAAGAAATATCATATAAATATTGTAAAACATGTGATTTAAGTAACTGTCAGATGATGCACTCAACTAATGTTCAAACCAAAACCCACAAAATCAGAAGAGTAGTTGCACAAATTTCAGCTGTAGAAGTTCAAGAATCACCCCAGCTTACCAGTTTGGGGGCTCATTTAATTCAAACATCAATTTCATTAAACAATGTTCAAATATTTGAAGAAGAAGAAGAATAAGATCAACCCCAGCTTGCAAGGCTCGGGGATTTTTCACATCTACAATCACCTCCTCAATGGAAGTAAGTTTTCCCCCGATTAGGGAATAAGCCACAAGGAAAGAGTATAGCTAAACTATCCAATGATTCCCTTCATGTTACTATCCACCAAATAGTTCTAGAAAATTCTTCATATAAGAGAACGGAGTTTCGTGAAAGAAAAAAATGGAGACAATCTACTAGAAACACTGACAGAATGCCATCAACGCATTATGCATCAGTGAATGTTATCAATACCATTGCAGAAGATCCTCCAGAAAATAAGTTCAGTTCAGGGGAATCAGAAGATGAAGTTCTTGTCCACAATACAGTGCACATCGAGGAAAATGAATAAGGAGTGTGTATTCCAAATCAGAGGCTTACTCAGAATCTTGGCATGCCTTCAAATAACCAACTCACCCCTCTCTTAAAGGCATCTAACAAGGGAAAAGAAAAAAAGTTAGATTGTACCTCACTTTTCCAATGGATAAGGTCAATATATTTCACTTGAAGAGAGATTATCACTACAAGAAGAGGAAATGAAGGAATTGAAAAGTCTCAATATAGAGTTTCTTTGAAACAGCATTTCTACTAGACATACTCCGTAGACAAATCATAAACATGAAAATCCCGTAGGATCTCCTCAGCAAAGGGGATTTGTAGTGACTACAGAGGTAGATAATGATTTCCCTCCATTGGGTACACAATCAAGACGAGGTCATATACATCATGATAGACTTGTTTTTGTGGGTTATCCAAGGAAGATATCAGCACCATCACCAGTGGTTTTATAGGCCATTACACCAGCTCAAGTTCCAGTTGCTATACCTGCACAGAATCCAGCTCATCCAGATATTCCCAAAATACATATGAATATAATTGAGGCCTTAATGACTCGGTTTGAAGCTGTGGAGGAATGAAGTACACCAGTTTAGCTAGAATAGAGAGCTTACCCTATATGGGTGGATGCAATTCCTCTGCCACAAAATTTTGTGAATACCGCATTTCCAATTTTTTATGGTTCGGGAGATCCGGAACAACACTTAACACATTTCTTTTCTCGTTGCGATACTGTGATGGGAACTTCTTTAAAACAGGAAGCAGTTAAGCTTAGGTGTTTTTTATAGTCATTATAAGGACCAACTTTTTCCTGGTATAAAAGATTGCAATCTCAATCAATTACTGGGTGGGAAGATCTACGTCAGAAATTTCTTCTTCAATTTAGCTCAACATTACCAAAGACAATAGTTTTTTATCTTACCAATTGTAAACAAAGGGAAAATGAAATAGTGTTGGATTTCATTTCTCACTAAAAGGGATTAACATATTCCTTATGTTTATCACTCCCTCAAGAAGAGTTGCCGCCAATATGTGTGGCCAATATACGTGATGAATTATGCACACCATTGATCACTGTGAAATACACAAGAGGGTTTTGAGTCCTTACTTCAATCACTCAGCAGATAAAGGACTCTATTTTAGAAACTAAGGATAAAAATCATGTAATTCTATCATTTCCAGGAAGGATAATTGGAAAGATAGAAACTCCTACAGTCACACTCAAATAGGCACCTATACTTGCTTCTACTTCATGACCTTCATCATACCGAAGGGCTCCACTTCTTGAGCATCAGCAGCAACAACCACATCGTCAAGATGATCAAAGAGATCAAAGTCAAAAATAGTTTGAGTAATTAAAGAATAAAATCTATTCTTTTAGAAATGATCAAGTTCTTAGCTACTTCATCTCAGCCTTATAAAAACAATTTGGTTCAGTTACCAAGGCTGAAGAAGCTAAATAAAGATGGAGATGAAGATCATCCGAATTATTTTCCCTTTCATCAGATGTTGTGGCACCCCATTTAGGAGTGCTTTGTTTTCAAAGACCTTCTGCAAAAGACGTTAGACTCTGGACAAGTGAAATTGAAAAGTTCATCAGCTCAAGTAGAATGTGTTACTGCTACCAATCTAGAGGAAGTGGGAGAATAGAAAGAGGTTAAAATTAAAAGTTTGCAAAAAATATAATGATTGGATGATTGGGAAAATGATCAACTAGACTCGTGATATGTTACTAACATAGTTGAAACAACCAATTGAGTCTTCTACCACTCCTACAATAGAAAACACATATTTATCAAAAGTTCGTTCCCCAAAGAAACAAAGTAGTCATAACGATAAAGAGAAGTCAAGAGAATACAAGCTCACGTTAAGGCCAAAGTTGTCCTTATCCCTGGCATATTTTATGTCATCTGTTTCAAAATCATGGGAACCTCCCTACCAAACGGTACAATCAAAAGTTACCTATCAGGCATAATTCCAATTAGAAGAAAAATTGATCTTTGGTTTTGTTAATGTTATCCATTTAACGGATCCTTATGCCAAACGTGATTCTGATTGTATTGATCCAGAATTTCATGTGCCTAATTAGGGAAATAGAGGAAGATTCCAAGTTCGAGGATACAGGGGAAGATGTGGGAATTCTAGAAACCATCATTTTAATTCTACCCCTGCTCAAATCATATATGTAGCAGAAACTCGTGGAAGATCCCTTTTGTGTGCTCATCAAGATTGGGGAGTTTCTTCCCTGAAAAACAAGTCTAGTTCTGGCACAATTATACTGGGGGACTGATTAAAAGCCACACCATCTTCTTCTCAGCTGATGAATAGACTTAGTCAGTTTGATTTACCAAATTCAGCATTATTTCCCACTTCTGCTTCAACATAGAATACATCTACAACAGAAGCATCAACTTCCAAATCACCTGCAAAACCACATCTCCATGCTGGGAAATGCAGAACTTTTGATCAAAAGTATGATTTCTTGAAACAATTGGCCCACGTACCAGCCAATTTATCAATTTTGGATTCTTTTAATATATCAAAAGATCTTAGAGAATCACTCATTGAGGCCTTGTTAAGTCCTTAAGAATTTGAAATCGAAGTTACTCTTACTAAGGTTTACCATATAGAGAATGATTCTGTAGAATTTCATGTAGCCATATCTTTTATAGATGAATATGAAGACCATGTGGTACATGGGAATATTATACCATTGTATCTATCTAGAAAAGTCAATGACATGGATATCCGACGACCCTTCATTGATAATGGCTCTGGGGTCCACCTCATTCACATTTTTACACTTTTATTATTGGGCCTGAATAAATATAACTTACCTCCTTAGACTTTAACGTTGAAAGAATATGATAAGAATGAATAAGAAACTCTAGGTGAAATTACACTCAGAACTCAGTTTGGAGATCTTTTTCCTAATTCAGTTTTCATGGTTGTTCGTTAGAACATAGCCTTCAATATTCTGCTTGGAAGGCCTTGGTTGCATCAACATGTAGCCATACCTTCCTCATACCACCAATGTCTGAAATAATATTTCAATGGTCAAATTGGAACATTTTATGGTGACAAGGGTCCATTCAAAACATGTAAATATCAATACATTAAGGCAGACTTTTATCACACAAAAGGAACAAAGCCCATGACTGAGGAGATAAACATAGTTAATGCTCAAAATGGACTGAAATAGATTCCAGAAAATCCATTCATGCATTTGAGTACAGATTATGTGATACCCATTAATCAAATTGAAAGTGTAAATCCAAATTCATGCACTTATCCAGCAATTTCCATAATTTCAATTGCGGTAATTGAACCTTAAAACATGAGACAAATTATTGATACATCTAGAAATGATGGAAGCTTGAATGGAGATGTTTTTATTTCATGCTGAACTACATCGAGCCTCTAATTTGTCAATCATAATATAAGAAATTGTAGCAATATTAGAGGAAGACAAAGATGATGATTCTCAGTACAACAATCCCTCTTTACCACAGGAAGACCCTTCATCGTCAGTAGGGTTAGATATGGTGGCTTCTTCTTTGGGATGTTCAAATACTAACTTCTCCCCTAACTTTGGGAGTCTTGCATTTTCATTTACCATGAAAATGGAAACAGAAGAGGTAACACATACTGAAGAAGAAGAGGAAGATATCGGGGATGCTCTTCCATCACTTGAAGAATGTGTTTCAACCACCATGGATGTAATCAAAGAAATAAATCTGGGTACCGGAGAATATCCACGTCCCACCTTAATTAGTGCGGCCATGACCTCTTAGGAGCAAGATTTGTATACTTATTTTCTAAAGAAAAATAAAGATAAATTTTCTTATTATTATATGGAAATTCTAGGTCTTGATCCTGATGTTTCCAGCCATCATTTGGGTTTTCCAGAAGAACATCGTGGGTTCAAGAAAGCAGCAAGGAGAACACACCCAACTCCTGCCTCTAAAATTGAAGCTGATGTCGATAAGCTGATAAAGGATAACTTTTTCAGGGAAGTTCTATATCCCAAATGGCTAGCCAATATTGTCCTAGTGGAAAAGAAAAATGGGAAAATTAGAGTCTGTATTGATTTTAGACATCTTAACCGGCATTGTCCTAAAGATGATTTTCCAATCCCGACTACAGAACTTATAATTGATGCAACAACTACCTATGAAGCTATTTCCTTCATGGATGGATATTCTAGGTATAATAAAATTCGAATGGCCCTAGAGGATGAGGAATCTATTACCTTTAGAGATCTTCAAGGTTTGTTTTTCTATCGAGTAATGCCCTTTATCTTAAAGAATGCAGGGGTGAAATACAAACGTGCCATGCACTATATATTTGAACCCTTCATAGAGAAATTAGTTGAATGTTATTTGGATGATTTGGCAGTCAAATCCAAACACCATTCCAATCACTTGGCTGATTTGGAAACCATATTTCGCAAACTTCAGCAATATAATTTGAAGATAAACACATTAAAATGTGCATTCAGGGTAACCTCAAAAAAATTCCTTGGATTGGTTATACGCCATTGTGGTATCAAAGTTGATCCAGAGAAAACAAAATCAATCCATGGTATGTCACCTCCTCAAGATTTGAATGAATTAAGAGGACTTCAAGGATAATTTTCCTATATTCGGTGCTTTATCGCCAATTTGGCAGGTAAATGATTGCCCTTCACCAGATTAATGAATCAAGGAGTCACTTATCAATGGACTGCGGATTTCCAAGAAACATTTTATATTCTAAAGAAATATCTCCTGACTCCACTAGTTTTGAAGACCACTTATTATCTACGTGAAAACTTCAGAACGATCACTGGGTTCCTTCCTCACACTAAAGAATGATGCTGGAAATGAAAACAGCCTTTATTATTTTAGTCTCACTATTCTTGATGCGGAAACTCAGTATTCAAGTATTGAGAAGTGCTACATGGTATTAATCTTTTTCATTCAGAAATTGAGACACTACCTGCAACATCATGAGGTCCAATTGGTATCACGTAATAACCCTCTCAAATTTATCCTCAGTCATCCTATTATTACAGGATGTCTAACACAGTTGGTGGTTATTTTTCAATAGTTTGATATCAAGTTTGTGCCTCAAATAGAAATAATAGGCCAAGCACTGGCTAATTTCCTTGCTGAGCACCCATCTGCAGAAGACACATCGTTTAATACTGAACTTCCTAAGGAAGAGGTCTTCTCTATTCAAGATAATTCCCGAAAATAATAAATGTATTTTGATGGTTCTTCTAGAAGTCCAATAAGGAAGAGACTGGAAAATCCTAAACTCCACAAGGTTGGATTAGGAATAGTCTTTATTTCCCTAGAAAATGGAGAATTTAATTATTCTTTCCTATTATCGGAAGCTAGTACCAACAATGAAGCAGAATATAAATCTCCCACTGTAGGTTTAGAATTGGACCTTTAGGTGAAAATGGATCATTTAAAGGTAAAAGGTGATTACGAATTGGTAATCAAACAAATCAGTGTGGAATATTATATCATAAAAAAAGAATTAATCCCTTTGTGTGATTACGTCAGAGAATTAATGGATGAATTTCCCTCAGAGCGAATATTGTCTTATGTCCCACGATCAAAAAATGCCCAAGAAGATGCACTGGCTAATGCAGCTACAGCCTTGGAAGATCCAAATTGGGATGAGACAGTTATCAGTATAACTGATCTCCATATGGTCTTAGATTTTTTTCAAACCAGAATGGAGGAAATTAATGAAATTTTCCTTATTTCTAAACCATATTGGCATACGACAAGATAAAGAACATAAATCATGGAATATCTTCAAAATGGGTTACTTCCACCAAATAGGCTATGAAGGAGCAGATCCGAGAACAAGAAGCTAATTTTACTCTTTATGCTAGTCCATACCACAAAAATATCCTTTACAAGCGAGGCATTGATGGAATTATCTTCAGATGTATTGATAGAGAAGAGACTGCAGCAGTTATGAAAGAAGTTCATTCAAGAGATTGTGGTTCCCACCAATCTGGACATAGACTCTCCGATTAGATTCGAAGGCTTGGATACTTTTGGCCTTCAACAACAAAGGATTGTACATACATCACTAAAAAATTTCATCTTTGTCAAGTGCATGCAAACTTCATTCATCAACCCCTAGAGTTTCTACATATAGAAAAATACTCCTAGACATTTTCCACATGGGGAATGGATGTAGTAGGGCCTTATCCTCCAGCCACGGCTAAGCAGTTCAAGTATATTCTCACTGCTTCTTATTTCTTCACTAAGTTAGCTGAGGTAATACCTCTCAAGGAAGTTGGAGCCAAAGGCATCATTAGTTTTTTCCAAAATAATATCATCATCAGATTTGGCATCCACCATACTATTTTAACATAGAATGGAACCAATTATTGTTCTGCTGAAGTAAAAAAGGTGATATAAGGAATATAATACCAAATCCAACCATTCATCTCGCTATCATGTGGTAGCCAATGCACAAATATAGGATTTCAACAAAACACTATCAAATATACTCCAGAAGATGGTGGATTAAGATAATAAATCATGTCCTGGTAAACTTTTGAATGCTTTATGGGATTATCGGACAACTACCCATATTGCTACCCAAGCAACTCCTTATTCATTGGTATATGGGACTGAAGCAGTTTTTCTAATTGAAATACAATTTCCTTCACATAGAGTTACATTCTGTGATCAGTTGTCTACAAATGAGACATCTCAAAAATGGTTCCATGAGTTTGAATAATTATATGAGAAAAGATTGCATACATTACATCATCAAGAAGTCTATCAGAACAGAATAGCGCGAGATTTTAATAATAAAGTTCATCTTCGTTCATTCCTTCAAAGAGAATAGGAATTGGTCCTGAGGACTCCAATGATACCAGGAAATAAACCTCCAAAACCTGAACCAAAATGGGAAGGACCATATTCCATACATAAGTTCTATTCAAAAGGAGCCTATTCTTTAATCTCAATGGATAGAGATCTCATTACATCTCCAACCAATGCGAGATTTTTTTAAAAATACTTTGCATAATTATACCACATTAGTCCTCACTGTAAGACTTTAAAATACCCTCTATAATGTCTTTTCTACAAGACATAAAACTACACAGCATCTAATATCCTAGTTTCAAGACATTAAACTACATATCAACCATAAGTTTCCATGTTGCATGACGTTAAAGTGTGCAGCATCTTCGTCCTTTTTGCGTGACGTTAAACTTCATGACATCATATGTACAACTAATGTTTTCTCTATCTGACATTAAAATATTCCATAATAAAATGTCGTTGATGTCATCACTACTTCATAGTAGTACATGAGTTCCTCTCTTTCCTATGATGGAGTCAAATCTACATAGAGAGCATGTTTCAAGAACTACGTATGGCTTGATTCTAATTTTCAATGAGATACGTAGATATGCCTGAATCATTAATTTTGGGCCCATCCATAATCACAAAATCTTCTCATTTTCATTTTCTTCTTCTGTATATAGATAAGATCTATACAGAGTATTTCTTTAAGATGTATGATTTAGTCCTTATACCATTTTATATTTTAAGATTTACCATTCTCATAGAATGTGTAAAAAAATCCAACATTCATCATGTCAAAATCCATTAGCATGAGGAGTGATTGTTTCAAGAAATATGTAGGGATTGATTCTCATTTTCAATGAGATACGTAGAGACGCCTAGATCTCCAATCTTGGGCCCAACCACACGATAAACCCCCTACCCCCCATTATTTCATGTATAAAAATCAAATCTTCATAGGGAATGTTTTAAGAACTATGTATGGCTTGATTAATTACCTAGCAAGACATATAGTGACACTTGGGGTTTATCCCTTAATCTAGTTCCAATATGTATTTCCTTTAATATCAGTTCATTGTAGTCCTTTCCACATGAAGTTACAATAAATAAAAATCTAAAACCCTTATTCGTCATTTGCATCACCTTTGCATTATAAAAGAAACCGTTACCGCTCCTTGTTTCTCACACTGAGCATAGATCACATGGGCTTAAGAATTGAGTAAATGGATTATTTATATAAGGTTTTTTAATTTCATATGGGATTAATAATGTCTTAACAACATGACTTAAAACTGCATAGTATAATGTCTTTACTGCATGACTTAAAACTACATAGTATAATGTCCTTACTACATTACTTAAAACTACATAGTATGATGTCCTTACTACATGACTTAAAACAGCATAGTATAATGTCCTTACTGCATGACAAAAAACTGCATAGTATAATGTCCCCACAACATTATTTAAAACTGCACATCACTGTATTCATTCAAAAGAAACAAAGAAAGTCTCCATTTTACATATGAGTCAGATCTATGTAAAGGACCTAAAACTCATAAACAATATTGATTCAAACTTCTCTCATGTGTGTTAAACAAATACCTCCTTCCACATTTCACACTCTTAATCTTGAAAATTTCCATATTCTCATAATATTTTTTACGGTTTCTGGTGACAAAGTAGATAATATTTAAGAGCTATTTTGTCTGACTAAGCAGCACGTGCCCTTAGGCGACCATGAATAAGTTTCCTACATAACAGGCATGTCAACCAAAAGATGCCATTATTTGTCTTTGTAGCATATGCCCTAGTTATCCCTACATAATATAGCCCCCATAACGGTTTTTTGAAATAATAGTAATTTTGTTTTTGGTTATAGTATCTTTTACCCCTTCAAACTTTGATGACAACATATAAGAATCTGTAATTTAAAATAGTCATTCAAGTATACTCGTCCCATTATCATTCTCACAATCTGAAAATTTTGAAAACCATGGTTTAAAAATTTCTTTCACCATGTGTTTGTTTCACCACGGAATAACCTTGAAATCACTTGGCCACATATCATATATTGTTTCCATTTCTAGTCCTAGTTGTATGACCTAAAACAACGGACACCATATCTTTTAAATTTGGTTCATATCTTCGTAAAAGTATTATTCCTCCAATTCTTTGGACACTCCTGGTTGGAAAAACCCTTTCCATATTCAGGTACCTTCTCCAAAAACCAAACTCTATGATTCAGAAAATCTGAATCTCCATAAACATTCTTCGACTTTTAGCAATAGAACGTTAAATGTCTGAGAGCTCTTTTGCCTGACTATGCAGCACGTACCATTAGGCAGCCTTGCATAAGTTTCCTACATAATAGTCCTGTTAGTTTAAAGATACCACTATTTGGCTATGTAGCATATTCCCTAGTTGGTCCAGAAAAATACAGCCCCCATAACATTTTTTTCAAGTAATGGTAACTTTGTTCTTAGAAAAGACTCCCTCTAAAGCTTCTAGCCCTTTTCCCATACCATTCTTCGGATTCAGAAATTCTGAAATCAATGTTTACAATTTTTCCATTCATACCTGAATACGATAGTATATTTCCAAACAAATTATCAAGAAATTGGGAGAGTATTCTACTACTGGTCAAAGCTAAAGGCCTAAAATTAAAGCCACACAATGTCCTCACTACATGACTTAAATCTACACGGTACCAATGTCCTCACTACATGACTTAAAATTGCATATTATGATATCTTAAATTTACATTTTTGATTAATTTTTAACCATTACTCTTAAACCAAATTTTTAAAAAAATTGGTTTTCCTATTCCTGACTTATGTTGGTCTAAAATAACCCTTTTTCATTCCTAAAATTCATTTCCTTGGAAAAACCACCTATTGTGGTCTTATGTCACCCAAATCTTATTTCCCTCAATGTATTGGCATAAAATGATAAATTCTTAAAGAGCTCTTTTGCTTGACTATATAGCATGTTCCCTTAGGTGTCCTTGCATAAGTTTCCAACATAACAGGCCTATCAGTCAAAAGATACCACTATTTGGATATGCATCATATGCCCCTCTTGGCCTTGCATAACACGGCCCCCATAACGGGTTTGTTAAAATTATGGTAAAGGTGTTCCTAGGTAGTACACCCCTTATGTTGATACATGTTTTAGTTTTGGTGACCATAAATAAGTCATGACTCAGGATTACCCATGGAAATGTTTAAAGAATATTAATGTAATTCTTAGCCACAGAGTTTTGTTTGGGGTCTAATTTCAAAATCTATGGTCAAAGTTATTCAACCTTAAATACTAGCCCTTTATAGTCTGATGTGCATGACTCTAAACTGCCAACAACAACAGACATGGTACTCACCAGATTAGAAACCCGCATAGGGAAATCTGGACAAATGTCGAGTCCCATCTCACTAAACGTACTTTTTTTATAGTTTAGGTAATAATGTGGGTTAATCTATATAACCCTAGAAACAGTAAAATTATTCACATTAATTCCCTCAGATTAATAATAAAAACTTTGAGCACTACATTCTTATAATTATAATAAAGATTGTTTAACAATAAGGAATCATTATCAACATTTACTTTTCACATTGCAATCATGAAAAATAGGAATGAAGATTTTTTTTATGATTTTAAACAAAATTTCATTCATTCATATGAAAACAGATGGTCATCCAAAAAATGGAGCCTCTCTATCATGTTTTAGAATAAACTCTCAAAATGACTTTTCATTTGTTGGACCGCTTTATAAGCTCTATCAGATGCCTGTTGAAGTTGAGATAGTTGAGAAACTCCAGCCTCCTCTGCCTAATGAAGTGATTCCTTAGTAGTTGAAATGGCAGTTATCCCCTATAATAGGGTTTTTCTTAATGTCTGATTCAACTTCTCAGGCTTGTTATGAACAACATCTAGTTGTTGTTGAAGATATAACAACTTCTTCGTGATTTCATTGATTTGTTGTCTGATTTCAAGTGATTTCTTATTATAATTTTCTTCTACCTCAATTACTGAAATTTGAAAGCTCTCAATATTGATGTGTCGTTTAGTCTCTTTAAAATATTTCCACATCTTATGCTCCTACTCCCATAAGCAAATATTCTCTTTCATGGCAATATAGAGTAGCCGATAATTAAATCCGCTAAATCACAATATGTAAAATAATGCTGGGAGTTTTGAAAAATTAGACAATAATTCATCTAAAGGATTTTCAGAAATTATGATTCAGATATGCCGCCATGTTTTTTTATGTGTTATACCAAGGGCATATTGCATCTCTAAGTCTGAATCTGAGTCACTACTATGAGGTAAAATGTACTCTAAAAATAGGTCGCTTAAAGAGCTTCCTTGTTCGGCTTCTCTTGGGACAGTAGAAGCTTCACCTTCTGATTTAGGATCTAATAGCCCTAAATGATAAATCAAGGTCATTATTAGTTTCAAATAGAGGAAGAAAATATGATTCAAACATTTGGTTATATTTACCCAATAACAAGTCAACTTCTTGATTGGATTCATCCCCTGTATTCTCAGCTCTAGTGTTTTGAGCAGGTGTTTCTTGAGAAGGGTGATTTCTTTAAATTTTCTTACGTATGACATTTGAAGGCTCTGAAACATCTTCTAAGGAATGATCCTCTGTAGGTATTTCCCTATCTCTAGCAGAAGGATAAAGTGGAATACCTTGTTCCTGAAGAGTCTTTGCGAGATTTTCTGCAGATAAAGCTGCATAAAGTGAACTTTGATGTAAAGAATCAAGTTAAAGAACAAATTATTTATGGAAAATGAAAGAATAGGGACTTAAGACCTTTTAATTCCTCATGAGAATCCCCAATCTCTTTGATGGAACATAGAATATCAATATTTGAATTAAGGTTTTCCATCATTTCAGTGTATACAGCCTGAAATGTAACAGAATCCTCGCCATTTAAGGTATCCAACAAACATTGGTTGATGCCCAATTTGGCTCCATTGACATTTTGTTCTGTTGGATCTTCAATTGGTTTGCCAGCATCGGGTCTTTCTAGGTTTGTTTCAACATCATTATTTTTCTAAGATTTCCCTAGATCTTCATTCTTTTCTTCTGAAGCAATAGGAATATCATCTTTGATTATTTCAGGATCCTTTGACACAAGCAATAGAGGATTGTATTTAATATTACCATGACTTTCCTCTCTCTCACCAGATCCAAGAGTAGGTATAGCTGAATCTTTTAATGATTTATCTATTAAAATTACAGATTCGTCAGTATGAACCTGGGTTTCCCCTGGGGCATCTTTTTCCGGTTTGAAGAATCGACTCTTAATCCCTCGAGAGAGGAGAGAGAAATAGATCCTACAAGAGGATAAAACATGGTTACCAGAATATATTGAGAAAGTTTTATAACCTAAGGATTGTATGAATACTTACTTCTTAGGTGAACGCTACGAATCAATCTCATTTCTCTCTTTCATTTTTGATCAAAAGAATGTGGGGAGATTGAAACAACCCTCTTAGTAGAGGAAACTAGAGGTAATGTTTGATGATTATATGTTGCCATTACCCCATTCAAGATTCTTTCTCCTGGAGAAAGTTCTGGCGACTTGGGAGGATTATTTGTTGCATTTATAGGAGAACCAGCAGGACAGTACTTGGGTGATTTGAGAATTGGTCTAGATCTTCCTTCCCAACAATCAAGCTGCATAAATATATTTTTATCAAGATGAATGATGATAGAAGATAAAGCAGAGTTGAGAAAAAATAAAAAGGGAAATACAATCTCAGTATTACCATAAATATCCCACTCCTCCTCAGAGTTGATAATTACCCCTTTGTGGACTCCTAAGTCCAGCATATGAGATACTCATTTAGAGGCTGGGATTTGTTCATCAGTTGCCTATAGAAAAGGATCCATCTCCGCAATATGCTTCTATACTTCATCCAAGTTATTGTCTAGATTGCAATCAGAAGGTGCCTTGATGTCACCGATATCTGGAATTCGAATGCCATGCTGGAGAAATGTCCATGCATCCCTACAATCAAGGGTTACACTCTCCCAATGATGAATGGTTGATGGTCACACAAAATTCAATCTTGGTATGGATCATTGTGGAGGAGATTCAACACCCTCTGATTGGAGAGATTCTTCAGGCCTCTCTTCGTCAGAAATTTCAACAGATAGAATAGGAATATATATTTGATGGTGGCAACTGGATCACCTTGGTGTTGGAGGTTTTCCTCCTTTAGCCCCGGTCTTCCTGGTATACCTCTTGCGAAGACATTTTGAAGGATCTGAATCCTCTAAAACTTTTGTATCATCTATGGCCTTGGAATTCTTACCACAATTTCCACGTGCAATAGTCATTGTATCTGCCACTCGATATATTACTTTTCATAGAGCCCGTTGAGGATATGAAGAAACCCAAAATTTGGCCTAACTAGCTTCCAATTTGATCAATGCATTTGGTTGAGGTAATGTAATTGACAATTTGGATACCTCTAAAGCTGTTAGAATTCGTAATTTTTATGGTACCATTGGGTTCTTCACATGTCTGGCATATGTGGGTGGAAAAGCAATTGATTGTTGAAGACATCTAAACGGACGAGAAAACCTATAGAGGATGTAATCCTCACAGATAATTTCACCAGGAATCCTAGTTGATAATACGCCATCCCTGAATGACATCATATAGGATCTCAGCATGTAATTATTTTCCTTACCATCATCAATAAATGTTCTAGTTGGTAGGTTACCAAAAGTAAAGAAGTTGAATTCTTCTGAGAAAATCAATACATTTAGAACCTCATCAGGTATCATGTTCAGTGGCTTAATACCAGAAACATTCTGTAAAAATGGGGTGAGTCAACCGTTGGGAACCCTGACTGAATTCAACACTGAGTATGAAGAAAAATGCAATGCAATCTAGCTCCACAACACTTGTAGTAGCCCTGAAATCCTAAATGGATCTTTCCCATTGTATAAATGCTTTAGGAGATGGTAAATTCATTCTAATACAGGTGTTTCTAGCTCAATATACTTCCCTCAACCAATTTAGCTGCAATGATGAAAGTCTGTGATCTTATACCACCTCCGGATTCACGGACTGTAAGCAAATAAACCCTTGGCCATATAGAAAGGAAGGAATCTAAGCATACTTTTTCATCTATATCTGGTTTGACTTTATATCCCCAGTTCTTATACTCTCCTCTTTCCAATTTAGGAAAATATGTGCCTGAACTGCCTCGGTTTTATATAGAAGGACAAATAGTAGGATGTCCACAGGTTGGATCTTCCTCTGTTGTGGGTTCTAAAAAGGTTTCCATCCATACTCTAGCATGGATACCCCTTTTTTCCTTTGGTAAATTATTCTATATCTTAAACAATTCATAAGCTTGTAATGGTTTTCTAGAAGCATTATCCCATGTTGTATTAGGCTAAATGAATTCATCATACTTTTCCCCAAGAATGGGAACTCCAACTATTTGGTAAATGTCCCCAAGACTAATATCAACTTCACCGTGTGTCTAATAAAATGAATTTGTTTGTGGACTCCATCAGCTCAATAATTCAAGAATGAATTCATTCTTGTAAACATATGTTTTCCCCATACAGATAGCTTCGTAAATATTAACATCTGATAACTATTTTCTAAATTCCGCACAAGTCCGATGTACCCAGAATGCCCACATCAACTCGAGTTTTACACCCCCTCCAGAACGAAGTTCCCAATCTCCTTTCCAACCAATTGATCTGTTTCAGAAGCCTGAAAAGTGTAATCATAACAATGTGGTCTCGACTCTACAATATGATCTTTAATATCGGGAGTGCAACCACTGTGATGAAGGATGAAGCTAATAGGGACTATTTCTTCTTGTATTACAACCCCTCTTGCAATAATATTCATGCGGTTACTGTTGGAGTATTGATGAAACCAATTCGTTGGAATGTATTTATTAACATATGGAACATGGGCATCTTGAAAAATCCCATGCCCATGCAGGTGTAAATAATGTCTTTGTGCGTAGTCTCGTTGGTACAGAATTAGACCCTTCCATATCCCTGGAAGAGTACTCTCAACAATATCATAATAGTCTGGTCTGACGATCTTCATCATTTCATTTTGGCGATCCTTAGCATCTTTAGTATGAGTCATCAAATGAGTCATTATGTCCGGAAAAAGAATTTCCAAATTTCCAGGTCATAATTTTAAAAGAGGAAATCAAGAAATTTGGAAAAGGATATTGTTCGGGTAGGTCCTTCGATGAGGCATGTCACGTAGGTCCTTCAATGAGGTCCGTCACGGAGGTCCGTCGTTAAGGATCCCAGTGCAACCTCATTGGTGAAGTACTTTCTCTTAGATCCATCGCATAATTATGTTTACCTTTAAAAAAGTCTCAAAGCAATTATGTGAGATCACAACGCAATAAGAGTTGGGCGAACGAGCTACGCAATGAGAGATACAAATTTTCGTAGAAATCAAAGATGAAGAAAAAATTATCGTGAAGCATGAGACCTATTTATTGGAAACTGAATACTTATGCATGTGGACTGCACGCACCCTCTCTATGTCGTCTCTCTGTGAAGAAGTTGTGTGGTCCACCTGTGTATCTGGACTGCGCGCAACCTCTTCACGTTGTAACCCCGTGAAGCCGGTGCGCGGTGAACCTGTGCAGGAAACCTGCGCTGTTCGGCAATTTTCACCTCAGGACTCGGCCCTCTTTGTACGTTTTGGATCCAATCTTGAGGAGGGACTTCTGTTGAAAATACTTTATAAAATAACTAAAATTAATATGAAGTGAAATCGTAATCTTTCAGATCCCAAATCAAGGTTTGAAAAGAACAAAAGGAACCGATCTGCACGACCGATCTACGCAGAAAACCTGCGCGACCGACCCACACAAAGGACCTCCAGGGCAGAGATTTATGACTGAAGATTGAGTATGCACCTCCACTGCTGACCTGTGCGATGGAGAGTCACGCCTAGGTGTAAACATATCCATTCTCACTATGTATCCATGGGGTGATTCCACAAAAACTTTAAAAATACTCTAGATACTTATTGTATCATGTGGAACCACCTAAAATATATTTTAAAGATTACTAAGATGGATCTTAATCATGGATTTATTCCCCTTTTAAGTTTCTTTAAAATTAACCTCCAATATTTATCGTAGAATAGTTATGTATGTTTTCATCACACCCAAATTCACACCAACACAATGGAACATAAAAATTTTACAAAGTTAACCTCCAAATTTGAGAAGGTCGATCCTCGTTGTGATATAGATTCCTTCGAAATCACACTACCCAATAGAATCACCATGTAAGTATAATGAGAAATATATGCCCTCAATGAATTTTTTTTCAAGTCTCTCAACTATGCTTCAGTGCATACCATTAATAAGGGAATACCATGTTTTACAATTTTCAAAAATTTGGGTAACAACTGATACGATTTCCTTCTAGTATATAGATGTCAAGTTTTCATGTGTGTGGAGTTCTTCTTCTTGTTATATTATTTCATAGTTGAAAGGCACCGCTTTAATTTTCAATCACATTATCATACAAAACACCTTTACCGATTGATTGTATCTCTATCATTAAAGATTTCTTAAAAATATTTATATATTAGTAGCAAATTATTCTTTCTCTCTCTCTCTAGTGAAATTTAAGGCCAAGTCATTGAATCCTCTTTTCATATTTCATAGAAGTAAAATTTTTATTTTTATTCAATGAATATTTATTCTTTAAATACTACATTAACAATATTTGAACACCTCATCATTCATTTGTGTTCTCCCAGCCATAATAATTCAGTTATAGATATCCATGTTTTAATACTCTTTAAGACCTAAATATATTAATTCAAAACTTCAACAGCTTCTCTTCATAAATAGTCTAAGTTGAATTCAAACATGAAATAACTATTATAGAGCCTTATCCTTCAAACCAGCCTATAATCTTGGTATTATTTCTCTTTATACAAAAAATATCCACATATGTTAAAATTATTGAATCGAATAACTACAACCGTTAAAACACTATTCATGGAACAAACATTCTATGAATTATTAATTCTTCTATATTTATATTTTTTAAACCACAATCATATATTTATCAGATATATGATGTTTTCAATGATTCTTTAAAAATAATCCCCATGAAACATGTTTATTCTTGAATCCATGGTGTGGTATAGTGAATCTCAAGAAAAAACACCTATCACTATGGATACTTTTCTATTTTACATTCAACATCCAAAATTAGGATTATAACATTTTAAAAGTCCACTAAGACAACTAAAACACCCATATAAGACTTCTTATTTCTCATAGGGTGAATATAAATCCACCATAGAGACCAAAAAATCCACTAAATGTTCACCATAGGGTGTTAATATTCCTATTCTATAGAATAAATATCCCTATAAAATCCCCTTCTTATTTTCTACATCTAAATTTTTTTTAATTGATTGTGATAATTATTTTGATGAATAAAACATAAATTAGAATAATCTTACTAAATTTTTATGGAATTTTAAATGAGTTTTGATCCTATATAGATCATCAAATACATCCCATATCTTTTCTCAAATTTTAAAATTCTACTCAAATTCATACCTTTTCCAAAGAAACTATATTTTTTATTACTTGTGAAGTTATATGAAAATCTTGAAGTCTTACCATTTGAAATAAAATCATTCAAAATGAATTAGAGACATGTGGTCTTCCAATTTAATTCATTTGGATTTAAAATTAATACAAAATATATTAGTATTTCATAAAAAAAAAATCAAATTGAATTTGTGTAAAATACCATTGTAAGTAATACAAAATGATCAATGTCATATAAAACCACTAAAAACACATAAAATGAAGTCATATGATAAATAAATTTATCATATTCTAAATCAATTGTAAAATTCTAGAAATATATATTGGAATTGATTTATGTGTTGACAAAAAATGAAAACACATCCATTATATCATCTTCAACCATCTCCAATTTTTTATCCCTAGATTGAAACCTAAACCTAGAAGAAATTATTAAATATCAAGACATGGCATCAATAGTGTTACAATCCTTAGGATTCCTATCATAATAAATATGCATATTTTCCTACTAATAATAGTTATTCAATTCTATTAAGTCTTTATCTCTCTAAGTAAGTGATGAAATCCTTCCTTAGATACTCTATCTTTCTTCACCTTGGTGATATTCATTAAATATAAACTTTAGGCACATCAGAAACTTGCTCTCATCTATTATAGAGGAAGTATACTACCCATATTATCTACACATTTTCTAGTTATACTCTAAAATAATAGACTAATTCATGACCTCTAAAAAGGATTTCAAGTGGATGATAATCACCTATAACCAAATATAGTTCCTATAGTCATCATAAAAATGAATGAATCTTGTGCTCACATCAATGACTAGCAGAGGTGTAAATCATATAAGGTCAATAAATTGGGTGACATAGTTCACCACTGCAATTCGCCTTTAACATAGATGCGTGAAATCCATGGCTCTAGCAACCCTTAGAGTTTCTGTGAAAATGTGATCGTGGAATCACATCTACAAGTCTTTTTAGGAAAACCCCATAAGCCAGTCTGTTTGGACTATAATATCACACTAAACATCAATGGTCCTTAATGAATGTAATATATAAAATTTACATACATATGTAGGGGTCTCTAGAGATGATCAATGATAGTCTACGTAGACTTTATCCATAACTTAGTAACCTATAGTCCACCATCACCTATAAAGAGAGGGTGATTTTGTAGTTGAAGATCATGGTGAAAAATAGAAATGATTAACCAAAAATTCAATTCCTCATGCCTTAGATATATAAAAAAAATTCTTCGAGATGATAGTTTAAAGGACACATAGGAGAGATAGGTAGCTTAATCACTACTATTGGTGGGGAATACTCATCCCAACCATCATGATTCTCAACCAAAGATTACCACAATGGTATATCTTTGAAAATATAATCACATGATGTAAAATACATATTTAACATGGGTATAAATTTCATAGTTTATGGTATGAAATAATAGTCACATAAAACTCCACCATAAACAAACACTCTATGATATATGGGTCTCACATATAGTCTCAAGTCACGCCTAACCTATAAACTCTCAAGTTGGGTAAAATCTCTTATAAAAATCAAAAAAAATGTAAAATATCATAGTTTTTTTATATAATAATGGGTTATACAGAATTATTTCAACATATAAATTATATATAAAAATTCAATATATGTTTTTGTTGACACGTTAAATCACCCAACCCGATATAATATATAGAATATCAATATTATGAAAGAATCAAAATTTAATATGATCCGTACAGAACAAGAATGATACATGATTTCATACTATGTTACCACCATGTGAAAAAGTAAAAACCCATTAATCATAAATGAATATAAAAATAATCATTTTCAGTAAGGTAACCAAAAGTAAAAGAAAAAACTAAGAATATCAGTTCCATACCTAGTAACATAAAATTCCCTCATACTTTGGTTATAAACTCTTGTATCAAAAATCCATACCAAGCTATAAAAAATAAATTCATCTAGATAACATAAATCAAATAATAATTCAAAAGAAAACTAAGGCCTTGATACAACATTTATTGCATCTTTGGCTAGTTCTTCGACCACTGTGTACAAATTGGGTTTCTATAGACATCGGTCACACCTCCACAAATTCCATATTTATCGACCAGTGGAAAATTCTTAAATATAACATTTGGATAGACTATAACCTTGAATATAGATAATCATAAAAAATATAATAGAATAAATAAAAATAATACACCATAATAGTATAGCAATATCATAAGGTAACAATACATCTAAAATTTATCTCATAGTAAGTATCAACAATATGTTGTATCACAATAAACCATTATATGAGTCATACAAAATTGATATGGATCTATCATGGTACAATCATATACAATAGGGTTCATATGTAAAAATAATATGAATACTTCCACTAAATTGTCAAAATTGATGGACCCGACTTATTTATATAATCTAACTAATCCATATCATCTTAGAAATCCGAAGAAATAGGGCCATTTCTGTAGAGACCCTAAGATTGACGTACATGTATATTACATTACTTTTTCGGAATACTTAGTACATAACAAAAACACACACACAAGGACCATAATAGTTTAGTGTCTTTGGAAACTCGGAACATAATCTTCTAATCATGGTGAAAGATCTTAAATATCTCCCGTAAAGATCTTCCCCTTTATTTCTTACCTAAAACCTTTCTTTATATCTTGGGGATTAGAAAACATAAAAGGGTGAGCTCAAATTCTCAGTAAGGGTAAACAAAAGAAATATCAATCACATCATATTCATAAGAACATAACATTTTGGAAATCTTAACCTACAAAAGAGATCATAATATCATAACATGGAATAAATCATAGTAGTGAAATGTAATACCAATAATCATAACATAAAACATGAAACTTTGTTTCATACACACATAATCATAGAGAAGCATTTCTTGTTAGTCAAGACTCATTGCCAAGACTATCTTAGTGGACAAAGTCCATTTCTGAACCGAGTTCATTCCTCGTTTCAGTCCTGTTTCATTGAACCGGTTTAACCTGCCGTTCCAGCCATGTCTATCTCATGAGATATAAAATCTTTACCCAATGCATTGGAGGGAGATATAGGTCCCACCCATCTCATAATGATACCATTCTTATGTGTGCCACAAAATCATAAATCATACATCATTGCATAACTCATGTAATAAAAATGGGATTCTTAAACAACATGACATCATAAAACAATTCATATAAGATAAAAGAATTCATAAAAATAATTCCATCACAACATAATCAAATCAATTTAATAATAGGGATAGAAACATAACCCTATATTATCTTATATGGAAAAGAATTTTGATCAAACACTTGAACTCCATTATTGAGGAAAAAATCATTTCTACTACAAAAACATTTTCCTTTCTTACATGTCATACAACTTTAAACTAAAAGAAGTTGATTAAAAATAAACATGAAAACATGTAAAGGAAGATTCTTGTAAATAATGTTTTAAAAATCCATTCATTCTGTATAAGTTAAAAAAACATTCTTCTCGTACTTTTGTCAGAAAAGTCAAAAAGTACCTCATACGAAAAACGACAAAAGATTCCTTTCATATCTTTACTAAAAAATCAACGAAGAGTAAAATTGGATATAAACTATTGTATAAGGATATAAATATTACATATTGAGGAAACATGGATGTAGATGATAAATATTCCCCAATAAATTCTGAAGTATAAACAATCTCGGATAAAAATTGAGATTGCGAGATTTTCCCTTACCTTAGATCTGATTTGCTTCATAAGTATCCGAACCTCCTATATAATGATTTAAAAAATTTCATTGACTTATTCCATAATCATACTCATTGTTAAAATATCATATATGGTTCACTTATGACTTTATATTACCCATTCTTTTGTAAATTCCATGTTAAAGAGTGTTTTGGGTAAAATTGTTTCATTTTTCGTCTGTGTTTTGACTTGTAATTATTCATATGATTACTTAGATCATGATTACTTAATTCCAGAATATAAAACATGATTTATATATAATATATATTCAGAATATTCAAATATATAATAAATCAGTAAATGGAAAGAAATACACCGTTCATGGAGACGGTAGACCGTACGTACGCATGAACGCTATTTTCGTTTCCTTATTGAGTTGAATGGAATTAAGTAGATGACATACATATATATACACATAAATCCAGTATAATTATTATGTCATATATTTCATTATTACTTATTATATATACTTTATAATCATTCATGAATGGTTAATGTGGAGAATGAATCACATCGTGTCGTGGAGACGGTAGTCCGTACGTACGCACGATCGATGATATCGTTCTCATGATTGTGGGACTATATTGGAGTGTATTTATACTATTTCAGAATCAATATCACTTTAAAATAATCATATATAGTTACTATGTACACCATTATACCCATCCAAGTAAGGTGGTGGTGGAAAATAGATTACACCATAGCGTGGAGACGGTATTCCGTACGTACGCACGCGCGGTGATTTTGTTTTCCATAGGATGGATAGATGGTGAAATAAAGTTGTTTCATACTTATAATAACATATCAGTATATGATTTATACTGATGTTATTAATTCATAATGAAACAGCGTAAGAAGAAGAATTGGAAGAAGAAATAAAGTTGAAAGAATCGGTAACGGACATTACCTCTTCTTTGAATCACCTCTTTGAGTCCTCTTCTTAGGTCACTAAAATTGGTCTTTGAAGAATACCAAGACCTATAGGATGTTTCTAGGGAAGTGGAAAAGATAATTTTTCAGGGTTTGGCCGAGCTTGAATGCTCAAAGTGGTGTGAGGAAGAGGGGAAGAGGTGCCCTTTTATAAGGGAGGAGAGGGGCACCTTTGGAATAACTAAAAATATTATTTTATTATAAATCCAAATTCGGTTTTAAATAGCTCCAAATTGATTTATTTATAAGCTAAGGTGGGTATGGGTCGCAATCCTCTCATCCAATAGAATTTAGACAAGTTTAGGTCATTATATTAACCTTATATTTTAGTTTTAACTCTTAGTTAATTAGATTGACATTTACCATGTCACTTTGTATTTTTATATTATATAGTTAATAAACTTACCATTTACATCCAAGAGACCCCCAAGTGGTCCATTAATTATACACCTATCATGATATAAGTATCTTGGCCGAACCATAAATTTTTTAGTAATATAATAACAATTAATAATATAATATTTATTTTAAAAACTATTTTATGTCAATTTTGACACTATTTGGTAATTGATTTTTTTTGAAAATCATAACAGAATGCTTACATAGAAAAAAATTAATTAAATCAAAAATAACCTGTCATATTAACATATAAAATTATTTTAATTCAAAAAAAGTCTCAAATTACATTTATTTGGGTATTTATAACATCAATTATGTCAATATTTCATTAATAGGATAATTACTGCATCATCATTGTATCATAAATAAATTAAATTATTTTAACTCTAAAAATTAAAAATAAAATACCATTATGTTGGAAATATTTTTAGCTTTATAATTAATATTTATAGTCGAATTTATCTTATTTATAACCCCATATTAAAAATTATTTAGTTATTAAACATTGATTTTAACTATTTTATCCCTTCTTTAAATAAATTGATAATAAATGTCCTAATCTAATCCAAGTGGGCCTAAATGGTCCTATTTTATTCCTAAGGGTGTTTTTGGTCGAATTACACTTATCCAATAGAATTAGGACATGTTTTAGGGTAATAATAATAACACATTTACCCTTAATTACCCTATTTACTTTTAACCGTGGTAAAAAAGGTAAAAAGTTGCTATTCACCAAAAATTAATTTCATCTCATTGAACCAAATTTTAGTCCCTGTTATTAACCGTGTCTCATGGAATTTCGAAATTCCACTCACAGAAGCGGTAAAATTAGGTTTTATGAAAAATTCAGTTTTTTAACTACCACTTAATGGTTTCACTATTCCTCAAAAAATGAAAGTTTCCAGAAAAAATACCAAAAATTAGGCCTAAGATAAATTTGATATTATGAATTGAAAAATGATGTCTATTTTATAAAATTAAAAACATATCAGTTACATTAACTAATTTAAAAATTAATTTCCATCATCAAAACAAATAACGTGTTTTTAAGAGATAATAACTATCAAAAGATTGACACTTGTTTATAACTGGTTTAAATGTGAAATTACATCCAATGACCAACATTGTATTAAATTGTAAAAATATATTCTAAATATAATTTAAAACCACTCAAATTAATAATTTATCACTATTAATTAGTTTGATTAAAAAAGTGGTTTTTAATTAAAATTTAGTAATTTTGACTATTCACCGGAATATGAAAGTTATCCGAAAAGTTCAAAAATTTCACCTTAGGCTAAATTCGATACTCCGAATCCAAAAATGAAGTCCATTTTGAGAGATAAAATTTCTAAAATTTTAAAAGGTGGTTATTACTATTCATAACGGCTAATTTTAATAATATTTTAATAGCATATCGTTGTTTAGTGAAACTCTGTATTGCGTACTACACACGCTATCGAGGAAGGTCGTGATTGCGTGTAATGCAAGGAAAGTCAAGTATGCGTGTTGTGCAAGCTCCTTTTGGTGAAGCATACAACACAAGACATTAATGAAATTAAAAAAAATATTTTTCATAAAATCTCGGGGTGTTACATTCTACCCCCTTAAAATGAATTTTACCCTCGAAATTCATCGGGGTTATAAATGGTTTACTATTCGAAATTTTCTTTAATAGAATCCCACATCGTAAAAAGGAATACCAAAACCAATATTTAAAAACAAAATTATGAAACGTAATGGTTACCCAAAAAAACTAATCACTGGGTTTCCACATAGGTGAAAATATGGATATGGAAGAGAAATCTAACCATCATGTTCTGATGGAGAGTGGTAGAGAACATGGCTATGGAAAAGCCAGCAATCACAAATCCATAAATTTGTGACGATCTAAGGTACCATATGATTCATCAGATATAAGAGCACTAGGACAACATTTTTGGGTTTCAAGATCATTTCCCTAAAGTTGATGAAATTGGAATTAGAATAAATACATTCGTGATTTTGGTATAGTCTCACCTTTGGTCGTTCTTTGGACAATTTCCACTTCATCTCTTAAGGAAATGAAGTTGAATTTTTCATTCGTGATGTGTTAGCAGATCATGTGATAGAATGATGGGTCATTCCATCTGTCTCAAACAAAAGGATTGAAAAGTTATCAAAAAATACATAAGTCCATCTATAGTGAGATTAATCATATATAGTTTATAAAATGGACTTATACTTCATATATCATACGGATTAATATAATAAAACTAGTTTCTACTAAACAGGGACTTCCTGTAGGCCAGTGGAAGGTTGTAAAGGCTAGTCGCACTTCGGTTGTAGGGTTCGATTCCCACAGCCTTGTCCGACGCGATGGGTTGTCGCCCATCCTGCAGGTTTTCCTTTTTCTAAAACTACATTACTATAACATCCCATAAATAATATCGAAAATAATTCTATCCTTAAAAAATACTAACTTATGTCCAACATAATCCATTCCAATATTTAGGCTTATCCAAAATAATGTTGTCTAATCTCATATTATAGTGAAAATGATTACCAAAGAGTTCATACAACTAGCATGTTAATACCATTGTTGATCCCCATATATCATGAGATATGTCTTGTTGGTCACATTCCAAACATTCAAAGGCCTTAATCATGTATTCTCTTGAAAAAAAATGAATACCCATTGAACCATATTGAAAACATGAATGCTGTTAAAAGTTAACTCTTTCCACATACCAAAATCCTCAAAATTCTATATACTCAAACGATGATATCACTTAGTCCTTATATCAATCATGAGCTAATGAATACTGTCAAACATTTCATTTTTTCCTTATCACTTCATTATGCGCATATCATATTTTTTTCAAAAATATCTCAATCACTTTCCATGGTTACCGGTACCATAAAATTATTGAAAACTACAATAGACCAATACATAAATATTCCAATATTCCACGATACTATATACAATATTATTTTGGAATCCCTTTACATAAACACTTAATCATTCCACCACATCGTTGTCATATTCAACATCGCCAATGGTGATCGCATGTGAATTCCCTTTATCCTTTTCCTTAAGTGGTTTCTCATGTCGATCATCACTAACCCTTGGATTAGGGCATTTATTAGCATAATGCCTCATTTCCTTGCACTTGAAGAGTTGAAGTGTTGTATGTTCATTCTGTGTATCCCTTCCTTTGTTTGCATCATTAGACATCTTTTTCCCATCATTGTGGCATTCAAATGCCTGATGACCTTCCTTTCCACATTTGAAACATTTACTTGTCCCTTTAAGACAATCTCCACCATGCTTCTTTCCACACTTTGAGCATAAGGAAACATTCATCTTCTTTTCACCATTATTCTGATATTTCTCCTTGAACTCCATCTTTCGTTTCTTGTCAAAACTATGAGATGGATAAGTAACACCAACTTCCATTTCTACCTTGATATCACAACGCACAATTTCTTCATAGCTAATGAAGTCTCTTATAGATAATGCCCTTCGAAGAATTGGTTTTAAGCCACTGAAGAATCGATCAACTTTACTTTCAGGTTGGATGATAAAGCCAGATGCATACCTTGCAAGCCTTGTAAAATTCTCTTCGTTTATACCAATAGATTCATAATCCTTTTTCTTTAGTTCAAGAAACTCCTTATCTATCTTTGTACAAAGAATACGAGGGAAGTACTTATTGAAAAATAAGTTCTTGAACTCGTCTCATTCCATGGACTCAATTTCATCTCTTGGCCTCGTATTCTTGATAAGATTCCACCATTGATCAGCATCAGCTTCCAAACGATACACTGCTAAGATGAATTTATCATGTTCAGAACATTGAAGAACTGAAAATATCTTTTCATTAGTACTGATCCATTTTTCAGCAACAAGTGGATCAAAAGACCCACTGAAAGAAGGTGGACGCTGCCTCATGAAGGACTCAATAGAATATTGTTCCCTTATCTGCTCATTTGGAAGTCCAGAATGACTCATAGCTTGTGTAAGTATTACAATAAGCTTTTTCACTCCATCTCCCATAAAATTTGTTTATTTAGGAGGACAATCATTGCATTGTCCATTACATTGATCAACACGGTTCCTTCGGGTTCCAGCCATCGTCTAAAACCCAAAAAGAATAGTGTGAGAGGCAAAAATCATGCTAGGGAAAACAACACAATAAAGGAGGAGTACCTTCAATATCTAACATCTTAGGTTTAATTCTATGATCATTACCATAATTATTGAACTATAACCTATACTTATACTTAACTTTAGGGAAATCCCTAGACATACCTTAGAAATATCTCTAGGGATCTCACTAAAGTTATCACATCCTAGATTCCAAAGGATGACTAAACCATTCCTCTGATACCAAATGTGGAGACCCTAAGCCTGACGTACATGGAAATTACATTACATTTGTGGAATACTTAGTACATAACAAAAACACACACACAAGGACCATAATAGTTTAGTGTCTTTGGAAACTCGGAACGTAATCTTCTAATCATGGTGAAAGATCTTCAATATCTCCCATAAAGATCTTCCCATTTTTTTCTTACCTAAATCCTTTTTTTATATCCCGGGGAAAAGAAAACATAAAAGGGTGAGCTCAAATTCTCAGTATGGGTAAACAAAAGAAATATCAATCACATCATATTCATAAGAACATAACATTTTGGAAATCTTAACCAGCAAAAGAGATCATAATATCATAACATCGGATAAATCAAAGTAGTGAAATGTAATCCCAATAATCATAACATAAAACATGAAACTTTGTTATGTACACACATAATCATAGAGAATCATTTCTTATTAGTCAAGACTCATTTCCAAGACTATCTTAGTGGACAAAGTCCATTTATGAACTAAGTTCATTCCTCATTTCAGTCCTATTTCACTAAACCGGTTTAACCTGCCGTTCCAGCCATGTCTATCTCATGAGATATAAAATAATTACCTAATTCATTGGAGGGAGATATTGGTCCCACCCATCTCATAATTATTCCATTCTTATGTGTGCCACAAAATCATAAATCATACATCATTGCATAAATCATGTAATAAAAATGGGATTCTTAAACAACATGACATCATAAAACAATTCAAATAAGATAAAAGAATTAATAAAAATAATTCCATCACAACATAATCAAATCAATGTAATAATAGGGATAGAAATAGAACCCTATATTATCTTAGATGGAAAATAATTTTTATAAAACACTTGAACTCCATTATTGAGGAAAATATCATTTCTAATTCAAAAACATTTTCCTTTCTTAACATGTCATTCAAATTTAAAACAAAATAAGTTGATTAAAAATAAACGTGAAAACTTATAAAGGAAGATTCTTGGAAATAATGTTTTAAAAATCCATTCATGTTGTATAAGTTAAAAAAACATTCTTCTCGTACTTTTTTCGGAAAAGTCAAAAAGTACCTCGTACGAAAAACGACAAAAGATTCTTTTGATATCTTTTACTAAAAACTCACTGAAGAGTAAAATTGGATATAAACTATTGTAGAAGGATATAAATATTACATATTGAGGAAACATGGATTTGGATGATAAATATTCCCCAGTAAATTATGAAGTGTAAACAATCTCGGATAAAAATTGAGATTGCGAGATTTTCCCTTACCTTAGGTCTGATTTGCTTCGTAAGTGTCCAAACCTCCTATATAATGATTTAAATAATGTCATTTACTTATTCCAGAATCATACTCATTGTTACGATATCATATATGGTTCACTTATGACTTTATATTACCCGTTCTTTTGTAAATTCCATGTTAAAGAGCGTTTTGGGTAAAATTGTTTCATTTGTCGTCCGTGTTTTGACTTGTAATTATTCATATGATTAGTTAGATCATGATTACTTAATTCCAGAATATAAAACATTATTTATATATAATATATATTCAGAATATACATATATATAATAAATCAATAAATGGAAAGAAATACACCGTTCATGGAGACGGTAGGTCGTAGGTACGCATGAACACTAATTTCGTTTCCTTATTGAGTTGAATGGAATTAAGTAGATGACATACATATATATACACATAAATCCAGTATCATTATTATTTCATATATTTCATGATTACTTATTATATATACTTTATAATCATTCATGAATGGTTAATGTGAAGAATGAATCTCATCGCATCGTGGAGACGGTAGTCCGTACGTATGCACGAGCGATGATATCGTTCTCATGATCATGGGACTGTATTGGAGTGTATGTATACTATTTAAGAATAAATATAACTTTAAAATAATCATATATAGTTATTATTTACACCATTATACCCATCCATGTAAGGTGGTGGTGGAAAATAGATTACACGACGGCGTGGAGACGGTATTCCGTACGTACGCACGCGCGGTGATTTCGTTTCCGTAGGATGGATAGATAGTGAAATAGGGTTGTTTCATACTTATAATAACATATCAGTATATGAGTGATACTTATGTTATTACTTAATAATGAAACAACCTAATAAGAAGAAGTGGAAGAAGAAATAAAGTTGAAAGAATCGGTAACGGACATTACCTCTTCTTTGAAGCGCCTCTTTGAGTCCTCTTCTTAGGGAACTAAAATTGGTCTTTGAAGAAGACCAGTACCTCTAAGATGTTTCTAGGGAATTGGAGAAGAGAATTTGTCATGGTTTTTCCGATCTTGAAGGCTCAAAGTGGTGTGAGGAAGAGGGGGAGGAGGTGCCCTTTTATAAGGAAGGAGAGGGGTACCTTTGGAATAACAAAACATATTATTTTATTATAAATATAAATTCGGTTTTAAATATCTCCAAATTAGTTTATTTCTAAGATAAGGTGGGGATGGGTATAAATACTCTCATACAATAGAATTTAGACAAGTTTAGGTCATTATACTAACCCTATCTTTTAGTTTTAACTCTTAGTTAATTAGATTGACATTTACCATGTCACTTTATTTTTTTATATTATATAGTTAATAAACATACCATATACATCCAAACGACCCCCAAGTGGTCCATTAATGATACACCTGTCATGATATAAGTATCTTGGCCGAACCTTATATTTTTTAGGAATATAATAACAATTAATAATAAAATATTTGTTTTATAAAATATTTTATGTCAATTTTGACACTATTTGGTAATTGATTTTTGTGAAAATCATAACAGAATGATTAGTTCGAAAAAAATTAATTAAATCAATACTAACCTGTCATATTAACATATAAAATTATTTGAATTCATAAAAAGTCTCAAATTATATTTATTTGGGTATTTATAACATCAATTATGTCAATATTTCATTAAAAGGATAATTACTGCATCATCATTGTATCATAAATAAATTAAATTATTTTAACTCTAAAAATTACAAATAAAATAAAATTATGTTGGAAATATTTTTATCTTTCTAATGAATATTTATAGTCGAATTTATCTTTTTTATAACCCCATATTAAAAATTATTTAACTATTAAACATTGATTTTAACTATTTTATCCCTTCTTTAAATAAATTGATAATAAATGTCCTAATCTAATCCAAGTGGGCCTAAATGGTCCTATTTTATTCCTAAGGGTGTTTTTGGTCGAATTAAACTTATCCAATAGAATTAGGACATGTTTTAGGGTAATAATAATAACACATTTACCCTTAATTACCCTATTTACTTTTAACCGTGGTAAAAAAAGTAAAAAGTTACTATTCACCAAAAATTAATTTCATCTCATTGAACCAAATTTTAGTCCTTGTTATTAACCGTGTCTCACGGATTTTTGAAATTCCCCTCATAGAAGTGGTAAAATTATGTTTTATGAAAAATTCAGTTTTTTTAACTAGCACTTAATGGTTTCACTATTCATCAAAAAATGAATGTTTCCAGAAAAAATACAAAAAATTAGGCCTAAGATAAATTTGATATTATGAATTGAAAAATGATGTCTATTTTATAAAATTCAAAACATATCAGTTACATTAACTAATTTAAAAATTAGTTCCCGTCATCAAAACAAATAACATGTTTTTAAGAGATAATAACTATCAAAAGATTGACACTTGTTTATAACTGGTTTAAATGTGAAATTACATCCAATGACCAACATTGTATTAAATTGTAAAAATATATTCTAAATATACTTTAAAACCACTCAAATTAATAATTTATCACTATTAATTAGTTTGATTAAAAATGTGGTTTTTAATTAAAATTTAGTAATTTTCACTATTCACCAGAATATGAAAGTTATCCGAAAAGTTCCAAAATTTCACCTTAGGCTAAATTCGATACTCCGAATCCAAAAATGAAGTCCATTTTGAGAGATAAAATTTCTAAAATTTTAAAAGGTGGTTATTACTATTCATAACTGCTAGTTTTAATAATATTTTAATAGCATATCGCTGTTTAGTGAAACTCGGTATTGCGTACTACACACGCTATCGAGGAAGGTCGTGATTGCGTGTAATGCAAGGCAAGTCAAGGATGCGTGTTGTGAAAGCTCCTTTTGGTGTAGCGTACAACACAAGACATTAATGAAATTAAAAAAAATATTTTTCATAAAATCTAGGGGTGTTACAATTTCCCTTACTTGGGTCATCAAATATGAAGTCTTCTTGGGTAACATGGAAACAATGTACAGTGTGAGTACAATTTAGTAATTCATCAACAATATTTTTCCAAACAATTCTTGTAAATGTAATTTTATTCTCTATATGAAGTGTTTGGGATGAAACTAAATAGATAAATTCATCTCACCAAAGAGTACCTCCATCAAACCACATGTGAACATACCTAGTTTGGCTAGTATCATAATAATGTGATATAATAATGGTCTAAAATCACCTCAACAATTAATTTTATACCAATCATTATATGGTGCTCAACGTGATTGAGTTATCACCGTTGAGTTTCACTAGGTAAATGAAGTATCACCATAATTATCCATCTATGTGATCAATATATCAATTATAAATTATAAAATATGAATAAGGTACCTCCTACTCTATGTTAATGTTATAACATCTAACTATGTTCTAAGTGGATGATGCATCACTAAGATATACCACCCTTGTGTGTGAAGTTCTACCGATATCACTCTTGAGGTGGATGATATCTCAATGATATAGGTCTATAGGTGGATGATGAACCACCAATACCATCCACTAAGTGGAGGATCTATCACCAGTATCACATAAAAAGTGGTGGATACATCACCAAAATCAAATCATAAGTTGATGATAGCCACAAGACAAGGTCACCAAGTTGATGATGTGACACTGAAACTATACTCATAAGTGGATAAATCTCTATAATTATGAAGCATAAAGTGGATAGTATACCACTAACAAAACATTTTAAAATAGACGAGGCTCCAAAATTTCATTAGAATCATGATGAAAATGGATAAATAGCCTTATTCATGTGGATGTGATTCCATTATTTATTAGATTTAGGTTTATGAGGAACCCTTATATTCCATGAAGCCGATAAAATTAATGATGTATAATTTATGTCAATATAAAGAATTTATAATTATCAAATATATCAATGGTTCATCTATTATTCCATTAATCCATGTAAACTTATTGTAAATAGTACATATTACCCCTAAAATTGCAACAACAAAAGTCCTTATTTTCTAGGGAATAGTCTCGAACACCTTACTTTGTTCCTAGGAACAAGTATCTATCTTAAGAACCCATTTTGGGTAAAAATCCATGGTTCAATGAAATAACACACAAGGTAATAGGTCATTGATGACCAATGGTGCCAACACATACTTCACATAGGCCACTAATGGACTTTGGGGTTCCAGTCATACCATAAAAAATTATAAACCGATTTACTTTAATTTTAAATCATTCACAAAAAATTAAAATTTCTTTCATTTCATATGAAGCATATCAAATGAGTAAAGAATATCAAGAAAATATAGGACCACATACCTTACTCACTATAAACATGTACTGATTTATCCTCAAATGAAAAAAATAAAAATCTAATAAAAAACTCAGAATTAGGTATAACTGATGATATAAAATGAAATAGTTATAAAGATAATGAATATAAAGAAGAAGAGTTGTATACTTTCCAGTGATGACCTCATGTAATATATGAGATATGAAACTAATGATGAATATATGGAAACTATCCTAGTATTTATAATATCCAAAGGGTGAGGTTGGCGAGACACAAAAGCTACTCAGTCAAGGAATGATATGAATTTATCCTATTATATACAATTAAAAAATTAATTAAATAATTGAGATTTTAGAAAACATAGTAGGAACCCATTATGTACCTACTTGAGGGTTATCAGCCACCTAATGACTCACCTGGAGGAACTTCATACTCGACCACACTTACTAGGTACTAGAAACCAATCCACCAATTACATAATGGAAATCATTAAAAGGAAAATGTTCCAGTATCCATCTTGATTTCACAAAGAGATCCCTTGACCCCCCTCAAACACCATCAACTCTCAAAATTACCAAGTAACATAATTTTTTTGTGAAAACTAGATCTAAATAAATCATAAAATGGATGTCATTTTTTATAAAAGTGACTTATTATAGGATATTAAAAGAATGATGGATTCACAAAATTTCCTTTAAGGAAAATGTTTTAGATCAATTTAGATTTGAAAGTTTCAATAGCTTAAAACCACTTAATGAACTACTTATTTAATGAATTATTAAACTTATAATGAAAGAAATTTTTTAACATTCCATGATTTAAGTAATATGGGTTATTATAAAGTGGTTTTGAGTCAAATAAAGTCTTTATGTGAGTGTTTTAATTTGTTTGTTGTAAAAATAAATTGATCCAATTGTGTTTTTGTTATGTGTTTCACTACAAGTTTCTTTAAAATATTAATTTTTGATATCTTGAACTAGTATAATTTTTAAAAGGTTTCCATCTCTTACTCTATTTAAAATTCATTTAATTAAATATTTTTGTGTTAAAAAATCATGTTTCATTACTTTTAATAATTTTTTTTGATTTGTCTAGGGAAGTATGATTATGAAGCTGGTTATATAATATGGTTGTAATTTTTTATAAAACCAACAGTTTTATTAATTTGAAAAAATAAACAGGATGATTTAACTTCATTATCTAAATTGTTTTCTATTATATTTCTATTTAGTCATAGTGTGGTAAATTTAATCAATTAATTTTATTATAGCATGATTTCATTAGTTTAAAATGGATGGATTAATAAAAATGTAAACATGACTATCGAGGCCGAATTTGTTATAATACATAATGTTATATGACCAAAATCCTATAAAATTTATAAACTTACTTCATCTTTAATCAATTATTTTCATACCAAACAAATAATTTGATAGATGAAATATCTATAATGAGCGTGTTATAATTTTTCAATATATTAAGACAATTTTTCCCCTTTATCATATATTAATTTATATTATATCTTTGTTTTATATTCTAAATAAATATTAAAAAATATTGACATCCAATTCATGTAATTTAGGCAAGAAATCTAGTAAAAATAAATGGAAAAATAAAATATTGTTAAAAGTTTTTATTTTTATCTAATTCTTTAATTTATTTGATCTATTCCTTCAACTATATAGACTAAATGTATCATAAATAATTGAATGAAATTTATTCATAGATTAAAATTTTAATTGTTGGGGTCATTATGTTGGGATATATGAATACTAAAACATTATATTATTTTTATATATCTATTTCCTATAATTTGGATACATGTTATTGTGATAGCATCACAAAGCTTGAATTTTCATATAATCTTTAAATTTCTTTTATTGATCACTCATTTTATTAAACTTATACCTCATTAACAATCTATTCAGTTTTTATAATTGACAATTCATTAATATTTGGAATCCATTTTTTATTTTTATAGAAAATTTAGATTTTCTCATAAATAATGGAAGGTATACTTCTAGTTATCATTCTATAAAATTTTGGAAATCATGGTATAATTCATGGGGATGAGAAAACTAATGGTAGGGATGTTTTAATGACCCATATCATTATAGGTTAGTTTCCTTAATTTATTTCATCCTTGAAATTTCATTTTTTATGTGTTTTGAGATATGTGAGGGGTTAGGGGAGTTTGTGGAATAATGGGAGGAGGAAAGAGAGGACCTGTGTGTTGGGATAGTGTTAGGTACATAGTAGACTTTCACTGGGTATCTAGTTGACCCAGGTTGGTGGAAAATATTCTATTTGAACCATTAAGTACTCATTGGTTCAATATCAAGTATTTAGTAGATTATATATTTAAAAAAACTGAGAATATTATTTTTAAACTCTCTAATCAACCCCCCTTAAGCTATAACTTGTAATTTATTTTATAATTTTAATTTGAAACTCTATTTGAGAGATCTTAATTGGTTCCTCCGCAATACCCTTCAACCAATATTTGTTATCTCAGCCATATCCTTTGTTTATGAGTTGTGTGAGTCTATTATTTTCTGACGCATGGTAGGGATGATATATTTAATTACTATTTATATATTTTTATAATAGTCATAAGTTTATCTTAATATTTTCTTCTCTAATTGTTCATAATTAAGGTACTAATTAAATCATACATTCTCTAGGACATGACATAAGGTCATAGTCGATATCCTTAAGGTAAATCTACATTCAAACATTCAATATTAGTGTTTATTATTTATGGAAGTGGTTCAACCCTCTCTTTTTTCTAAACTAGGTTTCCTAAATTTGTTTCAGGTGTTGTTTATATATTTTTAGTTATCATTATTAACATATGTATAAGCTATTGTTGTTTACCTCTTCTATTTCTCCCATACTATCATACTTCTCAATTTCATGGGTATTAGATAGAGTAGTGGAAGACTAGATAACAGTTTCATTAAAAAACTATTATAAGAAAATATTTATAAGAAAAAGATGAATGGGTTATCCATTGTTGCTTCTTAAAAATTCATGCATTAAATTTACGTATTTTCTTATTCCACTGTATTATATTAATTAATGATTCATGGTATGAATTTCTTTTCATTGATGATATATTTTTGGTTTGTTTCATTTTAAATTTCTCGCCCATGGAATATTTTGTATTGGATGCCTGATCATAATCTCTATATGCTTCTTCGGTGGGAATGGGACTTGTAACCCATATATTATGTTCTTGTCATGTGATACCACTAAAATTACCCAGGTTATGAGTTTCCTTTGAAGTTATGGTTTATTTAGTACCTTGAGTTGTAACATATGACATATAAAAGTATTAATACATTTCTTTACAAGTTCTACCTTGGGATATTTTCACTAGTTACATATGAGGATTTAGTATATAAATATGATATTTTGTGATCTAAGAGGTGAGATTCCTCATATAGATAAGGTCTATGAATATGTATATCATTATAGATATATATATATATATACATTCCATTCTATGAGAGGATGATTGGCCTCTTCGAGAGGATGAAGTTAATTAATAAATACAGTTCCCCCTATTTATAGATACATAAATATATACAAACATACATACATAAAAATATATTTACATATACTTGAGTGTGTCTATGTATACATGTGTGTGTGTTGCCTCTAGTATGAGATATATTTTACTGAATCCTCAATGGACATGTTCCTTTTAGTAGAAAGGTACACTACCTTTTGTCAAAGTATGTCTCAAATCAGGACTAGATTATGCCTCTAAAAATTATTAGTTTTTTTTATAAAGCCTTATATTTATTCAATATTATGACAAACTGAGTGGGGATCAACATTTTTCACCCTCCCTCCCTGATTCCTCTGACTCGATAGTTGTGATAACACCCTCAAAAGGCCCAAATGAAATAGATCACATGAATAAATTTCTTTTATGTAGGTTTCACCAATATCATCCATCCCTCTAAGTCTCCCCTTAATAGTTATAATACTATTTGATAAACTACATATGTTTTCATTACACTTGAAAACTTTATTTGTATTCATTGTAAACTTATCTTTCTGATATACTGGTTGAGGGTGGGTAGTGGATTTCATTGGGTAAAATATACTCACACCCTATATGTATTCTATTAAAATGCTTAAAATCCATATTTTACATGACTAAAGATAAGGTAAAGTGTATGAACATGGGGTTGATGGTATGGTTCAACACTATATATGTTGGGTATATTCTGGATATATCCTTTTATAGTCTTTCTTGTGTGAACTAGGTTAAGAAATAATGGTTGAACGAAGTTATTCACATTGAGGGTATCACACTTAGAACTTCATATTTGGTCCCCATAAGGCTTTTTTATTTAATTCATTATATGTATATGAGGTTTTTATTTAATTACATTTATATATTGTGGGTTGTATGCATGTCTTTTGGATACCTTTTCTCATGGTTGATGGATAGGTAACATGGTGCTGAACAGATTGGGTGTTCAATTTATCTATATACCATAATGACACTTTGGAGTTTCTATAAGAAAATTTATATATTTATTTATTATTTGCTTCATTATTGAAGTGTATAACCCATTTCCAATAATTTGTTTATTGGTACCTTAGTATTTATTTTATCATTTAGAAATTGGGAGTTATTCCTAATGTATTGTGGTGAACTAACTCAAGTCTATTTAGGTATTTGGGTCTTGTCAATATATCCATCATCTATATTTTTTGTCAATCCTATAGTAAGTCATCAATATTGTATTAGAATAAGAATAAAATAATGTTTCATTATCTACATTGGATCTCATATTATTCTATGTTACTTTAAATTAAAATTATTTCTTAATGTTATATTAAACATTTATTATTCATATTCTACTTCTATTCTCAAACAATCAAAAAACTATAGGTTTTATTTGATGTTTCATTATAAAACAACCAAATAACAATAAAATTGTAAAAACAAATTGAAATATTTCAAAAATAATATGAAATAAAAATTATAACTCAATAATAAATCTGTAAAATTTAACTATCACATTACCAATTTAATTTACTGATCATGACTTCTTGTACTTCCACACACGATGAATTAGCACAACCACTATCATGTAATTCCTTGTATAGGTAAAATAATTTACTTTGTAAAATTTACCAAAAATAATGGAATAAAAATATTAATAGAAATGAAAATGTTAAAATAATAGATAAAATTAAGTGTTTTATAGTTATTAAAACCATAATGGGGAAAGGATACACTCATCATTCTCTTCCTTTTAAAAATTAGAAAATACAAAAACACTTATAACACATTGGGAATTTTTCAAAATTAAACAAATTAGAAATTTTATCATGATAAATATGAGAACAAAAACATAGATAGAGGAAAATGGTATTTTTGATAAATATTCTTCGCAAATATGATTCAATGAGGCATAATTATCAATAAACAAAAATAAAATATCCAAGAGTAACAATGAATAAATTAAACATAAATACCAATTAATTAAGTGATTTACCTTTTAAATGGAAGGGTTATTGAAATTGAAGCATAAAATATAAAATACCACTTATTAAATAAATAATAGAGAAACACTACCTATAATAGTAAATGTAGGTTTCCGGTGAACACTTCCTAAATGAAAACTATTAAATCATTGATGAACTAAACTGTTGAAGAATATTTAATGAATTTATGAAATATTTTAAATAAATTAAGTAGAAATAAAAACAACATAATATCTCAATATATGATAAAATATATGAAAATTTATTATAACCTCGTGACAAAAAGATATTAAAGTTGTTTAACACATTCACACATATAAGAAAATAAAAAAAAGGAAATTCATTCATGTTAGACAACAATAGAAAATTAAATAGTTTTGTAAATAATATTTAGTCCAATAAGATTAAAAATGGATCCTTTAATAATCCAAACTGAAAAGTATTTATATATATAAAAATTTAAAAATTTTAAAATAAAAGACTTTTTGTATCCAAGGAACTATGAAAATATCGTAGAAAAATCAAAGGTTTGACGAAATATCCTAGGTGATGCCTTAGAAAAATCACCATAGATATCCCACATAATCCCAAGGTGCATTCCCTGACACCCCAAGGTGGTGACAGGAACAAAGGAATCACATATAAACTCATGGTAAGGATTTCACCCCATAAAAGAAACGAAATAAATTGTATAAATTACATGAAAATTATTTCAAAACCTATCTATAAGTTATACATCCATGAGAAGATAAATAATAAAAATAACTAGTAACACAAATTAATCACAACATGTATCAAAAAAATTCAACTAAATTAAATAAAATAGAAAACAAACATATATAATTGATTAATATTTTTTTTAAATGTATATTTCATCTAAAAACATAGTCCATGGATATAAGGATTGCAATGTTGGTTAATACAAATATAACCAGAAACAAAATTAACCAAAACACCCCCAACCCATTCTCCAATTGACTCTGCAAGTCACAATACAACCTCAAACCAAAAACACTTTATGAGTGTCCAACATTGAACCTGAACATGAATTTGAAATTATAAAGTATTTGTGTCAATAAATATCATAATACATTCCAAAAGTAACCACACCCTAATGAATTAACTTTAAATAAAATATTTATGTCATTCTAGTTTGGATATACATTTAAAAAATATTGGTTTTCCTTTTTTTATCCAAACCCCAATAAGAGTATGATTCCATTATTCAATTAAAAAATTACGTTTTAAAAGTAAAAGGAGTGGAAGAACATAAAAGATGTTGTTATATAATTACATAACATAAGAAGGTGTTTTTGAATCCAATTTATAAAAAAATGTGAACCATCAATTTCCCTTCATTGAGAAAAAAAACAAAAGAGAAAAACAATAATAGTAATAATTATAATAGGGATAATAATAATAACCAAAAATACAATAGGAACAATATCCAATAAACTATATAATTATTTACAAAAATGTTAAATGTATAAAATATGCAGGTACCAAGTGATCATGGGAGGACCGAGTGGCTTAGGGGGATCTCTAGAACAATACTATAGAAGATCAATCATACTGGTATGCTTGATGCAATCATACAACCATAATGCTCAGTAATACCCCATTTTTTCTAAACAAGTGGAAAAACTCCCCATTTAGAGTAATGTCCTAATGAGGGATACTATTCAATGTGTGATCCTAAACTATTTTAGCATGTTCTCTTAGAAATTTCAATATCCACTCATGGACACAATGTTATAAGTAAATTGGAGTGGTTCTAATCCAAATGGTTGAAATCAATGGTATAAGTATAAATAAATTTTTTGATATATATATATATATATTACACAAAATTGGGACTATAAATAAGGTTACACCCTTGAACACCCCTCACTCAATAATCCCTTATTAAACAATCATAAAAATATTCAAAACATTTCCTCTACTAAATACTATTAAATTTATTAAAAAAAATACCCTAAGATAGGGTAACATCCATGGGTGGGAGTGAAATTATAAAAATTCTCAATATAAAGTGTAAACAATGCCTTAAAATCATTCTTTTAAATTAAAACCACAAAACCATCTCTAAAAGAGGTGAATAGTACTTTTAAATAATCAAATCATTTTAGAATTTTGAGAATTACCTTTCTAATGACTATGTAAATAATTATAAATTTATAAAAACAAACTTATATATTTATTTTAATACTATCACACCCCTTAAAAATCTTTTAAAATATTCATAAAGGCGATTTTTTCATTTTTAACAAAAACATAGTGTGCAAGATAAACTAAATCCAATTTGAAGAAAAATTCTAAATTATGAAACCATTTGAAATGAAATTAAAATCAATGAAAAATTGGTTTTAATTTCAAATATACCTTAGAAATAATTTATATTATAATTTAATAAAAACAATTGAACACCAAATCAATTAAGATTGTAATATTTAAATATATAAATCAAGGAGAGCCTACCTCAAAGTGATATAACCAATTTTCTTTCATCTATCATGGTGGTAAACAACCAAAAAGAGGAAATAAATATCCTTAGATACTCAAATTAAACCCTTTAACAAGAAAATACTAAATTAAAATTTATTCAATGGATACCCTAGAACATAGAGACATTAAATGGGAAAGAACAAGGGTGAAAAAGGAAGAAGGGGAATTACCTATGGATAGAGAAGGATTGCCCTAATAATCTAGACATGAAACTTGAATAAATCCATTGAAATTTCCTTAGGAGGAAGAAAAACCCACGGGGGATATATCTTTGGGTTGTGAAAACTAAGTGGGAGAGAAAATGAGGTTTTCAGTCTTAAATTGGTGGATTGGTAGAATATGAATACCCATATTTTTAAAACAAGGTCAAACCACAATGTTTACCAATATAGTTTTTCCAAACATGGCCAAACCATTCAATGATCACTGGACTCATGAGGAATCTTACAGAGTTTCACTGTACAATTTATGAAACCATGTTCCAACCCTACAAAATGGCGCTATTAGAAACTTCATTTCATATTCATGGTTTCTGAAAGGTTAGTACTAACCATATGGTTTTACAATGTACCCCGAACCAAAACCGGAAAAATAAAAATTTCATGGAGAACCAGACTGAAAGTCATTAAGTCCAAAAAATATGAGATCAATCCAATGGTTCTAACAAAAAGTGAAATAAACAATTATAACTAAAATTAGAAAAAACCTAAACAATAAAATTATCTCTAATATGAAACATACATTTGATCTATCTAGTATAAATATTTCAATAAAGAGACCCTTAGCAGGTCTCCCCTATATAGAAACCTTCTAGAATACTAGGATACTAAGATAAGGGCATCACCAATTGGACACTATGGGACATAACTTATGCTTAAAACCAAAAATCACTCAAAGTAAACTTCCAAACAAGATGTATCCACTATATCCACAAATTTAGAAACACTTTTAATAATGTCAAAAAATCTCAAAATTATCAAATTGAAAACCATGAAAAAATATTCAACATCAAAGGTCAATGAATACTCAAATAAGACGAAGTATGCATAGAAGTAATATAAAACCCACTCAAACTATCCTAAAATATAAGTTACTTCTTAAATGAACCATAAAAAAGACACTCTTAAGGAAATTATTGTCTTGTAACCCACTAACATCCATCCAACTAATACAAAAAGTGATGAGGCAAAACCCACAAGCGTGAGACATAAAAATAACATGGCCTCTAACTTTGAGCCAAGGATCAAGAGAATGGTAACCTATGATCACATTACTGGAACACTAATCATGGTGATCATAAACAGAATCATTTCAGTGACATCCAATATTTACATTATATTGGTTCTACATTTTTCCTTGTTAGCTGAAGAGCAGTCTTAAGGTCTATCTCATTCCCAATGATCATGGTGGGAATATCACTATATTTCAAAAAACATAAATCCTTCAATGAAACATGAAATATTAATGAGTAATGATCCAATTCCCAAAATAATTATATACATTATTTTTGAGTTATAAAATCACTTGAATTTGATTATTATAGATTAAGTATAATCAGGATCGGAAGGAGAAAGACATAAAAAAAGGGTCTCTAGGAAGCATCATAAGACTTTTAAATAAAATGGGGACCTAACCAAGAATTATAATTCAAGATACTTAAAATAACCCAAGGAATACTATTTTACAATTCAAAAACCACTAGTTATATAATGTTCTAAGACATGAATCAAAAGTTCAGGAAGGGGGGAAGGGATTAAGTAAATATCTTACAAATACTGGGATTTGGTCTACCACTCCACTCAATGTTTGGATAAAACAAAAAATAGAGAGGTGACACTCAATTCAAAGGAGAAATGATTTTGAATGAATTTTAATAAACTAACACCTTATGACTCCTTAGGACTAATCTTAGATTAATTTTTCAAAAAAAACACCATATAAATATCTAAAACATTAATCACATACAATAGATTATATATACCATATAAAATTCACAACCTAAACAAATAAATCATAAGTACATAACAAAACTATAATTCCTCCATTTTAATTTACTAAAAAATAAAAACTGAAATTTAAAATCACAAAACCCCCATTTTTATACCATTTCAAAACTAGGGGCCTTTGTTTTAAATATTTAGATCCATTTTTAAAATAAATTCAAAACTCTAAACATTCTTTTTGTAAAAAAAATCATGAATCCCACACTTATAAAAACCCATTTTAAAATTCTAAGACACAACATTAATTTCAAAAAATTCTAAAAAACTCCTTAATGATGTTCAAAATCAATCATTCTTTTTAAGAAAATGTTTACTTTTTGAAACCACCAAAATTTTCCTCTAAAAAGAATTAAAGAATTATTAAAATTCGACTTTATTAGTTAAAAAACTCTCCACATTTAGATTCCAATAAAAATCATTAAAATTACGATTAATTAAAACAAACATTCAAATCATTCAACATAAAGTCATTAACCTTTTAAAAAATTAGGTTTCACTTACTAAACCAACCCAAATGACATTAGTTCTCCCTAAAAATCCACTATAAATAATATTTAATAACATCTAATATTATCCTAAATAAAATACATGTCAAGAAGAATTTAGAGGGATCTTGTGTCTATAAATAGTTTTCCCATAAATATTTTATGGCTATACTCTAATCATTCTAACACCATTAGTAGGGGAGAAGAACCAATAAATAAAGATCTTAATAGTTTTCCATGTTTTTTAAGAAAACCATGGTCCATTGTTTCTACTTTCGTTTCACTCTATAAACTTACAAAAACTTTTAGATCCCCCATAAATATAAACATAATCCTAACCACCCCTAATCCAAACCAAAATAATTCAGAAAATGAAAAAATATCAAATTAGAAACTCATATCCAAACATCCCAAGGAAGCTCAAGGTTTGGCATGAGTAAAATCTAGCTAAACACTTCCTTCTCCAACCTGTTGAGCTCTAATGGTCCTAATTTCAACTATCAAGCTCACCCAAATAACAAAAGGAGGTTATTGATCTAAGGTCCTATAAATAACAGAATCTCAGATACCATTTCTTCATGAATCGACTCCAACCACCCCATGATCTAGGAGCCTGATCTTGACCATGACATCCATAAGGAATGTTTCCAATCACTTTGGGGTGGGAACAAGCACCAGACCATTTCATATAATCTCATGAAAAATATTAATATTAATAAAAAATTAAATAACCTAGTTGACTGCTATGAAAATTCAGGCATGACTAAATCATAAGGCAAGCGTCAATGCCAGGATAAATAAAAATGATATTTTATTAGCACAAAAAAGCACATCTAGCATGAATAACATCCAACTCAATTAAATAAAATAGGAAAAATAAAATAAACATGATTAATAAATAACGTGGATAAAATAAATATGAAAGTACAATATGGTCTAAATATATAAGTAAGTTTTTGTTTCTTGATAAAAATATATCAAGGATCAAAATATACAAAAACAAACTCCTAACAAAATCTTTGTGACAATCTTCAATCCACCATCCAACATCAAACCATGAGAACTCCATGAGTAAATTAAATTAAACGTAAACCTAAAATCGAAATAATAAATTTGTTTTCATCATATAACATTGTAGGAATTCCAAAAAATAAACAAAAAAACATTTAATTATCATTAAATAAAATATTTATGCCTTAACATCATTGAAATATATATAAAAAATATAGGTTTTCCATTTTTATCTAAAATCCAATAATAGTACATTTCTGTTTTTCCTTTAAAATGTTTCCTCTTGAAAAAAGGGGTTAAGACCTTTCAAAAGAGAGATTCATCAAATAATTAACTTGAAAAGGGTTATAAATCCATTTTCAAAATATTTTAAAATAACCAGTTTCCTTTTTAGATAAAATCAAATAAAAATAGCAAGGAACATTATTAACAATAATAGTATGAGTATTATTAGTTGTATTAATAATAATAATAATAATAGTATAGATAATAACTATAATAAATGGAATAATTCAAATAAACAAATTCGAAATAGAAAATAATATCCAGTCTACTATAGTTAGAATTAAAGAAATGTAACCAATATAAAATTATCTGATACCAAGTGATAGTAGAATGACCAATGGGATTAGGGGAATGTATAGAATAGTACTATATAGGATCCTTAAAATCATTATTCCTGGTGTAATTTTACTACCCTAATGTTCAACCATACCCTAACTAGACTAACTAAATCTCCCCAAGAAAATCAAAGTCTACTAGGCCCACTAGTCAAAGTGTGATCCTAAACAAGTACAACATGTTCTATTTGAAATTCAATTATCCACTCTTAGTCCCCATGACAAAAGTAAAGTGGAGGTGATATAATCCAAAAATGTATCTATCAATGGAATAATTGCGAATATATATAAATATATATATTTGATTTCATATATCAAGAACTATAATCAAGGTATCACCTCCAATAACCCCTCATGGAATGATCCTTTATTAAAAAAACAAAGGCATACAAAAAAATGTCTTATGAAAATGATTATTTCATTATTTAAATAAATGTCCCAATAAATGTTCAATCCCATGGATGGATATTTGTTATAGAAAAATGAATCATAATGTTACAACTGAAACATAAAATCATTCTTTGTAATAACACCCACAAAACTAACTCTGAAACTAGTGTCTAATATTTTAAACATTCAATGAATTTTAGACATTTGAGAATTCCCTTTAGAAGGGCCAAGAACACCTTCAGACTAGTAATTAAATTTCTTATTTAAAAATATATTTTGTGGAAAAAGTGAGAACCCTCAAACAATGCTGGACAAAAATTACTTCCAACTTCAAAAAATATCACAAGACCATTCCAGAAAAGATTAAGAGTTTTTAAATCATTCACCCTATATAAGTTCTATTCAATTGAGGTTACCTTTATTTCAAATTCATCCTTGATAATATCCATCATGTGGAAGTCTGTATTATTCCTTGAAAAATTATACTCCTCTAGTTTGATTTTACATTTACTGAAGCATTATGTCAATATCAAGACTTCATTATTGATTGAAAATTATTCCTTCTCATTGATAACTACTCAAATGACTCTCCTGAACATTCTATTTTCAAACTCACATGAAGATTTGATATAGATAACCTCATAAAAAATTTATTCCTTATATAGAATAGTGGGATCTGTTAAATTTTCGTTATAATCTTCCTCATTTCCTACCTCCTTCACCACAAATTTGATAGGCTCGAGTTCCTAAGATACTAAGTCATGTTTTTGGATGACCTTAGAAAAATCATGTCTCGAAATGATATAAGACTCTCTATAATCCAAGGATACTTCCTATATTGGGTCTCATTATTCATTTTTACCAACTATATGACATTTTTTCAAGAATATACATTGGTAAACTAACCATCTATATTTTTGGGTTCAATGTTACCTTCCATTTCTATGCTCACTGGGGCACCCTCTAACTTTTTACGAGGAGGATCTTCATGTGAATTTGGTGTTTGTTCTTTTCTAACCGACCTCATATACATTGGTTTGGTAACGGAGGAGTAGTACATTCATATTTTATTTTTTCATGGATTTGTAAATAGGGTATTCTCCCAAGTTATGTCCTAATTATTTGACTTTTTTACCTGCATAAAAAATGTCTAGCTTGAGAGTCCTCTTCACAATTAAAGGATGATAGACTGTAGTCTACTTCACATTGAAGATCATCATATATAATATTACCCTCTAGAGTTCTCTGTTCATCATAAACAAAGTTAAAGAAACATATTTTTCCCCTTCAAGGGTCCATCCTTTTTCCCATTTAGATTTTTATGTTTCAAAAACCCCATCATCAACCATTACTATTCTATCACATCACATAATCTGGAACCTACTACATACATTAACTCCTGATATAACCTTCTTAATGGAACTATTAATAGAGGATGGTAATACTAGTCGAAAATAGGGATTCAATGTTGGTTTTTTTGGGTTTTAGTGTCGGTTTTCAAATGATGTCTATAAAGGTGATATTAAAAATAAATTTTCAGCATTGATTCTATGAAACTGATATTGACACCCTTCAATGAATGATTTTCAATGTCGTTTTGTACAATAACCAACATTGAATCAACTTTTGGCCCAGTCATTAGCATCAAATATCAAGGTAACCAATGCTGAAAGGTCAATATTTTCGATCTTCGACATTAGTTTTCATGAAAACCGACACTGAAGTCCTTTTTTAGGAGACATTCGGTGTTAGTTACCACTAAAACTGATGTTGAAGTTTTTTCATGTGGGTTATTCGGCATTGGTTTTATAATATAACCGACACCAAAATTTAATTTATTTTATTTGGAACCTGTTTATATATAAAACAAATGTTGAAAAGAGTATTTAACATCGGTTATTAAAATAACCTACATTGAAAGTTTTATATTTTTAAAAAATAGGTAAATTAATACTATAAAGACCTAGAATATTAAACCTATAAGAACACAAAAAAAGTATATATACATCACAAAAATGACCAAAAATACAATTATATTATCTACATCAAAGTATTCAACAAATTTAACACACTAAAACTAATAATCCAATGAAAGTATACTCATGCCAGCCTTAACACAACCTCATTAATTAATAATCATTACCTGAATCATTGAAAATTCAAAGGAATGGTTCTTCCATTAGATCAAAAAATGAGAAGTTAAATAATTATTTTTTGTGTGTTAAACATTCCTCAAAAAAATTATCACAAATGTAATGTTAAAATTTTGTTTTTCCTTTTAATCCAAATAAATAGGTTTTCATCAACTTCATGAATTTTAAAATCATTTTCCATTTAAATAAAAATTTTTAAAGAATCAACATCAAATAATAACATGAAATAAATTTATGATTTAGCCCATCATTTTTTTCAAAATTTATAAATATAACCAAAGTCGAACAACCTAATCATAAAAGAATTATTTATATTATTATATTTTAAAATAGAATAAAAAATTAACTAGTCCTGAACATTTAAGTATTCTTTTGATATCATTAGGCTAAAACACTTTTTATAACAAAATAATTAGTTTTGAAAGATTTATTAGAAAAATATACTATTGATGGTTAACATTAAAAGATTGATATACCTAATAATTTATTTCGCAACCAAACTTATCAAATAGTTAACAAACAGATATCAAAGATGGGTCATCTCATCACTCATATAAAGAGTATCGTCATTTAGTTTCTACAATAACATTGAAATTTGATAACATAATACTATGACGTAAAATATAAAATAATTAATATAACTAACCTTATCAAATTCAGTCAAAACCAGAGTGTTGATTATCTCATACATTAATCATAAAACATAATAACCACATTCCACACTTCCTTTTTGATGATGACACTGAGTTTATAGAATTAACATGATATTAAAAACCTATATATATATATATATATATCAAAAATCAAAAAAATTAAAAATTAAAATATTTACCTTTACTTTCATATATTTGATTGGATTTGGATTATTTATCTTCAACTTATTTTTGTTAAACCTCTTCCATTGCCTAAATTTTCATTTATATTAACTAATAAAACATGTAAAAGAATAAAAATTACAAGAAATGAACTTATAAAAAGGATGAAAACTTTCTTGTTTAACAAGGTTCTAAAATATTTATGAACATCACTTAATAAAGAGAAAAATATTATAGTGTGCATTCCCATGGGAAGAATACGCTTAAAATCCATTTCCCTATATAATATAAAATGTCAAAAATTAATAAAATTATAATAAATTTTAGTTAATAATTATATTAATGTTCTTACCAATCAAGGAATTGAAAAAACCAACATCCAATCTCAATATTTTATAATCTCTCAAATATATATTAAATTCTAACATTATGTTTCACACATTGCACATCCATTGAAATGAACTCTAGATCCATAAGACCACAAACACCAGTGGTCTCATTTTCTATGAGAAGAGTGTTTAGATACCTAATTAAATACATAATATAGTAGGTCACTTAAAATTATCTTTACATACATAATTAAAAACCTAAAGATAAATATAATTATATAGAAAACAACTGCAATAGAGTCAATCTGAGCACTTCAAAATGAATCGGATCATTGATAACTTTTTTTAATGTCCTAAATGGATAGTTTATACCCCATATTTCATCCATCATCTAAAGATATTATAAATTATCCATTGAATAAAAAATCTGGGATAATACATTTATCCCATAATAAATAGAAGTATATGTAGGTGTTAGTTCCTGAACCTTCTATTTCTATTTCCTTTGTATCATTTATATTGATGTTACATAATCCTATAAAAATTAAATATTATAAAACAATATAATTAATTTTCAATTAAATTAAATTAATATTTAGAAATATATATACCTTTTATGACAGATAACATAGAATGTTAGCCGAAAAACTAAAAACTGACCTACACAATCCCCAACTCTGGTAACCTTCTCAGTAGGAAATGGTAATAGAAAATTATGATCAAAATAATAAATCACTGACACTCTGACAGAACCCAACTATAAAGGCTGGTGATGTACAGAATCCCAAAAAATATGTACAATATTGTTAGTTATAATACGTACATGAGTATCTCTATCATACAACACACAATATAATGTTGGCTCTAAATGAGGATGTGGAGGATCTAAGGAGGTTGGCTGGGTGATCCGGGTCAACTTCGTAGTCTGTACATACTAAACATCAGACTGTGAAGGATAAAAAGACTGGACAGACTAGGCAGGCTGAGTATGATATAATTATCTTTTCAGTTATTAAAACATAGCTTTCACAGCTAATTAAATTTGATCACCCAAGGACTGTTTCATTTCTTTCATCTCCTCTCTTAAGGAATCTGTTTCTATATCTCTTGGATGCTTCCATTGATTACCAATGTTTTCCTAATATTAACACCCACTTGATATCCTCTTACATATCATGGAAGATCTCCCATTCTGAAATCTGTAACTAGGATATACATCCTCCCCTCAGGGATAAAAGTATCTTGGCTATCTTTATCCTAAAGATCATCCTGAAATATAAAATGAAAATGTTATATCAATGTTTTTAACTTAAAAAATTCAAACATCAATGAATGATAAAAAATTATTTACATACAATTCCATCATCTACATCTTTATCTTTCTCTATATGATAAATTTCATTTTTTCCTTCTTCTCTCTCCTTTCCATTTTTTATACATTGTGGGAGGGGATGGAGGACCAAACTGGACCTCTTTTGAACCACTTTGAGATCAATTTTTTAATGCTTCATATTTTCCTTCAATAATTTTCTTCTCAAATAATGGATACCCTCCACATGATAAAGTATGAGGGTATACATTTTTTAATTGCACATCTTAATGAGATCTCCGGGATGTGTGTTGTATTAAAATAAACTAATAAGTGTTTTCATAAATATATAATAAAATTAAAAATATAAAATAATTATCATACCTAAAATTTTTCATCATGTCGTCTATCAAAAAATTTTATCTATGTATTTATATATATAAACACATACTTGAGGCACAGCTTTTCATCATTTTAATTTCCGAAAACATCATTTTCTGTCAATGTTTTTTTAAATCTCTCTATTGAAATGCCACTAAAGATATATTTCTATTATTAATTTCTTTTAATTACTCAAAATTGAATTTCATCTATAATTAAATAAATTAAATATGTTATTGAAAATATTTAAAATTAAAAAAATGAGATAAAATAAATCAATTGACATTTTTTCCCATCATGACCTCACAAAGCTATTGTTTCACCATCGAATAAATAGACTTCCAATCTGGATATAAAATAATAATCCTACAATGCCTCTACATTGATATATACCCGATCAACTAAACTGAATTTGGGCCAGTTTCATTATTATTATCATCGAAACTAATATGTAATCACTCATCTCCATGAGAAAGTGATAGTTTTGTTAAATGTGTAATACCATGTCTACCAACTCAAGAACATTATTTATCTATAGTAATAGGAGAATTCTCCTCCACTGAGGATGCATCAGTAGTCCTACAAATATTTTTTATAATTTAGAAGTTTAAATTCATTAAATATTTTTATTATTGAATATTTACTAAAATGAAAAATAGATTTACCACGATAACTTATCATGTCTCTCTATATTTTCCATTGAGACAAGAAATTTTAATGAAATTTGGTGTACCTGTATATCATTATAAAATGGAATATTTAACAACTAGGCTAACAAAAATAAGTAAAAAAAAGTGACATGCATTTTTATGATTAAATAAATAAACACAATATAAATAATTACTAGAATAATTAGGAGAATAATTTAGTGTTTTCCCATATTTCTTCATCATGATCATTACATACTAAATTCACTATGTCTCCCTTATAGTCATTATAATCATTCAAGAAATCACATAATAGATGAATAAGACTCTTTTAAAACAATAACATCATCAGCATCATCCTCATCACCCAAATGGTATATTTTTCCATGAAAAACAAAAGATTATTGATCATTCAATGGATAAATGATATAAAATATATTCTATGCATGTGTCACTATGATAAATGGTTCCTCATTGTAATTAAATATTTTCAAATCAACCAATGTAAATCCATAATCATCAGGTTTCATACCACTATTTCTATCCACCAAATTACACATAAACATAATGACTTGAAATTATTTATAATTAATTTCCCATATATCCTCAAGAAATCCAAAATATGTCGATGAAATAGAAATTGTGTTTTTATCTATGGCACTTGAAAAATGAACTGCTTCAGTGATAACTATCATACCAATATTTTTAATGGTACTCTTGTCATCCATTTTTTTTTTGTAAAATTGGTACCCATTAATATCCAAACTGAGCTATGTTTTCACATTTTGAGATGGTCCCCCAACCAACCATTTCAACATTTCTGATGTAGATTTATATGTGCAGAATTTATCATTGTGGACACTGCATGAGAAATTAACCATAATGATTAGGAAGAGAACTACAGATCTTTTAGATCCTAGAGAAAGGTTAGAAAAGTACAATAGAAACCAATATACGCGACCAAACTGCGTTGCGGACATGCGTGACCAACCTACGTGCCTGACCTATGTGGACAACCTCTGCGCTAGACAATGATCGTTTCCCCCTCCGCGAAGAACCTACACGGTGAAGCGGCACGAAAAACCTGAGTGGGCAAAATTTCATCGACCAGGCCCATCCGTACCTATAAATAGAGCCCTTGGGCTCCCCATTTCTAAACTGAAAAAGGGGTAACATTATGAAGCTCACATTGCGTATCTCTTTCGCCTAGACCTCTAAAATTATCTTATTTAGCTCTCAAAATCATGAGATAAGAGATAATTAAATGGGATATGAATATTTTTAAGATCTTTACAATCTTCAGTCATCATCCATACCTATGTGGTATATCTATTCACCATACCTATGAGGTATACCTACGAGGTAGACCTACATGGTAGACTTGCGCGGTAGACTTGCACACCATACCTGCGCAATACCGCAACGCAGGGTACCTACGCAGCATACTTGTGCAAGGGACCTATACGACCAACTCAAATACCCTTTTCTAAAATCCATTCATGGCAGGGTATCTCCTTGCTTGGTTACCTTATCTGAAATTGGATAAGTTGAATCCTCCACCAAAACCTCCTGACTTCTTAAACCATTGGGAAAGGAACGTCAGCGTTTCTCCTATTTGGGTTTGTATTTCCACAGTTAGAGGTTTCGCACATTTGTTTCACAATGGGGTTAGGATCCATGGGATGTTTGTGGGTTTGTATATCCACAGTCACATGGACTTTTCTCCCAGAAATAGTGTTCGGATGTTCTCAGTTTGGAGGAGGGTTGGTTACCGGCCTCGCACTTTTCAAAGAGGCGACCCAGAAACATAGGTCTCTAGTAGAGAAGGTACACCCCACACTTAATGTTCCGCACACGCATTGGAGAGGACTCCCACTCCTACCAAATCCAATCTCACTGGGCGGCCATCCTGATATTAGCCCCTAACCTTCACCCCTTATTCCTTAAATTGGACCCTTGTCCAATGTAAATAGAATAGAGGGAAGGCTCATCACCTCTCCCTCTTCCATGGTTGACTCGCCCACTTCCATCAGCATGGAGGAAAATTTTGGAAGTGTGAAGTGTAATTGTTGAATGTTTTACATTGTCTTTTTTCTCACACAGAGCATAACTCACATGGGCTTATAGATACATGATGGTTACAACATGTGCACAAAACACTCGTCTAAGGAACTACGAGAACTCTTATTCCTATTCAAATCAAGATACGTAGGAAGATCTTTCAGAGACTGAGCTCACTGGATATCCTCCTCAGGAATCCGACCCTAAATTCCCCCAATTTGGGAAACCTCTTTAGGAAATAATCCCCAAATTAAATCCTCAAATCATCAAGGCATCCTTTTCAGAAAGTAAGACCAAACTCATCTATCTCAGAGAACCATACTCTCCTATGAGATTTGTTGAACTATATGGGTTTTGATTCCCATCTATATAGTATATGTAGGAAGCCTCCTTGAGGTTTAAACACAATATTTAAAATCAACCCTATTCTCTTTAATACATATTCCTAACAAGGTCTGATCTTACTTGGAAACCCATATCATTTCCAAGTTCCTTGGGTTTCTTCAGCATAATTACCACCATAAGTTTCAACTATGAACCTTCCACTTACAGGTACTTATCACATGACCTTAAAAGGTATGATGTGTCATATTAAGTGGCACCGAACTACGAGGTTTTTGATTCCTTTCACAAGGATACGTAGGAAGCTCATTTTATGAGCATGGTCCCAAGATTAAAACAATCCTTCATCTCCCTAGATGAAAATAAATTCCAGAGTGGCTTAAAAACCAGAATCATCATAACGATTCTTAAAAGAATCTCTAATCGTTATATTAGAGGATTCCATCAATGGAAAACCTAGAATACATACAGATGTTTCCATTGATAAAGAACCTTGAATGCATACTGATGATTCTAAATTTTACACATATTAATAATTGATTGAAAATTCCAAGGGATACTTATGATATACATAGTGAATTAATAAGGATTCATGAAAATATTTTAATTTCAAAAAGAGAGTCCTAGAGTAGTCAATAATTCCACCCAAAATGGTGTGATGAGTCAGACCTCCCATCATCTCGACCAATGCATGTTCTTAGGTTTCATATAGCTCAAAACATAATGAACGCCTGCCTTTGGAAAACAGGTCCTCTTTAGATAAAGAATTGTTGTAAGTTTACAATTCCATGAATAAATCCAATGAAAACCACCTGGAAATAGTGATTCCTAAATCTAGAGCAGATCTTTCAAGGAACTAGGAAATAAAAATGGTGAACCAGATATGAATCCTTAACCAAGTTAATAATGTTACCCACATGTTAGGCCCCTATCAATTGATAAAGGAAGTCCAGACAAAGGAATTAATCACGCATGTATCCATATGAAAAGATGTTTCTTTAATAAAGTTTTTCGTTGTTCTCAGTTTTCCACAGAACTCCCTTCAAACCAAAGAATGAATTTCTCCAAGACAACATCTGTGAATTTCCCGATTGTTGCTCAAGTTGGATCTTCATCCTTGAGAAAGAATTTATCACCAACCCAACATCTCCAATGATGGGTCTCTAATGTGCTGATAAAATAATATCACTGGAATGGTACAATCTTGACTTTAGAGGCTGATTGGCTGGCCCTTCAGGTCAACAACAATCCTCGATCATCGGGCCAACGACGACCAATGATCAAGAAGCAGATAGTGAAAACCATCGTCTCCAACCATTTTGGGTCCTTATAACAAGAACATAATAACCAGTCCCTCCCATACTGTATGGAGGTGGATTAAGACGTCACTCAAGGCATCAATTCAATAATGAAGGAGTTCTTCCTGAGGACTCCCAGCAATCGCCGCCAAAATCATGCGGTAGTGAACCCCCAACATGACGCGGTTGTTGCCTCTGGACATCTGGCCCAGGTCTCTCAGACTATGACACACGAGGAAAACTGCCAGGGACAACGTCTGGTAAACAAGGAGAAGGTTCTCACCTTTTCCTCTTCCAGAAAATTCCATCGACCAAACATGATGGAAAACAATGAGCGAGCACATATACCCGTTCGTTATAATTTTTTTGCTCTAAAGTCTTGTCTGATAGAAACCCACCAATCCCACCAGATATACCCAGTGGAGTATCGTGAACAGGAACATACACCTTCTCAAAAGTTATCAGCCAGTCAGCAAACTCGTCTGACTATATTTAAAGAGGCCCACCAATCTAATATGGTGGCAACTGGTAAACAAGAATATACACCTATTTATAATCACAAATTTTGTAAGCATTATCGTCTGCCAGTAATGAAGGAAGTTAGTCAATCATACTTGACGGAAAATATCAAGCATGCATATACACCTTCCAATGTTAATCAAGTCTTCCAACATTCTCATTTGGTAGCACCTGGAGAAGTCTTTCAGAAAGCTCCAACGACAAATTTGGGGCATACCCAACTCTTTTCCCCCATGCATGAGTACTGTCAATATCCATTCATAAGAAAAGGAGGAAAGGAGCAGGCACATACACCTACTCCGGATATAGAAGGGAGGTATATTCCCCTTCCATCCACTGAAGTCACCAAACACATCTTATCAATGGTGAAATCGTAGACACAGATCCATGCCTATATTCTAAATGCATGTCAGGATATTTTAACAACTACTTCGGCAGTATCAGGGGAACAGATATATAAATTTGTCCCGGCACATGGGATAACACATCGGCATGCCATCCCAGAGCAGATGCACACCTTTATTCTAGTCTAGGATGGTCATGGGGAATTTCCCCCATATCATATGGACAACAGGATCGTGAACATACACCCTTACCATTTGAAGTTAATTGGTCCGTTCTGGTAACTACTTCAAGGAAGGCATATACACTATCCCATTATAACCACTTCTCTCAGCAGGTGGCCCCAACTAAGTATAAGAGAACATCCAAAAAGTAATCTAACCAAATATCGTTTGAAAATCAAGAGTGAAGCTATTTTTTATCTCCTATTAATACTGTAGTTCTTGAATCCCTCAGTCATTTATCTATTGTTGCTCAAGATCCTACCCTCTCATTACCAAATTTTTGGAGTGGTTTTTGTAATTCTTAACTTTCTCACCAGAAACTTCATCGTGAAGGCTTACTTCCTGAAACATTGGTCAATCCACAGTGCCTATATTTGTATGAGAGCTACGACAACCCTCCATGTGGCCATAAGACCAAGGAGAAATAAGATTTATCCCTTTCTGTAATCCACTATGGTGATCCTCCCTATGATGGCATTCGCTGCGAAAGTCCTCTTTGCAGTAGTATTTCAAATTGTCAAAACAATAACATAATTGATAATGTAGTAACAAGAAAGCCCAACTATCTCGAGGCACTTAAAACAGAAGGTCAGTCATGACTGATGCGTTGTCATCGATGGGTGAAGCACTTTCTCAGTCAGAAGACATCTTAAGGGAACTGTAATTCTCTGAACCTCCCTTGGGTCATTTATCTTCTAATGCAGAGCATCTAATTTGGTAATACCAAGTGGAGAAACCTCTAGTGAAAGATGATGAGGACATTTTAAACATGGGGAACCAATTAACTAAAGGAGAAATACCAGTCATGTTCTGTCCTTCAAAAAACTCTAAGTTTGATATTCCATAATTGATGAAAGAAGATTGCATTCGTGAAATTCATCTCAACATATGGAAAACTCTTCGTCATTTAAAAACTAAAGTCTTACCATATGATGAATATCAAAATCATGTAAAGGTAATAGAAGGTTTATAGTGCAACATGGACTTGGTATCTCGTTCAGTTTCCCAATATCCACAGGTTGAAAAACAATAAAGAACCCTTAAGTGCACATGTCTCAATGCTCTAAAGAGGCTATGCCAATAAATTTATGATTCCCCATCTAGTGTTTGTATCATAGGACTGGGTGCATATGGAGAATTGTAATTCACTACACTCTAAAATTAGAAAATTCTTCCAAAAGTGGTCTCATGCAATGTTATTTCTTACGGCCGACCCCAATCAATTGGTTTTTTATGTAATCAAATGTACGCTCAAGAATAGGCCTCAACCAATTCTCATCAGAATCAGGCCCAAATAAATGAAGTTGTTGAGCTAATTTTACATCAATCCTCTGAGAATCTTGAGCAGGCATCCTGGTTAGAGGATGTCAGGTGTTAGAGGATGAAAATTTCAGAAATAGCATAGAAATCTTGTAAAACATGTGATTTAAGTAATTTTCAGATGATGCACTCAACTAATGTTCAAACCAAAACCCACAAAATCAGAAGAGTAGTTGCACATATTTTAGCTGTAGAAGTTCAATAATCACCCCAGCTTACCAGTTTGGGGGCTCATTTAATTAAAACATAAAATTAGTTAAACAATGTTCAAGGATTTGAAGAAGAAAAATAGGATCAACACCAGCTTGTAAGGCTCGAGGATTTTTCTCATCTACAATCCCCTCCTCAACGGAAGTATGTTTTCTCCCGATTAGGGAATAAGCCATAAGAAAAGAGTACAGCTAAAATATCCAATTATTCCCTTCATGTTACTGTCCACCAAATAGTTCTAGAAAATTATTCATATAGGAGAATGTAGTTTCGTGAAAGAAAAAAAGGGAGAAAATCTACTAGAAACACTGATAGAATTCCATCAACGCATTATGCGTCAGTGAATGTTATCAATACCATTGCAGAAGATCCTATAGAAAATATGTTCAGTTCAAGGGAATCAGAAGATGATTTTCTTGTCCAAAATACAGTACACATCGAGGCAAATGAAGAAGGAGTGTGTATTCCAAATCAGAGGCATATTCAGAATCTTGGCATGCTTTCAAATAACCAACTCCCCCTATCTTAAAGGCATCTAACAAGGGGAAAGAAAAAAAGTCAGATTGTACCTCACTTTTCCATTGGATTAGGTCAATATCTTTCACTTGAAGAGAGATTATCACTACAAGAAGAGGAAATGAAGGAATTGAAAAGTCTCAATATAGAGTTTCTTCGAAACATCATTTCTACTAGACATAATCCCTAGACAAATCATAAACTTGAAAATCCAGTAGGATCTCCTCAGCAAAGGGGATTTTTAGTGACTACAGAGGCAGATAATGAATTCCCTCCATTGGGTACACAATCAAGACGGGGTCATATACATCATGATATACTTGTTTTTGTGTTTTATCCAAGTCAGATATCAGCACCATCACCAGTGGTTTTATAGGCCATTACACCAGCTCAAGATCTAGTTGTTATACCTGCACAGAATCCAGCTCATCCAGATATTCCCAAAATACATATGAATATAATTGAGGCCTTAATGACTTGGCTGGAAGCTATGGAGGAACGACATGCACCAGTTTAGCTGGAAAAGAGAGCTTACCCTATATGGGTGGATGAAATTCCTCCGCCACCAAATTTTGTGAATACCACATTCCCAATTTTTAATGGTTCGGGAGATCCGGAACAACACTTAACACATTTTGTTTCTCGTTGTGATACTGTGATGGGAACTTCTCCAAAACAGGAAGAAGTTAAGCTTAGGTGTTTTGTATAGTCATTATAAGGACCAACTTTTGTCTGGTATAAAATATTGCAATCTCAATCAATTACTGGGTGGGAAGATCTCTGTCAGAAATTTCTTCTTCAATTTAGCTCAACATTACCAAATACAATAATTTTTTATCTTACCAATTGTAAACAAAGGGAAAATGAAATAGTGTTGGATTTCATTTCTCGCTAAAAGGGATTAACATATTCCTTATGTTTAGCACTCCCTCGAGAAGAGTTTCTGCCAATATGTGTGGCCAATCTACGTGATGAATTATGCACACCATTGATCATTGTGAAATACACGGGAGGGTTTCGAGTCCTTACTTAAATCGCTCAGTAGATAGAGGACTCTATTTTAGAAACTAAGGCTAAAACTCATGTAATTATATTAGTTCCAGGAAAAATAATTGGAAAGATAGAAAATGCTACAGTCACACTCAAACAGGCACCTATACTTGCTTCTACTTCATGACCTTCATCATACCGAAGGGCTCCGCTTCTTGAGCATCATCAGCAACAACCACATCGTCATGATGATCAAAGAGATCAAATTCAGAAATAGTTTTAGGAATTAAAGAATAAAATATATTCTTTTAGCAATGATCAAGTTCTTAGAAACTTCATCTCAGCCTTATAAAAACAATTTGGTTCAGTTACCAAGGCTGAAGAAGCTAATTAAAGATGGAGATGAAGATCGTCCAAATTATTTTCCCATTCATCAGATGTTGTGACCCCCCATTCAGGAGTGCTTTGTTTTCAAAGACCTTGTGCAAAATATGGTAGACTCTGGACAAGTGAAATTGAAATGTTCATCAGCTCAAGTAGAATTTGTTACTACTACCAATTCAGAGGAAGAGGGAGAATATAAAGAGGATAAAAGTAAATGTCTGCAAAAATATAATGATTGGATGATCGGGAAAATGATCAACCAGACTCATGATATGTTATGAACATAGTTGAAACAACCAATTGTGTCTTCTACCACTCCTACCATAGCAAACCCATATTTATCAAAAGTTAATTCCTCAAAGAAACAAAGTAGTCAAAACGATAAAGAGAAGTCAGAAGAATACAAGCTCACGTCAAGGCCAAAGTTGTCCTTATCCCTGGCAGATTTTATGTCATTTGTTTCAAAATCATGGGCACCACCCCACCAAACGGTACAATTAAAAGTTACCTGTCAGGCATAATTCCAATTAGAAGAAAAATTGATCTTTGGTTTTGTTAATGTTATCCATTTAACGGATCCTTATTCCAATAGTGATTTTGATTGTATTCAACCAGAATTCCATGTGCCTAATTAAGGAACTAGAGGAAGAGTCCAAGGTCGAGGATATATGGGAAGATGTGGGAATTCTAGAAACCATCATTTTAATTCTACCCCTGCTAAAATCATATATGTAGCAGAAACTCGTGGAAGATCCCTTTTGTGTGCTCAACAAGATTGAGGAGTTTCTTCCATGAAAAACAAGTCTAGTTTTGGTACAATTATCTGGGGGACTGATTTAAGGCCACACCATCTTCTTCTCAGCTAATGAATAGACTTATTCAGTCTGATTTACCAAATTCAGCATTATTTCCCACTTCTGTTTCAACATAGAATACATCTACAATAGAAGCATCAACTTCCAAAGCACCTGCAAAACCACATCTCCATGCTGGGAAATGCAGAACATTGGATCAAAAGTATGATTTCTTGAAAAAATTGTCCCATGTACCAGCCAATTTATCAATTTTCGATTATTTTAATATATCAAAAGATCTTAGAGAATCACTCATTGAGGCCTTGTTAAGTCCTTAAGAATTTGAAATCGATGTTACTGCTGCTGAGGTTTACCGTATAGAGAATGATTCTGTAGAATTTCATGCAACCATATATTTTATAGATGAAGATGAAGACCATGTGGTACATAGAAATATTAGACCATTGTATCTGTTTGGAAAAGTCAATGACATGGATATCTGACGACCCTTTATTGATAATGGCTCTGGGGTCCACCTCATTCACATTTGTACACTTTTACTATTAGGCCTGAATGAATCTAACTTACCTCCTTAGACTTTAATGTTGCAAGAATATGATAAGAATGAACAAGAACCTCTAGGTAAAATTACACTCAGAACTCAGTTTGCAGATCTTGTGCCTAATTCAGATTTCATGGTTGTTCGTCAGAATATAGCCTTCAATATTCTGCTTGGAAGGCCATGGTTGCATCAACATGTAGCCATACCTTCCTCATACCACCAATGTCTGAAATAATATTTCAATAGTCAAATTGGAACATTTTATGGTGACAAGGGTCCATTCAAAACATGTAAATCTCAATACATTGAGGCAGACTTTTATCACACAAAAGGAACGAAGCCCATTACTGAGGAGATAAACAGAGTTAATGCTCAAAATGGACTGAAAAAGATTCCAGAAAATCCATTCATGCATTTGAGTATAGATTATGTGATACCCATTAATCCAATTGAACGTGTAAAACCAAATTCATGCACTTATCCAGCAATTTCCATAATTTCAATTGTGGCAATTGAACCTGAAAACATGAGACAAATTATTGATACATCAAGAAATGATGGAAGCATGAATGTAGATGTTTTTATTTCATGCTGAACTATACCGAGCCTCTACTTCATCAATCAGAATATAAGAAATTTTAGCAATATTAGAGGAAGGCAAAGATGTTGATTCTCAATACATCAATCCCACTTTACCACAGGAAGACCCTTCATCGTCAGTAGGGTTAGATATGGTTGATTCTTCTTCGGAATGTTCAAATACTGACTTCTCCCCTAACTTTGGCGGTCCTGCCTTTTCATTTACCATGAAAATGGAAACAGAAGAGGTAACACATACTGAAGAAGAAGAGGAAGATCCCGGGTATGCCCCTCCATCATTTGAAGAATGTGTTTCAACCACCGTGGATGTACTCAAAGAAATAAATCTGGGTACCAGAGAATATCCACGTCCCACCTTAATTAGTGAGGCCATGACCTCTTAGAAGAAAGACTGGTATAGTTATTTTCTATTGAAAAATAGAGATATATTTTCTTATTATTATACAGAAATTCTAGGTCTTGACCCTGATGTTTCCAGCCATAATTTGGGTTTTCCAGAAGAACATCGTGGGTTCAAGAAAGCAGTAAGGAGAACACACCCAACTCCTACCTCTAAAATTGAAGCTGAAGTCGATAAGCTTATAAAGGATAAATTTTTTAGGGAAGTTCTATATCCCAAATGGCTAGCCAATATTGTCCCAGTGGAAAAGAAGAATGGAAAAATTAGAGTCTCTATTGATTTCAGAGATCTTAACCGGCATTGTCCTAAAGATGATTTTCCAATACCGACTACAGAACATATAATTGATGCAACAGATACCTATGAATCTATTTCCTTCATGGATGGATATTCTAGGTATAATAAAATTCGAATGGCCCTAGAGGATGAGGAATCTAAAACCTTTAGAGCTCCTCAAGGTTTGTTTTTCTATCGAGTAATACCCTTTAGCTTAAAGAATGCAGGCGTGACATACCAACGTGCCATGCACTATATCTTCGAACCCTTCATAGAGAAATTAGTTGAATGTTATTTGGATGATTTGGTAGTCAAATCCAAACACCATTCCAATCACTTGGCTGATTTGGAAACCATATTTCACAAACTTCAGTAATATAATTTGAAGATAAATCCATTAAAATGTGCTTTCAGGGTAACCTCAAAAAAATTCCTTGGATTGGTTATACGCCATTGTGGTATCAAAGTTGATCTGAAGAAAACAAAATCAATCCATGGTATGCCACCTCCTCAATATTTGAATGAATTAAGAGGAATTGAAGGATAAATTTCCTATATTCGGTGCTTTATCGCCAATTTGGAAGGAAAATGATTTCCCTTCACCAGATTAATGAAACAAAGAGTCACTTATCAATGGACTGATGATTTCCAGGAAACATTTGATATACTCAAGAAATATCTCTTGAGTCCACCAGTATTGAAGACCACTGATTAACTATGTGACATCTTCAGAGCGATCACTGGGTTCCTTCCTCACCCTAAAGAATGATGTTGGAAATGAAAACAGCCTTTATTATCTTAGTCTCACTATTCTTGATGCGGAAACTCAGTGTTCAAGTATTGAGAACTGCTGCTTGGTATTAATCTCTTTCGTTCAGAAATTGACACACTACCTGAAACATCATGAGGTCCAATTGGTATCTCGTAATAACCCGCTCAAATTTATCCTCAGTCATCCTATGATTACAGGATGTCTAGCACGGTTGGTGGTTATTTTTCAATAGTTTGATATCAAGTTTGTGCCTAAAACGGAAATAATAGGCCAAGCTCTGGATGATTTCCTTGCTTAGCACCCATCTGCAGAAGACACATCGTTTAACACTGAACTTCCTAATGAAGAGTTCTTCTCTATTCAAGATAATTCCCGAACATAAGAAATGTATTTTGATGGTTCTTCTAGAAGTCCAACAAGGAAGAGGCTAGAAAATCCTAAACTCAAAAAGGTTGGATTAGGAATAGTCTTTATTTCCCTAGAAAAGGTAGATTTTCATTATTCTTTCCTATTATCGGAAGCTGGTACCAACAATGAAGCAGAATATCAATCTCTCATTGTAGGTTTAGAATTGGCCCTTTTGGTGAAAATGTATCATTTAAAGGTAAAAGGTGATTACGAATTGGGAATCAAACAAATCAATGTGGAATATTCTATCAGAAAAAAAAATTAATCCCTTTGTGTGATTACGTAAGAGAATTAATGGATGAATTTCCCTCAGAGCGAATATTGTATTATGTCCCATGATCAAAAAATTCCCAAGCAGATGCACTGGATAATGCAGCTACAGCCTTGGAAGATCCAAATTGGGATGAGACAGTTATCAGTATAACTCATCTCCATATGGTCTTACATTATTTTTCAAACCAGAATGGAGGAAATTAATGAAATTTTCCCTATTTATGAACCATATTGGCATACCACAAGATAAAGAACATCAATCATATAATATCTTCAAAATGGGTTACTTCCACCAAATAGGCTAGGAAGGAGCAGATCTGACAACAAGCAGCTAATTTTACTCTTTATGATAGTCCAGAACACAAAAAGATCCTTTAAAAGTGAGGCTTTGATGGAATTATCTTCAGATGTATTGATGGAGAAGAGACTACAGCAGTTATGAAAGAAGTTCATTTAGTTGATTATGGTGCCCACCAATCTGGGCACAGACTCTCCGATCAGATTTGAAGGCTTGGATACTTTTGGCCTTCAACAACACAGGATTGTATATACATCACTAATATATTTCATCTCTATCAAGTGCATGCCAACTTCATTCATCAACCCCTAGAGTTTCTACATACAGAAAAATACTCCTAGCCATTTTCCACATGGGGAATCGATGTAGTAGGGCCTTATCCTCCAGCCACGGCTAAGCAGTTCAAGTATATTCTCACTGCTTCTGATTTCTTCACTAAGTGGGATGAGGTAATACCTATCAAGGAAGTTAGAGCCAAAGGCATCATTAGTTTTTTTCAAACTAATATCATCACCAGATTTGTCATCCACCATACTATTTTAACATACAATGGCACCAATTATTGTTCTGCTGAAGTAAAAAAGTTATATAAGTAATATAATATCAAATCCAACCATTCATCTCGCAATCATGTGGTAGCCAATGCACAAATATAGGATTTCAACAAAACCCTATCAAATATAAACTAGAAGATGGTGGATAAAGATAAGAAATCATGTCCTGATAAACTTTTGAATGCTTTATGGGCTTATCGGAAAACTACCCATATTGCTACCCAAGCAACTCCTTATTCATTGGTATATGGGACTGAAGAAGTTTTTCCAATTGAAATACAATATCCTTCACTTAGAGTTGCATTCTGTGATCAGTTCTCTACAAATGAGACATCTCAAAAATGGTTCCATGAGTTGGAATAATTATATGAGAAAATATTGCATACATTACATCATCTAGAAGTCTATCAGAATAGAATAGAACGAGATTTTAATAATAAAGTTCATCTTCGTTCATTCCTTCAAGGAGAATTGGTATTGGTCCTTAGGAGTCCAATGATACCAGGAAATAAACCTCCAAAACTTGAACCAAAATGGGAAGGACCATATTACAAACATAAGGTCTATTCAAAAGGAGCCTATTCTTTAATCTCAATGGATGGATATCTCATTACATCTCCAACCAATGCGAGATTTTTTTAAAAATACTTTTCATAATTATACCACATTAGTCCTCACTGTAAGACTTTAAAATACCCTATATAATGTCTTTTCTACAATACATAAAACTACACAACATCTAATATCCTAGTTTCAAGACATTAAACTGCATATCAACCATAAGTGTCCATACTGCATGACGTTAAAGTGCGTAGCATCTTCGTCCTTGTTGCATGACGTTAAACTACATGGCATCATATGTACAACTAATGTTTTCTCTATCTGACATTAAAAGATTCTATAAGAAAATGTCGTCGATGTCATCACTAATTCATAGTAGTACATGAGTTCCTCTCTTTCCTATGATGGAGTCAAATCTGCATAGAGAGCATGTTTCAAGAACTACATATGGCTTGATTCTAATTTTCAATGAGATACATAGAGATGCCTGAATCTTTAATTCTGGGCCCATCCATGATAACAAAATCTTCTCATTTTCTTTTTCTCCGCCTGTATATAAATAAGATCTATACAAAGTATTTCTTTAAGATATATGATTTTGTCCTTATACCATTATATATTTTAAGATTTACCATTCTCTTAGAATGTGTAAAAAAAGACAACATTCTTCATGTCAAACTCTGTTATCATGAGGAGTGATTGTTTCAAGAAATATGTATGGATTGATTCTCATTTTTAATTACATACGTAGAGACGCCTAGATCACCAATCTTGGGCCCAACCACATGATAAACCCCCTGCCCCCCATTATTTCATGTATAAAAATCAAATATTCATAGGGAATGTTTTAAGAACTATGTATGACTTGATTCATTACATAGAAAGACATATAGTGACACTTGGGTTTTATCCCATAATCTAGTTCCAATATGTATTTCCTTTAATATCAGTTCATTTCAGTCCTTACCACATGAAGTTACACTAAATGAAAATCTAATACCCCTATTCTTCATTTGCATCACCTTTGCATTATAAAAGAAACCATTACCGCTCCTTGTTTCTCATACGGAGCATAGCTCACATGGGCTTAAGAATTGATTAAATGGATTATTTATATAAGGTGTTTTAATTTCATATGGGGTTAATAATGTATTAACTACATGACTTAAAACTTCATAGTATAATGTCTTTACTGCATGACTTAAAACTACATAGTACAATGTCCTTATTGCATTACTTAAAACAACATAGTATGATGTCCTTACTGCATGACTTAAAACTGCATAGTATAATGTCCTTACTACATGACATAAAACTACATAGTATAATGTCCTCACAGCATTATTTAAAACTACACATCACCACATTCATTCAAAAGAAACAAAGAAAGTCTCCATTTTACATATGAGTCAGATCTATGTAAAGGACATAAAACTCATAAACAATATTGATTCAAACTTCTCTCATGTGTGTTAAACAAATACCTCCTTCCACATTTAACACTCTTAATATTGAAAATTTCCATATTATCATAATCTTTTTTACGGTTTCTGGTGACAAAGTAGATAATATTTAAGAGCTCTTTTGTCTGACTAAGCAGCACGTGCCCTTAGGCGACCATGAATAAGTTGCCTACATAACAGGCATTTCAACCAAAAGATGCCATTATTTGGCTTTGTAGCATATGCCCTGGTTAGCCCTGCATAATATAGCCCCCATAACGGTTTTTTAAAATAATGGTAATTTCGTTTTTGGTTATAGTATCTTTGACCCCTTCAAACTTTGATGACAATTTATAAGAATCTGCAATTTAAAACATTCAGTCAAGTATACTTGTCCCATTATCATTCTCATAATCTGAAAATTTTCAAAACCATGGTTTACAAATTTCTTTCACCATGTGTTTGTTTCACCAGTGAATAACATTGAAATCACTTGGCCACATATCATATATAGTTTCCATTTCTAGTCCTAGTTGTATGACCTAAAACAACAGACACCATATCCATTAAATTTTGGTCATATCTTCATAAAAGTCTTATTCCTCCAATTATTTGGACACTCCTGGTTGAAAAAACCCTTTCCATATTCAGGTACCTTTCTCCAAAAACCAAACTCTATGATTCATAAAATATGAATCTCTATAAACATTCTTCGACTTTTATCCATAGAATGTCAAATGTCTGAGAGCTCTTTTGCCTGACTATGCAGCACGTGCCATTAGGCGGCCTTGAATAAGTTTCCTACATAATAGACTTGTTAGTTAAAATATACGAATATTTGGCTATGTAGCATATTCCCTAGTTGGTCCGGAAAAATACAGCCCCCATAACATTTTTTTCAAGTAATGGTAACATTGTTCTTAGAAAAGACTCCCTCTAAAGATTCTAGCCCTTTTCCCATACCATTCTTCGCATTCAGAAATTCTGAAATCAAAGTTTACAATTTTTCCTTTCATACCTAAATATGATAGTATATTTTCAAACAAATTATCAAGAAATTGGGAGAGTTTTCTACTTCTGGTCAGAGCTAAAGACCTAAAATTAAAGCCACACAATTTCCTCACTACATGACCTAAATCTACACAGTACCAATGTCCTCACTACATGACTTAAAATTTCATATTATGATATCATAAATTTACCTTTTTGATTAATTTTTAACCATTACTCTTAAACCAAATTTTTTTAAAAAATGGTTTTTCTATTCCTGACTTATGTTGGTCTAAAATAACCCTTTTCATTCCTAAAATTCATTTCTTGGAAAAAACCACCTATTGTGGTCTTAAGTCACCCAAATCTTATTTCCCTCAATCTATTGGCAGAAAATGATAAATTCTTAAAGAACTATTTTTCTTGACTATATAGCATGTGCCCTTAGGTGGCCTTGCATAAGTTTCCAACATAACAGGCCTCTCAGTCAAAAGATACCACTATTTGGCTATGCAGCATATGCCTCTGTTGTCCTTGCATAACACAGCCCCCATAACGGGTTTGTTAAAATAATTGTAAAGTTGTTACTAGGAAATACACCCCTTATGTTGATACAGGTTTTAGATTTGGTTACCATAAATATGTCATGACTCAGGATTCCCCATGGAAATGTTTAAAGAATATTAAATCAATTCATAGCCATAGAGTTTTGTTTGGGGTCTAATTTCAAAATCTATGGTCAATTTTTTTCAACCTTAAATACTAGCCCTTTATAGTCTGATGTGCATGACTCTAAACTGCCAACAACAACAGACATGGTACTCACTAGATTAGAAACCCGCATAGGGAAATCTGGACAAAAGTCAAGTCCCATCTCACTAAACGTAATTTTTTATATAGTTTAGGTAATAATGTGGGTTAATCTATATAAGCCTCGAAACAGTAAAATTATTCACATTAAGTCCCTCAGCTTAATAATAAAAATTTTGAGCACTACATTCTTATAATTATAATAATGATTGTTTAACAATGAGGAATAATTATCAACATTTACTTTTCACATTAAAATCATGAAAAATAGGAATGAAGATTTTTTTTATGATTTTAAATAAAATTTCTTTCACTCATATGAAAATAGATGGTTATCCACAAAATGGAGCCTCTCTATCATGTTTTAGAATAAACTCTCAACATGACTTTTCATTTGTTGGACCTCTTTATAAGCTCTATCAGATGTCTGTTGAAGTTAATATAGTTGAGAAACTCCAGCCTCCTCTGCCTAATGAAGCGATTCCTTAGTAGTTGAAATGGCAGCTATCCCCTCTAATAGGGTTTTTCTTAATGTCTGATTCAACTTCTCAGGCTTGTTATGAACAACATCTAGTTGTTGTTTAATATATAACAACTCCTTCATGATTTCTTTGATTTGTCGTCTGATTTCAAGTGATTTCTTATTATGATTTTCTTCCACCTTAATTACTGCAATTTGAAAGCTCTCAATATTGATGTGTCGTTTAGCCTCTTTAAAATATTGTTGCAGCTTATGCTCTTACTCTCATCGGTGAATAGTCTCTTTCATGGCATTATAGAGTAGCTGATAATTATATCCTCTAAATCCCAATATGCAGAAAAATTCTGGGAATTTTGAAAAATTAGAAAACAATTCATCTAAAGTATTTTCAGAAATTATGCTTCAGATATGCCACCATGTTTTTTATGTGTCATACCAAGGACATATTGCATCTCTAAGTCTGAATCTGAGTCACTACCATGAGGTAAAATGTACTCTGGAAACAGGTTGCTTAAAGAGCTGCCTTGTTTGGCTTCTCTTGGGACAGTAGAAGCTTCACCTTCTGATTTAGGATCTAATAACCCTTAATGATAAATCAAGGTCATTATTAGTTTCAAATAGAGGAAGAAAATATGATTCAAACATCTGGTTATATTTACCCTATAACAAGTCAACTTCTTGATTGGATTCATCCCCTGTATTCTCTGCTCTAGTGTTTTGAGTAAGTGTTTCTTGAGAAGGGTAATTTCCTTGAATTTTCTTACGTATGAAATTTGAAGGCTCTGAAACATCTTTTAATGAAGGATCCCTTGTAGTTATTTCCCTAGCTCCAGCAGAAGGATAAAGTGGAATACCTCATTCCTGAAGAGTCTTTGCGAGATTTTCTGCAGATAAAGCTACATAAGGTGAACTTTGATGTAAAGAATCAAGTTAAAGAACAAATTATGTATGGAAAATGAAAGAATAGGGACTTAATCCCTTGTAATTCCTCATGAGAATCCCCAAAATCTTTGATGGAACATGGAATATCAATATTTGAATTAAGGGTGTCCATCATTTCAGTGTATACAGCCTGAAATGTAATAGCATCATCGCCATTTAAGGTATCCAACAAACATTGGTTGATGCCCAATTTGGCTCCATTGACATTTTGTTCTGTTGTATCTTCAATTGGTTTTCCAGCATCGGGTCTTTCTAGCTTTGATTCAACATCATTGTTTTTTTTATATTTCCCTAGATCTTTATTCTTTTCTTCTGAAGCAATAGGAATATCATCTTTGATTATTTCAGGATCCTTTAACACAAGCAACTGAGGAATGTAATTAATCTTACCATGACTTTCCTCTCTCTCACCAGATCCAAGAGCAGGTATAGCTGAATCTTTTAATGATTTCTCTATTAAAATTACAGATTCTTCAGTATGAAACTGGGTTTCCCCTGGGGCTTCATTTTCCAGTTTGAAGAATCAACTCTTAATACCTTGAGATAGGAGAGAGAAATAGATCCTACAAGAGGATAAAACATGGTTACCAGTATATATTGAGCAAGTTGTATACCCTAAGGATTGTATGAATACTTACTCCTTCGGCGAACGCTACGAATCAATCTCATTGCTCACTTGCATTTTTGTTCAAAAGCATGGGGGGAGATTGAAATAATCCTCTTAGTAGAGGAAACTTGAGGTAATGGTTGAGGATTATATGTTTCGATTACCCCATTCAAGATTCTTTCTCCTCGAGAAATTTCTGGTGACTTGGGAGGATTATTTGTTGCATTTATAGGAGATCCAGCAGGACCGTACTTGGGTGATTTGAGAATTGGTCTGGCTCTTCCATCCCAACAATCAAGTTGCATAATTATATTTTTATCAAGATGAATGATGATAGAAGATAAAGCAGAGTTGATAAAAAAGAAAAAGGGAAATACAATCTCAGTATTACCATAAATATCCCACTCCTCCTCATATTTGATAATTACCCCTTCGCGGACTCCTAAGTCCAGCATATGAGATACTCATTTAGAGGCTGGGATTTGTTCTTCAGATTCCTATAGAAAAGGCTCCATCTCCACAATATACTTCTGTACTCTAGCCAAGTTATTGTAAAGATTGCAATCAGAAGGTTCCTTGATGTCACCGATGTCTGGAATTCGAATACCATGCTAGAGAAATGCCCATACATCCCTAATATCACGAGTTACACTCTCCCAATGATGAATTGATGATGGTCACACAAAATTCAATCTTGTTATGGATCATTGTGGAGGAGATTCAACACCCTCTGATTGGAGAGCTTCTTCAGGCCTCTCTTCCTCATAAAGTTCAATATATCGAATAGGAATATATATTTGATGGTGGAAACTGGATCACCTTGGTGTTGGAGGTTTTCCTAGTTTAGCCCTGGTCTTCTTGGTATACCTCCTACGAAGACATTTTGAAGGCTCTGAATCCTCTAAAACTTTTGTATCATCTCTGGACTTGGACTTCTTACCACAATTTCCATGTGCAACAGTCATTGTATCTACCACTCGATATATTCCTTTTCTCAGAGCCCCTTGGGGATATGAAGAAACCCAAAAAATTTCCTAACTAGCTTACAATCTGATCAATGCATTTGGTTGAGGTAATGTAATTGACAATTTGGATACCTCTAAAGCTGTTAGAATCCGTAATTTTTCTGCTACCATTGGGTGCTTCACATGTCTGACATATGTGGGTGGAAAAGCTATTGATTTTTGGAGACATCTAAACTGACGAGAAAACCTATAGAGGATATAAGCCTCACAGATAATTTCACCATCAATCATAGTTGATAATACGCCATCCCTGAATGCCATCATATAGGATCTCAGCATGTAATTCTTTTCCTTACCATCATCAATAAATGTTCCAGTTGGTAGGTTACCAAAAGGAAAGAATTTGAATTCTTCTGAAAAAATCAATACATTTAGAACCTCATTAGGTCTCATGTTCAGCGGCTTAATACCAGAAACTTTCTGTAAAAATGGGGTGAATCAACCGTTGGGAACCCTGACTGAATTAAACACTGAGTATGAAGAAAAATGCAATGCAATCTAGCTCCACAAAACTTGTAATAGCCCTAAAATACTAAATGGATCTTTCCCATTGTATAAATGCATCAGGAGATGGTAAATTCGTTCTAATACAGGTGTTTCTAGCTCAATATACTTCCCTCTAACAATTTTGCTGCAATGATGAAAGTTCGTGATCTTACACCACCTCCGGATTCACGGACTATAAGCAAATAAACCCTTGGACATATAGAAAGGAAGGAATCTAAGCATACTTTTGCATCTATATCAGGTTTCAGTTTATATCCCCAGTGCTTATACTCTCCTCTTTCCAATTTAGGCCAATATGTTCCTGAACTGCCTCGGTTATATACAGAAGGACAAATAGTAGGACATCCACAGGTTAGACCTTCCTCTATTGTGGGTTCTTAAAAGGATTCCATCCATACTCTAGCATGGATACCCTTTTTTTCCTTTGGTAAATTATTATATATCTTAAACAATTCATAAGCTTTTAATGGTTTTATAGAAGCATTATCCCATGTTGTTTTAGGCTAAATGAATTCATTATACTTTTCCCCATGAATGGGAACTCTAGCTATTTGGTAAATCTCCCCGAGACTAATAAAAACTTCACCATGTGTCTAATAAAACGAATTTGTTTGTGGACTCCATCAGCTCAATAATTCAAGAATGAATTCATTCTTGTAAACATATGTTTTCCCCATACAGATAGCTTCATAAATATGAACATCTGATAACTATTTTCTGAATTCCGCACAAGTCCGATGTACCCAGAATGCCCACATCAACTCGAGTTTTACACCCCCTCCAGAACGAAGGTCCCAATCTCCTTTCCAACCAATTGATCTGTTTGAGAAGCCTGAAAAGTGTAATCATACCAATGTGGTCTCGAATCTACAATAGGATCTTTAATATCGGGAGTGAAACCACTGTGATGAAGGATGAAGCTAATAGGGACTATTTCTTCTTGTATTATAACCCCTCTTGCAATAATATTCATGCAGTTATAGTTAGAGTATTGAAGAAACCAATTCTTTGGAATGTATTTATTAACATATGGAACATGGGCATCTTGAAAAATCCCATTCCCGTTCAGGGGTAAATAATGTCTTTGTGTGTAGTCATGTTGGTACAGAATTAGACCCTTCCATATCCCAGGAAGAGTACTCTCAACAATATCATAATAGTCTGGTCTGATGATCATCATCATTTCATTTTGGTGATCCTTAGCTTCTTCAGTATGAGTCATCAAATGATTCCTTATGTCCGGCAAAAGAATTACCAAATTTCAAGGTCATAATTTTAAAAGAGGAAATCAAGAAATTTGGAAAAAGAAATTGTTCGCGTAGGTCCTTTGATGAGGAATGTCACATAGGTCCTTCAATGAGGTTCGTCACGGAGGTCCTTCGTCAAGGATCCTAGTGCAACATCATTGGTGAAGTACTTTCTCTTAGCTCCATCACGTAATTAAGTTTACCTTTTAAAAAGTCTCAAAGAAATTATGTGAGATCACAACGCAATTAGAGTTGGGAGAACGAGCTACGCAATGAGAGATACTAGTTTTTGTAGAAAGAAAAGATGAAGAAAAAATAATCGTGAAGCATGAGACCTACTTATTGGAAACTGAATACTTATGCGTCTGGACTGCACACACCCTCTCTGTGTCGTCTCTCTGTGAAGCAGTTGTGCGGTCCACCTGTGTATCTGGACTGCGCGCAACCTCTTCACGTCGTAACCCTGTGAAGCTGGTGCGCGGTGAACCTGTGCAGGAAACCTGCGCTGTTCGGAAATTTTCACCTCAGGACTCGGCCCTCTTTGTATGTTTTGGATCCAATCCTGAGGAGGGGATTCTATTGACACTACTTGAGAAAATAACTAAAATGAATATGAAGAGAAATCTGAATCTTTCAGATTCCAAAGCAAGGTTTGAAAAGTACAAAAGGAACCGATCTGCACGGCCGATCTACGCAGAAAACCTGCGCGACCGACCCACACGGAGGACCTCCAGGGCAGAGATATATGCCTGATGATTGAGTATGCATATCCACTATTGACTTATGTGGTGGAGCGGCGCGTCTGACCTCCTTGGATTACCTCTGCACCGGATAATGCTCAGTTCCCCCTTTGCAAAGCACCTACATGGTGAAGCGGTGCGAAAAACCTGTGCGGGTTACATTTCTTTGACCATGCCCATTCATGCCTATAAATAAAGAATTTGGGCTCCCCATCTCTAGACTGGAAAAAAACGTGAAACTCTCTAAATATTCCATTGCGTAGCTCTTTCACCCAGACCTCTCAAATTGTCTCAAGTAGATCACTAAATCATGAGATAAGAGATAATTAAATGGGATAGGCATGTTTTGAAGCTCTTAACATTCTTCAGTCATCATCCATACCTGTGTGGTATATCTGTGCTCCATACCTACGTGGTATACCTATGCAGTAGACTTGCACAGGCGACTAGCGCACCATACCTGCGTAATACTGCAATGTGGGGTTCCTATGCGGCATACTTGCATGAGGGACCTACACGACCAACACAAATACCCTTTTTTAAAAGCCATTCATGGCAGGGTATCCCCTTCCTTGGTTCCCTTACCTGAAAGGGTCTAAGTTGAAGCCTCCACCAAATCCTCCTGACTTCTCAAACCATTGGGTAAGGCACATCAGTGTGTCTCCTATTTGGGTTTCTATTTCCACAGTCAGAGGTTTCCCACATTTGTTTCACAATGGGGTTAGGATCAATGGGATGTTTTTGGGTTTGTATATCCACAATCACATGGACTTTTTTCCCAGAAATAGTGTTGGGATGTTCTCAGTTTGGAGGAGGCTTGGTTACTGGCCTCTCCCTTTTCAAAGAGTCTACCCGAAACCTTAGGTCTCTGTGAGAGAAGGTACACTGCGCACTTTCTATTCTGTGCAAGCATAAAAGAAGTCTCCCTCACCTACCAGAACCAATCTCACTGGGCAACCATACTGGTATAATCCCCTCACCTTCACCCCTTTATCCTTACATTGGACCCTTGTCCAATGTAAATAGATTAGAGGGAAGGCTTGTCGCCTCACCCTCTTCCATGGTCGACGCAACCTCTTCCATCATCATGGAGGAAAAATTTTGAAGTGTGAAGTGTAATTGTTGAATCTTTCACATCCTCTTGTTTCTCACACCGGGAATGACTCACATGGGCTTAGAGATACATGACAGTTAAAACATGTGAACAAAACACTCATCGAATGAACTATGAGAACTAGGATTCCTGTTTAAATCAGGTTACGTAGGAATCTCTTTCTGAGCGCGAGCTCACAGGATATCCTGCTCAAGAATCTAACCCTAAATTCCCCCAATTTGGGCATCCTCATTAGGAAATAATCCCCAAATTCAATCCTCAAAATGTCAAGGCATCCTTTTCGAGAAGTAAGCCCAAACTCATCTATCTCTGAGGACCATACTCTCCTATGATATTTATCGAACTACGTGGGCTTTGATTCCCATCCATATGAGATACGTAGGAAGCCTCCTTGAGGATCAAACTGAATATTTCAAATCAACCCTATTCTCTTTGAGACATATTCCTAACAATGTATGATCTTATGTGGAAACCCATATCCCTTCCATGTTCCTTGGGATGCTTCAGCATAAGTCCCACACTAAGTTTCTACTAAGCACCTTCCCCCTAGAGGTCCTTATCACATGACCTTAAAAGGTATGATGTGTCCTATTAAGCAGCACAAAACTATGAGAGTTCTTATTCCTTTCACAAGGATTCATAGGTAGCTCATTTTATGAGCATGATCCAAATATTAAAACAAACCTTCGTCTCCATGGATGACTATAAATTCTAGAGTGCCTCATTGAGTGGCTAAAAAACCAGTATCATCATAACGATGATTAAAAGAATCTCTAATTGGTATACTAGAGGATACCATTGATGGAAAACCTTTAATGCTTAAATATTTTTCCATTGATGAAGAACCTTGAATGCATACTGATGATTCTAAATTTACACATGCTAATAAGTGATTGAAAATTATAAGGGATACTTATGATATACTTGGTTAATTAATAAGGATTCATGAAAATATTTTACTTTTACAAAGAGAGTCGCAGAGTAGTCAATAATTCCCCCAAAAAGGTTTTGATGAGTTTGGTCTCCCATCCTATTGACGAACGAACGTTCTTAAGTTTTGTAATGATCAAAACATAACTTCTGCCTTTGGAAAGCAGGACCTATTTGGATAAAGAACTGTTGTAAGTTTCCGGTTCCATTAATAAATCCAATTCAAACCGCTTATAAATAGGTATTCTTAAATCTAGAACACATGCTTAAAGGATCTATGAAAAAATCCTTAAACTATAAAACATATTTCTTTTTATGCTTAGTCATCAATCACTTTTCCATTATTTTTAGATATCATATATTTAATTCATCAATATGTGATGATATATATGATTGAACATCATCTAGGTTGTTCAAAATGTATAAATGTCACTTTATCAATTCATCATGTGGAATTAACTTTAACTTTAATCCTCAAATACATATACCCTCACTATCAACTGTCAAATGTCGAGATATAGGTAGACCAATATGCTTCACTTCGTAAAAATAAGCAGTGTAGAACACAATAACCTCTTTAGATACATATTTTTGAACAATAGAATCCCCTGGTCGATAAGGATTTTTAACATATCCCTTTAAAGTTTAATATAACATTCAAAAGGAAACATACAATGTAAATAAATAGACCCAAATATTCTTATCTCACGTACCAAATGAATCACTAGATGAACCATTATATAAAAAAAGTAGGTGGAAAATAGATTTCTAGTTGACAAAGTATAAGAGAAACTTCTTTCTCTAACATATCTATCAAATTTGGATCAACAAATTTGATAGAAATGGATTGGGAAAATTTTCATAACTAGATGATAGTCTTTCTAACATTTGATGAAAATTTACCATGTAGTGAAACTAGTAGAATTTGTTTCTTCAATACATGATAGTCATGATATTTTATACCTAATAATTTTCAATCCTTTAATGACACAAAATCATCACATTTGAATAATATCCACTGGGTACTTTTATACAATACATAAACTAAAAAAAATCAACTTCTCACTCTATCTTAATGTGTGACAAGCCTAAGGTAAATATGTTCTATTTCCTTTCATAGTTGGAGCTAACTATAAATTTATTCCCTTTTCTATAAATTCCAATCTAGAAATCAATTAATATTATATCTTTCCTTTTTTTTTCTAATAATGTTCCAATCAAACAAGCACATATATTTTTCTCAACATGCATAACATAAATGTTATGTTTTATCTCTAAAAATATCCAATAAGGTAGTTAAAAAAATTGAATGTTTCTTCAAGATATTTTTTGAAGACCCAAACTACTTTTCTTTCCAAATGTTGACTCAATATTTTTCACCCTTCCATAATATTATTCAACTATAAATGGTTGTGGTGGAAGATTGTTTTACTGTAAACTATTAAATTTTATTTTCAATCTAAGATAAGGATGATCAATTCGAAAAAAATCATTAATGCCTTGTATTTATTCCTTTATTAAATTGATAATATGAAGTCTCTTCTTCTAAAATTGGACATGATTTATGTCCCTTAACACTGTATCCAAATAAGTTCACATATGCTAGAAAGTCATTTACAGTAAAAATTATCATATAATGCCAAATAAAATACTCTATTTTATATGCATAAAAACATTAACACATTTTTCCAATAAAAGATTAAAATAATCAAAAAATCGAGAAAGCTACACATCAATATCGTTTCGAGGCTGTTTTGGTTATAAATCATCAAACTCATCATAACATATTTTTTATTCATACATAACTATGTGGATAAGTTGTAAACTATCAACAAAACAAGCCATGAACTATATTGTCTACTTAGGATTTTATATGGATCCATTTTATCTATACGCACTCCAATTCTAAGATTTCTAACTTCCCTTCCATAATTAGGATATTTTTTAACAATACTCTTCCATTGTGATGAGTTAGCAGGGTAATGTAATTTACCATTAAATATGCATTCATATGAATTCCATATTATTCTTTTTCATCAATTTAATTTGAAAATATATGCTTTAAATAATGAATTTTTGGAAGGTACCACATTTTTTTTGTAGGAGATTTGATTTCGTTACCTGAGAATGAATCAGATTTAGTTTATTGGAATTATATGAAGGTATTATTGAATGAAATTATTTGATTTATAATGAGGATATATTCCATTACATGAGAATGAATCTGAATTTAATTTTTCATATATTTTATACCATGATGTTCAACATGTATGAAATTTTGATGAAAAATCATATTCATTTATATACAATAAACAATCATTAGGGACATCATGTATATTTGTATACCCCAAAACCATTGGGAATTATATTTTATTTGCATTATAATTGAAATCTATAAGTCTATTGCCTTCAGTAAGTAGCTCTTTTAAATGTTCAAGTATGTTACAGAAACATTTATCACTACAACCATTTATTTATTTCAATTTAACCAATCACAAAAATAGATGATAACACTGTATATTTACTACAACCTAGGAATAATGGTTTTTCAGAATCTTCATGAAATCATTCAATAGTTTCTGTTTTTTCTATTGTTTCAACACCTAAATCATGAATTAATTCTTCAATATGATCCTCTATCACATAATGAATATAGTCATCAACATTATATGTTGAATTTAATGTTATTCACCATACTAGATATAATGTGTATGATTGAGGATAAAACCATAAAAAATGAGATATTCCTTGATTTCTCTATAATTTAACATTCTCATATTCAGACACATCACACATGGACGAAAAATCAAATCTATGTTTTAAATATTTCGTTTAGAAAATTACAATAATTTATCAACTCCTTTTTCATATTCAGTTGTGGTTCTTCATAAATTTATCCAATTATAATCCATTCAATACCAAAAATAATAATATAATCATTAATATATTAAAACATTCAAACAGCTAAATATATATATATATATATTATTTTTGAACATAAAAACATGCAATATAATAATACTACCTTTATTTTATATCAAGTTCATTATTTACTGTAATTTTATTTTCAAAACAAAGGTGAAAAGGTGTAATTTAATCAACAATAATTCAACATTAATCATAGAAAATTCAAATCAAAATGTCCCATACCCTCATTCCCTTAGCCTAATATTAATTTATTTTTAATATTATAAATTATTATAAAACACATGCCAAAAAATCATAACATGTATTAATTCTCTATTACATTCTTTCAAATTCAAATAAATTCATTCGTCCTCTTTGTAAAATATAATTTCTTTCATTTAATCCAAAACTACCCCATTGGGTAGATAATTCAATATTTCTATCACACAACCATTATTCAATTCATACAACATAAATGATAAATATTAATTTATCATTCAAGCTCTCTTCAAACCATTTATAAAATTTTCAACTTATTTTAAATTCATAGTTCATACAGTTCTCATATGAAAAACCCTCACTCCAAAATTTCAATAATTATAATTAATTTCCTAATTTAATGTATTTATATATAAATCCATTTGTAATACTAAATTTCAGAATCACACATAACATGCATATTACTAATATAAAATAAATTAAATAATTTAAAGTATATGATTGAAATTGCCGACCATTCAAACAATTATAAATCTATGATTGGAATGGTCACCAATTTACAACTAAGTTAATAAAAATAAATAATTTTATCAGACTAAATTAGCGAATAAGAAATGTAATAAAATAAACTCTTTTTAAAACAACATTAATAATTGAAAATCAGTTTCATAAAAAAATAGACCAATAATTCCAAATTCAAACTAAATAACAACAAATTTATTTCATAAAATTAAAAAATAACTTATAATATTTTCTTATGAATATGATAAATTTATCTACAATCTGAATTTTCTCTTTCGAATTCTTTTAAGTAATAAAAACATCAAGATCTATGAAAAACTGTTGTATATATGAACGAAAATCATTAATGAAAAAAATAAAACATGATACATGTGTGGCTATGAACATGTTTTGGGACACAAAATACAAAAATAATGAAGAAAAAAAGATAGAGGATGAATGAATGAGAACTAATGATCATGAAATTAAGCTAAAAATGGAAAAAATCAATGATAATGAGTTATTGAGGTGGTTCTGGTTCTTGTCGGCACCATCGCGAGTTGGGAGAGATAAAGAAAATGATTGAAATAGATTAGGGTGGATTGGGTGGCTGTAAGTGCCATCGCGAGTTGGGAGAGATGAAGAAAACGATCGAAATGGTTCAGGTTTTTGAGTGGACGAATTCTTGGGTAATTTTTTTAAAATATTTTTTAGCTTCAGTTATCTAAAAATTTAGACAAAAACATTTGTTTTTGTTTTGGATGTCGGCTATAACATAAACCGATGCTGAAATATTTTTTTTACTATTTTTCAACATTGGTATATTATAAAAACGATGCCAATTTTTTTTTTTGAGTTTTTGGAATCAGTTTGTGGTAAAACATAAGACAAAAAGGCAGTGTTTTTATGTTTTTGGTGTCGGCTTCAATAAAAACTGACCCTAAAAACTCTTTTAACTATTTTCCATCAGTTTCATAGAAACCGACATAAAAACCATGATGTTGAATCCCCAATTTCAACTAGTGTAAGGTTTATATCAATGTATCATTTCATGAAATAACTCAAGGGCTAGCTTTCCCATATTTGGATAACGTAGAACACTCCACTAAATGGGATCTAGCATGGGTACCAGTTCTATGAGCTACTGGGACCTCTCTAGAACATGCACCCAATGTTGGAGAGGGTTCTTGAGAAGGGTAGAACATTACATATGGCATATAAAACTTCTACATTTTATTAGATCATGTAAATAGTTGACCTTTTCTTCTCTATAGAGAAACAAATTTTTTTTGCGTTGGATCAGTATTTTCTATCAATGTTAATCCCCTTACTTTGATTTCATTTCTAGAAAAAACTGGGAAATACATCATTGTTTAATTGTAGGTGATTATCACATCAAAATAACTCATCCTAATCTCATTAAAATAGTCATTAACATTTGACGAATAGATGTAGGGATTTTTTTACATTAAAAGTATTACTAGTATCTAGGATGAGAGATGTCGACTTTCCTTACAAATGAAGATTAAAATCACGCTATAGGTGGCCCAAAAAATTATTATGAACAAAAAATTTACTAGGAATAAAGAATCACTAATTAAAGTAATATAAACTCTTCACCCACCTCAATCCATACAGATTCATCTGAAGGCTCAAATACCTCTACTTCCACAAAATATTTTATGATCAATGGGGTGACATTGGGATCTCAAATGATCATAAAAATATAACAATATTTTTAAAATATTAACCACCATTTGGAGTGTATATAGATTTTGGAAGAGTATGGGTAGACCAAGAAAACTAACCTAGTTTTCTATAGAAGTGGGGTTTCACTTTCAATTGAAATCATAGTCCTATCTGAAAAGGAAGAGTTAAATGCTTTCACATGAATATGGGCCCTTGGGCCAAGTGTAGGTGAGGTTATCTGCACTGGAGATGCAACTAAGAAAATTATAGGTACCTAGTAACCCAATAATGGATTTATCCTTCATTTCCTAAGTATAGTTGCAAAATATGTAAAATATATTGAGTGTTGGGTGCCTTGTATAGAAATAACCCACAAGGGAGAACTCATGGAGAGAAAACACATTAGAGAACTCCTTCAGGGTTAGAGAAATATTTGAGGACCTAAGGTGAACAGAGAAACCATTTGGCCTAAGATGAATATTGGAGAATTCTGTTAGACTTATGGGTTTGTTAAAGGGGGGGGGGAATACTGGATAATCATTCCCCCTTTGTAAATAAAGGATAATGGGTGGTGCGATCATCGCCGCCACCCACAATGGATCATCACCTCCCATTAGGGTTCCATTCAAGGTCACACTATTTGGATTCATGTGAGTAAGAAGACCTCAATTAATTAAAGAAAAACATATAGAAACAAATTTTAATTCTTCCACTTCCCTTTTAAATCTTATAAAAATTTATTAAGGCCATTATAAGGTTTTAAGAAACACTATGTGAACGATTGAGAAAAACTAATTTGAACTATATTTTAAAATTAAAAAACACATTAATTAAAATGAATATTATGTAAAAATTGATTTTAATTTCTAATAAACATTATAAAAACATTAAATTATCATTTAACAATCAAATATAATAAATTTAAACACACCTTATATCATGATTAAAACATTTGAAGGCGTAATGCAAGGGGTTCCTACCTTGAATCATCGGAACCAAGTTTTTTACATCAAGAATGGTGACATACTACCACTAGGAGGAAATAGTGATCCTTATAGATAGAAATTGAACAAAAAAGTAATAAAATACCCAATTAGAATTGATATAAGGTCTTATTTAGGTCATTGATTCCATTATAGGGAAAGAACAAGGGTGGAAAGGGAATGAAAAAAAGCTAATAGAGGGTTATAGAGGGATTAACATAATAATATGAGTAGAAAACTAAAATAAATCCCTCAAAATTACCATTGGAGGAAGATGAAAATATGGGGTAGATCCCATTGGGATTTAAAAACTGAGTGGGATAGGAAATGAAGGTTTAAGATTTAAAATAAAGGAGTGGTAGAAGAGAAAATTCACACTTTTAAAACAAGGGAAAACTGTATGATTTGGGAACATGGTTTTCTAAATAATGCATAACCATACATGGATCACTAGAATCGAAATAAACCATTCTCAGTTTATCCAAATAGCTTAGGATACCATTTTATGTGGCTTTGTTATATTTTTTAGGTCATCCGCACGGTTGTTCCATAGTTAGTACAACATGTTCTAGATAACACTGGGCCTTGGACTAAAAAAAAAAACAAAATTTTCATAGAGAAGTAGCATGAAATGAATAATGAAAATCATATAATAAAAAATTTTAATTGTTAGTGATGTTTGAGGGGTAGAAGTTCACTCCACCTTGGCACTTTCTATCCTTATAAATTCACCAAATCCGAAAACGATGAAAACAATACAGGGGATCTAACAAAAAGAGAAAGACAAAATTATAAATAAAACCATATAAAAACTATAAAATAAAACTATATCCAATATATGACTCACAAATAATATATCAATTAAAAATATTCTAATACAGATACCCACAGTGGGTTTCCACAGTACTTAGAAACCCATTATTGTGGTGGATTAAGAAGATAAGGGTATTCCCATAGGATTACTATGGGGAACAACCCAAGATTACAACCAAAAAATAACTCAAATATATATCCGGAAAAATTCATCCACTTAATCCAAAAACCATATACAAATCTCTGTAATTATATGAAACCTCAAAACTCACAAATGAAACCATGAATCAATGACCAGTAACATCGAAGGTCAAGTAAGACTGAAAGAAGAGGAAGTGAGTAAGGAATGTGAGTAAGTGAGTAGGGTAAGGACTATCATGTTACATAATGAAAATGGAAGAGAAAGTGAGAAAGTAATGTTTCCAAAAACCTATTAAAATATCCTTGAAATAAAACACAACAGGAATACACCCTAAAACCAGAATTCTAAATGTATGCTTTGTCATGTCACCCACAAAAATCCTTCCAACTTTGACAAAAAGGGAAGATACATAACCCACAATCATACCTCATCAAAGTTTTGTGGGCTCTAATCATGTGGCATGGAATATGTGAATGGTAACCTAGAACATTATGAATATAATAGTGATCATGGTGATTCCAAATAGAATAAATTTAACACAAACCATTGTGTACACGTGACTGCCTCTACATCAGTCCTAGTTACTCAGTGCACACTCCCATGGACTGTCCCCTACTCAACAAGACTGGAAAGAATATTACTATAACCCAAAACACATAAAACCCTCAAAGGACCTATCTATATCAAAAGGGCATGATCCAAACCAAAAATCATCACATCCATGAGTTCTCAGTCATAAAGGAACCTAAATAAAAATTAAGGAGTCTAAATAGAATCTGGGATGCAAGGAAAGAACACTCAAAAAAGGTTCTCTATTATAAATCATTGTTATTTCAAACAAAAATGGAGTGTAACCAATAATTCTTATTCGAGAAACATTAGAAACATTAAGAAATACGAGTTTCCATTTCCAAATCACAATGTGTATAACATCCCTAGAAATGTAGCCAATGGTTATGAATGGGGTGGGAGGGGAATATGAGGGATCTTCCAAACAAGAAGGTTTGTTCAACCACACCACTCAGTGCCTCAATCAAGTCCTATGTAACGTCCTGGTACTATGTTCCTCCAAAAGGTTCCCACTACCTGTTTGTTCACATGTCCTTAAGAACATTTCCCGAATGCCAGAGGCTTCTGACTCATGGCGACGACCATGGGTGTGATAGTGGGGAAACTATGCCATCACTAGCTAAGTAACATAGCGGAATAACAATAATATATAATACTAGAAGAAGTAATACCATACTATAAGTAAATAGAAGATGATTTAAAGTAAATAAACAACTTGAGAACATATATAACTGATTCATGACACATATGTCTAGGAAAGAATCCAAACATGTCACAATGCTAGAAATACAGTAATAAACCAAAGTAAGAAAGAAAATAAGTAAACTCTAGCATCTTCTCAAGTCTCATCTTGGTTCCATGCTCTCCAGATCCACAACTATCAAGTACCTGATGTAGTAGGGAACTTTCCCTTATCTATACGGGCAACCATATAATCTATTTGGGCCCAAAAGCATGACCCAAACAAGGTCCAAGAGGAATCCCAGTAGGCAACCACCAAAAGATCTATTCCTAACTATCATTGAATATATATAGTAGGAAAAATGAAAAATGAAGTAATAAACAAGGAAGTACTCAAAATTAAATAGTCTTATAGTTGAAAACTACATTCATTTACATTTATGAATTATTCAACCAATCATTCACAAGAAACCATCTGGGAAAGTTCTCAGAGTCTAAACCCTATGGTTTCATAATGAAAATGAATCTATGAGGAAGCACTCAATTTTCATTCCCCTTATGTTCTCGTAATGGTATACAATAAACACTCATAGGGAGCACTCATCGTACATCCCCCTATGGTATTGCAATGTAAAAAGTATAACAGACACTCTGGGGAAGCCCCCAACGTCAATTCCCCCTATGGTCTAACTACACCTGGTTCTCATAGCCCTGTGTAATACAGTCGTGTAGAAACAATATCCAGCATTCAAAGTAATCTCATCTACTATAAGGATAATTATCTACAAAGCATATCACAAGCATGTCGTATAATATCAACTCCATTTGAACAGTACTAACCATAGAAACAATACAGCCTAACAGGCAATTCTATACCCAAAGGCCAATATCAAAAAAAACATGATAAAATACATCCATAAACAACATATTAACCCTAAATCATAAACAAAACCCTTTCTCAATAAAACAAAACATAGAAGGCATCACCTAGGGTTAAATATATAAAACACCCAATACCCTAAACTAGGGTATTCGTTTTACCGTATAATCCAAATACAATTATAGAAAGGAACAAAACACATCACCAATCATTATACGATTGATATAGTTTAACCTCAGCATTTTAATTGACCTAGAACATCGTAGATCTACAAAAACATCAAAAAACTCAACATTGAATATCTCACAAAAGAAGAGAAATATGTATGAGAGGCTCTAGAAGAAGGAAGAACTCACCAAGAGAATTCCAACACAACTGTCAGTGTTTGATTTGGAGAACAGATGAAGGATCGAAGGCTCTGAGTAGAATCATCGCTCTCAGCCACTTATGGACAAGACGGGGTCAGAAGAAGACATTTCTGGGAATTAGACGCAACCCCGACCCGATTTAACAAATAAAAAGAAAATGTACACAGCGTGATCATTTGATGCACATGCCGTGTACATACCTTAATTGGCTCCTTCATTAAGAGGTCTCTAGGTCACCCCACATGTCCTTGTACTAGCCATTACATGGCATGTACTCCCAAGTACACGGCGTGTACTCAAAAATTTTCCAAATTCTACCATTTTCTCCAAAACACCCGAAATCAAGATCCATACCTGAAATTAAGATCCGGGTTCTTAAAAAATTCCTCTCCTAAAAATATTCATCCCCTAATTTCCCTAATGTGGAGGCATAGTAGAAGAATCCTCAAACATATCTGAACATTGTGATCGCACATCGATCTCCCTTTCCCAGGTCTTGTCCTGCACTCGCTTGTGCTACTACAACACCCGTACTAGAGGAACAGACCAGTCACAGAGAACCTTCGTATTGCGATCAAAACTCTGGATAGGATCTCCTCTAATGATATGTCCACCTCTAACTCAACCTCATTAGGATGAAAAACATGAGACAGTTCGGATAAGTAACACCATAGTTGATAAATGAGGAAGACGTCGTGCAATGCCCGGTACTTATGAGGTAACTGCAATCGATATGCAACTGGACCGACTCTCGAAAAAAACCTCAAATGGCCCAACATATCTGAGTGAAATTTGTACCTTTCTCCTAATCAACATGTCTCCCATCATCAATGTGAAATGTAGGAAAACTTGATCTCTGACCTTGAACTTCACAGGTCTTTTTCATCAATCAGCATAATACATCTGTCATGATCATGTATTAGCCATCATCCTCTGAATCAACTCCACCTGCTCTGTGGTCTCCTAGACATGATAAAGTCCCAATATAGATTCCTCTCCTGCTTCCAGCCAACATAGGGGTTATCAGCATGGCCTACCATACAAATACCCATAAGGTGCCATCTGAATTGTCGCCTGAAAACTATTATTGTAGGAAAACTCCACAAGAGGTATGTGCTTCTCAAAAGAGCCTCCAAAAACTAGGATTTCTGCTCGAATCATGTCCTCCAACACATGAATCGTACACTCGTACTAGAAATCTATCAGGGAATGGTAATTTTTACTCAGAATTACCTATGTACCCAAATCCCTCTCCAGACCCTTCTGTTGTACCTCTCGTATCCCCTCGTGGTTTAATTTTCATGATCACAATCACTTTCTTTTTTGTCTAACCTTGTTTTTGAGTGTTGTGGATGATAGGCAAAAGATTGCCAAAGGAATGGCCCAAGAATGGACAAGAAGTGGACTGAAATTCAGTCCACCGGCCAACCGGTGTGATAGCACCGGCCAGCCGGTGGACCTGGCAGAGGCATTGCCCACTGCCAGGCTCCACCGGTCAGCCGGTGGCTTGACCACCGGCCAGCCGGTGGCATCCATCCCAAATAGTGTTTGCTACTGTCTTGCCACCGGCCAGCCGGTGGCTCCTCCACCGGTCAGCCGGTGGAGCCTGGACCAAGACTCTTCTTCTCTGCCAAGGCACCGGCCAGCCGGTGGCCCTGTACCGGCCAGCCGGTAGCCCAGTCAAACTAGCCGTTGGGGCTTTGACCAGGCTGCTCCACTTGCCTCCCAACGGCTCCGAAAGCCTTTCCAACGGCTCCAAAGGCCTCCGACGGCCATATGAGGGTTCCCCCTCTATAAATAAAGGACCTTGAAGCCCCGGAACAATAGCCGGACCATAATCAAGCATTGTGAAGCCAACGAACACAATTCTCCTCATTTGGAAAACCTCTGGCGGATTGCTCCAAGGGAACCACAACTTCTCCAATCCAATTCCACATCCAAGGAGCACCACCATAGAAGCTTGGGAGTGCACGTCTTCATCTCCATCCAATCAAAGGCACCCAAGGCTTCTCAAAATACGGTTTTTTCTGTTTTATTTATTTTGAGCTTAAATTTGGGTTTGTGCCTACAAACCCCAAACCCTTTTCTCATCCCCCTTTCTTTTGGGTTTCACACCACCATTAAGGTGTGAAGAGGTTAGTCAAGCCTTTCCTTTTAAAAGGCTTGAGTTTTCGGTGAGCTAGCCTTCACCCGTTAAAAAGGCTAGTGGGTTCTTGCTAAACCATCAAAAGCAAGTGGGTTCTTGCTAAACCATTTCAAAAGCAAGCTGTAATAGGTCCTAGTGCTACCTCAAAGCCTAGTGGGTTTCTTGCTAAAACCATTGAAAAGCAAGCGGTAGGAATCTCTCAACGGTTGAGTTGGGAGCGGAGACGTAGGCCGGGTTTTGGCCGAACTCCGTTAACAATTTCTTGTGTGATTGCCTCTTTATTTCCGCTGCATTATTTACTTTGATTTTAATTTGTTAATCTTTTTTTTAAAAGGCAATTCACCCCCCTCTTGCCATCTTTCCATGTTTCTTCCAACCCAACAATTGGTATCAGAGGAAGTATTTGAATAATTCCCTAACCGGTTTCAAATTAAAGATCCTTTTTGATGGCATCCACTTCTTTCTCCCCCGAAGGATTTTCATTGGGTCTTGCTCAATTTTTTGATGGGACCGACTACACTTATTGGAAAACCCGCATGACCACTTTTCTTAGAAGTATAGGATATCCCATTTACAAAATAGTCATGCAAGGTTACACTTTGTCTACCCCCGACGAATCCAAATGGACCCCCGCCGATATTAGAAACTTTGAGCTTGATGGCAAAGCCATGAACGCTCTACATTGCGGCCTTGACCGAAATGAGTTCAACCGAGTTTCCACTTGCACCTCATCTCATGAGATTTGGAAACTATTGGAAGTGACCCATGAGGGCACTAACAAAGTTAAGGATACTCGGTTAGACATGTATAGACAAGATTTTGAAAGCTTTACTATGCATCCTTCCGAATCTATTACCGATATGTTTACACGCTTCACTGACATTTGTAATGGAAGGAAATCTCTTGGTGATGATGTTTCAGCCGAGACAATGGTCAAGAAGATCTTATGGGTCCTTCCGAGCTCATGGGCACCTAAAGTGACGGCAATCCAAGAAGCTAAGGATGTCAAAAATATGCCGGTCGAAGAGCTCATCGGATCCCTAATGACGTACGAGATCACGATGCGGAGGCAAGCTCAAAAGGAGGGCACACCAATCAAGACATCAAAGAACATTGCCCTAAAGGTACAAAAAGAAGTAAGCTCCTCCTCATCCTCATCTTCCTCATCTACTTCATCATCAAGCGGCGACTCGGAAATGGAGAATCTCGCCCGCCAAATGCAAAAATTCATGAAGAAGCACAAGAAGAAGAAGAAATCTCGCAAGGCGTGAAAGCAAGAACCCACCGCAAGATCCGAGCCCAAGGTAAAATGCTACGGGTGCGGCCAAAAAGGGAATTACAAGCCCGATTGCCCACTCAACAAAAAACGGGCCACGCAAAAGGAAAAAGGAAAGAAAAAGGTCCTCAAGGTGACATGGAGTGACACCTCCTCATCATCCTCCTCCTCCTCCTCCTCGAGCGACCAAGGTACAAAATGTCTAATGGCATTTCACGAGGTAACTTCTTCCGATTCCTCTTCCTCATGTTCTTCAAATTCAAATTCTTTAAATCATCTTTCTTATGAGGATCTCCAATACGCTAGAGATCGATTGGAGGAAGGTTTTCACGAACTTTCTTCCAAATTTGTTGCTTTGAAAAAGAATTTCAAAAAACTCTCCTCTGAAAAAGAACAACTTCTCAAAGAGAAGGAGGAGATGTCCCTCAAAATCCAAAATTTCCCAAATGTTGATTCCATGGAATCAACCATCAAAGACCTAAGGGAGACCCTAGCTAAGTTCACCCAAGGGGAACAAAATTTGAACAATTTGCTTGGTTCCCAACGAATTTCAAGAACCACCCAAGGGCTAGGATATACCAATATAGCTTCCTCCTCCCATGCACCCACTGTTTTTGTAAGGGGGAGCTCTAGTTTTAAATTTTGTAATTATTGTAAGAAAACTGGGCACCTTATTTATGAATGTAATTGTAAAAACGCCCGGTATGGTCAACCCAAAAGTATTTACTTTTCCGACGAATTTTATAGGAGAAGACCCGCCATGAAACAAATTTGGATTGAAAAATCCCTTTTGGCGAGTCTCTCCGGGCCAAAAATAGTTTCGTTTCCCCGTTGATCTTTTGTTTTATTTAGGGGGAGAAATTTTCTTAAATTCAAAAATCTCTTTCAATTTTTTTTTTCAATTTAAATTATCAATTCTTTTTGATTCAAAACTCTCAATTTCAAAAATTTCATTTGGTTTCAAATTTCAAATTTCAATTTATTTTTGATTCAAAACTTTCAATTTAAACTGTTATTCAAATTTTCATTTCAATTTCAAAAATCTCAATTGATATTTCAATTCTCATATCTAGTTTTTCAATCCCTCTCCCCGGTGATTTATTGATTTTATTTAGGGGGATTTAGGTTTTTTTAAGCCTTTGTTTTCATTTAATTCAAACTTCCAATTTCAACACTTGGAATCAATTTCTTCAATTCAAAATTTTCTATTCAATTTTTCTTTTCAAACATTCAATTCAAACTTTGATTCAAAACTTTCAATTCAAATCTCAAAAATTTCAATTGGTTTAAAATCTCCATCTTGTTTTTCAAACTTGTTTCCCTCAATCAAGTTTTATGCCCCGTGCTATTTTGATAATCACAAAGGGGGAGAAATTCTTGATTGATTGGGGGAAAAATCTTTTAAAGCATGCCTCTCATTTTATGTCTTTTACATTGTTTGTTTCGGTGATTGTGATCATCAAAATAGGGGGAGATTGTTGTACCTCTCGTATCCCCTCGTGGTTTAATTTTCATGATCACAATCACTTTCTTTTTTGTATAACCTTATTTTCGAGTGTTGTGGATGATAGACAAAAGATTGCCAAAGGAATGGCCCAAGAATGGACAAGAAGTGGACTGAAATTCAGTCCACCGGCCAACCGGTGTGATAGCACCGGCCAGCCGGTGGACCTGGCAGAGGCATTGCCCACTGCCAGGCTCCACCGGTCAGCCGGTGGCTTGACCACCGGCCAGCCGGTGGCATCCAGCCCAAATAGTGTTTGCTACTGTCTTGCCACTGGCCAGCCGGTGGCTCCTCCACCGGTCAGCCGGTGGAGCATGGACCAAGACTCTTCTTCTCTGCCAAGGCACCGGCCAGCCGGTGGCCCTGTACCGGCCAGCCGGTAGCCCAGTCAAACTAGCTGTTGGGGCTTTGACCAGGCTGCTCCACTTGCCTCCCAACGGCTCCGAAAGCCTTTCCAACGGCTCCAAAGGCCTCCAACGGCCATATGAGGGTTCCCCCTCTATAAATAAAGGACATTGAAGCCCCAGAACAATAGCCGGACCATAATCAAGCATTGTGAAGCCAACGAACACAATTCTCCTCATTTGGCAAACCTCCGGCGGATTGCTCCAAGGGAACCACAACTGCTCCAATCCAATTCCACATCCAAGGAGCACCACCATAGAAGCTTGGGAGTGCACGTCTTCATCTCCATCCAATCAAAGGCGCCCAAGGCTTCTCAAAATACGGTTTTTCGTGTTTTATTTATTTTGAGCTTAAATTTGGGTTTGTGCCTACAAACCCCAAACCCTTTTCTCATCCCCCTTTCTTTTGGGTTTCACACCACCATTAAGGTGTGAAGAGGTTAGTCAAGCCTTTCCTTTTAAAAGTCTTGAGTTTTCGGTGAGCTATCCTTCACCCGTTAAAAAGGCTAGTGGGTTCTTGCTAAACCATCAAAAGCAAGTGGGTTCTTGCTAAACCATTTCAAAAGAAAGCTGTAATAGGTCCTAGTGCTACCTCAAAGCCTAGTGGGTTTCTTGCTAAAACCATTGAAAAGCAAGTGGTATGAATCTCTCAACGGTTGAGTTGGGAGCGGAGACGTAGGCCGGGTTTTGGCCGAACTCCGTTAACAATTTCTTGTGTGATTGCCTCTTTATTTCCGCTGCATTATTTACTTTGATTTTAATTTGTTAATCTTTTTTTTAAAAGGCAATTCACCCCCCTCTTGCCATATTTCTGTGTTTCTTCCATGCCTCTCATTTTAAGTCTTTTACATTGTTTGTTTCGGTGATTGTGATCATCAAAATAGGGGGAGATTGTTGTACCTCTCGTATCCCCTCGTGGTTTAATTTTCATGATCACAATCACTTTCTTTTTTGTCTAACCTTGTTTTTGAGTGTTGTGGATGATAGGCAAAAGATTGCCAAAGGAATGGCCCAAGAATGGACAAGAAGTGGACTGAAATTCAGTCCACCGGCCAACCGGTGTGATAGCACCGGCCAGCCGGTGGACCTGGCAGAGGCATTGCCCACTGCCAGGCTCCACCGGTCAGCCGGTGGCTTGACCACCGGCCAGCCGGTGGCATCCAGCCCAAATAGTGTTTGCTACTGTCTTGCCACCGGCCAGCCGGTGGCTCCTCCACCGGTCAGCCGGTGGAGCCTGGACCAAGACTCTTCTTCTCTGCTAAGGCACCGGCCAGCCGGTGGCCCTGTACTGGCCAGCCGGTAGCCCAGTCAAACTAGCCGTTGGAGCTTTGACCAGGCTGCTCCACTTGCCTCCCAACGGCTCCGAAAGCCTTTCCAACGGCTCCAAAGGCCTCCAACGGCCATATGAGGGTTCCCCCTCTATAAATAAAGGACCTTGAAGCCCCGGAACAATAGCCGGACCATAATCAAGCATTGTGAAGCCAACGAACACAATTCTCCTCATTTGGCAAACCTCCGGCGGATTGCTCCAAGGGAACCACAACTGCTCCAATCCAATTCCACATCCAAGGAGCACCACCATAGAAGCTTGGGAGTGCACGTCTTCATCTCCATCCAATCAAAGGCACCGAAGGCTTCTCAAAATACGGTTTTTCGTGTTTTATTTATTTTGAGCTTAAATTTGGGTTTGTGCCTACAAACCCCAAACCCTTTTCTCATCCCCCTTTCTTTTGGGTTTCACACCACCATTAAGGTGTGAAGAGGTTAGTCAAGCCTTTAATTTTAAAAGGCTTGAGTTTTCGGTGAGCTAGCCTTCACCCGTTAAAAAGGCTAGTGGGTTCTTGCTAAACCATCAAAAGCAAGTGGGTTCTTGCTAAACCATTTCAAAAGCAAGCTGTAATAGGTCCAAGTGCTACCTCAAAGCCTAGTGGGTTTCTTGCTAAAACCATTGAAAAGCAAGCGGTAGGAATCTCTCAACGGTTGAGTTGGGAGTGGAGACGTAGGCCGGGTTTTGGCCGAACTCCGTTAACAATTTCTTGTGTGATTGCCTCTTTATTTCCGCTGCATTATTTACTTTGATTTTAATTTGTTAATCTTTTTTTTAAAAGGCAATTCACCCCCCTCTTGCCATCTTTCCGTGTTTCTTCCAACCCAACACCTTCCAGACCCGAGAAGTAAAACGGGTGTCCCTGTCTGAAATGATGGAGTGTGGAACCCCATGTAAACATACAATATCTCGAATGTACAACCATCCATGATCATAAGAAAATGTATCCTTGATTGGTAAGAAGTGTGCAACCTTCATGAGTCTGTAAATGAAAACCCAAACTGCATCATTCCGTCAACGTGATCTCAATAACCCTATCACAAAATCCATCATGACATCATTCCGATTCCATTAGGGAATGGGTACCTATTTTGAAAGCCATGTTGGTCACTTATGCTCCACCTTCACCTGTTGAAAAGTGGAACATCTCATAACAAAACAAGAAACATCCCTATTCATACCTATCCACTAATACTGATGCTGTAAATCTTGATACATCTTGGTGACACCAGGATGAACTTCCTAAACAAAGGAATCAAAATCCCACATCAGCTCCTCACGTATGTCTTTTCATACCCATATGCATCCATGAAAGTGCAATATATCATCCTCGCCTATGGTCTATCCAGGAGTAGGGCCCTCTCCTGACACACTCTCCTGTAGGACTAGGCCTTATGAATATGATAGTTGTCTCATTTGAACTTGATTCAAAAGAGTAGAGGTAACAACAACTGAAGAAAGGAATGTCTTCCTTGTTTTCCATGATCCTCCAATTGTGTCTTAGTGAACAGATCCATAAGTTTCCACTCACTACTGGCCTCCTGAACTTCTTATATCTAAGCCCTCCTACTCAACGCATCAACCACTGCATTTCCTTTCCAAAGCATGTAAGAAAGCTCAAAGTTAATGGATTATAGGTACTCAACCCACCTTTGTTGTCTAAAATTCATGTCATGTTGGGTAAGGATATACATGATACATTTGTGGTTTTTGTGCACCACAAAATACTCTCCCAGAAGGTAATGTCTCTAACAACATAAAGCATGAAAAACTGTAGCCAAATTGAGATCATGCATCGTGTAATTCCTCTCATGGGGCCTCAACTGCTGATAATCATATGAAACAACTCCTTCTCCCTGCATAAGTACTGCTCCCAGCCCAAAACCTGATGCATCACAGTAAACAGTGTAGATCTTGCCCAGATCTGGAAAAATCAGTATCAGTGCTAAATTCAACCTTCCTTTCACCTTATGAAATGAGAAATTGTATGAATATGTCCAAAATTACTTCACACCATTCTTATTCGTGCCCATCATTGGCGTTTCTAAGCATGAGATATCCGATATAAAATTCATGTAGTAACCATCTAGCCCAAAAAAAACTCTATACCTCAAAGACGTTTTTTTGATGCTCCCTAGAAACTAATACTCTCACTTTCTCTTGGTCTACTAATACTCATGTCTCGGAGATAACATGACCCAATAAGTGATTCTGATCCATCCAAAAGTGTAATTTGGAAAACTTAACATATAATTGATGCTCTCTTAGTGTACTCAAAACGATCTCAACATGGATGGCATGGTTGTGTCGAGTGTGATAGTACACCAAGATATCATCCAAAAAAACCACCACAAAGGATTCCAAGTATGGACGGAACAACTGGTTCATTAGTTCCATGAAAATTGTTAAAACATTCATGAGACCGACTGGCATAACCACATACTCATATAGACCATACCTGATCTAAAAGGTTGTAATAGGTACCTCAAATGGTCTAACGCACAACTGATGATAGCTATATCTCAAGTAAATCTTTGATAACACTCAGGCTCCTCAAATTTGATCAAAGATATCATCAATCATCGGTAAGGGATATCGGTATTTACCATCAACTGGTTTATATTCTGATAATCTATGCAAATTCTAAGGGTACCATCATCCTTCTTCACAAACAGGATAGACAAACCCCAGGGAGAAGTACTGGGTTGGATGAAAACCTTTTCTTATAACTCCCCTAAATACTTCTTGTGCTCATGTAACTCTGGTGTAGCCATCCTATAAGGAGGAATGGACACTAGTGTCGTCCTTTGAATAAGCTAAATATAAAGGCCTACCTATAACTCTAGAGGCAGACCTAAAAAGTGATCTAGAAAGACATCTCTAAAATGATCTAACACCGGAGGAAAGTCCATATTTGAAGTCCCCTAGTCATCCAGATATAAACTATAAATCTAGGATATAACACCTCTCAACCCATGATGCTTGGTTCCAGCTTTACTGACCTATCTATCCCATTATCCCTTATGAACAATCCTCCCTCTCATGACATGAATCTCACCCTATGGAAATAGAAATCGACAACATCCTAGAAAGGAAGAAACCAGTCCATTCTGAGAATGATTTCATAGGTTGTCATCACTAAGAATTAAAGGTCCTATAATAAGTGACACCCACCAACCTCAAGAGGGAACTCCTTTCACTAATGTACTCTACCCGTTCTAATCCCCAACGAAGTTTCCAGCATCATGATATCAGAAAAAAAAAAAGATATAGAGCCCAAGGCTCTTCGCAATAGGCAAAAATATAAATCTATGGGAAGCCCCTGTATTGAAAAGAGCATAATCTAAAAATGAGGCAAACAAAAATTGTACCTCTAACCGTAGAGGGTCCAGGATCCTGTTCCTACTGGGTCTGCTCTAGCTTAAAAGTATGACCGGCATCGTGGCCCTGTGAAGCTATCTTTGATCCCTAAGATAATCCACCCTGCAGCTTTCAAAAACCCTGGGTATGATCACTACATCCATAACCAACACATTGGCCTAAACGTCTTGTAAAATCCATCCCCCAGTCTGATGTGGGACTGGTGGTCCCGCTTCGGTATGAGGAATCAAAACAAACCCCATATCACTAGCTACTGGTGAGAAAAACTAACAAATTTTTTGAAGATGACCCATCTTACCACAAGTTCGGCACTCAACTAGGACTCTCAAGAATTCTGGCCTTGTATGCCCATTCTACCAAACTGGTATCATACCACCTAGAAACCTGAAAGAGTTTCTTGTATACTTGGATCTATGCACATAGACTCTCTATGACGCATCCTAATATTTGATGGAGGAATACCAACTCTAGATGTTGAGCCTCCCTGACTCATAGATCCAGAATACCTCAGGTTGTGCTATGTGATCAGCGCCTGGTTTATTAAAGAAGTTATGGAAGTCATCCTGAAGATTTTCACCTAAGATTGAAAGTCATTCATGAGACCATCCTCAAATATTTTCTCTATAAATAACTCATCACCTCCTAGAATAGTTGTGAAGCATTGTAGCTCTGTTAAGTGAGAATAATACTCTAAGAATGAGAGTGTACCCTTCTCCAAACTCATGAACTCTCGGGCTCGGTCGACCCTCAAAGTCTCCAGATACAAATCATCATAGAAGGTCTGCTTGAACATATCCCAAGCCATAACCATTTGGTTTCCTGGATATTATATCACATCCCACCATCGCTTGGTGGAATCCCGAAGCATGTACATAGTGATCTTCATCCTCTTATTTGGAGGCATCTCTATATTCTAGAAGATAGAGTGCATGGATTCTAACACTGACTTTGTAGCCTGAGGTCCTCCATCCCCTAATAAAGTGGAAGGATGATGCTACTGAAAAACCCGCATCAAATATTCCATATATAGGGTAGGATATGACGCTCCCTGGAAGGTCTACATGAACATCCTAAATCCTTATCGGGACTATGTATCAGCACCTATATCCAGAACAACAATTGATTCCAGGATGGCCATGTCAGGAGGGAATTCTAGTAGTCCATGACCTACCATTTTCGGTGTTTGATCATTTCCTTGTATATGGCATAAAACTAGAGGAAATCTATGTGGCAGGACTCTACAACTTCAAGCGCACACCTTAGTTCAATATTATTAGGGACTGTAACTTAGAAGTGCAAGAAAGGTGTAGGAGAAGAAAAAATCAATATTTTCAAAACAAGGTTACACATTGTGTATACCCTCCACAAGACGTGTTCCCTTGTGTTTCAACATGGTCATGTACCTCTTCAAAACCTAGTCATGTAACACTCCTACACATGGTGTGTTCTCCTTGATACATGGCGTGTACTTGAATCATCCCCCCCACCTGATTTTTAGTATACATCTAAACACACGGTTCCTTCCTGGGTAACACTACATGGAATGCACCTCTTAATTTATAACCATCTGTGTCCTTAGTCACGTGGTTAGTGAAATGGTCGACTCTTCACGGCATGCAAGAACAGAACACAGCATGTACAACCTAAGTTTCATCCACCTGTTTCGTTGGCCACACAACTGGGTACACTACACTTACAACACGGCTCCAACAACACGGCATGTACTCCCAAGTACATGGTGTGTGTCACCCCAAATTTCCCAAACCTGTTTCTCGGCTCACACAGTCAGTCACACATATAATGACTACATGTATTCTACATACAGTACATGGTGTGTACTTAAGAAAAACATTTTCTTCCCAAACAAAAGGATATGTGGCGTGTATTTATCTCTACACTCCATTTTTTCTTTGTTTCTCTGGATAGTAATCCTCATAAACTACTCTAGAACCCCATAAAATACTGAAATAAGCATTAAAGTACCAAATTCGGATCTTTGGGGGCCCATACTCCCTGCGAATCAAATCTTAGCATCATACTCATGCATATCACAAGGTATAACCATGAAATCAATCACATGATCCACCAAATTCTAATCTGTGAGGGCCCACAACACATCTGGGACCAAAGTTTGGTTCCAATTCAATGAAAATTTTAATTTTACAATACCCAACCAAAATAGTATTTATTCTATCACAAAATATATCACAACAACAAGAATATTTAGAACAACATCTATCACAATATTATACAATCAATAATGCATCTTAAATTGCATGAAAAAATGCATGACATGTGATCTTTAGTAAGTGCCTATATGATGCATGAGATGGAATATCCTCATCTCATCGGGTTGCAATAGAAATAGAACCTCAATGGTATAAATCATAACGTCACAAATTAGGTGAATCATTCAACATTGTAATCAAATCAACTGAACAATTGAAAAACCATAAAAAATTCAATAATAGCGGTAAATTGGCTTTTCCCTATACACGTGTTAGCTACTCCTGGGAAAAGCTTATTAACAACTATACATTCCTTATTATCCCTGTCTATAGGCTCCAAATATTAAGACAAAGTAGAAAAGAACATAGCTCTTATACCACTTTGTAATGTCCCAGTTCGAGGTGTCGCCCAAAGGTGCCTCGTACCCAGTTGGTCACATGGCCTCAAGCGCATTTCCTTGAATGTCAGAGGGTGCTGACTAGCAGCAAGGGACTTAGGTGTGATAGTGGAAAACCTATCCCCTCATTGGTAGAGCAACACAGTGGAAAAAAATAATATACAATAGTGGAAGCAGTAATACCGTACCATAAGGAAACAATGGAAGACTGAAAGTAAATAAAAAAGTGGATCACATATATAAATTATTCCTATCACATATGTCTTGGAAATCATCTAAAAATGTCCCAATGCTAGAAATATATTACTAATCCCAATTACAATGAAAAAAAGTAACCTTCATCATCATCACAAGCCTCAGCTTCATCCCATGCTCTCCATCTCCACAACCATCATGTACCTAAAGTAGAAGGGTGAGTGCCCTTATCTATACCTACAACCATATAGTCTGTTTGGGCCCAAAAGAATGACGCAAACAGGGTGTGAGATGAATCAAAGTTGGAAACTACCCATATATTTATACCAAACTGTAAGTGAATATATATATATATATATATAATAGGAAAAATGAAAAATGAAGCAATAATCAAGGAAGTACTCAAAAGTAAATAGTCCTACAGTTTCAAACAACATTAATTTAAATTTATTAATTATTCAACCAATAACTCACAAGAAAATCTTTGGGAAAGATCTCACTTTCTAACCCCTCTTATTTCCCAAAGATAAAGACTCTCTAAGGGATCACTCATCGTAAATTCCCCAAGTGGTATTTTAATGATAACTACAAACTCTTTGAGCAACCACTCAACATCCATTCCCCATTTGGTCTTATAACGGTATACTATAGACACTATGAGGGGGAACTCACCATCCATCCACCCTATGGTCTCATAACTTAAAAATTATAATAGACACTTTGGGGAATCCCTTAACGTCAATTCCCCCTATGGTCTAACTACACCACGTTCTCACAGCCCTGTGTAATACATTCGGTCACAAATGATATCCAGCAGCCAATTTAATCTCATATTCTACTACGGTAAGAATCTACAAAGAATATCAAAAGCATGTTGTATAATATCAACTCTATCCTAACAACACTAGGCATGCAAACAAAACAGGCTAACATGCAGTTCTAGACCCAACGACCTATATCAAACAAACATGAGAAAACACATCCATATACAAGGTACTAAACCTAAATCACAAACAAAACCCTTTCTCAAGAAAGAAAAACATATCAGGCATCAAACAAGGATAAATCTCCAAAACACGCAATACCATAAACAAGGGTATTCAGATCGTTTTTCACATATAATCCAAAGATAACTATGGAAAGGCATAAACCACCTTCCTCAACATTGTACGGTCGATATAGTTGAACCACTTCCTTTAAATAAACCTAGAACTATGTATATATAAAAAAATTTCAAAAACACTCAACCTACAACATCTCACGAAAGAAGATAAATTAGGAGGAGAGGCTCTAGTAGAAGGAAGAACTCACTGAAGGGATTCCAACATAATAGATTTTGTTTGATTCAGATAACAAATAATGGATCAGACGCTTGGAGAAGAATCATCTCTCTTGGTCACTCCGGAATGAGATGGTGTTAGAAGAATACGTTTCTAGTAATTTTACATGACCCCATTCTGATTTAATAAATAAAAAAGAAATGTACATTGTGTGTTCATTTACTGTGCATGTCTTGTATATGCCTTAATCATCCCCCGCTTTAGGTGGTCTCTAGGTCACCTCACATGGCCATGTACTCGCCATTATATGGCCAGTACACAAATACCCATGACCATTGGGCACAGGGTGTGTACTCCAATGTACAGGGCGTGTACTCATAAATTTTTCAAATTCTCCCATTTTTCTCAAAAACACCTGAAATCAAGATCCATACCTGAAATGAATATCCGAGTTCTTGAATCCTAGGATACATGTCTCTACATTAATTCTTAGGGAACTTACTCCCTATAACTCTTTGGGAATACTCTGGGAGGCATTCATAAAATAATAAAATTACCAAAAAACCCATCAAACTCTCTAAAACATTAATAAATTAAAACCAATCATATATCACAACTCAAATTAACAACCTAAAATAATAAATCAAAAATAACCTAATAAAATTGAAATTTCTTATTTTTAATTTACTTAAAAAATCATAAATTTAAAATCACAAAAATAAATAACCATTTGATAATTGGGATCCTTACTTGTAAATATTAGGTTCTGCTTTAAAAATAAATTCAAAACTCTACACAAATATTTTGGAAGTAATTTCAAGTATCCCACACCCATAAAAAGCCATTTCAAAATTCACAAGAACCACCTCCAATTCTAGAAAATTTTATAAATCTCATTTATAATTTTAAAAATCTATCATTTATGATAAAAACCCATGTTTTTTTTATTGAAAACACCAACCATTTTAGTTAAAATTAATTGAGGAAACATTAAAATTGCACATTAATAGTTTTGAATCCAATTCCCCTCATCCATATTCTAATTGATCATCATTTAAATAACCCTTAATTGAAAAAAAACATTAAATATTTCAACAAAAATTCTTTACCATTTTAAAAAAGTAGGTTTTAGTTATTATACTCAACCAAATAAAACAATTTCATCATTAAAATACACATCCAATCATAGAAAATAATATCCATTAATATCCCAAATAAATTTCGTGTCAAAAAAAATATAGAAACAAAATCTAAAAGGATATTCATAGTCTATTCACACAGTTAGCAGCTTTATGGTCTAGCCATTAAAACACCAATAGAAGGGGAGTAGAACTAATCACATGGGCTCTTCATGGTTTTCCAGGCTGTGTAGGAAGACAATGAACAATAGGTTTTTTTATTTATTCTCACTCTTAAAAGATAGAAAACTTATACAACTCCAATTATACTCAATATAATCTCACCCATAACCAATATTAACAAAAAATCATCTCAAAAAATAAAATAATATCAACTTTTTAACTAATAGACCTACATCCCAAGGAAGTTCAAGGCTCAAATTGAGTAAGAGAAACCAATTTCTTCCCACTCTGACCCCTCACGCTTTGAAGATCCTATACCCATCTACCATAACCACCCAAATAACAAAATGTGGATATAAATAATAGTTTCTCTGAGTAACGTAAGCGGTGATACCATTTTTTTCATGAATCATCCATGTCCACCCAATGGAAAGGGTGCTCAAGCCAGCTCAGGACATCCCAAAGTGCTTTTTTGATCACCATGGTGTGATGAAAAGAACTAGGGAACCACAAATGATATCAAGAGAAATAATTCCTTAGTAATTGAAAGTAAACATGAATACAACTTACCTAATATATTAAAGTATGAACCATCATAAATTCAAACATTCATGCTATGAAAATTTAGAAAAAATATTAATAACACCAATAAAACACATCCATGATAACAAACATCTAACTCAATTATAAAAAACGTGAAAGAAACAGAAATACATGATTAATAAACAATTAATAAAAATAAACTTTCAACTAAAAATAGGGTTTATGGATATATGGATGGTTGTATTAGAAGATACAACTATATAAACAATCAAAATAACCCCAAACAAACACCCAACCCACTCTCCATGTGACTGTACAATTCTCCATCCAACCACAAACATTGAGCACTCCATGAGACAACATTATTGAACCCAAACCTAAAACTGAAATTCTAAAGTGCATGTGATAAAAGCTATCTAATTGGTTTCTAAAATATACCACAACCTGATGTATTTCCTATAAAAAATTAATTTTTTCATGCTATTCTGGAAATATATTTATCGAATATAGGTTTTCCATTTCTGATATAAAATATAAAGATATTAAATTTACAATTTTTCATTAAAATAGTTACTTTTGAAAAAAAAAGATTGAAACATTTAAAATATATATATAAATACTATACTAAAAAGGGTCCTCAATACATTTTAAATGCATTTTAAAATCATTAGTTTTACTTTTTGAGAAAATAAAACAAAAACGGAAAGGAACAATTATAAAACTAATATTATAAGGAACAATAGAAATAACCAAAATGGAAATGAGAAAAAATATCTAGTCTACTATAGTAGGATTTAGAAAATAACTGATATAAAATTATCAGGTACCATGTGTTCAAGGGATGATCAAGGGGCTGAGGGGAAAGTACAGAATAGTACTATACATGATCCATAATATATGTGATCCTGATGTAATCGTACTATCCTAATATCTCGTTATACCCTACCTATCCTGACCCTATGAAAATCAATAAGTATAGATAATTCTAACAAGGAGACACTAATTAGAGTGTTCTCCTAAACTATAATAGAATGTAACACATAAATTACACTTTCCACTCATGCTCCAAGTGATATAAGTATGGTAGAGGTTAGTTAATCTATGTTAATCTAAAAGGTAGTAATCTATCGTATAATTTTTAATATATATATATATACCATTACACAAATCCATAACTATAAATATTGTATTTCCATTGAATACCTCTCATGTAATGATACCTTATTAAAAAAAATTAGGCATATAGAAAACATGTCATATACCAAGGACTATTAAATTATTAAAATAATAAATAAAATAAAAAGTTTTTTCCATTGGTCAGTTATTCATTATAAAAATCCCCTTTATAATGTGCCAACTATGCCTTAATAATGTTCTCCAGAATAAAAACCAAAAATTCAATTCTAAAACTATTATATATTAAATTAAAATATTTTTGAATAAATTTTTAAATTTCATAATTCCTATTAAAAGGACCAAGAACACCTTTATAAATTTTGAAAAAGAACCTAAAACTGATTGGAATGATAAAACAACCCCATTGAAATCTTATAAAAAATTAATCTAAATTCAAACATTTTAACAAACACTCGATGTGAAAGGTTGACAAAAACCAATTTAAATCATATTTATAAATTAAGAAATTCTTTCCATTAAAATAAAAATAAATGGAAACTTTATTTCCTTTAACACGACCCTTGAAAATTATTTTTATTATCAATTAATAATCTAACCCTATATATAAACATGAAATTAATCCTGATTCTAAAATTTAAAGGGCTAACACATGTTGAACCTACCTCAAATCGACATAACCAAGCTCCTTAAACCAATCATGGTGTTGAACCCCTATGGTCCTGCAATAAAAATCCTTATATACCCAAAACAATCACCAAAATAAGAAACATCCCTGTTAAAATCGATCATCGGGCTGCCTTTGGACATTTATACCATAATTAGGCAAGAACAACGTATAAAAAGGCATGAGGGAAAATAAGAGAGGGATAGAGATGGATTGCCTTAAGAATATTAAATTTAAATTTAAATAAATCCATTGAAATAAAATTATTTAGTACATTAGACCATTGGGGATAACCCTTTGGGTCATGAAATATGAGTGGTAGATGATGAAAGGACCAATCAGGTAATGTTTGATCATTAAGAAGGGGTGAATTAGTGATATTCACTTTTATGTTTTCTTACTCACAAAACAGAGTTCACTTATTATTTTATAGATATTAGTTTCCTTTAAAATAAGAAAATAATAACAACAACAATAGAATATGTATTTATAAGGTCCACTGCTTAATAAGAGTAGATATTCCATCACATTGTTTGGAAATAATCCATGACCAAAAAACCCACTAGAAAAATCCTTTGGGTGGTTTCTACAAGAATGTAATATCCTTTCACATGTTTAACATCAATTGATAGTTCATTTTCTCCCAAAAAAAATAAATTGTGTAACAATGTTTTCTAAAAACTATAAGAACCTTCACAAAAAGTTTTCAGTATTTTTTACTGTACTACTTTAACTTTATACTCAATTTCTCTTTATAAATTATCTTCTTCACTTTCATGAGTAGAAGTGAGAAAGTACATTTTCCTGTACTTATTTAGGAAATTTATTTTATGATATTATCTCCATTTAGTATACATGGATTGATGAAACTTGGTTTGGTACTCTATTCTTCTAATCCACTACATCTGACCTATCAATACTATTTCTCTAACCACTGCTTCCTACAATTCAACCATTGCCTCTTCAACCTATTCATATGATCATTTATAAATACCATCCATTTGATAAAAACTGATTTGAAGAATTTATATTTTATTTTCAGACCGATGCAACTTTGATCTACTTGATAGATTTCCTATGTTCACTATTCATCAGACACCAACAGTACCCTCTTTAGTTGACCACCTTTTCATATCATTTTTCTATACAAAATTATAGAAATACTACATCCATTATCCATATGATCTATTTTTCATCATAATTTTTGTTTGATCAACACTTCACTTTCAAAATTATTCACCCAACATTCAAATAGACCACACACTATTCACTACTACTCCATTACTTTATATAGGAAGTATTTATCTGAGAATTATTGATGTGGTTCATACACCATATTCAAATATCCCATTAAAATTTTTTTGTTCCCTATATGGAAAATTTCTTCACTCTACTTCCTTAAATCCCCCTAAAATGTAGGATATTTTAATTAATATGCAGTGTTAAAAACTATCTTTCAACTTCCTTAAGAATCATTGAGAATCATGTCATTCCTCTATGATTTTTGTGACAATGATCATTTATCTTAGAATTGTCATATTAATATCTTAAAAACATTTCATAAATTCATTCAAACCATCTATCTGATACATCTTCATAAAATCTATGAACCAAGAAAACTTCAACATATGTTCTGGAAAAACATTATTGAAACCTCCTATAATTATTTTACCATACACTTCATCCATTTGAAGACCTTCATGACAATCCTTTTATCATTTACATTGCTTAAGAACCTCTAAACGAAGAACCTATTTTTGAACACATCCAATTCATATTTACATCTACTAGTATGGAAATGTTTTCCCTTTGAAACTTACAATTTGCACAAGGTCTTCCCATATACTTCACATGAAAGAAAAATATCGTCTACCTAAAGAAATTTATTCCGAAAAATACATCTAGTGAATTTATAAACAATCATTAAGAGTATATGAAACTCTTCCTCTATCCAAATGACTATAACTGATGACATTTTCCATATTTGGATAATATACATCATCCAATATCATTTTTCAGTGACCCGTGTCTAGTAATTATTTTAACAAAATCTTATTAGAAAGCTTCAAATGCATTTATAATGAAACTTTATACTACCACAAAAATAATATCATTATAACCTTTGACCTTGGAAATTTTGCAGTTTATAACATTAGTATTTTAACTCTGTATAGACCCACCTTTTACCAATAGCATCAATCTGGAATACTTCATACAGCTGTATAGTTAAGTTAACTCCATATATCTTCATAGCATGAACTTTTTAAACATGAAAATTATTCCCCCCCCCCCCCCCTTTGGAATTAATCTATAAATTGTATATCATTCAGTACACATGACATTAGTAACTATAATAATTGAAAATCAATGTCATATTTCAACTTAACATAACACTTTATCAGGTAGACTTGAGATCAAACGTGGATAAGTATTCATCGCATAGACTCTAGTATATCACATCATATAGTTAGTTTGGGTCCAATGAAAATGATCCATTGGACTCTATTTGATATATTCAATCCAATAAACATTGTTTGATCACCTTATAAGGAAATCATAATAATTTAAGGTGAATTATGTTAAGAAATAAAATAATACCCTTTGAGTAACCCTTTTTCCTTCAGCTTCTTCTAAAACATCTCCAAATATATCAATTCCAAAAATCTCACCCTTTGTATTTTGTTGTAAACCAATAAACATAAATCACTAAAACATTGAAACTTAATCATTGGATTAATTTTCCTGTAATTATAATCCTACATGAGTGAACTCATTTTAGAAATAAAGAACCATTAAACAATAATACCATGTTTTTTAAAAGATGTTAATTAAGAAAACATTATTATATCTCATAATAGTCTTTTAATACACTTTGAACATTCATAAATAATAAAACATCATCCGGAAAAAGAAAATTTTCATGCATCAACTTTAACAAATTATTAAAACATTAAACATATATTTAAATCATAAATTACCCCTTTTAAGAACTCCCCATATATATATTATCTTCATTAAAATGGTTAAGAATATATCAATGGATAGATTTATATTAAAAAATTATCCCCCTTTTAAAACACTATCTAAATAAAATATGTGATGGGGGATGGGTTCACATACCTTATCCTTGAAGAGGGCGAGGTTGAAAACCCATTTTCAACCTCATCTTGTGAAATTTTCCCTCCAGTGATAGTTTTTTGAATATATAAAAAATAGTATATATTATAAAAACAAACTTTAGGTTCAATTCCTTTCAATCTAAACACTATTTTATAAAGTGATATTTAATATCAATGTTATTGGATCGAGAATGTTACAATACATTCCTTATGATAATTATAGAAAACTGATTATCACAACCCAATATAAGTGGAAACTTTGCATCAACTATCAAATCATTAAATCTTTTCTTAATTCACATAAATAAAGTTATATATTGATAAGAATATATATACCCAACTTTAGTCAAGATAAGAGTTCATGAATTTTTATTATTTTTATACCAACCCACACATATTTATCTCAAAAAGAAAACTACTACATATGGGGTTCTTCTTCAAACAACACATCCTAGACAATATAGATATGTATGACCATACATACCATTATTTCTTATTTAATCATATTTTATTCAAGAAACATTTTTAGAATCATTTTTTTATTTATAACGTGATATTATTTTGGAGAAATTTAATACCATGAACACAATGTAACAACATAATCTATATCATGTCTTCAAGTCATTAGATATAATGATCTTCCAAAAACATTTATAAACTCTTTTGGGTTAACCTCCATACCTTGACTATGTTTTTAAAATATAGTTCTCACCAAAATAAGTTTGGAAATTTCATTTGAATCCTCTATGCAAATACTCTTCTGAAGTTACTTATAAAACTCTTCTTAAGAAAGGAAAATATATTTATTCTTTTGAGATATCTTTAAGACAATAATGTATTTAATTTATACTAGAAATAAAATTTACTATAAATTATTCATCTATTAAATATTCCACATGATTATTTATCATTCACTACAAATGTGATATTTCCAACATAAAAGATCTCATTGAGGGAAACCTATTTATTTTGTTTTATATATAGGTTATTTTTAACTCTTACTTTCTTGAATTTTGGTTTTCTTAAGAATGTATTTAATTTATAGTGCTAATATATTAGATTTATTTCAACCCATACAAATACCTATTCACCATTAATACATTGATTTTATATTTTAAAAGAACGAAGAAACATGTATATTCAATATAAACTTCTTCATCTATCTCTCCATTAAGAAAATATGACTTGACATCCATTTTGAAAAAAATATGTTTTAATTGTGTTGTGATAGAAAGAAATATTTTTATAGTTTCAAACCTTTCTACTTAGGAAATGGTCTCTTCAAAATGAATTCCTCTAATTTGAGTTTAACCTTTAAAAACTTATCATTATTTATTTCTTATCACTTAAAATTTTTCATTTAACTTGTTTCAAAACACCAATTTTGTACCAATCACATTTTTATTGTTTGTTTTGGGTACATATTCCATTGTGTCATTCTTAAAAAACTGATTCATCTTTTCATTTATGGAATCAAGAAATTATTGATGATTCAAATCCTCACTGAGGTATTTTCTCTCAACTTATGAATATACGGAACTTTGTGAAACTAAATGTGGTGTTATTATAGATTTAACGTATTTTCAATGATCTTTAAGGATGTTTTGGACTAAAACATTCTTACTAGGCCTTGGATTAGATGAATGTAATTGGTATTAATCACATGAGTTAGCTAATTCATAATCTTTATCTTGAGAAACTTCAACATTGTTACTATAATTTATAACTTTTTCTCATTATTCAACTAAAACCACTTTCTCTACACTTTCTCTCATATCTATAATTGATTTTGAAGCTTCTTGGTCAGAATGATCTATAATTTTCACATCTTTATAGACAAATTGTTTTAATGATTCTTTATTATTTCATATTTATCCTCTAATATTATGAGGATATCCAAGAAATATTCCATCTACACCCCTATAATAAAAAATCCAACGATTCTCACCATTAAACCTTATAATTAAAGAGATAAAAAATAATTGTTGGTTCTTAAAACATGGGGTTTATTTTTATTTTTATTCATAAAGAGTCACTTCAATGTTTTTAGAATAGAAACATTGATTATGAATATGTATTGTCACTCAAATAAATTTCCTCTAGAAAAATAGAGTCGCATTATGTTTAATCAACCTAGATCATGACATATCCACAAACATTATATTTATTCATTCAGAAAATCCATTTTTTATGTTTTATATTTTCCTTTAAATTCATTAAGAATTCCATTATTTTCAATATAATCCATTAATTTATGAATTTTATATTCTCCACCATTATCAATTAAAATATTATTCACTGAATATCCACATTATTTTTCTGAACATCTCATCATACTCTTGAATATTTTGAATTCCTCTAATTTAGGTTTAAAAAACATAATACATGTAATGCAAGTAAGGTTATAAATAAAATAAATAAATAAATTATATATGTTTGGTGATTTCTTTCCCATGGGACCAGTGATGTTAGAATGGTTTACCTCTGAGGGATGAGTTTAATGTACCTCAACTTTCTTATGATCTTAGTTTATAATCATTCCTTTCTCACACATGGAAAAACATCAATCCCCTCATTTTAACATGTTTGTAATATCAAAAATAATTTAACTATTTTTCAGCTTGATTATATTTCATTGACACATATGCCTCAAAATTGTATGTCATAGTTGATTTTATTCCATCATGATAAAGTAGCATGAACTCTTCACATCACCAACCTGAAACAAGTGTCCCTTGGTTTACATTCAATTCCTAATAACTTTTTTATATTTAATTAATTTAATAATGAAACAATTTATTATGAACACATATTCATTCCATCATAAATATTTTGTGAAATACTCAGTGAATTATTATTCATATCCTTAGACAACAATTATATTTTAGATATTAACTCTTCTTTACCAATGATATTATATTCAAACCCTTTGATTTTTAGGGAGTCATCATTTCTGAATGTCACTATCCCATTAATTCAATCTCCCACATTCTTCAACAAAATTAAATATCCATCCATGTCTGAAGAAAATATACTATCCAATATTATAGGTCTTTCTACTTTTCTATATTTGATAGTAGTGTCAACAACTAAATCCTTTTACTTACCTTGTTGTTCCTACTCATGTGGGTTTTGTATAAGGAATCAACCATAAACATTACATATTCTATTGATTCTAAACAACAATTTACTTAATTTCATTTATGATGATATTTTCGGTATATAGTTTTATAAAGATAGATCATATCTCATACATAATGATTCTATATATGAAAAATTGGACACTTTTAATTAGTATCCATTTTTTACACCAAACAAAACTTTTGAAAAGAAAAATATATTATTTTCCTGACAAATCATCACAAATTTGATCTTGACCTCATCCTTGTCCTTACTGATTCATAAATCCATGTGGAAACATTTTAAAATGTTGTATGGGATCCATACTATTTGTAAGGGATATAAAATAATAAATTCACTACTCTAGTGAAAACCATGAAAACCCATAAAAACTATTTTCTAAAAATATACCTTTTATCCAAAAGATAATCATTTTTACTTTAATAATTTAATTATCTTACCTCTTTAATTGAAATGAATTCAATAGAAAGTCAATAGAAAGGAAATAAAATTCATGTAGTTGCATTACGACATCATCATCTTAAAACCCTTAAAACCCCTTAAAATTGTAATAACCAATCATTTAACATCAAATATAACTCACTAGAGAATAAATTCAGTAACCAGTGAATTGGAGGTATATCTAGACACAACCATCATATAATATTTAATGGGATTTCATGGTGCTATCTAGTCACACCCATGATATAAGATATATTGGGAACACCTGTTAGCTATAACGGGGATCTACCATTTGTAAAAAATGTCCAAGGACCATATAATGAATAAAACCCTTGATAAAACTCTTTTAAAACCATATGCAAAAACACTTTTGGGTATTGAAATACCATTTAATTTTAAAAACCATTTTTCAAAACATGAATAAAAAAAACAAAAAACAAAATTGAAAATGGGATTTACTTGAATAAATCAAGAGATATTATAAAGAACATTGAACATAAAATAATGTTTATAATGGTGGGAAAATTCATTTTCATTCTATAAATTAAAATAGAACATTATTTTTCCATTTGTAAAAAAGTCATAAATTCCATAAAAATATTACTTTTTGGAAAATATTAAAAAAGAATCATAAAATTACATTTAATGTTATTTATTTTCCATAGATATAAATTCATTAAATAATTTAAAAAACATAGATATGTAAGTGAATGGTTATAAAAATAAATCATTATAACTTTGAAAACATGGTTTTATGATAAATTGTCTCTTACCTCAAGTCTGAATCATTACATATGTCCTTTATATTCATAAATATTAAAAATATATTAATTATATAATTCTATGAGAAAAATTTTCGATTTTATTATTTTATCTAATTCACTTATTACCATTCCATATATAATTACTTAATCATTTAAGTTCATGTATGGAATTTTGATAATATTCATCCCATTTGTCTGAAATGGGCTTCGATAGGTTTCATATGGTCAATGATGTAATTACCCCACCATCTCCAAAATAATAATAATAAAATAATTATAATTTTTATACATAAATTATACTTTTAATTCTAACCATTATATATGGTTATGAAAATTGAACTATGTTATAATCATGGAGAGCGTAGGCGATATGTGCACATGAGTAACGTTTCAATTTTTAAACAATAATTATGGAAAGAATGTAATTATTATTTTATATATACCAAATTATAATTATATAAAAAATATCATGTTAAAAATTTAATTATACATATATATATAACATTCATTTCGTGTGGTGATTAAAAATAATCATATCGTTTCTTGGAAGGGGTAGTCCAAAAGTATTCACGAACAACATTAATATTTTTAGTGAATAGAAATGTATGAAATTAAATGATATATTATATTATATAAAATATAAATATTTCATGAATATCATATATGTGAATTAATTATGTCATTATATCCTTCCATGATAGATGGTGATGGAAAAATAATTACTTTAGTTTGTGAGGCAGTAGTCCGCTATACACACAAATGATGGTTTCATTTCCCATTTGATGGAATATGAGATTGATAATTATCGTTAAATTATCATAAAAACACCTAAGTATATGAAAAATACTTTTTTTATTATTTAATAATTTTTAAATAAAATTTTACTTAGATCAATAAGATATAAAATTAAAAAACTCAGTTAATAATGATACATCTTCTTCGACCAATATCTTCAAATTAACACGAAAATATTTTCTTGGTCGGTCTACTAATCAATCAAAAGCCTCAATGATTTGAGGACGAATGTAAAAATCGGTTTTCGATAGATATTTTACCAACTAATGTTTTTAGGATGAAATTAGAATAATATGTACCCCTATATAAGAGATGGGAGGGGAATTCTTATAATTTCTCCAAATATTAAATTAATATAAATTAATTTTCAATTCCAAATGGATAAAAATGATTTATTTAAAATAAATAATGAGTATGGTTCTAAATAATGTTATAAAAAAAATAGAAGTTTTGACTATGTATTTATTCTTATCTTTTGGTTATAACACCTTGTTAACCTCTTTCACACTTATTATTACTACATATTTTTTTAAGCTACAAGGGTCAGAATGGTTAATATAAATAGAAAAATGGTTTATAAATGGACCATGGTTGATTTTATAAAAATTAACCTAATACATTTTCTAGATAAAATATTTTCAATAATTTTATATCATTTAAAAAATATTATTTATTTTAAAATTCCATTAATGTCAATTTTAGAACTATTCATTGCTTTGATTTTAATACATCAATAAAACCAATAAAATTAAAAAATATATTTTATTACATCCATAACCTATTATATTAATAAATAAAATTTATGTGTCACATTAATGATATCAAATTTAATTTTTTTAATATTTTTAATATAATTTATCGGATTTTTACATTAATTGAATAATTACGGCATCAATATGGTGTAAGAATTTAGGGAAATTATTTCTTCACTACAAATTAAAAATCAAATGTAATGAGGAATATATATTATTTAAATATAAAATTAATATTTATAATCAAACATATGTTCTGTTTATCCCCATGTTAAAAATATTATAATTAATAAGAAGTATGAGTGCAGTATTTTTACTTTTCTTTGTCAAATATATTATAATGGTTATAATCACAACAAAATGGAAGGAAAAGGAAATATAACCAAATATATGATTATTAAATATTATATTAAATCATAAAATAAAATATGTGTGTGTTTTAGTGTCATTTTATAGTATTTATCGTTTATTTTTAACTTTAACTACGTGAGTTAGCCTTTACCAAATTAAAAAAAATTACTATGGTTTATACTATAATTGACAAAACTGTGATCCAATTTAGCATATTTTTTCCCACTAATTCCAAATATTTAATTAGATTTTAATGATTTAACTCATAGAAGTGTAATAATTTAATTTAAAATTAAACATGAAAAATGTGATGAAAAAGAGTTTTTCAGATTAATTCCCTTTTAATGTAAAAATGTTTACATATTAAGTAAAAGTATTAAATTAATTTAAAAACACATTACTTAACTATTTTATATCTAAATTAACTAATTAAATTTTAAAACTCAAAAAATAAATTATTTTGAATTTTTAAATACATCAAATAAAAAACTCAATAACAAAATAATTATTTTACATTATTCACTAAAAATCAATCCTATATTAAAATTAACAAATATTCATCTTAAAATAATTTTGAAATTTTGATTTCAAAAACGAAATTATTTTTTAAATTTAAAATTATATAATTTGTAAATTAAACATTCAATGAAACCTTATAATAGACGTGTTTAATAAAACTACTTCTTTTTCTATTTAAAAAAACATAATATTTTTATAACGAATACAACTATCTAATTCATGAATGATATAAATATAAAAAAATGATTTATTCTATCATTAGCGGGGTTATTACATTCTTCCCTTGTTTGAAATTGGATTCTCAAAATTTTATTTACTTATTAAACAACTGAGTATATATATCCCTCAAAGAATTTTCATATTTCGTTAGGGCTTCTACAAGAATATTGTCTTTCCACAAAACATTAACCTGGTTAATTAACTTATTCCACAATACATGCTCTATATGGAAAAAATCAGAATAGACTATTCCACATAATAAATATTATCTTCAAAATTAAACACCTCAAGGATCAAAACATGAGATGAATATGGAATATACATTTATAACATCGAAACATGAAAAACATTTTGTACCTAGGATTAACTCAGAGGAAAAGATACTCAATAAGTAATGGATATATATTTATCCAACATTTATTATGGTCAAATAAAACACAAACTTATATTCCATTTTTACAAAAATTCATAAAATTTTCCTCCAATTGTCCATATAACTTTCCCACTTGCTCTGAGCAGACCTCATGTACTATGGAATCATCTTTACCTTCTCATCCATTTCCTCTACCAATTTTTCTTTCGTTAACTTTTTTTATCCAATATTATCCCAAAAATCCATATTCCAACATCACGTTTCATATAATTATTCATAATGAACAATCTATATACTAGAATGAAAATAGTTATTATAAGAAAACTCAACTTATGAAATATTATGATCCTAACATCTGTGGTAATCCATTGCACAAGAATGATGCACGTATTCCAATGTCTGAAGTGTTAATTTGGACTTATATCAGATTGAGGATAAAAATTTATAATAAAATTTAATTTAGTATATAATGATTTATAAGGACATTTCCAAAAAATAAGTGAAACTGGGTTCATACTCATATAAAAAATAGATAGAGACTCAATGTAACCTAACTATCACTCTGATATACAATCATGAATGTTTATCAAAATACATAGTATCTCAAAAGGGAATTAAATGAGAAGATTTTGTTTTTTGATAAAAAATAACACAAATTTTGTTATTACCTTAATTTGTATTTTAAAATCCTTAGATACATTCTCCCATTTCCATTTTGACACTAAAAAGGTATGAAGCATATCCTTAGTTAATTTTAATTCTAATTTAACTTGTTGAAAATTCAAACATTTCATGGTTATGTCAACAATATCTATTTTAATTACATACCCCCAGTAATACTCCCAAAGGTCTCCATACATCTTAGTGATGTCAGGATAAATGGAAAATGGGGAACTATTAGCATTACTCAACAATTTTCTCTTCAATTGGGAATCACAAGGCACACATAATCACTTTCCAAATCTCAAAACACCTTATTTATCATCATTAGATTTAGTAAACTTACCATTCTTAACCAATTATACCCTTTCCTATAATCCATGGTCTTTATTCTAATATTTCTGAATTTTTTTTTATATAGATTATTATAGTGACACATAAAACAAAACCGATGAAGTTCCTACATCCACAACATCGAGTCCAAAATTTATCAAATTATTAAAAAATGGGTTATATTCTAAAAATAACATGGTTAATGCAATATTATTTCTCTGACTCAAATCATTGGCTAATATGTTTGATTTTATAGGATGATAAGTGATCATACAAGCATAATCCTTTGTTAGTTGCAACCATATTCCATGCCTCATATTCAAATCTTCTTAATTGTATACATACATCATACTTTTGTTGTATATATATATATCACACTTTACTAAATATAATTGACTCCTTAAAATTAGTTAACCAAAAAACACAGCATCTGATTCCATATTAATTTTAGGATAATTTAACTTATGAGGTAGTATTTAATATAAAACGTAATAAATTTCCTTATTATTCTTCATTAGGACCTAACCAAGCCAATTCAAAAAAGCACCATTTTAGATGAAAAAGTAACCATTTATAGAGGTAAATTCCAAAAATTTATGATTTTCCAATATTATTTTTAGTTCCAAAACCATCATCACACTCATTTATTTAGATAAATTTAATTCTATTTTAAGTTAACTTAGTCAATGGGCTAGAAAACAGAGAAAATATTTCAATAAACCACCTGTATTAACCTTTTAAACCAATAAAACTAAAAATATCTATGACATTGGTAGGTTTTTTCCACTCATGAACAAATTTATGTTTAGAAAAAAAATACTAAGGTGTCTTTTATAATACTCATTACTATTTAAATATACCAATATATCACTAATAAACATAACCATAAACTTATCCAAGAACTCATGGAAAACACTATTCATTAGATCCATAAATATAGTAGGTGTTTTAGAAAACCCAAATTGGATAACTAGAAACTCATAATGCCCATATCTAGTATAAAATATAGTCTTTACAATATCTTCTTCTTTCACCTCCAACAAATAGTACCCAGACCTAAGATCAAGCATAAAAAATACAGGACTACCTATAGTTGATAAAAATAAATCTTTAAAATGATGGGAAGGGTATTTATTTTTAACTGTGTTGTTATTAAATGATTTGTAATCAATAAAAAGTCTCATGCAAAAATATTTCTTTTTCAAAAATTAGATAGGAGTACCCCATGGTGAAGTGAAAGGATGAGTGAAACCTTTGTCTAGGAACTCCTATCATTTATTTCTCAATTCTAAAAATTATAATTGGGTCATTCGATAATGGTATTTTAAAATAGGATTAGAGTCAGGTACTAAGTCAATAGTAAACTCAACCTATCAATAAAGAATAATACTTAGTAAATCATCTTGAAAAACATCTATAAATTCATTTAATACTTATCCATGACTAATATGTATAGTTTCTTTTTTTTTCAAAAACATGTTCTATGTAACTTTCACTAATATTTATAATAAATTTCTCATATTATTGGTTGTTTATCGAAGGTAAGAAATAATTGAACAAAACATTATTATCTATGAAATCTATCATAGCGTGATAAAATGAAAGAAAATCCATACCCAAAATAATATCAAACTCTACAATGTTTTGTTCAATAATATTTTTAGAAAATACCTTTCCACTAATAACAGTAGGAATATTCCTATATATTTTTATTTATTTAATAATTCCACACATGGTTTTTACCGAAAGTTTTATCTTACTTTCCTAAGGTGATACTCCTAATTAACATTAAAAATTATCATAAATAATGGAATTCAGATATCCAATGTCAAACTAGGTATTGGAATATTTCAAAAAAAAATTGACTATATATCACCCCATTATCAGATGGACCTACATCAACCGTAGTATTAGATAGTGATTTTTCCACACCTTTGTAATTTTTTTTCATGATCATTTCTATCTTGGGTAAAAAACTCTTGACACATGTTAGCATAATGACCCAACTCATTAAAAATAAAACATCTCACCTATATATGGATATCAATTACCCCATTATTTAATTGTTTAAGACTGTTTTATTTGCAATCACGATACCTATGGAAAAATATACCACATTGGTAACACTTTATAGAATTCACGAGATATTCTCCATGATTTTTTTTCCCCACATATCAGAATATGAAAACTTTATTTTCTTACCTTTGGATTTATTTAATGAATTATTACCCATTACATTCCATTTGGACCATTTTCTTCTTATTTTCATGCAATATATATTCATCTATGAACTCTATTTCTACCTTATCATAACACCAAAAATGTTTCACATAAAATTGAAATTCATAGGAAGCTAAGGCCTGTAAATATCTTGGTTCCAACCCTGAGTAAAAATGATTAATCTTACTAATAAGATCTCAAATAAAATTTGGCACATAGCTGGCCAATATTGTATAATTTTATTCATACATAGCTACCAAATCTTCATCCAATTTCATCAATTCTAATAATATTTTCTCCATCCTGATTCAAACAATCATAGGAAAATACTTATCAAGGAAGAGATTCTTAAATGTGTATCACTCCATGGAATCAACATCATATAGCTCTTTGGTTTTATTAAACAAATACCACCACAAATTAGCTTCAAATTAAATATTATAAATGGTAGGGGTTTCCTTTGGTCATTATGAACAACCCATTACTTTAAATATCTTCTCTTGGGAATTGATACATACTTTTACAACCACTGGATAAGAAGTTCCATCAAACATCAAAGGTTAATATTTTATGAAGTGATCAATTATCTTCATGTTCCTCTTTGGTAGATATAGCTTCTATATAGCATAGATTCCACCCCCATTTATAGAATATGTCAGCTAATCCGTGATAGAAACAAACTTCTCAATTCTAATTCCAAAAATTTTAGTTTTCAAATTTGCAAAGATATCATCCTCTTGATGCATTACTATTATAACCTCAGAATTTAGTATATATACAACTATTTTGTACAAACATACTTTATATAAAGAAACATAGTAATAATAAAATTTTATATCATTAAAACATTACCATTATGTAAAATATTTTAAGCATATTCTATTATAATTCTACAAACTCTTAAATATATCTACAAAATTCCAATAATTCCAACTTTAAGGACCAAACCTCAAACATTACTTATTCTATATATTTTAAACTAGAATTCGCTAACATTCATTTATGAGGATTGTTTAGGTATAGAGTTTTAGAGAGTCGGGTCATAACTCATGCATAACATTACTAGGTGTGAGAAAGTTTATACCTTATTTAGCATCCATTTTCCCCAAAAAAATAAAACATTTAATAAAATTATTTTTATCTTCATGACATATCTTCAAAAATTTGACATTGACATTATCCCTATCCCTAATCATTCTTAAATCCATGTGAATAATGTTTTAAAATTTTAAATAAGCACAAAAAACATATAAAGATACACGAAGGATGAAATTTTTTAGTCCCGTGAAAAAATATGAAAACCTATAAAAAATTATTTCATAAAAACATACTTGTTTATAGGAATACAACATCAATTTTCTATAAAAAATATCATTATATTAACTTTTGAAATTAAATTATTTCACTGAAAACTCATTATCATGAATGGAAAATTAATATAGGTTCCTTGGGACATCATCATTGTAAAACATTTATAAAAACCTTACAATTAGACCAACCATATTGAAGACTTCTGATATAATTCTATAGAGAACATAATAATTACCCAATTCATTGGAGCACTATCAGGGTGAATCCATTGTATTTGCTAAAAAGGGATCACCCAACGACATATGGGCACACCAATAATATAAGTTTCATGTTGGTCAAAGTGAAAACTCAAGAGGGGGTGAATTGTGTTCCAATTAAAAAAAAATTTAACTGATTTGTATTAAAATCCCCCAATTCATAAAACAAGTTAAAATGTAGTGAATTTTTTAAGATTGTAAATGTTCAATTAGCTTCTCAAAGATTGATTACTTCTCAGTTAACTTAATCTGAAGATTAAGTTATCTTTTGAAACTAACTTACAGGATCACAACAATTACAAACACTTTCTAGTTCAACTATCAGAGTTACTCTAAAATAGATTTATATTTAATGTGCTTAGCAGTGGAATATTCAAAATATTTTTGACAAAGCTAAAAAGCACATCAGTTTTAAAACAAGAGGTTCAGTCTCAAGCCAAGACTTAGTCCTCTGAAACAGTTTATATAAACATTGATCCACACCGTGGATTGGGGTTTTACAACAGTACTCAGACTATTCAGGTCCTCAGACCTCTTCATCAATTCTACATGGGTAAATGACAACAACAGCACTCAGGCTGTCCAGGTCACCCTTGACCTCTTCCACAATTCACAGTGGGATACAATAAGGTGGAAAACGTTTTAGTGTGAGGATTTAGTTTCCTCCTGTTCAGCCCAGGAGTCAGTGTGAGTCTGAATGGACATATGCACACACACTGCTCAAAATGTTAAGCACAAGTATACTACAATGGAAATAAATGGATAATGAGTTTAGATTGCTCTGATTGATTGTATATGATATCTGGACTTGTTTTGATGTTTCAGATGCTATTTGAGTCCTTTCTGGTGAGGATGACTCAAAATAGAGTATCGTTGTTCTTCTCAGATATAGTTATACAGACTTGTGCATGTGATTTTTAGTAAGGCACACCAACTCGGATTCAATGTTTGTTCTGTGAATGATCTTCTTGAAGCTCTCTAGTTTTTACAGGTTCTCTTCAAGTTTGTTTTGCGGGTCTTCATACACACATACATTCTCCTTCTTATGTGTCTTTTTCTGTGTATTTTTGTGTCTCGTTGTCCTCATCCCTTTTAATGAAGATATATCTTCCTTTTTATTTCATCAGATCTGGTAAAAGGAATGATTACTTTGTGATAGGTATGAGGTACATTTCCCTAACATCCAACAACCAAAATTAATTAATAGTAGGTTCATTAAACTAAGAAAATATGATCGTTGGAATTAATTCGGAATTAATAAAAATTCATACAGTTTTCATGACTATCGGTGAGTCATGAGATCGGTAGGTCATTTTGAATTTGCATCATCTTTGGTAGGACATTTTATCAGCATCGACTTCAGTAGGTCATTTGATCAGCATCGGCTTTGGTAGGTCATTTGATCAGCATCGGTTTTGGTAGGTCATTTGATCAGCATCAGCTTCGGTAGGTCATTTGTTCAGCATCGATTTTGGTAGGTCATTTGATCAGCATCAGCTTTGGTAGGTCGTTTGATCAGCATCGATTTCTATAGTTCATTTGATTAGCATCGGTGAGACAATTGTATCATTGGTGTGATCATTGTCATCAATGCGACCGTTGTCATCGGTGTGATCGTTGTCATCGGTGTGACCATTGTCATTAGTGCGACCGTTTCCATCGGTGCGACTATTGTCATCGGTGCGATTGTTGTCATCGGTGCGACCGTTTTCATCGGTATGACTGTTATCATAATTTTAACTAACGGTGACTCAAGAATATAACTAACGGTGAGTCAGAAACATAAAACTCGCACAGAGTGTCTGCATAAACCAGAATACTTCCAGGTCAACAGTAGACCATAAATAATTATAGATAATCATATGTAGGCATTTTTAACCATATATTCACATATTTAGAATAGATGGAATAATTTACTAAATTGACTTATAAACAAAAACAACAATGATTTGTGATTATTAAAATAACCCTCTCACAGAGGGTTCAACCATATATATAGCTCACTAATGATCTATAATGTAGCTCAGTCCAATATAAAACAAATTACAAGGACCATGTAATTTATTAAACCCTTGCAACCCACTTTTAAGCCTATATGAAAAAATATTTTTGGATATCTAAATTCCATTTGTTTTCAAAAATCCATTTTTTAGAACATAAATACAAAAAACAAAATGTAAAAAGAGTTTTTCATTCAAGAAAACATGAAATATTATAAGTTAATACAAACATAAAATAATTCTTATGGGGGTTGTAAATTTTATTGTCACCATATATATTAAAATAAAACCTTTATTTTATCTTTTGTAAAGAAATTTAAACATTCCATAAAAATATTCCATTATAAAAAACCTTTTAAAGAAAGTGACTTATGATTCCATTTAAATTTATTTGATCTCAAGATTAATAGAATCATAAATTATTTTATGAAACATGTATATGGAAGAGAAATATTTTGGAAATAAATCATTATAACACTTAAAATGATGTTTTAAGTTAAATTGTCTCTTACCTTGAGTCTAACTAGTCACATGTGATTTTTATATTCCTAAATAACAATCATATATTAATAATTAAATATAGATTATAATTTTAAACCCAACCATTAAAAATGGTTATGAAAAAAGAACTATGTTTCAATGATGGAGATGGTAGACCATACTTATGCATGAGTAATGCTTCCATTCTTCAACAATCAATAAAAATATAAGGTAAGTGTAATTTTATATTTAGAAAATGACTAAAATATTATAAATATCATTATAATTATTTAAATATACTTATATGTATCACCCATGTGATGTGGTGATGAAAATTAATCACATCTCTTTGTAGAGGTGGTAGTCCACACATACACATAAACGTCATTATCATTTTTAGTGACTGAAAATGTATAAAATTAAAAAATATTTTATCTTATAAAATTGATAAATATGTAATTTCTATCATATATATAAATTAATTTCATAATTATATCCATCAATGATATATGGTGATGGAAAAAATAATTACATTGGTTTGTGAGGCAGTAGTCCGCCGTACACACGAACAATTGTTTTGTTTCCCATTTTATGGGAGAGAAGATGAATATAGGTTTTGAAATTACCATAAAAACACCTCAATATATGGAATATACTGTTTTTTTATTTAATCATGGATAATTCATATTTTAAGGTGGTGGAAAAAGAAATAAAATAAAAAACTCTCAGTTAGGAATGGTACCACTTCTTCGAACAATATCTTAAGGATTAAACTAAAAGCTATGATATGTTGTTTTTATAATAAAAAAGACTCTATGATGTGATAATGGATTTATGGAATGTATCATTGTAGAGATATTATAAACCAAAAGGTATATTATGTGTGATGATATGAGCAGTATGTGCCCTTTTATAAAAGAGTGGAGGGAAACTCATGGAATTTCTCAAAATATAAAATTATAATAAATTACATTTCAATTATAAATGGTTCAATATATATATTTTTAAAAAATAGGATTATTATGGGTACAAATTATCTCAAAAAATAATTATTATTCAGGATTTTACTAGGTTTTTACCTGTATATTCTTGTTTTAACCTCATGTTAACATCTTTCACACTAATTATGACAATAAGTATTTTTAGTATTTGAGGATCATGATAGTCACAATAAGTGGGAAAATGTATAAAAAATAGAAAATTATTGATATTATAAACCAAATACTAATATCTTGAATGATTCTATTAATTTTAGACATTTTATATCAATTAATAAAATATTATTTTTATATGATTTCATTAATGTCAATTTTTAGAACTATATATTACATTGGCTACAATACCTAATGAAATAAAATTAAATTAAAATAAAATATTTTATTACATCCCTAAAATGTTATATTAATCTATAAAATTCCGGGATCTCATTAATTATCTGAAATTATATATTTTTGATATTTTTATCATTGTTTTTTTTATTTTTCTATTAATTGAATAATTATAGTGTTATCTTTGGGTAAACATTTAATGTAATTATTTATTCACTAAAAATTAAAAATAAATTATCTTGGTGAATATAAATAATTTATATTTATAATTAATATTTATAAGATAACATATCTTTTTTTATCCTCATGTTAAAAAAATTATATTAATGAAAAACAAGTGTGTGTCATTTTTTACTAATCTTTACATAAAATGTTATAAAGGTCATAATAACATCTAAATGGAAATAAAATGTCATATAATTGAATATTGTATTAGTATGTAATATATAGACTCATATGATAAAATTAGCGTAGGTTTTAGGGTAATTTTATTATCCTTAACATTTTTTTATCTACAATTGCCTGATTTATCTTTCACCATGGTAACATAAATATCAAGGGTAATTATTAAAATTAAACAAAATAAAAAGATCAAATGTACTAAATTCAATCTCATTGATTAAAAATACATAATATATTTTTAAATATTCCATTCATATAGGTGGAATAATTAAATTTAAAGTCAAACTAGAAAAACATGATGATAAATAGTTTTTTAGAAAAAATCCCTTTTAATTTTAAAAAAAATTACTAAATTAAAGAATAACTTTTTTTAATAAATATAATTAGATTATATTAAATACAAGAAAAATAATTAAATTATTAAATCCATAAAAATTGGATTTTACTTTCTAAATACTTGAAATGGAATTCATTTTTCCATAAAAAATTATTATTCTTCAATATTCACTAAAAAATAAATCATTTAAAAATAGTTACCAAAAATAATATTAAGATAATTTTGACATGTTGATTTGAAAAAAGAAATTATTTCTTTAAAATTAAAATTCTATAATTTTAAAGTTAATCTTTTCAATAAAACCTTTTAAGGAAAGAGTTTAATAAAACTATTTCATTTTTCATTTAAAATCAATTAATTAATATTTTATTAATGAATATAACTATATAATTAATGAATTTTATGAATATAAAAATGATTTATTATATTATTATATGGTCAATTACATTTTTATATTTTTTATATAAATTTTATTGCTCTCATAATATGACAAGACATTATTTTTCAATATTTCTAGGATGATCGCATTTCCACAAATAGCTCCAAAGGCTTGGAATCATTATTCAATATTCTTACTTAATCTAGTTTTCATATTTGATTGCATTTAATCCACCTCAAACGTTTCCTCTATTTTATCTTTTATTCATCATTATATTGATGATTGAACCAATACAACTGTTTCATAGGTCCAAAGCCTCCACAGTACCATCAAAATCAATAAAAAAGCATATTTTCCTATGTAATTTACTTGTTCTCCAAAATCATGTACCAAATTTCCATCATTTGTCTTATCATGCACCTTGAAAATTTTTTATCTACCATTTTTTGGTATCCTCCTAACATGTTCTAACTCTATATAAAATTTCTACTTAGACATATCAAGAACTTTAATAGTAGTAGCTTCTGGTTCATACATTAAAACCTTAAAATTTTCATGATTTTAAAATCCTATTATTTTGTATATATACATCGTATTCTTGAATTATTTTTTATTTATAAAATTTTCAAAAAACATTAACCCTATATAATTATTTTTGTTGATCCTTTTTAGTTTTAAAATTCTTATAACTTTCACCAACATTTGAAATTGTGTTTTGGACGTTTTATGTTCCCCACTGATATTTAACAAGTTTTTGTTGAAAAAAATAAAATTATTTATACTTAACCATAATATTTCCTTAAATATTGATGTTTATGATTTATCCTCATTAATTAAATTATTCAAACAATCAACCTCTTTTCGAAATTTTTATTTATTCTTAAGAAAATATTCCCATCTCATTTTTGAAATATCATTTTTATTTAACTTCATGTTATCCTTTTTAAGTTTAACAATATTTGAAAGATATAGTTAGGATGGTAGCTGAGTGATTAACACACCCAATAACTCTACATAAAAATTTGGATCAAATCCTAATGGAGGAATATTTCTAGGTTACCATATAAGTATTTTATTAGTGACTATAGTGGTACTATAGTAGTCAGAACTATTCATATGTTTAGGCCTTCGGGCCACCGGTTTGGGCCTACAGGCCATAAGGAGTTCGGGCCAACCAAGGCCTTTGGACCATAGGGTCATTGGGACACAAAAACCATGGGGAAGCCCAAGAAGACCATATAAATCATGTTATAAAATAAAATTCAGAGCAAGTAGCAACCACCAGAGAAGAGCTAACCAGATTAGAATATCGGGAGGGTATGGAAATCACTGTCGGTACTAGGAACAATATAGCAATGCATGGGGAAATTCAATCCAATCAGAAATGAAAATTGGGAAGATAGGAACCTTCAATTATTTATATGTTGGAGATGGGTAGTTCTAGTGTAGTTTATTTAGACCTTCGGGTCTTGTATTGGGCATTATAACTCATGTCCTTCAGGTCATGTACTAGGCCTTATGACACTAGGCCTATAGGTCGTGTATGGGTTCCCTCTCAAAATAGTTAAAAAAGAAGATTATACAAAATAAATAAAAATTCAAGGCCTTTAGTCTATTCAGCTAATAATATTTTCAGGGTGTTATTTGAATTATCAAATAAACATAAAATCCAAATGAGTCTCTTATTCTTTTTCTTTAAAGATACTACATTAATCAAGGGTGAAATATTCCTCATTCCCTTTTTCAATAATAAATTTTTTAGTAGCATCATCACTGGAGTTTTCAAGTTATTATTCACTATCATTTTCTTCCTCATACTTAGAGAAAATGTTTCACTTTTTTAGATAAATTATTATCATTTCCCTATATATGGGAATTGGATTTTTCTTCCTTCTTTTTTAAAGATCTTATTATATTCTTACCCTATTCATAATTATATTCATCTTCCTTAAGTATTGGAAATATTTTAAAAAAAATCAACAGGTTCATATCCAAATAACGTTAGTGGTCACTTTCCTTTATACTTTTCTATTCCAATTTTAAAATTTATCAAAAAATAAAATAAATTCAAAAAAAATTTACTAACATCATATTTAATTTTAGATTTATTAAATTCTTCCTCAAGAGCATTCTTAGACATTCTATTCTTATAAACTTTGAAATAAATTTCTCATTCATCCCTTTAATTTTTCTTCATATCCTTTTATATTCTAATTTTTTATGTGATGAGAATTATTTGTTGGTCATCCAAATATATAGTTTCAGGATATCTATATTCTTACAATATTACATATAAATTAAATTTATCTTCAATAATTATAAGAATATTTTCAGCAATATTGGAATCTTCCATAGTCTCATTGAAGCATCTTATGGTTCTTAGAATTTCAATAAATCTTATAAATAATTAACCAAAAATTTATTGTTCACCCAGATTAATATCTCTATAATTAAATCTATAGATTTATAACATCAATTTATTTAATTTATTATATCCTACATAGATGTTCTTAAACATTTCCCAATTCCCTATATCCATTACAGTCCCTTCAACTCTAATAAATTTGGTTACAATGAGTGGGGAAATTGTTGATTTTATATCTCTCCCATCATTCTCTGAATTATTCTTACCATTAGATTGTAGGTGAGCATGTCCAATATGAGGGAAACCGTCAATAGAACCCTCAATAACTTCATGAACAAGGTATATAAGATAATTTACCATTATATATTTATATATATATAAGTTATTTCAATCAAAAATATAAATACCATTACTGTTAACAGTGTTCTTAATATCAATGTCAACCTTTCTTTTCTTACGACTTCAATAATGATTTAATGAAGGGAACATTCTCTATGATACCTATTGAATAGAAAAATATGTATCTATATGGTCACTAAGAGGGGTAGAATCATTGATCATCTATTTTTATGTTTTCTTACATAAAAAACAATATTCTCCTCCTGGTAGATAAATATGGATATAATACAAAAAACAAAAACAAGCACAACCACATGAACATAGGTACTTAAATAGTTCACTATTCAATAAGTGTGTCTTTTTATTGGCATGGTTTGGAAATAATCTAAGACCACAAAAACCATGATTAAATAATCATGTTTGTGGTTATGGAAATAACTTAATATCATTTCACTTACACATCACTATCGTTAATTGAAAATTTGATTAATTCTCACATAGATAAATGATGTAACAATGTATTATAACAACTATGAGAACCTTCACCAATAAGATTTTGTATGTTGTCATTGTGGTTCTTTAACTTTCTCCACAGTTCCTCCTTATGCAAGTTCTTCTTCACTATCTTCATAATAGTGAGAAATAACCTCTTCCTCGAATTCTTTTAGAAATCATCCATCCAATCTTATCACCATCCAGTATACATGGATAGATAAAATTCATCCCAATACACTATTTTTATGATCCACTACATATGACCAATTTCCAATATTTATCTTACATAATGTTCCTATAATTCAATGATTGCCTCTTCAACATGTTTATCTGATCACTTTTACACATTTTCCTCTCTATACCAAATATTGGGATGACTTTTTCTGGAATTTATTATACCGATAACACTTCAATTTCCTCAGCAAATCACCTCTATTAATTTTTTTTCTTGATATCAACTAAACCCATATTTTTTTATCTTTTATACACACCATTCATCTGATAACACTTAATAGAAATACTTATTATGGTTTCCATCTAACCAATGTTTCGTCACATTGTTTTTCCAATCAACACATAACTTCGGTAGTGCTTCACTGAGATTTCAAAAAACACACACACAATTAACCAAAACTCCACTTAATTATATTGGCAATGTTCCTCTAAGAATTAAATAAGAGTTATGGATATAAAATTCAAATATCCCACTCAAAACATTTCGGGTGCCACTCAAAAACTTATTTCCTTTGACTATATACAAAACTCTTACAATGTAAGAGATTTTCCATAAGTCCCAACATATGAATTAATATTCTGACTTCCTTAAGTCTTAGTGAGAATCAATACTTTCCACCATTATTTATGGAATGTTGATTGATGATATTAATATCATCACATTTATATATCTATATATTTTTCATAAAGGCCTTTAACCTTACATCTGGTCGATCTTAATAAAATTTTGTAACTGACAAAACTGTTTTTGGTGTTCCAAGAAAACATCATAGGAGCCTCTCAGAAGACTTTTTCCATGCAGTTTCTCCATCAGTTGACTTGAACCAGAAACCTTCAGCAATTTCCATCACTCAAAAACATTTAACCGTTGAACTTCTATCTGATCACATCTAATGTATCATTCTATCTGATTCTATGGAAACAATTTTAGTTCCCAAATTATCATTGTATAATTTTATATAATATACTTCACAAAAAATAATACAATATTCTTTATTATGACCCTTTTTTCTAAAGAATTCATCTAATGAATTTTTAAACAATAATTTATAGGATATGTAACTTCTACTCTTTCTAAATAACTCCAACCGATGACATTCTAAGGATTAGGCCAATAAAATTCCCCCAATGTCATTTTTCAATGACCTGTGTCTGCTACTTCTACAAGCTCCCTCGGATTATAAAGGTTCAAAATGTCTTTCTAATGAAACTTCAAATCAAAACAACATCATATATTTATAAACATTAATCTTTTAAATGTGAAAATTTATAATATTAGGATTTTAATAGCTACATAGCCACACCTTTGACCAATAACATCATTGTGGAAAACCTCATACAACTTCGTACATCGGTGAAATCTATAGATATTTATAGAATGGACATTGTACACACATAAAAATATTATCCCCCTTTATAATTAAGGTTTAGTCATGGAATCTTTTATTACTCTAGATATTGGGGACTGTAATAATAGAAATGAAATAATAGATTTCAACATCACTAAACACCCTACCTAAAATGGTTTGGAGAGAACATAGATAACAATTAAATGTAAATAATCTAGCTGATCACAATGGATTGGTATTCTATATTCAATGAATTAAAGATGTTTGGATCTATTTTATATATTTGATCTGATAAATATGGTTCAATCACCTTATAAGGAAGTCATAATAAAGTAAAGTGATTTATATAAGAAAAAAAATTCAACACTTTGAGAAACCCTTCTTCCATCATCTTATTCTATAATACCTCCAAAATTCTGGGTCCCAATATTGGAAATTTGGGTTTGGGTGTTAAAATCGAGGAGGGGTAGAATAAAAATATTTTCATTTTTAAAACATGAGCAAAACACAAGGATTATATGCACAATTATTAAAACATTATAAGGCACCCTAGACTCAGATTGTATCTTTCATGGTTTTTCTAAATAAAATTAGGAAACCATGCACTAACCATGTGATATACATCTATTAAAAACTACACATCATTTGCATGGTTTCCTCTTAAATAGTAATAATAGTTTTCCCTATAAAAAACCCAGAAATAAAAATTTTCACATATAAGTGGCTTGAAACTCAATCAACAAAGTATATAATAAAAAATAGAGAAAAGAAGAAGGAAATTTATGTTTATAGTGAGAAAAATGCATAATTACTAAATACGTCACATTTAAAAAAATTGAATGTTCCAAGGAAGGATAATTTATCTCTAACAAAGTAGTTTATTAATATATTCACTACATTGTTTCCAATATAAATTTTGAATCTAATTATATCATTCTTATTTACAGGCTTCTACAACAACAGTAGTCTCTATACTTTTTACATTCATTTTGTAATATTATATAAGGAATTCTTAAACACTTTATTCTGCTTCTATAAAAAATCAATCTCATCCTCAACCTTATCATTACTAATTCAATTATTATTTATTAACTATTAATTATCATCTCTTAAATTTTAAAAATCATTTATCATAAAATTATGAGTCTCTTTAATGTTATTATCCTTTTAAGTGAGTTTCATAAGATCTTAGTACCATAATTGAATATTTTTTGTTTTAAAGGGATCACTTTTAAGGGATATGTGAGAACCCTCACAAAAACCATCAAATGAATAGGTAGACCACATCCTAATAAAAACCACAAACATAAAAATACAAGCATTAAAACCACACAAGATATCACAAAGCCATTAAAAACAAGTTTGAGCCTATTTGAAACATTATCCCTATATAATTTCTTGTTCAGAGTACTAACCTTTAATTCTGGGTTGTCTTTGATAAGATATTTGTAGGGATACACCATTGTTTTCACATGTTTGGATAAATTAATCCACATTTATTTTTCTTTCATTGAATCATCATATCAAAATACTTTCCCACTTGTTGAACCACTCACATTGCTCATCGTTGATGTCCCCTAGAGGAAAATGGTCTATTATCCTATCTTAATCCTCTGAGGGGGGCCTTAATCATTACAGAATCATCCACCATTACTTCCCTATAATGTAAGATTTTATCCTATGTATTTATTGGACAATATTCCCTTTCCTTGAATTTTCTCTTTTTGGAAAAACATGTTTCCATCAGTTTGGTAAAATGATATTAATTATTCTCCCCTTAGAGTTTTTTCCCTTTGGTCAAGATATAGCTCCCCAAATCTCAGAACCATTCTTCCCTTTCTTCCTTATTGAGAAGTGAATTCTCCTATGGAGACTTCCCTCTGTATTATCCCCAGAATACAATCTTACACTCTCTTCATCTAAATATATCCCCTTGGATCTGTGATCCTCATCTATCTCTTCACTGTTGACCTATGTTTAACCATTTTTATCTATGGTTTTTTCATCAATTTTAACCCTTTGAAATGGTTGATAAGTTTAATTCTATCAATGGTCTCCATTGAATTTCTCATTTTCACATCATTAAAATAATCCTCTTACCCAACTAATATCCCTTGTGTCTCCATCGCCTAGTTGTTATAGCTGTTTAGGCTACCTTTTACTATCTCCTAGACCGTAACTTCGATGGGCTCATTGGCCTGTCATTCCACCTTAGAAAACGAAGAGGAGTTTGGTTTCCAAATTGTTTTTATCAAGGTGTAACATTATTATGTGACCCTTAACCAAACCTAAACCTGCCTTAGATTCTTGTCACCCAAGTCACCCTTCAAACGATCAATGATGGCCACAACCATAAGCTCCAGTTTAATTATTCTGATCTTTTTCAGTATTCCTTTAGGATTCCACATCTGAGAAATTCCTAACACCCTGAGGATATTTGAATCATTCACTTTCTTATTCCAATTCCCACTTCGAAAAACTAAATCCAAATGTCCCATTCAACTGCAAGATGTGTAGTAATTTGTCCATAATAAAAAAAACAGCTTGTTTCCAACAAATTTTTTTTACAACTATTCACTACACCCAATCCACCAGAATTTTCAACACATAAACCTCTTTAAAAATGTGGTAAAAAATAAAATGACTCACAGAATTCATTCTATGATCATATAATAAGAAATACCCTAAAATATTTCCAAGTATATACAAAATATAGGGGTTTTTTAAGGGTTTTATGAGCTCAGGGAAACTTACCTAGATCACTAAAATTATAGGATCTCATTTTATATGGAATTAAAAGGTCCACCATAATATAAATAATATAACCCATTACATTTTCATAGAGCTTTATACTATTCAATAATCAAATCATATATCAACACAAACTTGATCATGATGTGACTTCAATCAAGAAGCTTTACAACCACGTGTTCCTGTAAACCCTAGGAACTGAAAACAAATCAATTAATTGCATTGACCGAAGGATGCTGATGTTGATATCAGGAAACCAAGGTCAGGTAGAAGAGATATGAAGATTTTTTGAACTCCTATGGTGATATTGGAAGATGAGGAGATCCTTGTAAGAGATCTCAGACTTTTGGACTAATCAGAATCTATGAAAACAACAGAAGAAAATTTTTATTTGAGAATGGGATGATGGAGCATAGATATTATTTGGAGGGAGATGGGGGATGAGAATCTCCCCCCTTCAATGAGGATGGGGGGCCTAAATCTCGATCATCAATGCATAGGGCATCACCGAGATCTCAGCTGAGAAGTAGGAGCTCCTCCAGCTTCATCATAATACAAATCATCACAAATAACGTTAATTATTAATTTTTACATCCATTATCTTATGATTTAGTATAAGGGGAATATATAAAAGGTAACATAATTGATTTTTTCCTTTAAGTGTGTTTTATTGTTATTTTCCTTCTCAACCAAATTTTATGTGTTTATGGATTCATGTTTAAAATAATTCCATGTAGAACTAAAATAATTTTTATTATTCTTATATGAATACCTTATTGTACATTATTTTGGAATGAAATGTTTAAAGTGACTTGGTTCATTATATCTATAAACAATGTATTAAAATTTATACTTACCTCAACTTTACATATTTTTCTATTTATCTACTCCTTATCTATCATTCCTTTATAGATCTTTAGAAACTTCTTGATCAAATTTCCAATCTCCTTTTCATCACTAATGGAAGAACATTTATCATTATAATATAAACTAAATGAATTAAAAACAATTTTAAAAGCAACACCATTCATTTTATTATTTTCAACCTCATAAATAATATTTTATTTAAGATCAAATGGAAGAAGTGATTCAATCAACCTATTTATAAAATATTGAAAAACAAATTATATCCTTGAGGGAAACATTAATAGAATGGAAATTTTTATAAATTTATTGCAAGATTCTTTTAGAAAGTATATCATTATCCATTGTTTCTCCAAGAATTATAATATTTTCACTATCTTAGTGAATAGATGGTACATATCTTCAACACATTCATTATTTATTATTATTAAATTTGGATATTCATCCTTATACATGAGCATATTTATTCATTGTAATTTATCAATACCTTGATGAGTTATTTTAAATGACCAAAATGTTTTTGAAGTGGTCATTCAAGAAATTGTGTGGTAATAAATATTCTATTAATTTATAAATGAAGAAAATTTATAACATTAAAATTCATAATGTATTTAGAAACTTCATTACAAAAAAAAGTGTCAATATCACCTGTGGGAAACATATATGGTTTCAACAATATAGTCCATTGATTAATACCTATATTTCTTAATAATAACATCATCTTTTCTCTAGTAGTTATAATTATTTCCATTAAATCATTTTCATCATGTAGAATTGTAAATTTCTATCATCTCCTAAATTTCCATAAAAATCATATCTCATCCATAGTACTTTTTATAGTTTAGATTATAATATTTTCTATAAATATATATAAGAAATTAATTTCAAAGCAAAATTAAAATTAAATGATCTCTAAATGGGTTTACCTTGTATATCAAATGCTATGTATTGGCCCAACCAAAATAGCTTCACATAAAGTGTATCATATATCTCTAATACCAAATGTTATGTCCCTTGTGGAAGTTAAAAAATTCAAGATGACCCTTTAAATATAAATCTCAATTAACAAGTTTAATGAAGCAATATAATTAAATAGTAATCAAAAAATATGGTGGTTTAAAAAATATAAAAATAATGTACATCATATGAATGTATAAGTAGTGAGTAGTACAAATAATATTTTAAGGTATGATTAAAAAAATATAACACAATTATTTTATAGTGGTATAAGTTAATCCCCACCATACTCTTTACACTCTCAATAGGAGAAAATGGATATATATTATAGCCTCACTTTTTAGTAGTGTTAAATACAAATTATAATCCTTCCATTTTAACACCTAGAGACTCAAATCCATGAGCAAAGAAACTACATCAGACAAGGGTGCTGGTGAGGTGGTACCCCTAGAAAATTCAGCTTTAGGTTGTAGTGAAGTGTAAGTGAAAGACATGTGCATGCTTCTGGAATGTGGATCACATGGTGGTAGTAGTGACTAAGTGAAGGAGGTCCATTCGGAAGATATAGAAATATATATGGCTTCATTAAATGTATCCAAGTTATCTGAGGTGATTGAGGGAGTCTACGAGGACCAAGACCCTGGTGGGGGATCTCAGTGTTTGGATCTAGAGGATACCTCAATGAATTTCAATTTATGGGATGAGGATTTCAATGGGTAGGAGTCTCCAAACTGCCAATACAGTCTTTATAGGTGACCCATTCTTATGGTGATATGGTTATATATAGGGGAAAAATATGAACTATCAAAACTGGTTTGAAGTGTTGGGAGAGGATGACTACCAAGAAAGTGGTGAATGAGATGGGATGGAGGGCACCCATGGAGAGTGGAAGGACCACTTCGTGGATGAGGGAGCCTCCCATGTGGAGACTGAAAATTCTTTGGACTTCACTTATGAGTCCAAGGAAGTGGTCATTGCGAAGGAATATGTCAGATCCTCCACACGAAGAGGCAAGTACACTACTATTGATTCGTATGGCTTTATTAAGAACAACCGAAAGGCACATTGTAGGAAGGAGTACTATCACCTGCCTAGTCCTTCTATCACTAGATCTATAAGTAAAGGAAAGATTCCCCCAAAGTCTCTTATTACTATGAGAAACCTACATATAGGGGCCAACACATCTAGAGACATGGTTTCTGTAGGTGGTGAGGTCATTTTCCTGACCAATCCCTTGAGTGGTACAAATATGAGGGATTCTAGAAAGAAAAGTGAGTTAAACTCCACTAGATACCCGCAACAACAGATATCCTTATTGCTGAAACACATGGACCTAATTATGAACTCAGATGAAGAAATGGTAGAAGAACCAATGGAAATGAAGGAACTAAATAAGAGGGTAAGAACGCTTTGTGTGACCGCCACTAAGGAGGATGGCGAGTGGATTGATAAGGAGGCCCGAATTCTGCTGAGAGGTTTCAATATGAAGATGATCCACATAGAGGAATTCTCGAAAGCCTGGGACAACATGCCACATCAATATGAAGGGATCTTAAAGGGATACCCAGACACAATGATAAATTCTATTCCCCAGATTTTGTTTAGGGATAGGGATTCCAATCAGCTCAAACTATTTTTTAAAAAATCAGTAATTTATTTTGGTGTTTAATCCTTTGAGGGTTCTCACATTCCCCTTAAAAGTGTTTTTAAAATAAAATAGTAATGTTTCAGTAACAATGAACCACTCCTATTATAATTTTTTTAAGTGGTAATCATAGAACAAAATCTTCCTTTTAATACGAATTAGGCACAAAAAAACGTGTTTTTTATTTTTTTAAGGTAACCATAACCAAACCTACCTTTTTTCAGATGCAGTCATTTTTTTAGTTTAGGTATAAAACTCAGTACAGGAATAAATATTTTTTAAAATAAATCACAATTAAAGATAAAACATTTGAACTAGATAATGGATATGATGATGTTCATGTTGTATAACCAAAGTAAATATTTATCCCTCTAAATATATTTTTGAATATTCAATATATGGATAATAGAAAACTGATCCTTTAATATTTTATCAGGAAATAAAAATATTGAACACATTTTATATTTTATTTCAGTTCAGTTGTAGAATCAGTTTGATAATTGTGAGTAATTCTTGATGATAATCTTCATTCCAACTGATATATTTTTAAAAATTACATCTCCACATTGTTTACTTCTTTAATTTATAAAGATAAACTCTATGGAATCATAGTGTCCCTAGTCATTGAAATTTTGGTATCAAATAATGTTTAGAAATAAAAGAAATCATGAAACGTTTCCATTATTTATAATTCTATTAGTTTCAAGTCATTCATGGTGTTTAAATTATGATTTTGTATGGACATATCCATTTCTCATAGTCCACAACATATAATAAAAATATGAAAGCCACCTGATTTTGTATATGTTATTTATTAATATAGATATAACATATTAATTTTATCTCACATTACTAAATAATATTATAGAATCTTTTAATGTTATCTATATTCTTATTGTTAATAAATCATTGGAGATCATTCACTATCTTTATTTAATTGTTTTTATAGTTTTCAATTATATTATATCTATATTAATTATTTACATAGAAAACAAGGATTGATATTTTTTGTTTCCTCAAAATATTATGTTAAATTGTCAATTTTGTATTAGACCAAGGATAAAGCTGGATAGTGTTGTAGTAGTTGTCTTGAAAACTATTTTGGGTTACATATCAATACAGTGATGTCCTGAAACAATATTTCAAATTTATTATTATTATTCTCCATTTATTCTTGGAAAATATAAAACCTATATGATTTTCTTTTAATTCTCTTTCCAAGACACACAAACAACACTCAAAAAATAAGGTAACAAAAATTTGAAATATTTTAGATATTATGAGGTTCATTTCCCTAACCCCAACTGGATTTATAATTTTAGATTACCAAATCATGTAAATTGTTTGAGTTATGCATGAGTTATCATTACCAAGATATTTTAAATAATTTTTTATATATTATTAATATGGTAATTTCCTTGGATTTTTTATTATATAAAAATGTTATATCATCTTCCATCTATAATGAGAACCTCATGACTCTATAAATGTAATCATGATGATATTTATTGTGGCCTAGATAAAACATACTCACCAATCATAGATGATGTATGACTATTAAGTTTTGGGGTCTCATAATCTTGTATACTTTTTCATAGGAAGTTCACATTTGGTGATATTAAGAATGGGGATCATGAAGACTAACCTGCCAAAAAGAACACCATATGTTTTGGATTCCATTGGATTTTTTAATCTATGAGAATGTGTTTTTGGCTATTTAATTGGCATCATTATCAATGTTTTTAAAAAAATATTTTACTTTTATGCATAATAAAAACTAAGATATTTTATGTTGGTAGTGATATGGATTTCATTAAGTGCGTCATAAGTGTTATGACATTTATTAAATGATTAAGATGCCATTTTTCACTTCTAATTATAATATGAATATATCTATGTTCATTTGAATGGGCTATCAGTTCCTTAACTAAATTCATGTACATGGTAAATGAATTCAATTCCATGGTTAAATAAAGATAAATAATTAATTAAAGGATGATAAAAAAATTGCATTTTTCTTTATAAAATATCATGAGACATAGATTATATTACACAAGAAGTGTTCTTAAGGGGTTTCCATAGCTTATGAATTATCATTATCTCGTTATAGGTCATGATTTGTTACTAAATACCACTCTTGGTTAGTGACTGTGACTCACTTTTTTAAATAAGATCCTAGATAGTTCCACATGAATTGTATTCACAAGTTCTACCAATTCTGATGAAATAGAGTGTATAATGAAGTGGGACATGCATATATAGTTTAGTGAACATCCAAGTTTGAATTATTATAATTAAATAAATTAAATTTAATTATTTTAATTTTTAATAATTAGGATTAAAATTATATCTCACGTTTTTCATAAGTCATTTATGTTTAAATAAGTAAATATTATAAAGTTTTTTTTTTGGATTTCATATCTAAGTTTGTTAAATGTATAATATAGGAACATGTTAATTTAATGGATCATATAACACCATGAAACTTATGAGAGTGTAATAAAATAGTGTTAAAATATTTATGATATGTATGTTATATTGAATAACTTTTTAGTGGTATTTTAGGGTTTGTTTTTATAGTTAAATTTCATAGGAACAAAATAATATTTATGAATGTTTAACCTAGATATATAAGCATATTTTGGACACAAAAACCAGAATTAAGGCCTCTTTATTAAATTTAGTTTCCTTCCAATTTCATGCTCAACTTTATGAGAAATAAACAAAATAAAATAAAAAAATTGATTTCTCATTTAGGAATCAAACTCATTTTGTTCTAGTTATCACATGTACAGTGTAATGAAATTAATTCTCTCATTGTGGAACATAAATAATGTTGAATGATGTTCTGTGTTATATGGTTCATGTGTAGAGAATCGTAATATATCCTCACTTGGTTTCTATAAACTACGAGTAACCTAATATAAATGCAGTATTTCAAGATCTTATAAATGAACAAGGTAATATTTCATTAATGATCCACATATTTCAAATTATATTCATAGTATCCATAGATAAAACCCAAGAAAACTATTCTAGTTCTAGTATTTTTAAAAAATATCCAAAAAATGAAAATAATGATTAAGAATGATTTCACCACACTCGATTTCATACATTAGAAATAATATGAAATCACCAAAATCATAATTTAACCTTAAAACTTTTAAAATATAGTTTATCATCAAATAATGTTTTTTCATTTGATATTGACTTAAACATAAACATGCACAACATTGGAAAAGTTAATGTCTTGGAATGGAACAAAGAATTAAAACTTTTTTACATTGAAGAAATTATAAAAATGAGAATATAATTAAATAAATAATATTAAATCGTAACCAAAAAATAAAAAATATTTGTTATAATTATAAAAACCATAATCTCAAAGTGGTATGAAATCACATAACAAAATTGATATCATGTAAAATATTTTATTAGTATACATGTGATTAATAGAAATTATAAAAAATATTATACTGCATGAGTAGCATTGATGTGTTACTAAATATTACTCCTTGTGTAAGGCTCTGAATTGGGAATTAATAATCATTTTCAATAAATAAAAGGCCCTAATCTCACACATAAGACTATGTGAATTATGATTAAAATTAAATACTTGTGAAAAAATTGATAAGATTTAATAGATATTTAATTCATGATATAATCTAATTTGAATGTGGTTTTTAGTTAATTTTTATCACATTTGATGTGTCATTATGTATTATATAACAAAATATAATATATTTTAATAATTATATAATATGTAAAATGATGCACATATTTATAGGATTTTGTTTTCATTTTAGCTTGAGTGTTGTCTCAAGGATATTATTTAAAAATATGACATTTAAATAGTATATTAAAATTTAAAAAACCAATAAAATAATCAATTTAATTTTTTTGGTTAATAGATATATTATAATATGACATGGGATTATTGAAGAACCCATTATTAATGAAAACATTTAATTAACTACTTCAAATATATGTGGCAATGTTATAAGTGTTCGATTGTAGGACAACATATGGAATGTAATATATGGTAGAGATTATTTCCTTTAAGGAGTAAAAATTATTCAAATAATCTAACCTATATATTGAAAAAATCTACTATGTAATGTGTATCAAAATTTCTTAAAAAACTAAATAAAAAACATTATTCATATCATTATGTGATTCACCATGATGATGAAATTAGCACCACATAGAAATTAAAATTTTTCTATGTTATTATTTTATCCTAACCCCTTTGTCATTTATTTCATTAAAAAATATCATAGGATGTTTGAATCTACTTGATGGAGTTTATAATAATATATAATAGATAAAAAAATCATCTAATAACTCATAAAATAAAATTATTTTTAAATTTTTTATATTTATAGGTTAATCTCCAAAAGATCACAGTGGGAATTGTGTATTTTTATTAATCTATTGTTTCATTAATTTTAAAAATAAATCTTGTGTATATTTTATTATTTTTAGTATTTGTTTCAATTTATATATATATATTAAATTAAATATTTTTTATATGTGTATAAGAAATAATTTTAAAATAAACTTTAAAATTATTTAAATTTGATATTTGTTGAAAATAATATTTTGAATCATGTTATTTGGGGCACTCAATATTGAGTCATTATTTTGAAATAATTTAAATAAGAGATTTTTTCTTTAGAGTGGATGATGTGTGATTTTTCATACAAAAGTAGTAGTTTATATCAGATCAACACAACATGATCAGAACTTATGTATAAATAAGCAATCAAGAATCTCACCTATCTGAGATTAATAGGCCACTAAGTAATATAAAATAAGGGGTGTCCCTTTTCAAGAAAATAACTAAGATGGTAAAGGTTCACATCAAGTTTAATTACACCTCACATAGTAATAAATTGTTAGGAATATCCAGTTGCACCATATCCTTCAACGTATCTGAAAGTATCTATAATGTACTCTCATAAGAAATCACAGTCTCAGGGGATCTCAATATACTCACAAGATATAATACTTTATCAATGGTCTCCAATATAATCCAGATCTCTAGAATAATTTCAACATCACCCAATTCCAACCCAATACTATATGTATCTACAACTCTTACTAATTTTTTATCAATATAGGACACCATCTTAACCCTAACCAAAAACATAAAAATATCGAGTGTACTCTCAATTGTGTCTAATTTATTCCCAACCATTATTTCCATATCAAGTTATCTAGATATATTCTAAACCGTAAACCCCATCAATTCAATAATATTTTCGGTACAGTATTATTGTAGATAATTATAGTTTATTTCAAGTGAGAATTACTAAGCTAATATTATCTATAGAAATAATCTAAAATCAATTTGGGAAATGATCAAAGGGGAAGGAATATTTATTCATGGAATAATTTCCTAAATCAAGTACTTGGTTAATGGTAATTTCACATAGAATTAGTTCCTAAAGTTAAAAGTAAATGGTGACTCAAGATATTTCTCTCTCAACGTAATAGAATTCTTTAAAAGATCATAGAATCTAGTTTAAATATTTAGAGATTGATCCATATGGAGACATCTTAAGCAAGGGGGGTTTTATTTGGAATCATAATTACAAGGAAATTACTCAATCCATTCACTATTATATTCTAATTTGGCTAAAGAATAATTTGTTCACTCTATTCCATATTCATCTCATCTTCCCCTATTAATTTTATATCCATTCATTCTACAGATTCTTTAAAACACCCACTATCAATAAATATTCGAACCAACTAATTCTCATTACAAAATATTTATCTTAATCTATCCACATATATGCTAATGGGAGCTACTAATAACATGGAATATATTGGATAAGCACTACTAGGTGGGTAATCTTCTTTGTTTCATTTTAATTCATTGTTATAATGATGTGAGTCTACTCATTTTGTTGTGGTTGAGGGAATTGTAACAACTTATTATCTTTTTTATCTTTAGAAACATGGGTTTTTGTTATTCAGTAATTGTTCTTAATGATTCTATTTAATTGTTAAATGATTATATGATCCATAGGAGAGTGATAGGTTATGATAATTGAAACCTTAACCAAGCACCAATGTAATGATCACTTCATTTTTTTATGTTAGTCTGAACAAAAATGAGAACCAAATTACTACTCATGATGGATACAATCAACCTTATAGGGACTCTTAACAATATTATTAAGCTCATTGATTACCATGAAATTGGATTTAAAATATATGGGTTATGTTTATAATTATTATATAGTGGTAAATCTGTTTATTATAGTTTGTATGAATGATTAATACATGAAATTATCCACTCATTCCCATTTTGAATTTAATCTTCTTGTGTTGTTTCAGTTTCATCTCACATCCATATATCATATAATCTCTCAAACACCCAAAATTGAAAAATACCACAATAAAATTCAATCATTTTCATGTTTTCATACTCAACACACCTCATTTACATTTGGTCCATATTCTTCACACTAAATTGAATTAGTATACCAAACCACCTTTCTCTATAGATATGATCCATAACTATATTATATTTTTGGTGACATTTTTTACAACCATAAATAGGAATCATTATTGGGGATTGGTTAGTTGATTCAGTAACTTTCAATTAATTTATTTTGTTAAAAATATAAAAACATGAAAATATGTAAAAAAAACTACAATTAATAACTAATTAACATTTTTAAATAGATTTATATTTGTGAATAATTATTTCTAAAATATAATTTTAGGGATATTCAATTGTCTTATAAGACCCTATTCTTCAACATTGAAGACTTTTATTATAGGGAATGAAGTGAATTTTCAGTGGAGTAAATATTTTAGACATTAAAAATATAAATGAAAGATGAAAAACCTATATATGAATAGAAATCTATAGTAAACACCACTGATCTATGAAATTATATAATTTAACTAAAGTTTCAATAAAATTAAAGGATTTTTAAATACATAATGTAAGAAGGATTCAAACTTGAATCAAGTTTTTAACCAAATTAAGGGATTATATTCTTAATTAACATCAATTGGAGATCCTACCAACTTTAAATAGATAACCACAAGATTAATGATAAATATTTATGTAGTAATTTTTATCAATAGTTAATTCATTCAATGGGATTTAAAAATGTTGGGGGGGGTTTTTGAATTGATTCCCATATTTTTTGAATGAGGAATGAGATAGTTTCTTAATCAAGAATATAATATTGAGATAATTAAGGTTTTACAAGTAACATTTTAAATAGTTGTTACCCAATAGATAAAACTAAGTTAATGATGGGAGTAATCTATAACATTTCACCAATAAAATATAATCACTTCTATGAATCTTGAGAGAGATACCAAGAAATACAACCTAATTTACCCAAACCACCAACTCCCTAACACATTAATAATATAGATCTTATATAATGTAATCACACCATGTAATAAAGAACTATTAGATAATGTTTTTTGATTAAATTATAGAAATAAAAAATTCATTGGAACTTAATAATATCTAAAACAAGTTATATTTGAGTTCTCATGAAAATAAAATTAGAGGAAGAAGACTAAATGCTCGTGAAGTCCCTACTACTAAAGATGATCACTTAAAAATTGATCATGGTCAAGATAAATTATATGAATTGATATTAAGAACCCTGGGAAAGTATGAATAATAATGTAATACACATGAGGATTTTAGAAACAAATAAATATAAGTTTTAGTTTCTAAAATTAATTAGAAATTTATAAAAGTTTTAACTAAGGAACTATGTGTAAAAGGATTTAACTTACTCCATTAAAATGGATTAATGTGACAAATCTCTAAAGGATCATAAAACCATAATAAATATTTAAATTAGGTATTTCATAGACATGTGAAATCTAGATAGCATGGTATTTATGATCATAATGTTATTTGGACAACATCACACCATCCATATTTAAGAAACTATCTTGAAACACCTCTAATGGATAAAGAAGTCACTTTGTATGATAACATTTATATATTTATATGGAATTTATAGTATTATTTTTGTGTGAATTATGATTATAAATAATTTAAATAAACAAGAATAAATAATGAGTAAATAAATAAATAGGGGAATCCTTATAAAATATCTTCCCCATGGGGTGTTCCATGGATAATACTATAAGAAATGAGAATAATTTAGAAGATAAAACCCCTATATGATTATTGAATAAGCTTTCTTTTGGGAAAACCTATTAAAATTCATTTCTTAATAAATTTTCCATTAAAGGGGATGAAAAGGAAGATATCATCTGAGATAAATCTAAAATAAGAAAATAAAAAAGAAAGGAGCGCACAATAAAATTTCATATTTGGGATAATATGTATTTTGAGAATAAAATGAAGTAAAATAAGTTAGAAATTAATAATTGAAGAAATAACCTGAAAATGAAATTGAAAATTAATATAAACAAATAAAAAACAAACAATAATTATAAACGAAGTGAAAATTTATAAGAAATATATATAATACATTAAAAAATTTGCTCTCTAACTTGAAGGGATATTTGAAGTGGTTTAAAGAGTTACCATTCAACTTGGATACAAAATTATAAATTCACAATAGAATCAACAATTTTATGGTTTTTGAAATATAAGATTCAAGAAGAGAAAAATAATGTTGTGAATGGTACCAATCAAGGGGTTAAAAAGACATGGATCAAAGGAACATTTTTTAAGTGGAAAAATAATAGTCTTGTGAAAGGATGAAATGACCTAATGATTTTAGTGCTAGTGTGTTTGGTGGAATGATTGTTTTTCTATTATTTAGTGGATGAATTAATTTTAATTTTGGAATTAATATCTAGGAACAGAAGTGTTGATCATGTTTTAAGTGATTTATGGAATTATTTTTGGGGTGGTAGTTTGGTGGAAGAACACTTGAAGTGATTTCTTGAGTGTTTGGGGATGAAATTATATAGTGAGAAAAATATCATGATGCATTAGGTGGTGTGGTGGTGTAATGAAGTAATAAAAAAGATTATGTTTTGGGTATATATATAAGTCACACCATAATGTGTGGAATTTAATTGGGATCCTCATTCATGAGATTATGTAATAGTTTTTTGGGATGGGTCGCACCATAATGGATTTTATTTCATCATTAAACCCTGAATTCAAAGGGAAGCATGGTTCTAGAATTTTGGAAGGGGTTATGCCACACCTATCTAGTAATGTCATGAAACCCTCATAAATTTTGTAATTGGTTTTATTGTGGTTTTGGTTTGGCTCTAAAATATAGAATTATGTAATAAATCTTGTGTCATTCTACATGACACCACATGATTAGGGAACTGGGTATCAATGCCTATAGTCATAGTACAATGTCGTCCTAGATGGGGGGAATTTAACCCTGAATCAAAGGGTCACATTTCAATACACTCAATTTTAGTTTTTTAATTACCTTTTTTAAATTATATGGTTGTAATATTTTTAAACCACTTCTGGCTCCCTTGGATTCACTAAAATGGAAGAATGGGGTGAGACTCTCTTTGAATCTCTCATTCCCCCCCCCCTTATCTCCCTTTGATATGGGTTATTCGAGAGGGGTTAACCATGTTTTTTGAGGTAATATATCTCCCCTCAAACTCAATGTTCTTATTATCTACCCCAATAACTATCACTTTCCAAGCTATTTTTTTTGGAGATACAACTCCACTGAATCATAGAGGAATCATCTTGATTCATAGTGATTTCATGTGTAGTGTATAGAGGAGGTCTCATAAGTATATTCTCACGTTATCGCTCTCTATTTTTCATGAGTTATGTTTCACCTTTAAAATTTTTAGTGTTTTTTAGTGACATTGGGTTTAATTAGACATTGATTCAGGTGTATAAATTGATGTTTTCTATACCTTAGGTTTGGGTGCATAGAAGGAGTGGATTGCACCTCATTACATGTGGTTTTAGCTTCATTATACATCTTAGTGTGTTTAAAATTGATTATTCCATGTTTTTTATTATAAAATTGTTTATGGAGAAATTTTAAGTTTATTATTTATAATATAGTTTCTCTTAGACTCAGAGAAGTTCGGTACAATATAGGGATAAATTATGGATCATAGGTTGATGTAGGTGTCCTTTGAAACACTAATTATCATTATCATTTTATAGTTTTACATTCAAGTTCTATCATTATGGTAATTATTATCATGTTTTCATGACATTTGTGGTCTCACTCTACAAATTGGGATGGGGTCTAATCACATGAATATTCAACTTAGACCTCATATCATGTTAAACATTTCATTGGTGTTGTCTTTATTGAAGGAGTATTGGTGGAGCTCTTTAAATATTGTTTGGTGGTGTGAGTTAGACTCTTAAGGTAAATGGGTTTTATTTTTTAAATATGGACTTAAAATGGTGTCTTTTATGTAAAATTGTCATCAAAATAAAATATTTTATAATTTAATTTTAGGGTGGAAAGGATGATTTCAAGTGATGGTTTTTGAAATGAAATATCAAACAACTGTGGGGTTTTCCAATGAAAACCATCATTGGGATTTTATCAAAGGTCCAAGAGTGAGTAAATATAGCCTGAGATTCCTTTTATAAAAGGTTTAAAGAGAAAATTTTGACTTTTATTTTAAGTGTAAAAGAGAAATTTATTGCTTTTAGTTTTTCATCGGTATGTTTTACCTTGTTTAGCTCATGCCCTATTTTTTAAATTTTAGTTTCTTTTGTACATGCTTCATGATTATATTTTTCTAGTTGGATGTTAATGTTTCATGATAATTCATGATTTATTAGTAATTAATTACCATGTTACAATGTATATATGTGGTTTAATGAATTGTCACATATTTTGGTGTATAATCTAGCCCATTAATTTTCTATTTTAGGAATAAAAGTGACAAGGTTGGTCAAAATTTATGTAATTCCGACCTTAGATAGGGATAGATAATATGATTGGGTTCAATGGAACTATTCGTAGTTCCATGAAGTGAGGTGGGGTTGACGTTTTTGGTAAATTAGGCTTAATGTTAGTTGTTTAGTCCTGGTTAAGGCTTGGTTGATCTAGTGTTTTGTATATGGGTTTGGATAATGAATAATTCATTTTAACGGTGTAGATTACAAGAACATAGATATTGTGGATAAATTAGGGGTGTTTTAAAGAACCCCATAGAATATCCATTTGTTATTTCTACACTAGGTAGGTACTGTTGGGATAGTGGCTATCTTATTGACATTTCCTAATAATGTGATATTCCTACCATTTTTTTTATTTATATGTTGAAAAAAATGGTTGTGACCACTTCTTAAGTGAAATGATCATGAGATTTGAAGAGGTATGTGATTAGTTACAAAATGTGTTACAGTACATCACCATGGGTAAGAGGGTGGAAGTATAAGGAATGTCCATGAGACTTTACCCTTAGATAATGGAATAATCTGTGTAAGTAGTTTGATATCGAGATGTTCTCCTCAGATTTCTTGTTTCTTGGGTTCTTTATATTTGATTAACCATGGTACCAGCATTATTTTTTATGGTTTGAATTATGTGGGATGTTGGATATTGATATACCATCTAAGGAAGGCTTCTAATTTTTACAATCTTACTCAACACATAGTTGTGGGACTTTACCCTTAAAGGATTTTTTCCCTTCTGTGAGAGGTTAGATATCGATATTCCCTCCTAATATCACTTGTTCTCTGAGTTTTGGATATGTGATTATCCATGTAATATACCTCATGTTAGTTTGGTTTAGCTCATAAAGGATTCTATCTATTATTATTCCCTCTACATAGCACTTATGATGTTGAATTGTAGAATTTATACATGGACATGCGGCCTAACCCTAATAAGATGATTTGTCTTACATGATAGGTTAGATATCAAGATTCCCACTTCATATTGCTTATTTTTTGAGTTATGGATTTTTCATTATCTAAGTGATCTACCTAGTTTTGGGGTGGTTTTGACCATGTATGAGGTAAAATTTTGAGATGACCTCCATAGACCATGTTTAGTGTTTAGAAGTATACATGAGACGTCGTTTTGGTAAGTGAAGTTGATTGGATGATTTGGCATGTGTGGGTTGTTGTTTATTTTGATTCATTCTTCAAATATCTTGTTATTCATGATGGGTTTCCTATTTTTCTAGTACTATCTAGTGTGATAACTTTTAATTATAGGTTTTTTATATACATAGGACTAGATATATATATATATGAACACCCATTTGGGCTTCCTTGTTATCTAACTATGATAGATGTATCATAGAAATTTACTAAAGAAAGTGTGATCAAAATTCATGGTGTCCTGCTTAGTGTATGAGGTCTTGATGCATTTTCTCTAATGTGTATATTTTATTATGTTTATGGGCGGCTATGTTTCATGAGAACAACTTTTTCATAGCCCCCTCCACCCAATTTTATCCCTCTTATTCTGGTAATAATACAACGATGTTAATTTTTTCTTCAATCCCACCACCAATTTTCCATGGGTTAGCACAATCATCAAGGGTATATCATAAATGAAAATGGGAGTCATTAACAACTAAGTGAAACATGTATAAGAGATATATAAGGAAAATTACCAAATTAAATTCTTCTCTGATATAATAAAATAAAACCCATGTACATACATGTAATTTTATATAGACTAAATTAACTATAAATGAAAACAAAAAGTGCCAAAAGGTAAACTTGGTAGCGTCAAGAAAGCTCAAACATCTCCTACAAAACTACAAGCTAGTAATATCTTTCTTAGTCTCCAATATTCTCTTACTAACATCAAAAACTATTTATAAATACATGTAGTGAGCATAAAATTATACTCATTAAAATCCTTCTAAGATTCTCTTGTGAAAAAGATAATGAAATCATACTAAATCTCACTGAACAAAAATGAAACTACCTCATCACGTAAATAGGCATACTATGTTTGTAGCCTCACCATGTTTATCTCTCATGAAGTATCACATACACTGGATCATATATTATATTAATGAAACAACAAGGGTTCACTACTACCACTTTCCCAATGGTTTTCCACTCTTCCCCAATTTTGTATGCCAAGAGACATCTCTCTTCAAAAGAACCCATCCCAAAGACACATGGGCTATGTGTCACAACATGAACCTCATGAATCACATCATCTCATCATCTCATGACACATATCATATAGTAAATTAGTATTTTCTAGGATCTTACACAACCCTTATGTCATATACTAGACATCGGTTATTGTACCTTAATTCATCACATCCCACGCACTGATTGAGGTACCTCGATCCATCACAACTTATACACATCATACCAATAATAACCATTTGGATACTATATATAGAGATACATGTGTGTGAAATAACCACAAGCCATCACAACCTTGTATATTTGAACGCGCATATAGATATATATATATATATATATATATATCGTCAAATTAAGCCTTGTTCATTCTATCACATAATAATATCAAGATAATGGTGCAGGGAAAGAGGGTGTAGTCAATCATCCATCCTCCCACCAGGATGATATAGAAAAAATTACCAGATTCAACTAGGTGTCAGTTTTCCAAAATAATGTGAGAGGGTTAGTGTATGAAATCATAAAACATACAAGATATAACATAGATAATAGCCACACTATGGGTGTAAACCTAGTCCTAAGCTCAATTTCAACTATCATTGATCAGACACCCAATTATCATTGCAAAGAATTAGATATCCTATAAGAACGCACTAATTTGAGGGGTTATATTTAAACTGTTTACTTCCATTATCTTCCGAGTTTAAATTAATTAACTCATTAACCATTAATTTACATTATTCCAATTTTATTTTTAATCATTTAAGTGAATTTGATTCTCTTATAAAATAATCTAAAAAAGTCCAAAACTTCTCAAGATCATCAAATTTTGTATTCCAAAATACCAACAACCATGGGTTCAAAGAATTATTACAATTTTATAAAGTTTCTATAATTCAAGGTACTTTAAGAAAACATCCTAATCCACTTATAGATATATCTATAACAAATCAAATAAATATACCTTAATTAGTGGGAAAAGTAATGCATATAAACAAGAAACCATAGAACCCAGCTATTAAAAATATTAATTCATAAGAAATAATCCCATGTTTCAAGAAAACAATGGGTAAACCCATATTCAACCCATTCCATTATCTCTTTGTCATACCTAACACCACCATGGAGATCACCATATGTTTTTTCATCATAGGCGTCAACTTCTTCCAGAACCTTAGGTTCCCCCACTGATATCTCATCGTCCACCCTAGGGTCATATCACATCTTATTGAAAGGATCATATCTAGAGAACCCAAAGGAAGAAAAAACCAATAACATCAATAGGGTAACTAGGATATAAAAATAATGAATTTTTCCTTCACGTGAAAATGGGCTCACATAGCCCAAAACACAAGGCATTTATACTTCCTAAGAAAATGAGAACTCACATCCCCAAACCATTTATCATTATAAGAAAACCAGTTTGTATTCCATCTTTAGTTAACCAATTCAACTATCACTGATTCCAATTATGGTAACCAAAGGAATCACCTATCACTGGAAATTAAATTAATTAAATATGAATCCTATAATTTTTTGGATTTAATAATATTTAAAGAATAAAAATTCTCATACAAAATTAATTTAATCATTATCATCATCAACAAGATTTCTAGTGGCATATTATTTATACAATTCCATTGACACATGGAATTACATATTCAATTAAACATGTATTTTTCATCAATATGATTACTATAAATTATAGAATCATTTGATTTATTAAACATGCCTATTTAGGTACTTTATCAAACTGGTTATTTTATAATATTTATTTTATTTTCAAATTTCATTAATTTAAACATGATAAACCAAGCATAACCTAGAAAACATTCTATCTAGTAAATCTAGAGGCAAATCATTATCCCGGAGGAAAGCAACAAGTTATTGCTATAAACATAAACATATTTCATCCTTTAATCCATTTTAATATTCATTTTGTTAATTACAACACAATACAAATGGGAAAAACATTGTCAATTTACAATGCCTAGTAAATAAACTGTGGAAGAAATCAGTCTCTCACCTCAAACTTTTATTTTTCCTGAAATAGAAACAAAACTCCAATGTGGTTCTATGATCACCTCCCTTGAAATAATAAATGGTATCCCAAGGATTTCATAGCATGAAAACACTATAAAATTAAAAATTAGACTCCATAAGAATGATGGAGATAAAACTCCAAAACATGGAAAGACAAATGGGGGGAAAAGAGATCAAAAGATGGAGAAAATGGTAGAAAATGAGAAGAACCCACCTTGGGTCCCCATGGATTGATATATATATGTGTATATATAAATAAATGATTAATACTTATCGAAATGGGATACAATTTTCTTTGAAAATAACTCTGGGGTTTCTAGGGTTTAAAACAAAATATTCAAGGAAAAGTTGTCTCAATGGACTTAGAGGAATTTATTGGTAGACTAGTTTTTATGACACCCTAGCACAACCACCAAGACCATAAAGAAAAAATACCTGACATTTAGATACCATTTTTTCCCTTTTAGTACTTATATATAAATATATATATAGCCATACGCTGAGATAAAATTCAATTCAGAGGCCCATTGTGAACAGAATTAATTTTATTAAAACGTCTAATATATATTATTTTATAAGAACAAGGTTTCCTAAAAAAATGGGATAAATCCTAAATCGAGGATCATATTGAAAATATAAAACTATTTTGAATTTAAAATTTGATGTTTACCCTAGGTGAAACCGAAAATGGGTTGGTGTGGGATGTTCAGATAAAGTGATCATTGGAAATACATTCAATGGATTAATTGAATAACTAATTTAATTATTTTGTTAAATGAATTAATTCAGTATCCCTCTAAAGTAGCCTATTATGGTTCATCTATATTGTTACCTGCATAACCTTGGTAACATTGAGAGTATTTTTCTTCCACCTCTCATTGGTGAATTGAAATTAGACACTAACAAACATCTGGATCCGAAAGAATTGAGGTGGGAAAAACACAACAAATTCTCTCACTAATTAGCGTGTGCATCGTTCATCAATGAGAAATCCAACTTTAGGTAGTACTCATAGTTTTATAGATTCTATGCCAATTTATTAAATGTATTGACCATGATCAAATCAATCACTTAATATGCATTAAATCTAGCCTTAGCATGCACTTATGTGTCATTTTACAATTGATTATTATGTTCACCCCTGATATGCCATGTTTGTCACCCAATATATCCCAATATGTATTCATTGTCCAATAACTCTTTTCCAATGATTTTTTAACGTTTTTTTGTATTCCTTTCCCCTATACGTTCTCCACATTTTATCCATTAGGCAAAGGGTCCATAGATTGACATTGTTGGGTGGGATCGAGCCTGATCAAAGTGAAATATTTGCAATAGATTCACATATGATGAATGGATCAATGATCAAAGGAAGGATTGGGATAACTTTAAGGATTTGGGTTATTCCACTATGCATCATAATTCTGGCGAGTCTCTATGAGGGATGGGAGACATGCGTGGTGCATACAGGATTTGAACGAACCAATCGAAAATCCATTTTCTATATAATGGATTGATGAAAATAATGAATGAAGTATTCCCCTTCTATTTTAGGTGTCTTGGTGAAGATATGTGAAGAATAGGGTATAGATATGGAATCCAAAGGCACAAATCTTACTTTTTTTTAAAAACCCAACCACTCGACATGTACTGGGATGAACACACATCGTGTAGTACCCCTATAGCAGTGGATTTAGGGTTCTTTAAAAGTTAAGGATCACAAATAGTGTGACTGGGCCACACACCATGTGACCCTCCATAGGTAGATAGGATATGTTGAAGAATCACATAGGAAAGACCCCATTTTGGAGGAAAAACTGTGTATCAATGTACATAAGCATTGTTAAAGATACAAGGACACATCTAGAGGCATAAGCAATACCTCGAGTGGCTAAGACACACCATGTAGTCCATATTCAGACTATGTGGGGCTACATGGATAGTGATCAATATACCAGTATGGACATAGCTAGGTAGCATAGTAGGGACACATCTTGTGTGGGTACCTTTACATGTCATGTACTCCTACATCCTTTTTTGGGAAACTTCCACCTATAATATATCCTTCATTTGGACTAATATTTGGGCATGCGAGTAGCCCATCGTGAGTGTTTCTTCACTTAAAACGTGATGGTGGCCTCCATAGTGTATTTTGATATATGATTATAGATTCTTTGAGTGTGGTGATTATTTAGTAGATTCTTGATCATGGAAGTTATCGGGAAAGATCATCAGAGATATTGGAGTGGCACCCTTTTATTGGGATAAGGCATGAGTCCTCTATCTACTATCCTAGTCGAACCCACCTATTGGAGAGGGAATGGGTCTTCAGTTGACTATTAGAGTTGAATCCTCATTATAGGATAGGGAATGGGTATTATACATATCCTCTAAATGGAACCCTCCTATTGATTCAGGGAATGGATCCTCAACCACTATAGTGGCACCCTCATACAGGACAAGGCATCGGTCCTCTATCTGTTATACAAGTTGTAATGACCTAGATTCTTTCAAGGGTACAGATCATTTGTTTTCATTTCAAATTAATTATTTATACCCTTTTAATGTTACCTGATGGATTAATGGAAGTCACTTAGGTGTCTGGGGCTTGTTTGAATCACATAACCCCAGCTTTTGGAAGAACATATTAGGCTATATAGTTAGAAGAAACCGTGAAACCCATCCAACATAGTAACTCTTAACTGTGCGGTTCATTTTAGTGGAGATTAGGGGGATCATGGTTGTCTGAAATTGTACAAACATAGGTTCACATTAATTTGCAAATTCTAAACCTTTTTTAAGTAGTTTATTACATGGCTTGTGCACGGTTATAAAAACAGTGCACCTAGCCCATGTGCGATACTCCTTGGGTAGTGGTGTGGTGCATGGTTGGCATAAGGTTTTTCCAACCATGTGGCCTAACCATGAAACCCTGCCATGAATCGTTAATTTAAAATATTTCCCTTGAAATGTTTTAAAATTAACCCTTTCTTCTTCTTCCCATTTCTAGAATATACCCCTCAATCTTCTTCTGAAGTCTCTCCTCCTCCCTATTCTAGGTTCTTTAATTTCATCTACATAATGACTTCAAAAAGATCGTCATCAGAAGAGATAGATAACTATAGGTAATATCCTTAATCAGATTTATTTTTTTCTTCGTTCCTCTTTACCTATCTTGTGATATTTTGGTGAGAGCTCATTCACCCTATTTTTAGGGCATTGGAGTTTTTCTCTGATTTCTTCTGTTATAATTTTTATTGGAAGTCGATATTAGATAAGGAGTTGTCTCTGGTCCTAATGTTTGTGGTCTAGATTTATATACCAAATGTTTTAGTGTTTTCATAGACTTTTCTGTTGTTTGGAAAGCTGGACATTTCTGTGAAATGCTTTAAAATGTAATTTTCATTTCTAAATAATTTTACACATGATGTTATACTCCCTTAGACACCTGGTAAGTATTTCAAGTAGGATCACCTCAATCATAGCCACCCATTGGGGTGTTCCAACTCAATTTACCTCTTTATATAAAATTATTTAAATGGATAATTATCATTTATGTGTTCAACATGGCTTGGAAATGAGTTTTACTACTTTTATATAATTGATAATAGAATGGAAAACATCTTATGTGCTCGACTTGAACTTTAAATTAAGGTACTTGATTAATTAATTGTAATGGATGATAATGGGTGGCAATTCCACGCCTAGTGATGCATGATTTTATATATATGGATTATATGAATTGTGAATCCTTGGTTATAATGGGACTTGATGATATTACATGAATAGAGGTAATCCCCCATGATATTACTATTATTATGAGTATTCCATGATTATTGACTATTTCATAGGGGTTATGGGACTTGTTGAGCCTGATATTTCATTCTCCCTTACATCTTGTATTCATCATAATGTCTCTCACCATTATACTTGTATTTGTATAATGGGCATGATGTTACATGTCTCCTCTATTTTGGGTGTGGAGATGATGTATCACCCATCTATCATGGGTGTTGGGTATGACGTCTTGCATTCATTATGAAATTATGGGAATTTAACCATTGCTTGAGCCTATTGGATCATTAGACTAGTTATGGATGACTGAGTAATTCCCCGGGTCAAGCCAGCACCTAGTATCAATGCATATGCCTACTTATGACCTCACATACTTAGTGTATATATATGTATACAATATATAACTATATATATGATTAATATATATATATATATGGTTACTAGTCGGACTCATACACCAGCTGATGCCAAAGTAGGTAGGGAAAGCTAGGTGTACTATAGGAACACGAGCCAACTAGTATATATTTATTCAAAATTGTATATTGTTCATTAATACCTGCACACTGATATAGATATGTACTCTAGATTGGATTATTTTTAGACGTAGTTGGTGGTGACCTATAGATATTTTATCACACAACTTACTCAGGACGCATTTGGTACCCTAGTAGCCCTCATGTATTTAGGTATGGATAAGGGAAATTGGACTGCTATTGATATTTAGATCATTTAATTTATAGAATGGATCATGGGAACAAATGACCAACCATATTCTCATGATACTAGTGGAGTAGTTCTTTGACCTTTTTGTCTTTTTTATAGCTTGATTTATATGCATGTCCCACGTTCCCATTTTGGTATATCAGCATGTCATGACATCGTTGTATATGACTCAACCTTCGAGATTTTGGTATTTATAATAGTTTCTTGGTTATTTATTCTTTCACGCATGATTTAATTATTTTATTTTCTTTCTTTTATTTCATTTTTTATATATGTCTTCTTCTATTGTCTGTTTATTTATTAAATTTGTTGTTTCACTCTAATATAAGAGTATAGTCTCGCCATTGTACCACCATAAACCCAAACTACGAGTCAGTAGCCTCTAGCATACGGGTTTTTCCTCTAGAAATGGGGATGAACTCATTGATTTTAAGGTTCAAACATTCCAAGCGGTTTCTAATGTGTTTGTTCGTAGAACTGAAACCATACAATGATTTTATATCCATTTGAACCTATTTTCCAACGGTAGGTGCTCACTAGTTATGGACTGATGAGGCTTAAGAATTTTCATTGGTCGAGAGGATGGAGGTCTGACTCATCACACCTTTTTGGGGGGAATTATTGTCTACTTCGTGACTCTCTTTGTAGATTTATGTTATGTTCATGAATCCTTATTACATTACCAAGTACGAAAATGGGCTTTCCTTTAGATCTGACAATCAATGATTAGTATGTATGAGATTTATAGAATCTTTTATATGTATTCTAGGTTATTAATTGATATAGAGTCATCTGTATTTGTTAGAGATTCTTGGTCAATGGTATCCTTCAACACATTATATAGAAATCTCATGGTCATTATGATAACCATACAAGTTTTAAAGCCACTTAGCGGGGAACTTGAAGTTTATAATCATTCAGAAGGACATGGATTATTTCAGAGCTGGGATCGTACCCGCATATGGGCTACCTACATATACATTGTTTTGGAAAAGGAATCAGAACCCAAGTAGTTTGAATAAAGATGTATGAAGTTTATGCATGATTGATGACTCAAAGAAAGATGTCATAATTACTTTTACACTCTAAGCTCTCGTGAGTCATGCTCGGTGTGAGAAATAAGAGGTATCGGTAAAACCAGACAATTGTGCCATGAAAGATGAAATTATAAGAAATGATGTGGGGTTTATGTATGTATGACTGCCCAGATGGATTAAGATTAGGATTTACTTCAAGGAAGAATCCCGAGAACAAGGTCGATAAAGGTATATGTGCTGTATGGAGATTTGGATACTTAATTTAGGACTTAATCTTGAGAAGGATTCCCAAAAGAGGATGCACATATTAAAAGAATTATGGTTGGGTCTTACTCCTGATGAGGATTCCCAAAATTAAGGGAACTTGAAGACTAGGGCTTGCTCCAGAAAAGGAGGCCCAGGTTAGGGACTTAGGGCTTACTCATAAGGAGGATGCCCATATTTGGGATTTTGAGATTGGGACTTACTCCTGAAAAGGAGGCCCAGGTTAAAGATCCTCTCATCTTTAAAGGATTAAGCTGAAAGAATGAAATCTCTAAATTTAGTGACATAATGATATGTAAATCACTAGGGTTTGAGAAATGTTCCACATAATTCCTTTCTGATAAGGAATCCAACAAAGGAACCATGCCATAAATGGTTTTGAAGAAGGTTCTGAAGGCTAAATTTTGAAAAGGAGATGTGGATTTGAAGAAAGAAAGTGAATAGGTAGGAGGGGCACCCAAAAAGAGAGAGGCGTGCAGGTTCTGCATGGGCACGCAGGTCCTGGTCGCGCAAGTATACGTGCGCGACACATGGGTACTTGCACGACGGTCAACCCTTAGGGTAATACGTGGGCGAGACTTGGCTCAATACCTTAGTATTATCCATAAAGGATTATAAAAGAGTGGAACACAAGTTTTATTGAAGGGATATGGTGGTGCGCAAGTGTGGCCATTTCCCTTAAGGGCAGGCCACTTAGGCGCGCAAGTGTTGATGAGTTTTAACACTTAGGTCTTGTTTCCCCTGTAAAGATCTTCCATTCTAGGAAAGTAATTACCCTATAAGTGACCAGAATACTTCAAGTAGAGACTAGGGAAACCAGAGCCTAAATTTGACTTTTGGAATTTTCCCATCCTAAAATGGGGGGCCCACCGAGGGTATTTATAGGCTGCTGAAGACCTTGGGAGAAAAAAAAGGGTGCACAAGTCACCTGTGTGACCACTATGCGGCGCGCAAGTATACTGGCGCGACCATGATGAAACGTCCGCGACCCAAGTGGGAATAAATCCTTCTTCATGCCTTTCTCAATTTTTGATGTTTCTTCAAAGGATTAATCACTTTGGACTAAGGTATTTACCTTTTTCAGTCATTAGAATCTATGATGGAAAGGAGCGTCATCAAAAGTCCCCCATCAGAGTTTGATCCAAAGAGAAAAGAGGATTTTACTCTGAGGTGAGAAGAAATAAGAATTCTGGCAGTTTAAATTCATGCATGTCAGACTAAAAAAGCGCTAATGTTTAAGGTCGAAATATCTTTGACCGAATGGATTAAAATTGACTCAATTCCTTGACAATTTATCTGAAAACATATTACCACACTCAAGTATGAGAGAAAAATGTAAACTATGACTTAATAAATTTTGAATCTGAGGAATGACCTAAAAAAGGGCTAAAAGGCATTAGAAGAAGTATTCTCCAATAATGAAGTTACAACTATTTAAAAAACTCATTAGGGGGTTGAATTATGCAGGGCCGCTTAAGGGCATTGGCTGCATAGTCAAATAATTACATCTTTTGGCTGACAGGTCCGTTATGTAGACTACTTATGCAAGGCCGCCTAAGGGCTCGTGCTACATAGTTAGGCAAAAGAACTCTCAGAAATTTACTTTTCTACTGCTGAAAAGCCAATGGAAGTTTATGGAGATTCAAATTTTCCAAAGCATAGGGTTCGCTGTATGGAGAGAGGTACTTGAATATAGAGAAGATATTTCCAAACCAGATCATCTGAGAACTAGATGAATGTCACACCTACGTAGGTCTGACCCAAACGTTGGGAAGGGAAATATAAACCATAGACTTGAATACTTTCGGATCATGAAAAAGAACATGGGAAAAATATGTTAAGGATGTCTATTTACTACGGATCCTTACATATTGTTGATAAGACCAATAAGGACAAAAGAGGTTTTATTCCCAAGAATGAAGTTACCATTATTTAACAAACCCGTTAGGGGGTTGAATTATGCAGGGCCACCTAAGGGAATTGGATGCATAGTCAAATAATAGCATCTTTTGGATGACAAGTCGGTTATGTAGACTGTTTATGCAAGGCCGCCTAAGGGCACATGCTACATAGTCAGGCAAAAGAACTCTCAAAAATTGGACATTTTGTGACTAGAAGTCAAGAATAGGGTTATGGAGATCTTGAATTATTTAAGGTTAGGAGTATGACACATGAAAATGAGAATTGTCTAATGCATGAAAGTGATACATAGATCAATGATAACCATAATCAAGTTGTGGTTGGGTCCTAAATTGAAATGTTGGACTTCACTACGTATCCCATAAGGATGGTAATCAAGCTATATGTAGTTATTGAAATATAGTTTAACATCATGTGGGACGAAAGTGTAGGAAATCTTAGTTTATGGTCATAAAGCTCGGACCATAATAAGGAATAAATCATGTGTGTTTTCACAGGGACTTTTCAGCTAGGGGAATGAAAGTGAAATTTGGGGTTAGGCCCAAAGACTTGGGGCTGGATTCAAGGGATACTCGAACGTTCCTACAAATCTCATAAGGATGGGAATCAATCCACACGTAGTTCTTGAAATACCCTCTGTACAGATTTGGTTTGTACATATGAAGGTTGAAAGGGGACTTTAGTGAAATGATGGTTTGACCCAAGATAAAAGGTTCAGGCATTGCCATGTATGCACGTAGTCTTTGGAATATAAAATGATTGATGATCAATGTAAATAATGATTCCCTATCAGGTAAGGGTATCAAAGAATGTTGTAGTTTATTGTCGTATAGGAAAAAAGTTTTGTATAGTTTAACATCATATAGAAAGGAAAAAGGTGAACCAATGTAAAAAAATTGGTTTTGGGGGCGGTTTCACGAATCAACATCGTATGAGACGGAGGTGAACCAATGTGAAGATATTTGTTTTGGGCTTGAACCTTGGGAGGTTGCCTACGTACCCAGCCTAGAAGGCAAGGATCAAAGTCTGCGTAGTTCAATTAAAGAATAAATTATTAATCAAGTTGTTTTTGAGAACAACAACCTAAAAATGGTGTTGGGACTTACACATTGTTAGTGGCTTAGAGAGGGTGTTATGGTTGATGTTTACACTAATCTCACATGAGTCATACTCGGTGTGAGAAACAAGAGGTAGCAACAACCTTAACGATGCACAGTTTAATGTCATGTAGGACGTACTAAGGGACTTTGTTCTATTTTACGTCATGTAGGACGAATGATAAGTATAATTTAACATCATGTAGGACAAATATAGGGACATTGTTTAACGTCATGTTGGACGTGAGCATATTTTTCCATCATGTTGGACAAAAGGGGGACTGTGCAGTTTAATGTCATGCAGTGAGGACAAAAGAGGACACAATTTAACGTATTACTGGACGTAAGGGACTTCTGTACAGTTTAGCATCATGTAGCTAGGGCTTCATAGTTTAACGTCATGTTTGACAATGGTGCGAATAGTTTAAGGTCATATTCATAGACCGGTGATGGTGAAGTTTAACATCTTGTTGGACATAATGGACTATGCAGTTTAAATTCATGCAGCAAGGACAACACAATTTAACATCATCTTGGATGATATGGATGCAAATAGTTTAAGGTTATATGCATGGACCGAGGATTTATTTTGTGTTTATACAAAATACGTCTTCAGAAATCTAGCATTGGTTGGAGTAGTGATGAGTTCTCCATCCATTGAGATTAAAGAATAAGCTCCATTGGAGTAGACCTTATGTATTGAATAAGGTCCTTCCCATTTGGGCTCCAGCTTGGGAGGTTTCTTTCCTCGTATCATTGGAGTTATAAAAATCAATACCAATTCTCCCTGAACAAATGAATGAAGATGAAATTTTTTGTTTAAAGCTCGTGCTATTCAATTTTGATAGACTTACAAGTGGTGCAGGGTTCACAATCTTTTCTCATCTAACTGTTCCAATTCATCTAATCGCTTTTGAGATTGTTCATCTATAGATGACTGATCACAAATGGCTACTATGAGCGAGGTTAATTGAACATCAATGGTCAAGACTGATTCTTTTCCATATACCAATGAATAAAGAGTTAACCGCTTTGCAGTGCGGGTGGTGGTCCAATAAGCCCATAAAGCATGAAAGATTTTATCAGACCATGATTTCTTATTTTTATACACCATCTTTTGCAGTATGTTTGAAAGAGTCTTGTTGAAAGCTTCTATCTGGAAATTAGCCACTGCATGATACTGAGATGAATGATTGGATTTGATGTTGTATTCTTGATACAACTTCCTTACCTCGGATGAACAGAAGTTTGTGCCATTGTTCATCAATATGGTATAAGGGACACCAAATATGGTAATGATGTTAGACTTGATGAAGATAACAATGCTTTTAGAACTAACTTCTTTGATGGGTATTGCCTCTGACCATTTTCAAAAGAAGTTAGTAGTAGTAAGAATATACTTAAACTGCTTGGCTTTAGCTGAATGATAAGGTCGCATTACATCCATTCCCCATGTGGCAAATGACCACAAGTATTTAGCTGTATGAAGAAAATATGAGGGTTGATGAATGAAGTTGGAATGTACTTGGCAAGAATGAAACTTCCTTGTGAAATAAAACACAATCTTGTATCATTGAATTTCAAAAGTATCCAAGCCTTAGAATTTGATCAGATAGTCTATGTCTAGACTGGTGGGCACCATAGACTCCTGCATGCACTTCTTTCATGAAAACCATTGTCTCTCCACCATCAATGCATCTGAAGAGAACTCCATAAAAACCTCTTTTGTAGAGAATTTTCTCTAGGTGATCTGGGCTGTCATAAAGAGTAAAATTGACCATAGGTTGCTGTATTTGTTCTTTCTCAGCTCTATCAGGTGGAAGTGATTCATTTTGAAGGTATTCCCTTATAGGTGTCATCCATCCTGTAGTATGAACATATGGTTCAGGAATGGGACTAATTTCATTGATTCCCTCTATTTTGGTTTGAACATAAGGTGAAATTGTATGATGGTGGGCAATACCGATGATTGTCTCATCCCGATTTGGATTTGCCAGAGCTGTGGCTATATTAACCAGTGCATCAGCTTGGGAATTTTGTGATCTCGGGACATAAGAAAATGTCGGTTCTGTAGGAAATTCCTCCATTAACTCTATTACGTAATCATGCAAAGGGATTAACTCTTCTTTTCTGATTTCATAATCCCCATTGACTTATTCAATTACTAGGTCTGAATCACCTTTCACCTTTAAGTGATTCACTTGTGCTTGAAGTGCCAACTCCAATCCTACAATAAGAGCTTGGTATTCTTCTTCATTATTTGTACCGCCTCCAAACAATGAGAAGGAATAAGGTATCACTTCCTTTTCTGGGGAAATTAGTATAATTCATAACCCAACTTTGTTGAATTTAGGATCTTCTATTTTCTTCCCTGTTGGACTTCTCGAAGCACCATCAAAGTACATTTCCCATGTTTGAAGACTATCTTGAATAGAAAATACTTCCTCATCAGGAAGTTCAATATCTGAAGATGTATCATCTAATGAAGGATGTTCAGCAAGAAAATCAGCCAGAGCTTGGCCCTTTATTTCCTTTTGAGACACATACTGAATATCAAATTGCTGCAAAATAACTACCCACCTTTCCAGACGTCTTGTAAGCATTGGACGACTAAGGATGAATTTGAGCGGGTTATTGCGAGATACCAATTGGACCTCGTGATGTTGCAGGTAGTGTCTCAACTTCGGAACTGCAAAGATTAATGCTAGGCAGCACTTCTCAATATTTGAATATCGGCTTTCTGCTTCAAGCATAGGACTGAGATAGTATAGGTTGTTTTCATTCCCAGCATCATTATTCTGGGTAGGAAAGGCACCCAATGATCGCTCTAAAGCTGTCACATAGAGGATAATTGGTCTTCCTTCAATAGGTGTCATTAATACCGGTGGAATCAAGAGATATTTCTAGAGAATATCGAATGATTCTTGGCATTATTAAGTCCACTGGTAAGTGACTCCCTTCTTCATCAATTTAGTGAAGGGTAAACTTTTTCCTGTTAAATTGGCGATGAAACGCCAAATATAGTCTAAGTTTCCTTGAAGTTCTCTCAATTATTTCAAATTATGAGGATGTGGCATACCAAGGATTGACTTTTTCTTCTCAGGATCGACTTCAATACAGCGATGGCATACAAAAAAGCTGAGAAATTTTCCTCAGGTTACCCCAAAAGCACATTTTAAGTGGTTCATCTTCATATTATGTTGCCGAAGTTTGTAGAATATGATTTTCAAATCAGCTAAGTGATTAGAACATTGCCTGGATTTAACCAAAAAATCTTCCACATAACATTCAACAAACTTCCCTAAAAAGGGTTTGAAGATACTATGCATGACACGTTGATATGTTGTGTTTGCATTCTTCAGACCAAAGGGCATTACCCGATAACAAAACAAACCCTAAGGGGATCTGAAGGCTGTAGATTTTTCATCTTATGGAGCCATTTGGATTTGATTACATCCTGAATGTCCATACATGAAGGAAAGTGCTTCATATCCAGTTGTTTCATCAATTAATAGTACTGTGATTGGAACTGGAAAATCATCTTTAGGACAATGCCGATTAAGATCTCTGAAATCAATGCAAACTCTAATTTGTCCTTTCTTCTTTTTCACAGGGACAATATTAGCCAACCACTTGGGATATTGAACTTCTCTGACGAATTTAGCTTTGATATGCTTATCCACTTCATCTTCAATTTTGGAAGCATAGGATGGGTGTGTTCTTCTTGCGACTTGCTTAAATCCTCGATGTTCTTCTAGAAAACCCAAACAATGAGTAGCAACATTAGAATCAAGCCCTAGCGTCTCTGTATAGTTCCAAGCCAATATATATCGATTTTGGTTTAAAAATGAATCATAAATCACTTTATCTTCAAGAGTCATGGCTGCACTAATAAAAGTGGGGCATGGATATTCTTTTAAACCCAAATTTATTTCTCTGATTTCATCCACGATGGTAGAGATAGCCTCTTCAAATGCTGGAGGAGCATCCCTGAGATCTTCCTCTTCTTATTCAACATGTGTTATTTCTTCTATTTCTACTTGCATAGTTGATGGTGAAGTATAATTTCCATGATCATAAGAGATGTTAAAATTTGAACATCTTCAAGAAGAATCTTTCATTTCCGACCCGATTGATGATGAAGGGTCTTCCATGGGTAATAAAGAGAAGATGACGGATTCAGAATCGACATCATCATTCACCTCTGACATTTATATAACTTCTTCTGGCCTGGTTGGCGAAGTATAGACTTGTTGGATTTCAGCAGATGAAATGAATACATTCCCATTTGATCTTTCATCATTGCTTGGTAAATCACCAATTTCTCCCATGTTGTCTAGCTTGATTGTCGTAATTGACATTATGGAGGTTTCTATAAGAGTATTTTGATTTGTGTCTATCCTGTCAATTTGACTGATAGGCAACACATAATCTGCACTCACATGTGTGAATGGATTTATTGGAATCTTTTCCAAACCAAATGGAGCATTAACCTTGGTAACCTCCCTTGTTGTGGATTTCTCCTTACCATTCATGTGATAGAATTATGCCTCAATGTATTGAGATTCACATGTTTTGAATGGGGATTTATCACCATACAATGTCTCAATTTGACCATCGAAACAATATTTGATACGTTTATGGTATGATGAAGGGATAGCCGCATGTTGATGTAGCCAGGGTCTTCCAAGCAAGATGTTGAAGGCTGTGTCATGATCAAAAACATGAAATCTGAATTGGATACAGGATCTAAAAACTGAGTTCTGAGTGAAATCTCACCTAGTGGTTATTGTTCATTTTTATCATATCTTAGTAACATCAAATTAGAAGGAGATAAATCAGATTTTGTGAGGCCCAATCAACGAAGTGTACAAATGGGGAAAAGGTTGACTCCTGAACCATTATCAATGAAAGCTCTCCAGACGTCTACACCATTGACCTTTCTAGATAAATACAAAGGTATAATATTTCCATGCACAACGTCATCTTCATCCTCATCTGTAAAGGATATTACTGCAAAGCATTCTGCAGGATTATTCTCTACATGGTAGACTTCAGCTGCAGCAATTTCGGTTTCAAATTCTTGAGGACTTGACAAAGCCTCGATGAGTGACTCTTGGAGATCCTTTGATAAATTTAAGGCATCCAAAATTGATAACTAGGCAGGTACTTGGGCCAAGTGTTTCAATACATCATGATTTTTATCCAAAGTTCTCTGTTTCCCAACAGGAACATGTGGTTTCGCAGGTACCTTAGAAGTTGATGCTTTAGAAGTAGATGCATCTTGAATCGGGGTAGGAGTTGGAAATACTCCTAGCTTTAGAAGATTAGACTGAATAGGTCAATTTACATACTAAGAGGAAGAAGGTGGAATCTCTAACCGATCCTCCGAAATAATTGTGTCAGGACTGAGTCTACTATTGGTGGAAGAATTTGCTTGTTCTTGTTGATCCCGTTGAAGGTCTCTACCATGAGTTTCTGCTGCATACACAGTTCTAGTAGGGGTAGAATTGGAACAATGTCTTCTAGGATATCCATGTCTTCAACTGTATCTCAGACCTCTAGAACTCCCTCTAATTACTCTATTTGATACAAGTAATTTAGGATCATCAAAATAGAAACTATGACTACCATAAGGATCTGTTAAATGAATCATATTAACAGAACCAAAGATCAACTCTTCATTCAAAGAAGACTCTGCCTGATTAGCCAACTTAGGTTGTGCCGTTTGGTGGGGCGGTTCCCGTGGCTTCGAAGTAGATGGAATAAAATCTTCTAGAGTCAAAGACAATTTGGGCTTTGACACGACCTCATCTTCTGCTTATTTCTCTTCTTTCTTTGAATTATGTCATTTCTTTGAGTATTTTCCCTCTGATGAAGAGGGTTTTGTTGTGGTATTCATGGAAGAATACACAATTGGTTTCTTCAATTGTGTTCGAAAAATGTCATGAGTTTAGTTGATCGTTTTTCTAACCATACAATCATCATATTTTTGTGCATTTTTGTTCATGACTTCTTTCCACTTGCCTTCTTCCTTTGGATTTGTAGCAGTAACACATGATAATTGAGCTGAAGAATCTTTAAATTTGACTTTTCCTGAGTCCATCATTTTTTAGGAGGTCTTTGAAGACAAAAAACTCCTGAATGGGATTCCCCAACATCTGAAGAAATGAGCAATAGTTGGGGTGGTCTTCATCTCCTTCCTTGTTCGGCCACTTGGGCCTTGGAAATTAAACCAAATTATTTTCCAGAGCTGAAATGAAGTAACCAGGAACATGTTCATTTCGGAAAGAGTAAACTTTACTCTTTAGATCCTCAAATTGTTTTCGTCTTTGATCTCTTTGATCATACTGATGAAACGACATCTGTTGTTGATGCTCAGGAGGTGGAGCCCTTTGAGAATATGAAGGCCTTGAAGTAGAAGTAGGTACAGGTTCTTGTTTAAGCATAACTATAGCAGTCTCTGCTTTACCCATTCTTCTTCCTGGAGCTGATAAAATTACACGAGCTTTATCCTTAGTCTTTATAAGATATTATTCAATCTGTTGAGAGATTGAAGTAATGTATCATAACCCTCCTGTGTATTTCATAGGGATCAACGACGTGCGTAATTCATCACGCAAATTTTCCACACAGATTGGCAACAATTCTACGTGAGGGAGTGCTATGCTCAGGGAATATGTTAATCCCTTCTAGCAAGCAATGAAATCTTAAACCCTTTCATTCTCCCTTTTCTTACAGTTTTTATGATCAAAAACAGTTGTCTTTGGAAACATTGAGCTGAATTGAAGAAGGAATCATTGATGGAGATCTTCCCACCCAGTAATTGACTGGGATTGAAAGCTTGTATACCAAAAAAAAGCAGGCGCTTGTAATGACTGTAAAAAACACCTATGATTAACTACTTCTTGTTGCTGAGGGGTTCCCATCATAGGATCGCAACGAGAAAAAAAATGTGTTAAGTGTTACTCTGGGTCTCCTGAACCATTAAAGATTGGGAATGTAGAACTTGAAAATTTTGATGGGGGAGGAATTGTGTCTACCCATTCAGGGTAATATCTCTTCTCTGGTTGAATTTGAGCTCGTTTTCCCACCATAGCTTCCAACTGAGCTGTTAATGACTCAATAGTAGTTATTAACTTTTGAGAAACATCCGGTTGAGCTTGGACCTGAGCAAGTGCAATAACTTGAGCTTGGACAGATGTGGTGGTTAGTACTGCAACTGGTGGTTGCACCGCCAATTATTGTTGCACATGAACCTTAGGATTAGACCTGTGAGGGTGTACTCGTAGAGAAGGATATTCTTGATCCATCTCAATAATCCCAACAAATTCCCTTGGCTGACTGACTCTGGCACTCTTAGGAGGAAGACTACCTTGAAATAATTCTGCATTCGACCTCCTTAATTCCTTCATTTCTTCCTCTTGTTGTGCGAATCATTTCTCTAATGAGAGCGATTTCCCTTCTCCATAGGAAGGTTATATAACCTGATTATTTCATTTCCCCTTATTAGACACCTTTCAGAGGGGGGGAAGTGGGTTACTTGAAGGATTACCTAGATTCTGGGTAATCCTTTGATTTTGTGTATGCACACCTTCTTCATTTGTGTCTGTGCATACAACCACTTGAGTTGGAGCTTCCTCATCTAATCCCTCTGAGTGAGCCTCATCTGGGGGATCAAAACAATGGCATTGATGACATTAATTGATGCATAACTCATTTCATCCCTTCTATCAACATTTCTATGATATTGTCTTCTTGCATGTCCTTGATGAGACATTGCCATTTGTTGATTCGATCCCTCAAGAACTTCTTGACGAATCGTAATTTGGAAAGAATCTCCTGATAATTCGGCTCTTCATTCCTCTTGTCGCTTCTTCCCTAATCGATAGAAGACTGGATTTCTTTGAGGGAGAGATTGAGGATTTAAAAAAGTCCCCAGTCCTGTGGACTAGGATTGTTCCTGCTATTTATGCTCAACTCCTTGAATCCTATTTGTTGATTCTGAGGGTTGGTTTAAAAGAGTCCACAATATAGAAAGCTGGGGTGGTTCTTGAGCTACTACATCTAAGAATTTCTTGAAATATCTCCTGATCTTATGGACATTAGTCCAGAAATTGGCTGGATGCATCAACCTACATCCACCCTTATCACCTGGTTCAAAAGACCGCTGGATGATTTTTGACACTTCTGTCACTTGATGATGTGCATGCTCCAAACGAGAAGCATGTTCAATGTTCTCATTCTCTTGATGTAGGAGTAATTCAACAACTTTTTCTCTGTATGCTTGATTTTGGGAGGAACTAGTTTAGTCCTATTCTTGAGCGAACCTTTGATTACAAACAAATCCAATTGGTTGCGGCCGGCCATGGGCAATAACATTGCATGAAACCATATTCGGCGGGCTTTGCAGACTGGAGAGTACAGTGAAATGTAGTGCTCCATGGACACCCCATCCCCTGATATGAATACCAGATGGGGCATTGGAATTTAACCGACGCAATCTTCTTAGTGCGCCAAGGCATGAACTCTGAAGGGCTCTCTGCTGCTTTTCAGCCTTCGGATATCGAGAAACTGAGAGATATGACAAGTCAATTTAGTGTTTTAACCCTACTATTATCCAAACATGATTTTCATATTCATCATAAGATTATATTTTCTTTTTCAACTGACAAAGCGTTTTCCATATGTTAAGACAAATATCATGAGTTCCATCTTCTGTCAACATCTCTGGAATGTCATACTGAGAGCCAGCCAAAGTCCAAAACATAAATGGCACTTCACCTTTTTCCATTTGTTTTCTCATATTCAGTACTTCCTCCCTATCATCTGATGAAGATTTTTCTACCTGATTAGACCAGATTTGGTGTTTATTTTTTGCTTCATCAGATTCAACAAGATCAGTAGATAATTCACATATCAAACTAGAAGATGCTTGACTCAGGGGTGGTTCAGAGAATGACCTACACCCTGGGCTATCTTCTGACTGAGAAAGAATTTCACCTGTTATTGGTAAAGAATCAGACATGACTGGCTTCACATTTGCATGTGCCTCAAGATAAGAGGGTATTCCCATCACTACATTTTCCATTGGAGCATTTTCCAGGCAATGCATATTACTACTTTGGAGAGGACTTTAGAAGCTAAATTCATCATCATGGGGAGGACCACCATGGTGGGTTACAGCAAAAGATGAAACATTTTGCTCCTTGATCTTCTGGCCACGCAGAGGGTTATCGTGACTCTCATCTGAAGATGATACTTCAAGATCGACCGAACTGTCATGAAGCAAGACTTCATGAAGAAGTGTCTGATGCAGACCTTCGGAATTAATGCTCCCACTATTGGGAACTGGGAGAGTAGAATCTGAAGTTCCAATAGATAATTGTCTGAGTTCATCAAGAACTCCAGCATCGAGAAAGGCCTTGTTACATATTTTCCCTTGATTTATTGACTGTGATGGGCGAGTCTTCTTCTTAGATGCCTTCTTACTCACTTTTGGAACCACCTGTTGATGAAATTGGTCATCATGGGCAGGTGTATGTGCCTACTGAAGAGAAATGATCAGGTTAGGCTGATTTTCTCCACTCAAATCAGGTGTATGTGCCTGACTTGGTTTTTCGTATGGTATGGGGGAGTACACCCCACAACCCTCTTGGACTGGAAAAAAGGTGTGTGTCTATTCCGGAGGGACATATTGATGTGTCACTCCACTGGTAGGGATAGATTTTCATTTCATTCCCTTTGATACTGTTGAAGCTGTTATAATATTCTGGCAGGCATCCAGAATATGAGCAGGGATTTGCTTCTGCTCTTTCACCATTGATAGAATATGCTTGGTGACTTCAGCTGCTAGAACGGAAATATATGTCCATTTCATGCTTGGAGTAGGTGTGTGTTCCTACTCCTGTCCTCCTTTTCCTAACAGGGAATTCTAATAGTACTCAAGTGTGGGGGCAGAGAGTTGAATCTGCCTCCTGTTTGTCATTGGAGCTTTTAGACTGACTTCTCCGGGTGCTACCAAACGAGACTGTTGGTAGGCTTGGTCAATACTGGTAGGTGTATGTGCCTGCTGATTGCACTCCACTGAACTTGGTTGATGATCTTCCTTCAATACTGACAGACGAGGCTACTTGCAGGATTGATGAGTGTAAGTAGGTGTATGTGCATGTTTACCATTTTTCAATGCATTGGGTTGGCGGGCTTCATTGTATGTAGTCAGACGAGCATTATGACTAGCTGATGACTTATAAACAGGTTTAGGTTCTTTTTTATAGTACTCCTCTGGAATTTCCTGGTGGGATTTGCGTGTTGCTGCCAGACAAGTCTGCTAGACAATAGAATTAAAACGGACATGTGTGTGTTCCCGCTCGTTGTTTTCCACCATGTTAGGTTGGTGGACTTCTCTAGAAATGGCAGAGATAAGAACCATCTCATTATTGACCGGTATTCACCTCTGGTGGTTCATCTTTCCTTCTCAGGTTCGAGGAACCTGAGCCGAACGCTTGGAGACGACACCCTCATCATGTTGAGGGCGCACTTCCGCACAAGTCTAGCGGCGATTGTTGGTGGGAGCCCTCTGGAAGGACTCCAGTTTCCTTGAATTAAGGCCTTGAGTGACCTTCTCATTAACCTCCTCAGAATATGGGAGGGAATGTTTGTTGCATTCCGAGGATAATGACCTAAAACGGTTGGAGACGGTGGTTGTCACCACCTGCTTCTTGATCACTGGTCATCGATGTCCGGACGACCAGGGTGAATTATTGACTTGGAGGGCTTGTCGAGCAGCCTCTAGAGCCGGAATAGTACCGTTTTGACTCTATTCCTTAACCATCACATTTGATACCCAACATTGAAGATGTTGAGTAGGTGATGTCGTCCTCAGAGCGGATGACGATTCAGTAGGAGTATCAGCAGAGGCATTCATAGCAGAGGTTTTCACAGTAGAGGCATTCACAGGTGTGAACTTAAGAGAATCCATTTCTGTAATGCAGAAGATCATGGAAAAGAGTGTCTGTTTGATATAACAGACATAATCAAGATAATTTCAGCCACTATATCTGTCCAAGCTCCAGTTATTTATTTCTTTGTTGGCCCCCTCATTGAGTTTAAATAGGGGCCTAACAAAATAAGTAAAACATAATTTTAACTTGGTTAAGGATTCACGTCGGGTTCACCATTTTTTGTTTCCTCTGGAAATGGGGATGACCTCATTGATTTTAAGGTTCGAACATTCCAAGCGGTTTCTAATGGGTTTGTTCGTAGAACTGAAAACATCGAATGATTCTATATCCATTTGGACCTTCTTTCCAAAGGTAGGTGCTCACTAGTTATGGACTGATGAGGCTTAAGAATTTGTATTGGTCGAGACGATCGGAGGACTGACTCATCACACCTTTTGGGGGGGAATTATTGTCTACTCTGGGAATCTCTTTGTATATTTAAGTTATGTTTTTGAATCCTTATTAGATTACCAGGTATAAAAATGATCTTTCCTTTAGATCTGACAATCAATGATTAGTATGTATGAGATTTAGAGAATCTTTTATATGTATTCGAGGTTCTTCATCGATAGAGAATCATCTGTATTTGTTAGAGATTCTTGGTCAATGGTATCCTTCTACACACTATATATAAATATCTTGGTCATTATGATAACCATACTGGTTTTAAAGCCACTCAGCGGGGCACTTGAAGTTTATTGTCATTCATAAGGACATGGATTATTTCAGAGTTGGGATTATACCCACAGATGGGCTACCTATGTAACCTTTGTTTTGGAAAAGGAATCAGAACCCACATAGTTCGAATAAATAATTATGAGGTTTATGCATGATTGATTACTCAAAGAAAGATGCCATAATTAATTTTACACTCTAAGCTCACGTGAGTCATGCTCAGTGTGAGAAATAAGGGGTATCGGTAAAACCAAACAATTGTGCCAGGAAAGATGAAATTATAAGAAATGATGTGGGGCTTATGTATGTATGACTACCCAGATGGATTAAGATTAGGATTTACTTCAAGGAAGAAACCCGAGAACAAGGTCTATAATGGTATATGTGCTTTATGGAGATTTGGAAACTTAATTTAGGACTTAATCTTGAGAAGGATGCCCAAATTATAGAGGACATATGATTGGGTTTTAACCCTAAGAAGGAAGCCCAAATAAAAAGTAAATTAAGACTGGTTAAGAGACATTATGATTGGGGCTTATTCCTGAGAAGGAGACCTAGGTTAAGGGGAATTATGATGGGGGCATACTCTTGAAAACAAATCCCAGGTTAATGGAATTTGGATTTTGGGAACTTGGGGCTTACTCCTAAGGAGGATGCCCATATTAAAATAATTATGGTTGGGGCTTACTCTTGAGGAGGATGCCCAAAATTAAGGGAACTTGAAGACTGTGGATTGCTCCTGAAAAGGAGGCCCGGGTTTGGGGACTTGGGGATTACTCATAAGGAGGATGCCCATAAATGGTTTTGAAGAAGGTTCTGAAGGCTAAATTTTGAAAATGAGAGGTGGATTTGAAGAAAGCAAGTGAATAGGTTGGAGGGGCACCCAAAAAGAGAGAGGCGTGGAAGTCCTACGTGGGCGTGCAAGTCCTGGTCGCGCAAGTATACTTGCTTGACACATGGGTACTTGCGCAACGATCAACCCTTAGGGTAATACTTGGGAGATACTTGGGTCAAGCCCTTAGTTTTATCCCTAAAGGCTTCCAAAAGTGTGGCGCGCAAGTTTTATTGAAGGGATATGGCGGTGTGAAAGTGTGGCTATTTCCCTTAAGGGATGGACACATAGGTGCACAAGTGTTGATGAGTTTCAACACTTAGGATTTGTTTCCCCTATTTAGATCCTCCATTATAGGTAAGAAATTACCTTAGAAGTGACCGGAAGACTTCAAGCAGAGACTAGGGCGACCGGAGCTTAAATTTGACTTTTGGAATTTTTCCCGTCCTCAAATGGGGGGCCCACCGGGGGTATTTATAGGCTGGTGAAGACCTTGGGTGAAAAACAAAAAGGGAGTGCAAGTCAACTACACGAACACTATGCGGGGCGCAAGTATACTTGCACGACCCAAGTGGGAAGAAATCCTTCTTCATTCCTTTGTCAATTTTTGATGTTTCTTCAAAGGATGAATCAAGTTGGACTAAGGTATTTCCCTTTTTCAGTTGTTGGACTCTATGATGGAAAGGAGCATCAACAACGGGGAAGAACTCTTATTGTCGTGTGACCCCTGGCTCGAGGCCCCTATTAATTTTACTCTAGGTTGGGACGTTATGAAGTTGTATTTGAGAATTATTTTTCATTTTGTATAACTATTTGGGTATTAGATAGGAAACTAGGAAGTAATGAAATTTGATAATAAGTCAGTTCATGGGCGTAGCTAACCCATGTATAGGGGAAACCATAATTACCTAGGATGGGTTATTGTTGTCATTGAATTTCACCTATTATAGTTTATACAATTTCACCATTGTGTCATGAACTTGTTTTGTGATTTTATTATTGTTTATATTCTTATGATGGTATTTTTCAACCATGGATCGACAATATGAGGGCTTATAAATTCAGAAATCTTTATATGTACATTAGGATTGATATTTTATGCATCCTTCCATGCCACATATATTTTCTACATTCATTTTATTTTTGAATCTAGTTAGTTCCTTATTTTATGTATTTAAATGTGCTAAAATTTCTTGTAAAGAGAATATAATTGGATTAATTAATGTTTCTACATCAATATAAATGGTTTTTTCTCACATAGACTGGTCATGACGGCTTAATTATCCAATTATACCATATTATCATTTCTAGAACTATTGGGTATAGACAGTGATCTATATATATATATATACACAAAATTATGAATGGAAATTAATTTAAATCCTTAAATGTGAACTGGTTACAACTAAATGGAATTCCAATATCAAAGTAATGGGGTTTTTCCTCTATAACATGAAATTCATGCTCCATATATCATCACCACTACTATTTGATAAGAGACCTATACCTATAACTATCCTTAGTAGTGGGTATATAGGTGTGTATCAAATATTATTTTAGCCTTTTAAGGCTTTTCCTACCACCTAGACCTGGATTTTGGAGCAGGTAGAGAGGTTTGATATGTTCATAAGAAAGATTTATACATGTCCTAGATATCTATCCGTAAAATGTTCTAAATGTTAAAAATATCTTCTAAGGCTGTTGTTTTTCTTTGTAGAATCATTTAAACCTGATAACCTTGAGTCATATGGCTAGAAGGTGGTGAAAACCATGATTTTTTTATGGTGGGACCTAATCCCCTAGTGATACCTCCTATAGTTCAACCTATGGAACAACCTTCTATTCCTAGTATGGGAATTGAAGCCCACTTTAGAGAATATTTCTTCTATTTTATGAAAATTATTCAAGGTGTTTATCAACCTAACCAAACTATGGCAGAGTTGACTCTAGAGTTTCAGTAGAAGAATTATCCCACCTTTTTAGGGGTTGTAGAACAACATGTTGTAGATTCATGGATATAGGTCATGCTTTCTATCTTTAGAATTCTGGAGATGCCTCTATAGAAGAGGGTAAGAATCACTAATTATATTTTATGCAGTTCTTCTAAGTAATGGTGGGATTTTATGACTCAAGCAGACTGGAATCACAAAATGATCTATTGATACTTCCGAGTGATCATTTACAATTACTTCTTTACACATACTCGGAGGGTTGACAAGGCTAGAGAATTCATAGACCTCTAGAAGGGATCCATGTCTGTCATGGAATATTCCATTCATTTTACTGAAACGATGAATTTCGATCATACCATATCTAGTAATGATCTCATGATCAGGAGGAAATTTGATGATGGCATGGTATACATCATTGTATTGTAGGTATATTTCTTTATTCTTACTACTATTTTTGAGATATTCACCCAATCCCTCATTATTGAGAGAAATATAAGGGAATCCAATAGCTGGAACCAAGGTGATCTGACACCATGACCTAGAATTGTTTCTTCTATTGGTAGAAAGTGGTGTTTTAAGGTTTCTCATTGGGGTAGAAGTTGTCAAATAAGTTAGTTTTGATGGCTTCCTTATCTGTCACTAGTGTGGGAGACCAAGGAATGTGAAACCCCATTGTATGGGGTATCAAGTTGAGTGATGAGAATTCAATAGGATGGGGAATATCCAGCACTTCTACTAGCATTTTCCATTAGTTCTTAGCAAGAGGGGTTCTACACATACCCCATTTTCTGGAGTAGGTCTAGTTGTATCAGGCAAGGATGTTAGTTGGAATACCATCAGCCTCTCAATCCGATGTGGTGGTCAATGTATAGGTAACCAGACTCAGTAAATGCAACTCCAACAGACCGGGCTTGCTTAGGGTATTCAAGTTGTCACTCAGGACACCATTACAGACCAGTTACATGGAATACGGCCTATGCCAGATGAGTAGGGTGAAAGATATTATATTATTCAGGGTTCCATTATAGTAGCCTCTATATTAGTGTCTACTTTTTTGATACAGGAACGTATCACTCTTTTATATTGGAGGAAATAATGGAATGTCTGGGCATCGATATAGTGTTCTTATATGGAGTGACGACTCTTGATACCATTTAGGGTATCCAATCAAATAGAGTTCACGGGTGTTAGGATTATACCCTAAAGATTGGTATATATCTCTGCATATGTAATATTTTCATCCTCGACATGACAGGGTTCGATGTAATCATTAAGATGGATTGGTAATATCCCTATCAATCCCATAACAAATGTTATCATTCGAGGGTGACATGTAAATCACCAAAGGGCGGTGGGTATATCCCTAAAGGATAACGGTATGTCCATGCATCTCAAGATACCTGAGCATCAGGGGATGGGAAGAGTAATATCCTAGATTTCCGGTCCTTTCTTGGATGATCAGGGTTTACAACCCACTGTTTTCCCTCCTATGGTGGAAAAATTTAGGTATTTCTTCCCTAATGACTTTTCTAGGATACATCTAGTTTGATAGAAAGAATTCACCATTTTTTTAGTTACAGGAGCATCACTAGTGTCCATTCCTCCTTTTTTTTATAGAAACTATGGAGCTTCTAGAGCTCAAAAAACTGTTGGAAGACCTAGTGGATAATAGTTTTATATTACCTAACAATTATTCATGGGGTTCAACGGTCCTTTTTTCTCATTATTCATATAGTAACAGAAGGATTTTGGTGGATTACTGATGGTTAAATCATATGATAGTAATGAACTAGCACCCACTGCCTCATATATGCAACCTCTTTAATATGCTCTAAGGAGAGAGGGTGTTCTAAAAATCCAATTTGAGGTTGGGCTATCATCATGTATGGGTCATATTCTCATAAATCCCTATAAAAACATTCTAGAATAGGTAGGTTCTGTATGAGTACCTAGTTATTTTATACATTATCATGATCAAACCATTAGTTTTTATAGATCTATTGAATTTTTTTTTCACCTGTATTTGGATTCATTCATGATTGTCTTTTTGGATGACATCTTAGTGTATTTTTATTCTCGAAACAACCATTCAAAACATATTGATATCATTTTCAATGAATTGATTGAGCTCTATATTTATGATAATATCATAAAATTCAGCTTTTTGGATTGATAAAGTCTACTTCTCGGGTCACATTATCATGGAATCAGGAGTATTATTATAACCTAGACGAGGAACTAACTGTAGTTTCATGGGAGAAATTCAAGAAAATATTGGATATATGGAGTTTCTTAAGGATATACGAGTACTAAATACACTTCATACATGATTTATCATTCCTATAAGTGCCTCTTATGAACTTGATGAAAAATGGTGTGAAATTCATATGGTAAAAATCTTGTGAAGAAACCTTTCTAGAGTTGAATCGTAGATTTACATTAGCATCAATCATAATTTTTCTGAATCCAAACTAGATCTATACCATTTAATATGATGCACTGGGTATTAGGATTGGAGGATTTGTAATATTAGATGAGCAAGTCATCACATACGGGTTTCGATAGTTGAGGCCACGTGAGAAGAATCACCCAATGCACAAGCACGAGCTAGTGAGTGTTTTATATTCTTTACACTGTTGGAGACACTATTTTATTGGATATTGTTTTATGGTGTTCACTAATCACAAAATAATCAAGTGAATTTTGATACATCATGATTTGGATACCAGGTAGCACAAATGGGTTGATTCCCAACAATCCTTCAGTTCTGATCTTTCTTACATGCCAAGAAAAAGAAATGTTGTAGCTGATTCTTTATGTTAGAAGAATCTAACATAGGTGGTTGAAGAGGGTAGTGGAGAGTGGAATATCATATCCTTGTTTTCAGAGAATCATTTTGAGGTTTAGGGGGATCATGGAAAAATTGTACTCATGGCCTTAGCAGTGATCTCTACCCTTATGGAATGGGTGATAATGTAGAAACTATCAGATCCTAAGGAATTAGTTATAAGGGGAATTATCTCATATGAAGATTCATCTTCTAGTTAGATTGGGGATGAGGATAAGTCCTTATTCTATCATGGGAGTGAATCAGTCCTTCCAGACATTAGAGAAGAGATGATTTAGGAATTTCGTGCCTCGGTTTGGTAAATACATCTCGGTGTCACTGAGATGTATTGAAACTTATATTTCAAGTATTGGTGGACTGCTATGAAATGGGAGATTGCTAGTTTTATCACTCATTGTTCCACATTTTAGTAGGTGGAGGTGGAAAATCAGTTAAAGATAGATATTTTATATCCATTATCCATTCTTGAGTAGAAATAGGATGATGCCTCTATAGAATTCAGGATAGATTTACCTAGATCACCCCATAGAAAGAATATACTGTGGGTCTTCATTGATTATTTTATGAAAATAACACACTTCTTACCTAGTAGAGAGACCTTCTTTATAGTGACCCGACCTTTTCTTACATTACTATTACATCATTTCAAAGATAAAAAATATAATAGTATTACACATAGAGGATCCAAAGGTTTAGTGTCTTGGGAAAACTATGACCATATATAAAAAATACAACATCAAGCATAAACATTCATTTAATTTCTTCTTCTCTAGCTTCTTATTGGCACTTGAACTCTCCTTAGTACTTGTAGCCACCAGAGGATATACATCAAAAGGGGTGAGCTATAATCCCAGTAAGAGGATAGATAAGAACAATATATCCTGGGATGAGCATAATCATAACATATGCAAGAGATCATGAACATGAGAGGAGCATAAATAAAATACTTGCAATGTGGCAATGTATAAAAATGAAACATCATGTCTTAGTGGTTAACTTACACACATACTTGTGAACCAAGATAACATATTTTTCACACATCATTTCACATTTACTCATGAGATTCATCACTTTATCCAATGCATTGGAGCGTTGTATAATTCTGGGCACACCCATCACATTTAAACATTCATATTGTGCTATATAATTCTGGGTGCACCCGTCACATCATAACATTATCATTTATCATGCATGAAATAATGAAAATATAACATAAATGAACATAACTAATCCATGAAAAGGAATGTTTTTAATCTCATAAGAACACATTCATAAACATTGGGTTCCCAAAAGAAATAGGGAACATCATACTTGATACAAGAACCATCAACCTTGAATGAGAGGTAAAAGGTGAGTTCTTAAAAGAAGAGTTCCTTTAGAAAACATTTTGATTGACATAAACTTTAGTAGAAAACATTTATATACTAGAAAAGGTAAGATAATGATGAACAATTGATCTTTAAGGAGTAACCCAATCAAAAATTGAGTGAAAGAGGGAGAACCCGAAGGATGAAAGTTTGGTTCGTGAATTTCCCCTTACCTTGTACCCGAATGCTTCCTTCTCTTTAATGTACTATATAATGGAATTATATTCATTAATTAAAAATACAGAACCATGTGTACATTAATAGGGTTCATTCGGGTTCATTATGTCATATTATGTTCCTTTGGATGACTTATAGATTTTAAAAACATTATTCGGGGATGTTTGTTTTTATGGTTTTTCTTGGGTGGTTCACTTGTATTCTTAAATTGAGGTTTGGGTAGAACATGAGTAAACATATAGAAATGATATTAAATGTCATTAATGATATTACAGGATCTTGAATGATTTTATAATGAATTATATTATACCCATGTGGATGAATCATTAGATAATAATTAAATGTTGGTTATTTGGGTCAATTTGGGCGGTTTTTTGATCACAACGAACTTGTTTTAACATATCACTTAGTAATATGTACATAAGTTATTTGCAGAACATTAAATAGAACATAATACACATAAAATATTCTGGTTCAACTATAAAAATGGTTTCATGACCAGATCTGAAGGTAGAAATGGAACAAGAAAGCATGTCGTTCTTGAAGGTGATAAATTAACACCTCACGAACAACGTTCTCTTTAATAAAATAAAAGGAAGAGGGAAAGGGGGATGGATGACATAATATCCCATTAGAATCATAAAATTACATTATATTTATAATACTGGAGTTATAATAAAATTTGGATGAAGATAGGCGGGGAGAGATCAAGAAATGAACTTGAACTTGAAAGGAAATTAAAGGAGAAGAGGGAGGGAAATTACCTCTAGAATCCTCCTCTTGAGAACCTTATTAAGGGCCTAAGATTGGTCTTTTGATGAGACCAGAAGCTCTAGGAAGTGGGGTAGGGTCTAGGTAAGGTGTTTGGGCAGATTTTAGAGAAGGATTAGAGCTTGAGAGGTGTGAGGAAATGAGGGAGTGAAGGGTGGCTTTTATAGTGGAGGGGAGAGGGGTTTCCTTAATATAAAATTCATTAGTTTATTAATTTACCCTAAGACAAGGAATCGTGAGTATTTTATGACCAATAATAGTAATTTTATAATTTAATCCTGAACCAAGTGGTCTTACATCAGCAGAACATCATCGATGGCTCAATTGATACATTATTTAGCATTTATTTTGAATTATCGGATTCTACTATTAATCAAAAATTCAAGTATCTCAAAAAAATCCAAAAAATTTACCCCAACCATTTTTTGACATGTAGAATCCAAAAATTAAGTCCATTTTTAAAAAAAAAATTCTAAATATTAATTATTTAATATTTAATTAAAATCATAATTTACTTGAAAAAAAGTTTTTAAGATTAAAACTGATTTTATAGTGCTTTCATAAATTATGTAGGGTCTTATAAAATTATCTAAAAACTATAAGACGTTGATTAAATAATTTATGAATAAATTTTAGGGAAATAAATATTCTTTTAAATTAATTAATTAATTATAATTAATTATTTATGACTTATAAAATACCAAAAAGGTTTACTAAGGTCAAATTGTCACTTTCTAAGATGTCTAAATTTTATTTTATTATTCACAGGTAATGTTACTCGTATGTTAAATGATTTAATATTCATAAGGGTCATATTACTATTCATAAGAGTAGGTTACTATTCAAAGGGTAGGTCACTATTCACAAAAAAATATTTTTGTTTCATTAGACTCCAAAAATCATCTTGAACACAACTATGAATGTCAGATTTTTAAAATTCCAAACATAAAAGTGCCAAAATTATGTTTAAAGGTTACTTATCACTTATTAGTTCATTTTTTTGTGTTTTCATGTTATTTTATAACATAAATATAAGAAGGAAATTTCCATTGAAAAACATTGGGTCGTTACATTTTTCCACCCTTAAGAAATTTCGCCCCTGAAATTTCACTTTACACAAACAGGTGAGGGTACTTATCCTTCATTGCCTATTTTGGTTCCCAAGTTGCTTCCTCAAACTTATGGTTCCTCCACAACACTTCGACAAGATTGGTTTTCTTGTTGCGTAGAACCTTATCTCTCCAATCCAGAATCTTTACTGGCTTCTCCTCATAAGAGAGATCATATTCCAGCTGCACCACCTCTGAGTTTAGTACCTGTGAGGGGTTTGGTATGTACTTCCTCAGTAGTGATACATGAAACACATCATGAACATGAGCCATATTCGGTAGAAGTTCAAGACGATAGGCCACAGCTCCTATGTGGTCAAGGATCTCAAAGCGGCCAATATATCTTGGGCTTAGCTTCCCTTCTTCCCGAATCGCATGACTCTATTCCATGAAGATATTCGAAGGAAGAATTTATCTCCTACGTCGAACTCCAAGTCCCTTCGACGGTTGTCAGCATAGCTCTTTTTCCAACTTTGAGCATCTTTTATGTGTTTCTGGAGGACTTGAACCTTCTCTATCATCTCTTTAACAAGATCTGGTCCAAGTAGCTTTCTTTCTCCAACTTCATCCCAACAGGTTGGAGTTCTACATCGCTTTCCATAAAGAGCTTCATACGGAGCCATCTGAATACTCGAGTGGAAGCTATTGTTGTGTGAGAACTCAACCAATGGGAGATGCTGATCCCAACCACCTTTGAATTCAAGAGAGCAGGCTCTTATCATATCTTCAAGCGACTGAATAGTCTTTTCAGACTGGCCATCAGTTTGGGGGTGATAGGCCGTGCTGAAATTTAATTTAGTACTCAAAGCATGTTGAAGGATCCTCCAGAATTTAGATGTGAACCTTGGATCACGATCAAAGACAATTGAGATTGGAACACTGTGCAATCTCACCACTTCCTTCACATATATCTTTGCAAGTTGATCAAGCGAGAGATCTTCCCGAATAGCGATAAAATGGGCAGTCTTGGTGAGTCGGTCAACCACAACCCATATCACATTACTTACCTTTGATGTCTTCGGGAGACCTATGACAAAGTCCATAGTAACATTTTCCCATTTCCACATGGGTATAGGCAATGGCTGCATCATACCTTTGGACTTTTGTCACTCAGTTTTAACTTGCTGACATACCAAGCACCTTTATATATATTCTGCAATCTCCTTCTTCATGTTATCCCACCAGAAGTGTTCTCGGAGATCACGGTACATCTTCGTACTCCCATGATGGATAGAGAAAGTTGAGCTATGTGCATTATCCAATATCTCCTTCTTTATCCCATGTGATGAAGGCACACAAAGCCGCATTCCAAACCAAATCACACCATCATCATCAATATGGAACTCTTGCAACTTCCCTTCCTTTATTGCATTCACCCTCTTTTGTATCTCCACATCATCCCTTTGTGCTTCCTTAATCTTCTCCTGGATGGATGGTTGCGCAATAATTTGGGAAAGGTAGGATGTATCCCCCGCCCTTATGATTTCCAAATCCATTCTTTGCATATCCAGGAAGATAGGGTCTCTCTCAATCCACAACATGGATAGTGTAGCAGGTTATTTTCTGCTTAGAGCATCAGCTACCTTGTTCGCCATTCCAGGATGATAGTGAATAGAGCAATCATAATCCTTGATTAGCTCTAACCATCTCCTTTGACGCATGTTGAGATTCTTTTGTGTGAATATATACTTTAGGCTCTTGTGGTCGGTGTATATGTCACACTTCTTTCCATAAAGGTAGTACCGCCAGATTTTCAAGGCAAAAATCATGGCCGCTAACTCTAGATCATGCGTCGGGTAGTTCTGCTCATGTTTCTTCAACTGTCGTGATGTGTAGGCTATCACATTGTCATTTTGCATGAGTACACAACTCAATCCTTTCATTGAAGCATCACTGTATATCACAAAACTTTCTCCACTTTTCGGTAGTGTGAGTACAGGTGCAGTGATCAGGCTTCTTTTTAGCTCCTTGAAGCTTCCCTCACATTCTTCCGTCCAGACATACTTTACCCCTTTCCTTGTTAACTTAGTTTGCAGTCTTGAAAATCGTGAGAAGTTTCTCACAAAACATCGGTAGTACCCAACTAATCCAATGAAACTATGTATTTCTGTGACACTAGAGGTCCTGGGATATTACTCAATCCCCTTTTTCTTTGAAGGATCCATAGAAATTCCTTCACTTGTGATCACATGTCCCAAGAAAGTGACTTGATTCATCCAAAAGTCACACTTTCTGAACTTGGCGTACAACTTCTCATTTTGTAATGTCACCAACACAAGTCTTAGATGTTCTTCATGTTCCTCCTTTCTCTTGGAGTAGATGAGAATATAATCGATAAACACAACCACAAATTTAACGAGGTAATGTCTAAAGACTCTATTCATCAAATCCATGAAGATTGTCGGGGCATTAGTAAGTCCAAAGGGAATCACCAAAAACTCATAGTGCCCATACCTTGTACGGAAGGAAGTCTTCTGAATATATTCATTCTTCACCTTTACCTGATGATATCCAGAATGAAGATCCACCATTGAGAAGTATTGATATCTTCTTAACTTATCGAACAAGTCATCAATACTTGGGAGAGGATACTTGTTCTTTATGGTGATCTTGTTGAGTTCTCGATAATCGATACACAGCCGCATGGTTCTACCCTTCTTCTTCATAAAGAGCACTGGTGCACCCCAAGGTGATGCACTAGGGCATATGAACCCTTTGTCCAGATGCTCTTGCAGCTACTTCTTTAACTACTCTAGTTCGATAGGAGCCATCTTATAGGGACACTTCGAGATAGGAGTAGCTCCGAGAATTAATTGAGAACTCTACCTCACGATCCGGTGGAATTTCGGTTAACTCTTCAGGAAATACATTGTTGTATTCCCTCACGATGGGTATTTCCTTAAAGTTGGAACTTTCCTTTGACTCAACCATTTGGGCGAGGTATGCTTCTTTATAGGGAATCAACACCCACACCATTAAAGGATTTTTCAAAGGAGATTCATGATCTTCCTTGCATTTGTAGAGGAGCATGGGATGGTTCATAATATTAAAAGGTATTTCCTTTTCATGATAGTTGATATGCGCTCTATATGACGAGAGCCAGTCCATTCCCATTATAGCATCAAATTCCACCAGGGGAAGTATTACGAGATTTTCTAGAAGAATCTTTCCACATACACCAATAGGCGAAGAGTCAAACACTTGGGTTGTAATGATTTCACCACTTGGTGTTGTTTCCTCTGGAATTGGGGATGACCTCATTGATTGAAGGTTCAAACATTCAAATCGGTTTCTAATGGGTTTTTTCGTAGAACCAGAAACATCCAATGATTCTATATCCATTTGGACCTACTTTCCAAAGGTAGGTTCTCATTAGTTGTGGACTGATGAGGCTTAGGAATTTTCATTGATCGAGAGGATGGGAGGTCGGACTCATCACACCTTTTTTAGGGGAATTATTGTCTACTCCAGGAATCTCTTTATAGATTTAAGTTATGTTCGTGAATCATTATTACATTACCAAGTATAAAATGAGTTTTTCTTTGGATCTGACAATCAATTATTAAATATGTAGGAAATTTAGAGAATCTTTTATATGTATTCGAGGTTCTTTATCGATAGAGAATCATCTGTATTTGTTAGAGATTCTTAGTCAATGGTATCCTTCAATAAATAAAAATATCTTGGTCATTATGATGACCATACTGGTTTTAAATCCACTCAATGGGGCACTTGAATTTTATTTTCATTCATAAGGACATGGATTATTTCAGAGTTAAGATCGAACCCGTAGATGGGATACCTATGTATCCTTTGTTTAGAAAAGGAATCAGAACCCACGTAGTTAGAGTAAGGGAGTATTATGTTTATGATTGATGTCTTAATGAAAGAGTTCACAATTACTTTTACACTCTATGATCACGTGAGGCATGCTCAGTGTGAGAAACAAGAGGTATTGGTAAAACCATACAATTTGTGCCATAAAAGATGCAATCATAAGAAATGATGTGGGGATTATGTACGTATGACTTCCCCAATAGATGGAGATTAAGATTTACTTCAGGGAAGAAATCTAGGAACAGGTTCCATAATGGTATATGTGCTCCATGGATATTTGGATACTCTAATCTTGGGGCTTACTCTTATATAAAATGACCAAGTTAGGAAGGGACTTATGATTGGGTTTTACTCCTGAGAAGGAATCCCAGTTTAAGGGAATTATGACTGGGGCTTACTCTTAAAGAGGATTCCCAGGTTAAGGGACTTAAAAAATTAAGGGAATTGGGGCTTACTCCTAAAGAGGATGCCCATATTTGTGACTGGGGCTTACTTCTAAAAAGAAATCCCATGTTAAGAGAATTATGGTTGGGGCTTACTCCTAAGGAGGATGCCGATATTTTTTGGGAACTTTGAGACTGGGGCTTACTCCTGAAAAGGAGGCCCATTTTAAGGGAATTATGGTTGGTGCTTACTCCTAAGGAGGATGCCCAAATTAATGAGGACTTAGGGCTTACTCCTAAGGAGGATGCCGAGGTTAATGAAAAATTTGGACAACGGCTTACTCCTGAAAAGGAGGCCTAGGTTTAAGGAACTTGGAGACTGGGGCATACTCCTGAAAAGGAGGCCTAGGTTAAGGATCCTCTCATTTTAAAGGATGAGGATGAATGAATGAAATCTCTAACTTTAGTGACATAAAGATGTGGAAATCACTAGGTTTTGAGAGCTGTTCCAAAGAATTCCTTTAAGATAAGGAAGTGAATTAGGAAAACATGCCATAAATGGCTTTGAAGGGTGTCTTGAAGAATGAATCTTGAATAGGAGTGGTGGAATGGCATAAGAGAGGTGAAATGGGCAGGAAGGGCACCCAAAAATAGAAGGGTGCGCAATTCCTGGGGGTCGCTCAAGTACTGCATGGGCATGAAAGTCTTGGTCGCACAAGTATACTTGCGAGACACCTATATACTTGGGCGACGGTTAACCAGTAGGGTAATACTTGGGCGATCCCTGACCAAAGCCTTTATAATTATCCCGAGGTACTTCCAGAAGAGTGGCGCACAAGTTTCAATGAGTATGTAAGGAGGCGCGCAAGTGTGTCCATTTCCCTTAAGGGTAAAACACTATGGCACGCAATTGTTAGTGAATTCTAACACTTATACCTTATTCCTCTTGTTTAGACCTTCCATTCTAGGTGAAGAATTACCTTAGAAGTGTTCAGAAGACTTGAAGAAGAGACTTGGGCATTTAGAGCTCTGTATCTGAATTTGGGGAAAATCCTCCTCTAAATGGGGGGGCCCAAAGGGGTATTTATAGGCTAGAGAAGACCCTGGGAAAATTTCAAATAAGGCGCGCACGTTACCTATGAGACCAATGGGAGGCGCTCAAGTATACATGCACGAACTTAGTGGAACTTGCGCGACCCAAGTTCATTTGAATCTTGCTTCATGCCTTTGTCAATTTTTGATGTTTCTTCAAAGGATGAATCACTTTGGGTTCAAGGTATTTCCCTTTGTCATTATTTGGACTCTGTGATGGAGCATAGCGTCAACAAAAGTCCCCCCTCAGAGTTGGATCTGGAGAGAAAAGAGAATTTGACTCTGAGGTGAGAAGAAACAAGAAATCTGAAATTTTAAATTCATGCATGTCGGATATAAAAAATCTAATGTTTAAGGTCGAAATAGCTTTGACAGAATGGGTTAAAATTGACTCAATTATTTGAAAACTTATCGGAAAACATTTTACCACACTCGAGTATGAAGGAAAACATGTAAACTATGACTTAAGAAAGTTTGAATCTGAGGAATCATTCGAAAAATGGCTAAAAGGCATTAGAAGAAGTAGTTCCCAGGAATGAAGTTACCATTATTTAACAAACCCGTTAGGGTATTGAATTATACAGGGCTACCTAGGGACATTGGCTACATAGTCAAATAATAGTATCTTTTTGCTGACTAGTCTGTTATGTGGACTATTTATGCAGGGACGCCTAAGGGCACGTGCTGCATAGTCATGAAAAAAAACTCTTAGAAATTTACTTTTCTACTACTAAAAAGCCATTGGAAGTTTATAAGGATTCAAATTTTCCAAAGCATAGAGTTTTCTGTATAGAGATAAGTACTTGAATATGGAGAAGATATTTCCAAACAAGATTATCCAAGAACTAGATGAATTTCACTCCTATGAAGGTCTGACCCAAACGTAGGGAAGATAAATATAAACCATAGACTTGAATACTTTCAGACCATGAAAAAGATCATGAAACAAATATGTTAAGGCTGATGGTTTTTTTTGCGGATCCTTACATATTTTTGATAATACTAATAAGAAAAAAAGAGGTTTTCTTCCCAATAATGAAGTTTCCATTATCTGACAAACCCATTAGGGGGTTGAATTACGCAGGTCCACCTAAGGGCATTGGCTACATAGTCAAATAATAGTATCTTTTGGCTGAAATGTCCATTATGTAGACTACTTATGTAAGGTCGCCTAAGGGCGTGTGCTGCATAGTCAGGCAAAATAACTCTCATAAATTAGACATTTTTATGACTAGAAGTCAATAAAAGGGTTGTGAAGATCAAAAAATATTTAAGGATAGGATTATGACACATAAAATGGGTATTGTCTAATGTATTCAGAGATACATAGACCAGTGCTAACCATAATCATGTTGCGGCTGGGTCTAGAATTGAAATGTTGGACTTCACTACATATCCCATAAGGATGGGAATCAAGCCGTACGTAGTTCTTGACATGCAGTTTAACGTCGTGTGGGATGAAAGTATAAGATATCTTAGTTTAGGGTCATAGAACTCAGACCATTATAAGAAATACATAGTGTGTGTTTTTGTTTTGTTTTTTTACGGGGACTTTTTTAGCCAGGGGACTGAAAGTAAAATTTTGGGTTTGGCCCAAAGACATGGGGCTGGATTTGAGGGACACTCGAACATTCTTACGTATCCCATAAGTATGGGAATAAATCCCAAGTAGTTCTAGAAATACCCTCTGTACAAATTTGGTTCGTACATGTGAAGGGTGAAAGGGGACTTTAGTACAATGATGGTTTTACCCAAGATAAAATGTTCAGGTATTTCCATATATGCACATAGTATTTGGAATATAACATGATTGAAAATCAATGTAAATAATGATTCCCTCTCAGGTGAGGGAATCAAAGAATATTGTGGTTTATTGTCTTACAGGATAGAAATGTTGTACAGTTTAACGTCGTATAGCAAGGACGAAGGTGAACCGATATGAAGAGATTGGTTTTGGGCTTGAACCTTGGGAGGTTGCATATGTACCCATCTTGGAAGGCACGGATCAAAGTCTACATAGATCAATTAAATAATTAATTAGTGATCAAGTTGTTTTTTTGGGAAAACAACCTGAAAAAATGATGTTGGGACTTACGCGTGGTTAGCGGCCCAAAGAGGGTGTTATGGTTGAAGTTGTCTCTAAGATCATGTGAGTCATACTCGATGTGAGAAACAAGAGGTAACAACAACCTTAACGATGCACAATTTAATGTCATGTAGGACATATGAAGGGACTATGTAGTTTAAAGTCTTGCAGTTTGGATTATTGGTGCTGCACAGTTTAGTGTCATGCAGCAGGGACAAAATATAGTTTAATTTCATGTCAGACATATTTAAGGGATACCGTTTAATGTCATGTTGGAAAATAAGGGTGTTGTATAGTTTAGCATCCTGTTTCTAAGACGATGGGGACAATACCTTTTAACTTCATGTTGGATGAAAAAGGAGACTGTGCAGTTTAATGTCATGCAGTAAGGACAAAAGAGGACACCGTTTAACGTCATGTTGGATGTATTAGGGACGATATAGTTTAGCATCATGTTGGAAGATGGTGTGAATAGTTTAAGGTCGTATGTGTGGACCATGGATGATGATGAAGTTTAACGTCTTGCTGGACATAAGGGACTTCTATACAGTTTAGTGTCATGTAGTTTGGACGTCACAGTTTAACGTCATGTTGGACGTAAGTGACAATAGTTTAAAGTCATATGCATGGACCCTGGATGGTGTAGTTTAACGTCGTTATGGACGTAAGGGACATGAAAATAGTTTAAGGTCATATGCATGGACCATGGATGATGATGTAGTTTAACGTCTTGCTGGATGTAAGGGACTTATGTACAATTTAGCATCATGTAGTTAGGACGTCACAGTTTAACGTCATGTTGGACGTAAGTGCCAATAGTTTAAAGTGATATGCATGGACCCTGGATGGTGATGCAGTTTAACGTCTTGCTGGACATATGGGACATGAAATAGTTTAGGGTCATATTCATGGACCGTTGGTGGTATTTTGTGTTCATACAAAATATTTCTTCAAAAATATGGCATTGGTTGGAGTAGTGATGAGTTCTCCATCCATTGAGATTAAAGAATAAGCTCTATTAGAGTAGACCTTATGTATTGAGTAAGGTCCTTCCCATTTTGGCTCAAGCTTGGGAGTTTTCTTTCCTGGTATCATTGGTGTTCTGAGAACTAATACCAATTCTCCCTGAACTAATGAATGAAGAAGAACTTTTTTGTTGAAAGCTCGTGCTATTCGATTCCGATAAACATCCTAGTGGTGTAGAGTGCACAATCTTTTCTCATCTAACCGTTCTAATTCAACCAATCGCTTTTGAGATTTTTCATCTCTAGATGAAGGATCACAAACAGCTACTCTGAGAGAGGGTAGTTGAACTTCAATAGGCAAGACTTCTTCTGTTCTATATACCAATGAATATGGAGTTGACCGCATTGCAGTACGGTTGGTGGTCTGATTATCCCATAAAGCATGAAAGAGTTTATCAGGCCAAGACTTATTATCTTTATCCACCAAATTTTGCAGTATGTTTGAAAGAGTATTGTTGAAGGCTTCTATCTGGCCATTGGCCGCTGCATGATACCAAGATGAATGATTGGATTTGATGTTATATTCTTGATACAACTTTTTCACCTCGGATTAATTGAAGTTGGTGAAATTGTCCGTAAATATGGTATGAGAGACACCAAATCCGGTAGTGATGTTAGACTTGATGAAGCTAACAATTCTTTCAGAACTAACTTCTCTGAGAAGTATTGCCTCTTCCCATTTGGAAAAGAATTCAGTAGCAGTAACAATATACTTAAACTGCTTGGTTGTAGCTGAAGGGTAAGGCCCCACCACATCCATTCCCCATGTGGCAAATGGCCATGAGTATTTAGCTATATGAAGAAACTCTGGAGGTTGATGAATGAGGTTGGCATATACTTGGAATGAATGACACTTCTTTGTTAAATCAACATAATCATGTATCATTGAAGGCGAAACATATCCAAGCCTTCAAATCTGATCAGACAGTCTATGTCCAGACGGGTGGGCACCACAGACTCCTGCATTCACTTCTTTCAAGACAGCCATTGTCTCTTCACCATCAATGCATCTAAAGAGAACTCCATCAAACCCATTATTGTAGATAATTTTTTCTTGGTGATCTGGGCTATCATAAAGAGTAAAATTGACCACACATCGCCGGATTTGTTCTTTTCTGGCTCTATCAGGTGGAAGTGTTCCATTTTGAAGGTATTCCCTGATAGGTGTCATCCATCCTGTAGTATGACCATACAGTTCAGAAATGGGACTAATTTCATTCATCTCCTCTGTTTTAGTTCGAACATAAGGTGAAATTTTACGACGGTGGGAAATAATGATGGTTGTTTTGTACCGATTTGGATCTGCCAGAGTTGTGGCTATATTAGCCAGTGCATCAGCTGGAGCATTTTGTGATTGCGGGACATAAGAAAATGTCAGTTCCGTAGGAAATTCCACCATTAACTCTCTAATGTAATCATACAAAGGGATTTGTTCTTCTTTTCTTATGGCATAATCCCTTTGACTTGTTTGATTACCAGGTCTGAATCACCTATCACCTTTCACCTTTAAGTGATTCACTTGTGCTTGAAGCGCCAACTCCAATCATGCGATAAGAGTTTGGTATTCTGCTTCATTATTTGTACCACATCCCAACAATGATAAGGAATAAGGTAATATTTCCTTTTCTGGAGAAATGAGCACAATTCCTAAGCCAGCTTTGTTGAATTTAGGATTTTCCATTTTCTTCCCTGTTGGACTTCTTGAAGCACCATCAAAATACATCTCCCATACTTGAGGACTATCCTGAATTGAGAAGACTTCCTCATTAGGGAGTTCAATATCTGAAGATGTATCTTCTACTGAAGGATGTTCAGCAAGAAAATCATCCATATCTTGGCCCTTTATTGCCTTTTGAGACACATATTGATTGTCGAACTGCTACAAAATAACTTCCCAAATTTCCAGACATCCTGTAAGCATTGGACGACTAAGGATGATTTTGAGCAGGTTATTACGAGATACTAATTGGACCTCAATGATGTTGCAGGTAGTGTCTCAACTTCTGAACTGCAAATATTAATGCTAGGCAGCACTTCTCAATACTTGAATATTGGGTTTTTTCTTCAATAATAGTTCGACTGAGATAGTAGATGTTGTTTTCATTCCCAACATCATTCTTCTGAGCAAGAAAGGCATCCAATGATCGCTCTAAGGCTGTCACGTAGAGGATAAGTGGACTTCCTTCAACAGGTGGCATAAGTACCGGTGGACTCAAGAGGTATTTCTTGAGAATATCGAATGCTTCTTGTCATTATTCAGTCCACTGGTAAGTGACTCCCTTCTTCATCAATTTGGTGAAGGGTAAACTTTTGCCTGCCAAATTGGCGATAAAACGCCAAATATAGGCTAGGTGTCCTTAAATTCCTCTTAATTATTTCAAATTTCAAGGAGGTGACATACCAAGGATTGACTTGGTCTTCTCAAGATCGACTTCAATACCACGATGGCGTACAACGAAGCTGATAAATTATCCTAAGGTTACCCCAAAATCACATTTTAAGGGGTTCATCTTCAAATTATGTTGTCAAAGCTTGCGGAATATGACTTCAAAATCAGCGAAGTGATTAGAACATTGTTTGTATTTGACCATCAAATCTTCCACACAACATTCAACAAACTTCCCTAAAAAGGGTTTGAAGATACGATGCATGGCACGCTGATATGTTGTGTCTGCATTCTTTAAGCCAAATGGAATTACTTGATAGAAAAACAAACCCTGATGGGATCTGAAGGCTGTAAATTATTCATCTTCTAGAGCCATTCAGATTTTATTATATCCAAAATATCCATCCATGAATGAAAGTGCTTCGTAGCCAGCTGTTGCATCAATTAAGAGTTCTGTGATCGAAACTGGAAAATCATCCTTAGGACAATGCCAATTAAGATATCTAAAATCAATGCAAACTCTAATTTTTCCATTCTTATTTTTCATAGGGACAATATTATCCAACCATTTGGGATATTGAACTTCTCTGACGAAGTTAACTTTGATAAGCATATCTACTTCAGCTTCAATTTTGGAAGCATAAATTGGGTGTGTTCTTATTGCAGCTTGCTTAAATCCTCGATGTTCTTTAGGAAAACCCAAGTGATGGGTAGCAACATCCGGATCAAGACCGGGCATCTCTGTATAGTTCCAAGAAAATATGTCTCAGTTTTTCATTAAAAAGGAAATATACATCTCTTTTTCATTAAGAGTCATGGGCGCACTAATTAATGTGGGGCGTGGATCATCTTTTGTACCCAGATTGATTTCTCTGAGTTCATCCAAAGTGGTATAGATACCCACTTCAAATGCTAGAGAAGCATCTCTGAGATCTTCTTCTTCTTCTTCAACGTGTGTTACTTCTTCTGTTTCTACTTGCATAGTATATGATGATGTAGAATTTCCATGATTAAGAGATATGTTAAAATTTGAACATCTTGAAGAAGAGGCTTCCATTTTTGACCCAATTGATGATGAAGGGTCTTCCATGGGTAATAAATAGAAGATGATGGATTGAGAATCGACATCATTATTCACCTCTAACGTTGCTATCACTTCTTATGCCCTAGTTGGTGAAGTATAAACTCGCTGGATTTCAGTATATGAAATAAAGACATCTCCATTTGGACTTTCATCATTGCTTGGTGGCTCACCAATTTCTACCATGTTGTCTGGCTCAATTGTCGTAATTGACATTATGGATCTTTCCATAAGAGTATTTTGATTTGGGTCTATCTTGTTAATTTGACTGATAGGCAAAACATAATCTGTACTCACATGTGAAAATGGATTTACTAGAATCTTCTCCAAACCATATAGAGCATTAACTTTAGTAATCTCCCTTGTTGCGGATTTCTCCTTTCCCTTCATGTGATAGAATTCCACCTCAATGTATTAAGATTCACATGTCTTGAACGAGGCCTTATCACCATACAATGTCCCAACTTGACCATCGAAATAAAATTTTAGACATTGATGGTATGATGAAGGGATAGCCGCATGTTGATGTAGCCAGGGTCTTCCAAATAAGACGTTGAAGGCTGAGTCATGATCAACAACCATGAAATATGAATTGGATACAAGATCTCCAAACTGAGTTCTGAGTGTAATCTAGCCCAGTGTTTCTTGTTCATTTTTATCATATCCTTGTAACGTCATAGTAGAAGGTGATAAATTAGATTCTTTGAGGCCCAATCGACGAAGTGTACGAATGGGGATGAGGTTGACTCCTGAACCATTATCAATGAAATCCATTAGGTCGTCTACACCATTGAACTTTCTAGATAAGTATAAAGGTCTAATGTGTCCATGCACGACATCATCTGCATCTCCATCGGTGAAAGATATCACTGCACGGCATTCTGTAGGATTATTCTCTACATAGTAGACTTCAGCTCCATAAATTTTAGTTTCGAACTCCTTAGGACTAGATAAAGCCACAATGAGTGCCTCTCAAAGATCCTTTGATAAATTCAAGGCATCCAAAATTGATAAATTGGCCGGTACTTGGTCCAGGTGTTTCAATACATCATACTTTTGATCCAAAGGTCTGTGTTTCCCAACAGGAACATGTGGTTTAGCAGGTGCCTTGGGAGTTGATGTTTTGGAAGTTGATGCATCTTGTATTGGGGTAGGAGTTGGAAATACTCCTGGCCTTGGAAGATCAGATCGATTAGGTCTATTTACCTGCTGAGAGGATGAAGGTGGAACCTCCAACTGATCCTCTAGAATAATTGTGCCAGAACTGAATCTGTTATTGGTGGAAGAATTTTCTTGTTCTTGTTGAGTCCGCTGAAGGGTTCTTCCATGAGTTTCTACTGCATACACAGTTCTAGAAGGGGTAGAATTAGAATAGTGGTTTCTCGGATATCCACGTCTTCCTCTGTATCCCTGACCTCTGGAACTTCCTCTGATTCCTCTGTTTGATACAAGGAATTCAGGCTTATCAAAATCGAAACTGTGACTGGAATAAGGATCTCTTAAGTGGATCATATTAACAGAACTGAAGATCATCTCTTCATCTGATGAAGACTCTACCTCACTAGCCAATTTAGGATGTGTCGTTTGGTGGGAAGGTGCCCAAAGATTCGAAGTAAATGGCATGAAATATTCCAGATATAAAGACAACTTAGGCTTTGACACAATTTCATCTTCCTCTGATTGCTTTTCTTTCTTCGAACTATGACTCCCTTTTGAATATTTTCACTCTGAAGAGGATTTTTTTGTGTCATCCATAGAAGAAGACACAATTGGTTTCTTCAATTGCATTCGCAGAATGGCATGAGTTCAATTGATCATTTTCCTGACCACCCAATCATCATATTTCAGTTAATTTTTTCTTTTGACTAATTTCCATTCGCCTTCTTCCTATGGAATTGTAGTAGTAACACCTGCTACCTGGGCTAAAGAGCCTTTTAGTTTGACTTTTCCTGAGTAGACCATCTTTTTCTATAGGTCTTTGAAGACAAAACACTCCTGGATGGGATGCCCCAACATTTGATGAAAGGGGCAATAATTGGGATGGTCTTCATCTCCTTCCTTGTTTGGCATTTTGGGTCTTGGAAACTGAACCAAATTATTTTCCAGAGCCGAAATGAAGTAGCCAAGAACTTTTTCATTTCGAAAAGAGTAAAATTTGATCTTCAGATCCTCAAATTGATTCCATCTTTGATCTCTTTGATCATCTTGACGAAACGGCCTTTTTTGTTGATGCTCAGGAGGTGGAGCCCTTCGGAAAATGAAGGTTTTGAAGTAGAAGCAAGTACAGGTGCTTGCTTAAGCATAACTGTAGCAGTCTCTGCTTTACCCATTCTCCTTCATGGAGATGATGGAATTACACGAGAATTATCCTTAGTCTTCATAAGAGAGTATTCATTATTTTGAGTGATTGAAGTAAGGTCTCGAAACCCTCCTGTGTATTTCATAGGGATCAATGGCATGCATAATTCATCACGCAGATTTTCCACACAGATTGGCAACAGTTCTTCTTGAGGGAGTGCTAAGCTTAAGGAATATGTTAATCCCTTCCATTGAGAAATGAAATCTGAAAATATTTCATTCCCCCTTTGCTTACAGTTTGTAAGATCAAAAACTGTTATCTTTGGAAAAGTTGAGCTGAACTGAAGAAGGAATATTTGGTGAATATCCTCCCACCTGGTAATTGACCGGGATTGCAAGCTTGTATACCAAACAAAAGCTGGTCCTTGAAAGGTTCGTATGAAGCATCTGAGTTTCATTGCTTCTTGCTGTTCCAGAGTTCCCATCATAGGATAGCAACAAGACACATAATTCATCAAATGTTGTTCAGGATCACCTGATCCATTGAAAATAGAGAATACAGGGTTCCCAAAATGTGATGGGGGAGGGATTGAATCTACCCATTCAGGGTAAACTCTCTTTTCTGGTTGAACCTCTGCACGCTTCCCTTCCATAGTCTCTAACTGACCTGTTAATGACTCAATGGTAGTTATTAACTTTTTAGAAACATCTGGTTGAACGTGGACTTGGGAAGGTGCAATGACTGGAGCTTGGACAGATGTGGTGGTTGGTGCTACAACTGATGGTAGAACCGCCAATTATTGTTGCACTTGACCCGTAGGATTAGACCTGTGAGGGTGTATTGATAGAGGAGGATATTATTGATCCATCTCAGTAGCTGCAACAAATTACCTTGGTTGACTGACTCCAGCATGCTTTGGAAGAAGACTACCCTGAATTAGTTCTGCATTCAACCTCCTCAATTCCTTCATTTCTTCCTCCTATTGTGATAAATCTTTTCTATAATGAGAGTGATTGGCCTTCTCCAGAGGAAGGGTATGTAACCTGATTCTTTGATTTCCCCTTATTGGACACCTTTCGGAGAGAGGGAAGTGGGTTACTTGAAGGATTAGTTAGGTTATATGTAATCATTTGATTTCGTGTACGCACACCTTCTTCATTTGTTTTTGTTCTTACAACTTCTTGATCAGGAACCTCTTCATCTGATCCCTATGAGTGAGCCTCATCTAGTGGATCAGCAACAATGGCATTGATGACATTGATTGATGCATAATGCATTGCATCTCTTCTATCGGCATTTCTGCGATATTTTCTTCTTCCATGTCCTTTATGAGACATTGCCTTTTGTTGATTTGATCCCTCAAGAACTTCTTGACGAACAGTAATTTAGAGGGAATATCTTGATAATTTGGATCTTAGTTCCTCATGTGGATTCTTCCCCAATCAAGAGAAGACTAACTTTCACTGAGGAGAGGATTGATGATTTGAAAAAGTCCCCAGTCCGGTGGACTGGGGTTGTTCCTGCTGTTCCCGCTCAACTCCTCGAATCCTATTCGTTGATTCAGAGGGTTGGCTTAAAAGAGTCCTCAGTCTGGAAAGATGGGGTGGCTCTTGACATGCTATTTTAGAGAGTTTTTTGAAATATCTCCTGATCTTGCATACCTTAGTCCTGAAATTATCTAGATGCATCAACCTTCATCCACTTTTATCACCCGGCTCAAAAGACCGTTGGATAATTTTTGACACTTCTGTCACTTGATTATGTGCGTGCTCCATACGAGAGGCATGTTAAATATTCTCATTTTCTTGATGCATGATTAATTCAACAACTTGTTCTCTGTATTCTTTATTTTGATAAGAATTAGTTGGGGCTTGTTCTTGGGCAAGATTTTGATTACAAACAAAACCCATTGACTGTGGCTGGCCATGGGCAAAAACATTGCATGAGACCATTTTCGGTGAGCTGTGCTAACTGGAGAGCACAGTGAAATGTAGTGATCCATGAACATCCCATCCTCTTACATGAATACCAGATGGGGCATTGGAAATTAACTAGCGCAATCTTCTTAGTGCACTAAGGCATGAATGCTGAAGGGATCTCTGCTGCTTTTCAGCCTTCAGATATCGAGAGACTGAGAGAGATTACAAATCAATATGGAATTGTAACCCTTCTATTATCTTGACATTATTTTCATATTCATCATAATATAATATTTTCTTTTTCAATTGAAAAAATATTTTTCCATATGTTGAGACGAATATCATGTATTCCATCTTCCGTCAACATCTCTGGAATGTCATACTGAGAATCAGCCTAAGGCCAAAACATAATGGGCACATCACCTTTTTTCAGTTGTTTTCTCATATTCAGTACTTCTTATTTATCATTCAATGAAAATTATTCTACCTGATTAGACCAGAGCTGGTGCTTCCTTGTTGCTTCATCGGATTCAACAAGATTGGTAGAGAAATCACTAATCAAACTAGAAGAGGCATGAGTTAGGGGTGGATCGAAGAATGACCTACACCCTGGGCTATCTTCTGGTTGAGAAAATATTTCACCTACTAATGGTAATGCATCAGACATGACTGACTTAACATTTTCAAGTGCTTCAAGATAAGAGGGATTTCTCATCACTACATTGTCTATTGGAGAATTTTCCAAGAAATGTGAATCACTACTGCGGAGAGGACTTTCGTAGTGAAATTCATCATCATGGGGAGGACCACCATGGTGGGTTACAAAAAAAGATGAAACATTTTTATCTTTGGTCTTATGACCACACAGAGGGTTCATGTGGCTCTCATCTGAAGATAAAACTTCGAGATCAGCCAAATTGTCATTAAGAAAGCCTTCATGATGAAGTGTCTGATGAAGACCTTCGGAATTAATGTTCCCACTATTGGGAACATTAGAGAGTAGAATCTTGAGTTGCAATAGATAATTGTCTGAGTGCATCAAGAAATCCAGCATCGAGTAAGGCCTTATCATAGATGGGCCCTTGATTTCTTGATTTTGTTGGGCGGGTATTCTTCTTAGACGCCTTGTTACTCAACTTAGAAGGTGTGTGTGCCTTCTTAGAAGAAATGATCAGGTTAGGATGATTATATCAACTCAAACTAGGTGTATGTGCCTAATTTGGTTGCTTGTATGATATGGGGGAGTATGCCCCACAACCCTCTTGGACTGGAACAGAGGTGTGTATCCGCTCCGGAGTGAACTGTTGATGTTTCACTCCACTGGTAGGGACATATTTGTGTGTATTTCCCTAATATACTGCCGAAGCTGTTATAATATCCTGAAAGGCTTCCAGGATATGAGCAGGGATTTTCTTCTGCTCTTTCACCATTGATAGAATGTGCTTGGTGACTTTAGCTGCCGGAATGGGGATATACATTCATTCTGTTCTTGGAGTTGGTGTGTGTTCCTGCTCCTTTCCTCCTTTTCCGATCAGTAAATCCTGACAGTACTCAAGTGTGGGGGCAGAGAATTGAGTATGCCTCTTGTTTGTCGCCAGATCTTTCCGATTGACCTCTCCTGGTGCTACCAAACGAGAATATTGGTAGGATTGATCAATACTAGAAGGTGTATATGCCTGCTGATTTCACTCCTCCAAACGTGGTTGACGAACTTCCTTCAACACTGACAGACGAGGCTGCTGGCAGGATTGATGAGTGTAAGTAGGTGTATGTGCCTATTTACCAGTGGTCAATACATTGGATTGGTGGGATCCATCGTATGTAGTCAGAAGAGCCTACTGACTAGATGATGACGTATCAACAGGTATATGTTCCTGCCTATAGTACTTCTCCAGAATTGCCTGGTGGGATTGGCGTGATGCTTCCAGACGAGTCAGCTGGACAACGGAAATAAAACAGACCGGTGTATGTGCCCGCTCATTTCTTGCCACCAAGTTAGGTTGGTGAACTTCTCCGGAGATGGTAGAGATGCGAACCTGCTCACTGTTGACCAGATTTCGCCTCTGGAGGTTCATCTTGCCTGCTCGGGTTCGAGGAACCTGAGCTGAATGCTTGAAAATGATACCCTCATCATGTTGAGGGCGCACTGCTGCAGGAGTCTGGCGGCGATTGTTGAAGGGATCTCTCGGGAAGAATTCCTATCTATTTGAATTAAGACCCTAAGGGGCCTTCTCATTCACCTCCCCAGAATATGGGAGGGACTGGTGATTGCGTTCCGGGGATAACAACCTGAAATGGTTAGATATGGTAGTTAGCACCGCCTACTTCTTGATCGCTGGTCGTCGCTGTCTGGAAGACCAGGGTGAGTTATTCACATGGAGGTCTTGTCTAGTGGCATCTAGAGTTGGAATAGTACCATTTTGATGGTACTCCTTAACCAGCAGATTTAATACCCAGCATTGAAGACTCTGAGTAGGTGATGTCAGACTCAGAGTGGACGATGATCCAGCAGGAGTAGCAGCAGATGCATTGACAACAGAGGTTTTTACAGTAGAAGTATTCACAGTCGTGAACTTAAGAAAAGTCGTTCTCTTAATGCAGAAGATCTTGGAAATGACTGCCTCTTTGATATAACAGACGTAATCAAGATAAGTTCGGCCACTACATCTTTTGGATGAGTACATATGTTATTGGTTGCTTTGTTTTCCCTCTCATTGATTTTAAATAGGGGCCTAACAAATAAGTAAAACATCATTTTAATCTGGTTAAGGATTCACGTCGGGTTCACCATTTTTTGTTTCCTCTGGAATTGGGGATGAACTCGTTGATTGAAGGTTCAAACATTCCAATGGGTTTCTAACAGGTTTGTTCGTAGAACCAAAAACATCCAATGATTCCATATCCTTTTGGACCTACGTTCCAAAGGTAGGCGCTCATTAGTTGTGGACTGATGAGGCTTAGGAATTTGCATTGGTCGAGAGGATGGGAGGTCGGACTCATAACACCTTTTTTAGGGGAATTATTGTTTACTCCGGGACTCTCTTTATAGATTTAAGTTATTTTCGTGAATCCTTACTACATTACCAAGTATAAAATGAGCTTTTATTTAGATATGAAAATAAATGATTAAATATGTAGGAAATTTAGAGAATCTACTCTATGTATTCGAGGTTTTCATCGATAGAGCATCATATTTATTTGTTAGAGATTCTTAGTCAATGGTATCCTTCAATACATAAAAATCTATTTTTCATTATGATGACCATTCTGGTTTTAAATCCACTCAGTGGGGCACTTAATGTTTATTGTCATTCAAGAGGACATGGATTATTTCAGAGTTGGGATCGAACCCGCAGATGGACTACCTACGTATCCTTTGTTTAGAAAAGGAATCAGAACCCACGTAGTTCGAGTAAGGGAGTATGATGTTTATTATTTATGGCTGAAAGAAAGATGTCAAAATTACTTTTACACTCTAAGCTCACGTGATTCATGCTTGGTGTGAGAAACAAGAGGTATTGGTAAAACCAAACAATTTGTGCCATAAAAGATGAAATCATAAGAAATGATTTGGGGATAATGTATGTATGATTGCCCAAATATATAGAGATTAAGGTTTACTTCAGGTAAGAAATCCAGGAACATGGTCCATAAAGGTATATGTGCTTCATGGAGATTTGGATACTCTAATCTTGGGGCTTACTCTTAAGAAAAATTCCCAAGTTAGGAAGGGACTTATGATTTGGTTTTATTCTTGAGAAGGAAGCCCAGTTTAAGGGAATTATGACTAGGGATTACTTCTAAGGAGGATGCCCAAGTTAAAGGGACTTACAAAATTAAGGGACTTGGGGCTTACTCCTAAAGAGGATGCCCATATTTGAGACTGGGGCTTCCTCCTGAAAAGAAATCCCAGGTTAAGAGAATTATGGTTGGGGCTTACTCCTAAAGAGGATTCCCGTATTTTTTTTGGAACATTGAGACTGGGGCATACTCTTGAAAAGGAGTCCTAGTTTAAGGGAATTATGGTTTGGCTTACTCCTAAGGAGGATTCCCAAATTAATGGGGACTTGGGGATTACTCCTAAGGAGGATTCCCGGGTTAATAAAAAATGTGGACTGGGGCTTACTTCTGAAATGGAGGCCCGGGTTTAAGGAACCTGGAGACTAGGACTTACTCCTGAAAAGGAGGCCCAGGTTAAGCATTCTCTCATTTTAAAGGATGAGGTTAAATGAATGAAATCTCTAAATTTAGTGACATAAAGATGTGTAAATGACTAGGTTTTGATAGATGTTCCACAGAATTCCTTTCAGATAAAGAAGTTAATCAAGAAAACATGGCATAAATGGATTTCAAGAGTGTCTTAAAGACTGAATCTTGAATAGGAGAGGTGGAATGGCATAAGAGAGGTGAAATGGGTAGGAAGGGCACCCAAAAATATAAGGGTGCACAAGTCCTGGGGGGATCACGCAAGTACTGCATGGGCGTGCAAGTCTTAGTCGTGCAAGTATACTTGCGCAAAACCTATATACTTGGGCGACGGTTAACCAGTAGGGTAATAATAGGGAGATCCTTGACCAAAGCCATTATAATTATCCTGAGGTACTTCCAGAAGAGTGGCGCGCAAGTTTCAATGAGTAGGTAAGGAGGCACACAAGTGTGTCCATTTCCCTTAAGGGTAAAACACTTAGGCGCGCAAGTGTTATTGAATTCTAACACTTAGAACTTATTCCTCTTGTTTAGACCTTCCATTCAAGGTAAAGAATTACCTTAGAAGTGTTCGGAAGACTTGAAGAAGAGACTTGGGCGTTCTGATCTCTGTATCTGAATTCTAGAGAAAATCCTCCTCTAAATTTGGGGTCCACAAGGGTATTTATAGGCTGGAGAAGACCCTAGGAGAATTTCAAATAAGGCGCGCATGTCACCTGCGCGACCAATGGGCGGCGCGCAAGTATACTTGCCCAACCTTTGTGGAACTTGCATGACCCAAGTGCATTTGAATCCTGCTTCATTACTTTGTCAATTTTTGATGTTTCTTCAAAGGATGAATCACTTTGGGTTAAATGTATTTCCCTTTGTCATTCTTTGGACTCTGTGATGGAATGGAGTGTCAACAGGTGTTTTTACAAATATCTCTACTTCAAGGTTTTGGGAATTCGATTCTATAGTTCTAGAAAACTTTCAAAATATAAAGGAATGTGTAGAACCAAAATCAAATAATACTTTTTTCATTCATGAGTGAATAATAAGTGTACCTTGTACGACTTCATTATCTTGATCCACCTCTGCAGTAGTGATGGAATAAGCCTTCCCTTGTTCTTTTGTCTTTGGTAGCTGCAGACGCTGATTACCCTCGAGAACGTGAGGTTTAGTGCACTGGTTTGCATAGTGCCCTAGCTCCTTATAGTTGTAGCATTGAACCATGAGTGGTTCTCTCCTTTCATCGGCTACATTCTCCTTCCTTTTCATGTATTTCTGACACTCTTGAGCATGGTGTCCTTATTTCCCACACTTGAAGCATTTCCCCATCCCTTTGAGGCAGTTCCCATGGTGCAACTTTCCACATTTTTGGCTTGTGGTTCGTTGACTTTTCTTCCCACCTTTATCATTAGATCCACCAGCTTGAAACTCCATCTTTCTCTTCTTATCCCCATAGCCATGGGACCATTCTCCAAACTCCATCTCCACATTGAGAGCACACCGAACAGCTTCTTCATAACTCCTAATGTCTCGAATTGCTGGAGCCTTTTGAAGGTGTGGTTTTAATCCACTAACGAATCTGTCAATTTTTCTATCATTGTTGATAACAAAACCCGATGCATACCTTTCAAGCCTTGTGAAGTTCGGTTCATAGGTTGTGACAGATTATCCTTCTTTTTTCTTGAGCTCTATAAATTATCTCTCCATATTCGTGCGAAGATTTCATGAGAAGTACATATTAAGGAACATTATCTTAAAGTATTCCCATTCCATCTCTTCAATTTCCTCCCTTGGCTTGGTGTTCTTAATAAAATCCCACCATTGATTGGGTTCTCCATCTAGATGATAAACAGCTAGATTCACCTTCTCTGTCTCAGAATAGTGATGAACAGAAAAGATCTTCTCCATGGAGTTGACCCACGGTTCCACAACAAGTGGATCGGAAGATCCACAAAACGTTGGTGGTCGTTGCCGCATAAAACATTTGATAGCCAGTTCCTCCCTCTTTGGTGATGGAGGATGTTCCCCATTATTATGGTTATTATTCATAACCTGAGATAACTGGGTAATAATTTCCATGAAGTTATAAACTCCACCTCCCAAATCATTGGGGATTTCGTTCGGGAAATCGTTGCATTGTCCCTCGCAAGAGTTGTTGGCCTGAGTTCTCCTGGTTCCCACCATTTTCTAAAATAGAAAAGGTTAGAACATAACATAAGTAAACAAGTCATGAGTAACTTATTCATTTAAACAGTTTATACCAAAAACATAACATATGGTATCCCTATGTAAATATTCTTGTGTGCGTATTTGTACTTAGTATCATGTTGTAGGTTTTCCCTAGGGTTCACTAATCCTCTTTCCCAAATTAACTAAACCTTGCCTCTGATACCAACTATAGCGACCATGCCTTTTCTTACATTACTATTACATCATTACAAAGAAAAAAAACATAATAGTATTACACATAGAGGATCCAAAGTTTTAGTGTCTTGGGAAAACTAGGACCATATATAACAAATACAACATCAAGTAGAAACATTCATTTAATTTCTTCTTCTCTAGCTTCTTATTGGCACTTGACCTCTCCTTAGTACTTGTAGACACCTAAGGATATACATAAAAAGGGGTGAGATAGAAGCCCAGTAAGAGGATAGATAAGAACAATATATTATGGGATGAGGATAATCATAACATAGGAAAGAGATCATGAACATGAGAGGGGCATAAATAAAAAACTTGCAATGTGGAAATGCATAAAAATGAAACATCATGTTTTAGTGGTTAACTAACACACATAATTTTGAACAAAGATAGAATATTGTTCACACATCATTTCACATTTACTCATGAGATTCATCACTTTACCCAATGCATTGGAGCGCTGTATAATTTCGGGTGCACCCGTTACATTTAAACATTAATATTGCGCTATATATTTCTGTGTGCACCCGTCACATCATAACATTATCATTTATCATGCATTACAAAATTAAAATATAACATAAATGAACATAACTAACCCATGAAAAGGAATTGGTTTAATCTCATAATAACACATTCATAAACTTTGGGTTCCCAAAAGAAAGAGGGAACAACATACTTGATACAAGAACCATCAACCTTGATTGAGAGGTAAAAGGTGAGTTCTTAAAAGAAGAGATCTTTTAGAAAACATTTTGATTGAAATAAAATTTAGTATAAAACATGTATATCCTAGAAAAGGTAAGATAATGATGAAAAAATGATCTTTAAGGAGTAACCATATCAAAAATTGAGTGAAAAAGGGAGAACCTGAAGGATGAAAGTTGGGTTCGAGAATTTCCCCTTACCTTGTACTCGAATGCTTCCTTCTCTTTAATGTCCTGAATAATGACATTATATTCATTAATTATAAATATAGAACCATTTTTACATTAATAGGGATAATTGTGGTTTCATTATGTCATATTATGTTCCTTTGGATGACTTATAGAGTTTAAAAACATTGTTCGAGGATGTTGGTTTTCATAGTTTTTCTTGGGTGGTTCACTTGTATTCTTAAATTGAGGTTTGGGTAGAACATGAGTAAACATCCAGAAATTATATTACATGTCATTAATGATATTATAGGAGCTTTAATGATTTTATAATGAATTATATTATACCCATGTGGATGAATCATTAGATAAGAATTAAATGTTGGTTATTTGGGTCAATTTAGGCGGTTTTTGGATCACAACGAACTTGTTTTAACTTATCACTTAGTAATATGTACATAAGTTATTTAAAGAACTTTAAATAGAACATAATACACATAAAATATTCTGTTTCAACCATAAAAATGGTTTCATGAACATATCTAAAGGTAAAAATGGAAGAAGAAATCATGCCGTTCTTGAAGGTGATAAATTAACACCTCACGAACAACGTTCTCTTTAATAAAATAAAAGGAAGAGGGAAAGGGATATGGATGATATAATATCCCATTAGAATCATAAAATTATATTATATTTATAATACTGGAGTTACAATAAAATTTGGATGAATATAGGTGGAAAGAGATCAGGAAACGAACCTGAACTTGAAAGGAAATTAAAGGAGAAGAGGGAGGGAAGTTACCTCCAGAATCCTCCTCTTGAAAACCTTCTTAAGGGCCTAAGCTTGGTCTTTTGATGATACCAGCAGCTCTTGGAAGTGGGGGAGGGGATAGGGAAGGTGTTTGGGAAGAGTTTAGAAAAGTATTGGTGCTTGAGAGGTGTGAGGAAATGAGGGAGTGAAGGGTGGCTTTTATAGTGGAGGGGAGAGGGGTTTCCTTAATATAAAATTCATTAGTTTATTAGTTTCCCCAAAGACAATGAATAGTGATTAATGGATGACTAATAATAGTAATTTAATAATGTAATCCCAAAACAAGTGGGCTTACATCATCAGAACATCATCGATGACTCAATTAATGCATTATTTAGCATTTATTGTGAATTATCGGATTCTACTATTCATCAAAAATTCAAGTATCACAGAAAAATCCCAAAAATTTACCCCAACCATTTTTTATGTGTAGAATCCAAAAATGACGTCCATTTTTCAAAAATAATTTTCTAAATATTATTAATTTAATATTTAATTAAAATCATAATTTACTTTAAAAAACAATTTTTAAGCTTAATACCGATTTTATAGTGCTTTCAAAAATTATGTAGGGCCTTATAAAATTATCTAAAAACTATAACACATTGATTAAATCATTTCTGAATACATTTTAGCGAAATAAATATTCTTTTAAATTAATTAATTAATTATAATTATTTATTTATGACTTATAAAATACCAAAAACGTTTACTAAGGTCAAATTGTCACTATCTAAGATGTCTAAATTTTATTTTTTTATTCATAGGTAATGTTACTCTTATTTTGGATGATTTACTATTCATAAGGGTAGTTTACTATTCATAAGGGTAGGTCACTATACACCAAAAATATTTTTGTTTCATTAGACTCCAAAAATCATCTTGAACACAACCGTGAATGTCGGATTTTCAAAATTCCAAACATAGAAGTGCCAAACATATGTTTAAAGGTTTCTTATCACATATTAGTTCATTTTTTTGTGTTTTCATGTTATTTTACAACATAAATATAGGAAGGGAATTTTCATTGAAAAACGTTGGTTCGTTACATTCTTGGTATATGAGATAGAGAGGCTATACTTCAAGGATATAATACATATTTAGGGAGATCCTCATTCAATTATTTGAGATTGGGACTCTCACTTCACTTCTCTATTTTGGAATGGTTTGCATAAGTCTTTGGTTAAACATGTGATTTTGAGAACAACCTTTCACTTGTATACAAATAATAGATATATTGTACACTTTAGGTGTTATAGGACATGATCCATTCATGTTTCCTTGAATTTTAGGGTTCTTGGGAGAAACACAAACCCCTAGCTAAGTTTTCATACAATTACAACTTTTTGGATACCATTTGGATGGATCATTATGAATCCTTATATGGATGGACTTTCTAATCACCTATGTGCTGGATAGATGTAGGGTAGGATTTTTTTCTTGGACCACATATTTTCTAGGAGGCTACACTATATGTCTAGTTGATTATAATGTTCATGTTGAAAAATCGGTCCAGACAGTAGACATATTCCAATCGATGTTGATGACCTCTTGAGTTTAAGGTTGGAGATCGCGTTTTCTTGCAAATTTCACCCAGGTTGGTCCATCAATGAATTAGGAGGTAGGGTATGATTTATCATTGATTCATTGGACCCTTATAGGTTTCGAAACTAATTAGACTAGTGGATTTCCAAATAACAATTCCTCAGAGATACTGGTATATGCATGATGTTTTTCATGTATCTCATCTTTGCTCATAATATCTAGAATTATCACATGTCTTCCCATCTGATGAGGTTGAGTTGGAAATGAGTGCTTATTTTAAGGAATGTCCTAACCTTATTGTAGATCAGAGTGTGAAGACACTCCCAGAAAGGTCAGTTCCTATAGCATGATTTCTATAACAACATAGCTGAGTACAGTATGAGACTTAGGATTAAAATTGTAATGTCCTGACCCTAGTTACCTAGAGTCAGATCATTATTACATAACATTTTCATGATCAGAATAGATCATGTCTCGAAAGACCGATTAGTTTATTAGCCATGGAAGTACTAGATACATACATAAGTTTTTCATTACGTCATAAAATAACAAAAAAACAACATCATTGTGTTCCCTTTGAACACTCTCTTATCCCTTAGCCTATTCCTGTAGGTTAATCATAAAATACTTCTTCTCATCCTGGGAAAAATAAAACATAATAAAGGTGTGAGATCAGCTCAGTAAGGATAATAATATATCAGAAACTTTCATAAATAAGCATAAACATTTTAAGGTAATGTATAAGACTAAAAAACAAGCCTTTTAAACTTAAACTTTAGCATAATATGTAAAAGATAAATCAAATAATTTCATTTACTTATCCAAATGGATATTATACAAGTCAAATAATCACATGTAATATTGAATAGCCAATTTCATAATGATGGAATGCATAATGTCATACTTCATAACCACATAGTCACGACCTCGTGCTAAGACTAAAAATATGATTTTGTCAAAGTCTTTTTCCAAGACACTAGTTTGTCTCATGAGATGTACTGATGAACCGAGGATCTATAGAGGTCTCCACCCAGCACTTACTATGTCCAATGCATTCGTCATATGAAAAGGATTAAAAATAACATAAACATTTATATTAAAACTTGTATACAAAATCTCAATACTTTATCTATAAACTGTGAATTATATAAAAATAAAACATCCACTATCAAACATATCACAAAAACTTCAATACAATATAGAAGATTTGTATCATAATGAATCATCTTCAAACATGTTTAAAATCCATCAAATGATGTTGACATAGATGAAATGAAAACTATTTGAAAGAAATAAATTTTCTATTTTGAAATCAATTAAAAGTCACATAATTATAAAATAAAAAATTTATTTTTAAAATATTCATATATTCTTGTAAGGGAAGATTTTAAGGTGTTATAATGGTGGAAAATAGCTGAACCCTTTGTATAAGTTAAAAAACATTCTTTCCTTAATTTTGTCAAAAAGGTCATAAAGGAACTTGTTTAGAAAAGAAAGAAATATTCCTTTATAGACATATTATAAAAATTCAAAAAAAAGGTTTAAATTACTTTAAACCATTGTCTAAGAAATAGTAAAAATATTTTGAAATATATTTTTAAGTAACACGGATGTGGATGATAAAGAGGTCCCAATAGATACCCATGTATAAACAACCTCAGATAATGAAGAGACTATAGAATTAACCCTTACCTTGTACATTTCCTTGTTTGAGGGTATGTTAACCTCCTGTATAATAGTTAAATAATTTTTATTAAATTATACAGGAACCACACACATAAATATGATGTCATATATGATCTTCTAATATTTCTTTGTTAATAATATTTCGGTAGTATCATTGTTTTGGGTGTTAACTGATTAGTTTTCCTTTATTTTCTTGGATACATAAGCCATGTTTTTTATGGATAAGATGTATTTTATTCAAATCAATAATTATATTAAGTTCATAAACATTATCTTTTAATCATAAAATGAAATTTATTCTTTAATGGTTACAATTGAGAATGAATCTCATCGCGTTCATTGAGACGGGAATCCATATGTACGCACGAGCGACAATACCATTCTATTGATGGTGAAAATGTGTGTAATTGGATTGTATATCATATACACATATTCCTTAAAATGTTATGTTTATTATTTACATCAGTTATACTCATTATTATACTCATCCAAATAATGAAGTGTTTTAATAACAGACTACACCACGATGTGGAGATGGTAAGTCGTACGTACGCACGTATGGTGACTTTTCATTTATAGGATGGATAGAATAATGAATATAGTTGTACCATATTTAAAATAAAATAATAGTATGTATAAGGTACTAGAGTAATTATTTTGGTATGGGATTAAAAAATAAAGAGGAAGTGGAAGAGGAAAAGAACTTTGAAAGAGGGGATAAAATTATTTCATCTTTTTCAGGTGTTTCCTTTTGATTTGATAAAATGTATCTTTAGGATGAATTTGTGATCAAATTAAGGCCTATAGGTCGAAGGTAGGGTAGTGGGGAGGATATTTGAGCATGATTTGGCCGAGAAAAATGGATTTGGAGATGTGATTTTGAGAGAAGGGGAAGTACCATTTTATAAGAGACGTGAGGGTCACTTTAGGAAAAGCTAGAAATATATTTTTATTATATAATAATATTCAGTTTATAATGAATAAAAAATTTGTTTATTTCAGGGATAAGGTAGGGATGGATTGAAAAAATCTCAACCATTAGGTTTTAAGCAGGTTTAGGTCATCATATTAACCTTATCTTTTAGATATAACTCTTAGTTAAATAGTTTAAATTTTACCATGTATTCTTGTATTATTATATTATATGGTTAATGATATTAGTATAAAATTCCAAGAGAACCCCAAGTGGTTCATTAATGATATATCTATTATTATATAATACCTTTGGCTGATCATTATATTTTTAGGACTATTATATCATTTAATAATATAGTATTTGTTTTAATAATTCATTTATGTTAACTTTGACACTATTTTGTAATTGATTCTTTGGAATTCATAAAAGCTATACTAAATATAAATAAAATCATTTAATCAACCATAAAAAGTCATATTAATCTAGAAAATTAGTTTAATTCATCAAAAGTCTGACTTTACATTTTTTTTATATTTATAACATTAATTATTTTAACCTTTCAATAAAATGATAATTACTGCATCATCATTCTGTCATAAATAAATTTAATTATTTACTGTCTAAAAATTATAAATAAAATACCATTATGTAGTAAATCGTTTCATCTTTATAATTAATATTAATATCCGAATTTATCTTATGTATAACCCTATATTAAAAATGTTTTAGCTATTAAACTTTTAATTTAACACTTTTAACTCTTCTTTAAATAAAATAATAATAAATCTCCTAATCTAATACAAGTAGACCAAAAGGATCATATTTTATTCCTAAGGTTGATTTTGGTGGAAATACACTTATCTAATAGAATTAGGACATGTGTTAGGTTACTAATAATATCATTTTTACATTCAATTAACCTATTTACATTTAGTCGTGGTAAATAAAAGTCAAAATTTACTATTCCCCAAAAAATTATTTTCATCTTATTGAACCACATTTTACTTACTGATATAAACTATGTGTCTTGGATTTTGGAAATTCAATTCAAAAAACTAGTAAAATTACATTTTATGAAAATTTTCAAATGCACCTAGAAGGTCGGTAAAAGATGGTAAAAAGTTCAATAAAATTTTATATGTTTAATATTATTTTAAAATGACTTTAATAAATTACATTGAACTTATAGAGGAATTCTGTAATAATTTTTTCTTAAAATAAATTTAAATAAAATAAATAATTATTTAAATAAAAAGTGGGTTTTAAACAATAACGCATTGTTTTTCACTATTAATCAAAAATTGAAAGATTTCATAAAAATATCCAAAATTCACCCTAAGCTAATTTTGATATTCAGAATCCTAAAATGAAGTCCATTTTGAAAAATAAAATTTATAAAATTTCAAAAATATTGTATTACAATTTATAACTGCTAGTTTGGCTAGTCGTGGTGTGTTAGAACTCAAAGTTGTATACAACCCATGCTATTGTATTATTCAAAGAGAAGCATATCGTGGAAGATTGGGGTGTTACATTCTTTCCCCCTCAAATAATTTCATCTACAAAATTTCTAGAATACTACAATAAAAAAATATTTGGTTTGTTCTTCATCATAAGTTCCTCAGGTTCCCATGTTTCTTCTTCCATCTTATGGTTTCTCCATAGAACATTCACTAGGCAAGTTGTTCGGTTTCTCAACACTTGTTTTCTGGTATAAATAATTCTTATAGGCTCTTCACAATAAGACATGTCAGGTTTTAGTTCTATTTCCTCATAGGTGAATACATGTGTTGGGTTAGGAATGTATTTTCTCAATAGTGATATGTGGAACACATCATGAACTTTGGAGAGACTTGTTGGCATTGCCAAATGATAAGCTACAACTCCAATTCGTTTTAGAATTTCAAAAGGTCTGATGTACATGGGACTCAATTTACCCTTCTTATTGAAACATATAACACCCTTCTATAGATATACCTTCAAGAAAACATGATCTCCTACTTGAAATTCCAAATCTGTTCATTGGTTATTAGCATAGCTCGTTTGCCAACTTTGAGCTGCTTTGATGTGGATTTGGATAACCTTCACATTTTCCATTATTTCCTCAACACGTTCTAGAACTACAAGTTTTATTTCACCAACATCATCCCTAAAAGTTGGTGTGCGACATCTATTTCGATATAACGCTTCATATGGTTCCATATAAATACTTGAATGGAAGCTATTGATATTGGAAAATTCTACCAGGGGTAAATAAAAATCTCATATACCTTGAAAATCAAGTGAGTAAGATCTCAACATTTCTTCTAAGGTTTCAATAGTCCATTCTGATTTTCCATCAGTTTGAGGGTGGTAGTGCTCAAACGAAGTTCAATATCAAAGGACTTATGAAGACTTTTCGAGAATATTGATGTAAAATGGGGATCACGATCAGAAACAATTGATTGGGGTACTCCATGAAGTCTTAAAACTTCATTAATATATAGTCTTGCTAAATGTTCAATTGGTAAATCTTCTATTATATCAAGAAAATGTGCTGACATGGTAAGATGATCAACAATGACCCATATTGAATTATTCATTTTAGGAGTATTTGGTAGTCCCATGACAAATTCCATCGTAATATGATCCCATTTTAACTCAGGTATGGGAAAAGGTTTCATGACTCCTCTAGGATGTTGTATTCCAACTTTCACTTATTTAAAAACCATACATCTTGACACATAATCAGAAATCTATCTCTTCATGTTGTCCCCAAAAAAATGATCATTCAAATCTATATACATCTTAGTGATACTATGGTGTATAGAGAAATTGGTGCTATGAGCATCATACAACAATTCCATTTTTAGTTCGGGTATGTCTGAAACACAAAGCCTCTTCCCAATTTTCAAAATCACATCTTCATATACAAAGTTGATCAAACTCCCATCATTCATAGCTTTAATTTTCTTTTGAAACTCGTCATCATTAGTCTGAGAACTTTTTATCCTTTCTATTAAAGATGGTTTGGAAGCCATTTGAAAAAGTATTGATGTTTCACCTTCTAGCAGTATTCCCATGTCCATATTTACTAGATCCATGAACATAGGATCCCTTTCAACTCTCATCTTGTTCAAAACTCCCTGATCCTTTCTTCTCAAAGAATCTTCCACCTTATTTTCCTTCCGCAGATGGTAGTGTATAGTGCAGTCATAATCCTTGGGTAGCTCGAGTGATCACCTTTGCCTCATGTTGAGATATTTTTGTGAAAAAATAAACTTCAAGCTCTTGTGATCAGTATATATCTCACATTTTTCACCATAGAGATAGTGTCTCCAAATCTTCAAAGAAAATATTACAGTTGATAACTCAAGATCATGAGTGAGATAGTTTTTTTCATGAATATTTAGTTATCGTGATGCATAGAAATTAACTCTATCAATCTACATAAGGACACAACCAAGTCCTTTCTTTGAAGAAACACTATAAATAACAAACCCCTCATTCCCTGATGGTAGAGTCAATATACGAGCATTGACTGATATTATATTCATTTCTTTAAAAAATTCCTCACACTCTTTTGTCCAAAAAAATTTAATCCCTTTACGTGTGAGCATGGTTAATGGGTTAGACAATATGGAAATATTATGGACGAAGTGCCAATAATAACCTACTAAACTAATAAAACTACGTATCTCAGTTATACTTTTCGGTGCTGGACATTCTTGGATTTCCTTGTTCTTGGACTGATTAACAGATATTCCATCCTTAGAGACAATATTTCCAAGAAAAGAAATATCCTGAAGCTAGAATTCACACTTATTAAACTTCTGATATAATTCATTTCTTATGATTGTTTTTAAAAAAGTGCGCAAGTGATTTTCATGATCTTTGTAGATTTTTAAATACCCTAAGATTTGATCAATAAATACTACTATAAATTCATCAATATGTTCCATGAAAACTCTATTCATTATATCTATGAAAATAGAGGGTGCATTAGTTAGTCCAAAAGGCATTACTGTAAACTTGTAATGCCCGTACATGGTTCAAAATTCTGTTTTCAGAATGTCTTCCTTCTTCACACACAACTGATGATATCCAGATCGAATGTCAATCTTTTAAAAATATTGAGCTCTCTGAATTTTTTCGAATAAATCATCAATTCAAGGTAGGGGATACATGTTCTTAATTGTTATATCATTGATCTCCCAATATTCAATGCACAACCTCATAGATCTGTCTTTCTTCTTAACAAAAAAAATCGGGGCTCCCCATCGAAAAACACTAGGGAGAATAAATCTTTTATTACTCATTTCCTCTAGTTGTTTCTTTAGTTCCACTAATTCCATAGTGTCCATTATATATGGGGTCTTAGATATGGGCCTTGAACCTGGAATTAAATCAATGGAAAACTCAATTTCTCATTCTGGAGGATGTCTAGGTAAATCCTCTAGAAACACATCAACATATTCTTTCACAATATGTACATCCTCTATTTGAACATTCCTTTCCTCACTCATAGTTATTTCATTCTCTTCCTCCCCAATAATTGAATTTAGAAGAGCTACTGGGGGTGGATATAGATAAGAATCTAGTGGTGATGTTTCTACTCGAAAGATAAGGTACTCCTTATCATCATCAAAAATTGTAACCTCCTTCTTCTTATAATAAATTTTCACATCATGGTCTGAAATCCAATCCATTCTAAGTATTGTATCAAATACAATCATGGGTATGATGATGATATCAGCATATCAAGAACATTTATATGCCCTAATGGGAACTAATTCACAAAACATTGTTGCAATGATACTTCCCTTAGGATTTTTGACTGACAACTCCCTTGTTAAATCAAATTGAAAATATCTAATTTTCATAGAAAGCTGGGAAGATATGAAATAATTCGATAATATAGAATCAAATAAATCATTTTCTAAACTTGAGGAAACCATTAAATTATATGCCACCATGTCTTTTGGATATTCAACCTCAACATTAGTGATCGCATAAGCTTGGCCTTGCTCCCTTGGCCTTTTTGAGATAAGTTTCCTTGGAGATTAGGACATTCATTTTCATAATTCCCCATTTCTCTACAATTTTAGAATTCAACATTGATAGCATTTTTCTTTACCTTGAAATCGTGAGCTTGGTGGCCTTTTTCACCACACTTGTAACATACTCCTATTCCCTTCAGGCAAGTACCAGGGTGTTTCTTCCCACATTTACTGCAGGATAGATATTCAAATTTTCCCTTCATCCCCTTATTTCTATTTCCAGAGTGTTCAGCCGATCTCTTCTTCTCTTGTTGTGATTTAAAATCATAAGTCTTAGAGAATTCCTTTTACGTCATGATAGCACATGAGACAATATCTTCGTATGATGAGAAGGATTGTGAAACTAATGATCGACGGAGAAATGGTTTTAACCCATTAAATAATTTATCAATCTTACTCCTTGGGTTATGTATATAATCTGTTGCATGCCTCGCTAACCTTGTAAAGTTAGCTTCATACATTGCAACATTATCATCCTCCTTTTTCCTCTAACTTAGAAATTATCTTTTCATATCTGCTAGATGGTCATGAGATCTAAGAAAATATCTTTAAACATCTTTCATTCCATATTTTATACTTCTTCATCTTCCTTTGTGTTTTGAATTAATGAACACCATTGATTAGTATCTCCCATGAGGCAATAAAAATACATGACAACTTTTTCCTCTTTCACTACTCCCTACAGAATGAAATATTTTCTCCAAGGAACTTATCCGTTAATCAGCTACTAATTTATTCTTAGTACCATTTAATTTTGGTTGTTGTTTTCTCATGAAGCGGTCTTACATTGATCCTCCGTGTTGTGGATCAAGGTGCTCCATACGGGTAGGGTTATTATTCATAATCTGAGTGAGTTGTCCTGGTATGGTGATAAGATTATCAGAACTAGTTGAATCAATTGCTCCACTATAATTATCTTAAGTAGGAGGGAAATCCCTACATGGATTACTTTCATTGATACAGTTTCCATTCCTTCCACTAGGTGCAATTTTTATACAATGGCATACACTAGATTAGTTTATGAATCAAAATACATAATTCCAAACTTGTAAAACACTTAATATAAATTGAACAATTTATGGATATAATATATAATCATAAAAATGTTTTCATTGAGGATTTATATACACATAAATCCTTTAAAATGGTTTTTAAAGAAAATGTGAATCATTTTAAGCATATCCTTCAAGAGTGTCATAACCAAGAGTGCAGCAAGGCTCGCTGTCATGTACTAGGATACCTAGGGTCAAGCCTAAAATTCCTTGTCGGAGTTTACACTCTTAGGTACATCTATTCTAGAGTCTCCTCTACCTTCTTGTATCTAGACAGAGATTTATTGCTTGAAAAATACAAAATATCTATACATTTCAAAAAATCTAGGAAGTTCTTCTATACTAATCCTCATAGTTTATCTTAAGGTAATATTCTCTAATTGAAGTTTTTCTAAATCTAGTTTCCCAGTTCTGTACAAAACGTCCTCTGATACCAACTGTAACACCATGTCCCTAGTTACCTAGAGTCGGTGAATTGTCACATAACATTGTCATGATCACAATAGATCAAGTCTCGAAAGGCTGATTAGTTTAGTAGCCTTGGATGTACCAGATATATACATAAGTTTTTCATTACATCGTCAAATAAATAAAAACAACATCATTGTGTCCCCGTTGAACACACTCTTATCTCTTAGCCTATTCCTGTAAGTTAATCTTAAAATACTTCTTCACATCCTGGAAAAAATAAATCATAGCAAAGTGTTGAGCTCAGATGCTCAGTAGGGATAACAATATAGCAGAAACATTCATAAATAATCATAAACATTCTAAGGAAATTGATAATGATAAAACACAAGACTTTTCAATGTAAAATTCAGAATAATATGGAAATTATAAATCAAATAATTCTATTTACTTATTCACATGGATATTCTACTAGTTGAATAATCACGTGTAATATCATATATACAATTTCACAATGATAGAATACATAATTTTATACTTCAAAACCACATATTCAAGGCATGTTTCCAAGTCTACAAATAATATTTTGTCAAGGCCTTGTTCCAAGACACAATTTTGTCTCATGAGATCTACTGATTCATCAAGGAGCTATAGCGGGCTCCACCTGTCACTTACTAAGTCAAATTCATTTCTCATAGGAAAAGGTTTAAATATAACATAAACTTTTATATTAAAACCAGCATACAAAATTTCAATACTTTATCCATAAACCATGAATGGTATAAAATTAATACATCCATAGTCAAACATATCAAAATACCTTCAATAAAATATGGAATATTTTTATCATAATAAATAAACTTCAAACAAGTTTAAAATTCATCAAAGGATGTTGACATAGATGAAATGAAAACTATTTGAAAGAAATACCTATTTCTGCATTGAAATCATTTAAAAGTCACATAATTATAAAAGAAAACATTTATTTTAAAAATATTCTTATAATCATGTAAGGGAAGCTTCTAAGGTTTTATAATGGTGGATAATATCCTCACCAACCGTATATGTTAAAAAACATTCTTTCCTTAATTTTGACAAAAATGCCCTAAATGACCTTTTTTGGTAAACGACGGAATGATTCTTTTATAAATATCTTATAAAAGTAAAAAAAGGGTATAAATGAAATTAACCAATATTCTAGTAAATAGTAAAAATATTTTGAAATGAATTTTTATGTAATACGGATGTGTATGATAATGAGATCACAGTTGATACTCACGTATAAACAATCTCGGATAATGAAGAGATTGTAGAATTAACCCTTACCTTGTACTTTTATGTGGTCGAGGGTACATTAACCTCATGTATAATAGTCAAATCATTATTTTTAAATTATACAATAACCACATACATAAATATGATATCATATACGATCTTCTAATATTGCTTTGTTAATAATATTTTTGTAGTATTATTGTTTCGGTTGTTAACTGGTTCGTTTTACTTTATATAATTGGTTATGTAAGCCATGTTTGTTATGGATAAGATATATTTGATTCATATACATAATGATATAAAGTTCTTAAATATTATTTTTAATCATAAAATGAAATTTATTCTTGAATGGTTAAGATGGGGAATGAATCTCATCGCGTTTGTGGAGACGGTAATCCGTACGTACACACGAGCAACAATACCATTATATTGATGGTGAAATAGTATGTAATTGGATGTTATATCATATAAAAAGAATACATAAAATGTTATATTTGTTATTTACATCAGTTATACTGATTATTATACCCATACAAATAATTAAGTGTTTGAATAACAAACTACACCACGACGTGGAGATAGTAAGTCGTACGTATGCACGTATGGTGACTTGTCATTCATAGGATGGATAGAATAATGAATATGGTTGTACAATATTTATAATAACATCACAGTATGTATAAGGTACTGGATTTATTATTTTTGCATGGGAATAACAAAGAAATTGGAAGTGGAAGAAGAAAAGAACTTTGAAAGAGGTGGTGAAATTATTACCTCTTCTTTAGGTGTTTCCTTTTGATTTGATCAAAAGGGATCATTATGTTAGCTTTATAATCAAATTAATGCCTCTAGATTGACTTTAGGGTAGTTGGAAGTATATTTGAGTAGTGTTTGGTCGAGAAAAATGGCTTTGGATGTGTGATTTTGAGAGAAGGGAAAGTACCCTTTTATAAGAGAGGTGAGGATCACATTATGAAAAGATTGAAATATTATATTATTATACAGTAATATTCGATTTATAATAGCTCCAAAATGATTTATTTAGAGGAAAAGGTGGGGATGGGTCAAAAATATCTCAACCAATAGGTTTTAGATAGGTTTAGGTTACCATATTAACCGTATCATTTAGATTTAACAACTAGTTAAATAGTTTAACTTTTAACATGTATTCTTGTATTATTATTTTATATGGTTAATAATCTTACTATAAAATGCCAACAGAACCCCAAGTGGTTCATTAATGATATATCTATTATTATATAATTCCTTTTTCTGAACCTTAGATTTTTATGACTATTATATCATTTAATAAAATAGTAATTTTTTTTAAACTCATTTATGTCAATTTTGACACTATTTAGTAAATTATTTTTTTGAAAGTCATAACAACATGATTAATTAGAAAACAAATCATTGGATAAACCCAAAAATTTCATATTAATCTATAAAATTATTGTAATTCTTCAAAAGTCTCAATTTACATTTATATGGATATTTATAGCATTAATTATTTTAACATTTTATTAAAAAGGTAATTACTACATCATCATTGTGTCATAAATAAATTTAATTATTTTATGTCTAAAAATTATAAATAAACTACCATTATGTAGAAAATATTTTTACCTTTATAATGAATATTCATACTCTAATTTATATTATGTATAATCCAATATTAAAAAAAATTTAATTATTAAACTTTGAATTTAACACTTTTAACTCTTCTTTAAATAAAATAATAATAAATGTCCTAATCTAATCCAAGTGAACCAAAAGGATCATATTTTATTATTAAGTTTTATTTTGGTTGAAATAAACTTTTCCAATATAATTATTACATGTTTTAGGATAATAATAATATCATTTTTACCTTTAATTACCCTATTTACTTTTAACTTTGGTAAATAAATGTCAAAAGTGATTATGAACCAAAAAATATTTTCATCTCATTGAACAAAATTTTACTTACTGATATCAACCATGTCTCTTAGATTTTTGAAATTCAATTAACAGAAGTGGTAAAATTACATTTTATGAAATTTTTCAAATGCGCCTAGAAGGTGGGTAAAAGACGGTAAAAAGTTCAATAAAATTTTATGTCTAATATTATTATAAAATGACTTCAATGAATTACATTGATATTATATAGGTATTATGTATCTATTTTGACTTAAAATAAATATAAATAAAATAAATAATTATTTAAATAAAAATTCAGTTTTAAACAACAACGCAGTGTTTTTCACTATTTATCAAAAATTGAATGTTTTCATAAAAATACAAAAGATTCACCCTAAGCTAATTTTGATATTCTGAATCCAAAAATGAAGTCAATTTTGGAAAATAAAATTTATAAAATTTCCAAAAGAGGTTATTACTATTAATAATGGCTAGTTTGGTTGGTCGTGGTGTATTAGAACTCGAAGTTGCGTACAACGCAAGCTATTGTATTATTCAAAGAGAAGTGTATTATAGAAGCTTGGGGTGTTTCAGGGATGCTAATACACAATAATAGTGGCCATATATATTCTCTGATGATCTCTCCTTACCCTCTGAAGTCCAACTCAAGGGATGCTTTTCTTTAAGGAGTAGGTGTTTTAATGACATATATTTTCTAAAAAGTATGACTCGATTTTTTAATTCTTTATTTCGGCCCTCATAATGTTACCTAATGGAGTAACTAAGGTTACAGGGTGTTCAAGGCTTGTTTGGAGCTAGGAACCCAAATTTTGGAAGCACGGACTTGGCCACACTGTTAAGAGAAATTATGCAACCCATCCCACACATTTACTCCTAAATGTATTTGGTGTTTCATAGGGGAGTATGGGGTTACATGGTTGTATGAAACCATGAAATCCTTAGATAATGGATATATAAAAATTTCATACCTTGGGTCAGTTTCTTCACAAACCCCTTCCACATAGTTTGACGAACGATGTCTATAGCTCATGAAAAGTTCTCCTTGTGCAGTGGTGTGGTGCATAGTTGCCACATACTTTGGCCAACTATGTGTCCAAACCATGAAACCCTACTAGGAAGGGTGAATTTACCATATTTTCCTCTAATTTTCTTTCATAACCCTTCTTTATTACTCCCATTTCCATTATGCATACCTTTATCTTCTCATATAGGCTCTCCTCCTCCCTCTTCTAGGTTCTTCGAATACTCCTATATCTTGACACTGAACAGATCATTGTAAGAAGTGTTGGATAGCTAGAGGTAAGATACATAATCCTATTTCTTATGTTCTTCATTCTAATTTCAATCTCTAGTTCTATTCTGGTGTGAACTATTTTGTCCTATTTTCAAATTATTGGACTATTTCTCTAATTTCTTTTGTTCTAATCCAATAATAAATCTAGTATTAAACAAGGATTCATATACAGCCCTAAGGTAGGTGGTACAAATTTATTTCCTATGAAAATTAATGTTTTCATAGCCTTACCCATTACGTGGAATGCCAGAAATTTCTTCATAACAACTTAAAATGTACTCTTTATTTATAAATAATTATACATGCAATGTTATATTTCTATAGACCATTTCTAAGTATTTAGATTATTCTGACCTTAATCATAGACACCCCTTTAGTTGTTCCAGATCAATTCCCCTCTTTATATCAAATTTTTATAACAACAAAACACCATTTAAGTGTTTATATTGTCTTAGAAATAGATTTTCCATCTATTATATAATTGATCAATGGATTGGAACACCTCTTAAGTTTTCTACTGGACCCAAAATTGAATTTCCTTGATTAATTAATTATAATGGATGACAATGGGTGGAAAGTACATGCCAAGTGGTGCATGATTTTATATATATGGATTATATGTAGTATGAATCCTTGGTTGTATTGGGGATTGATGATTTTACAAGAACAGAGGTAATCCATCGTGAAATTATTTTTATAATGAGTTTTCCATGATTGAGAACAGTTTCAAGATGGTTAAGGGACTTGTGGAGAAAGATGTTTCATGGTCCCTTACATTAGGTGTTGAGATTGATGTCTCTCATCATTATACTTATATTTAGATGATGGTCATGGCATTCAACATCTCCTCTATTTCAGGTGATGGGCATGACATCTCACTCCCCCCATATTGAGTTTTGAGAATGATGTCTCACATTCATTATGATATCACGGGCATGTACACATTTCTTGAGCTTATAGGCTTGTTAGACTGGTTACGGATGCTATAGTTATGCCTCAAGTCTAGATAGCACCTTGTAACCATTTATAGGCCTATTTATGTCCTCACGTTCTTAGTGCATATATTTGTATATAGTATATATATATAATTATGATATATATTTGGATACTGACCAGTCTCATACACAGGATGATGCTGAAGTAGGTTGAGCCAACCAGATATCCTATATCAACCTCAGCTGGATGGTATTTATTTATTAAAGATTATCTATTAATTATTTATAGTTTTGCACTTATATAGCTATGTACACTGGCTTGACTTATTTCTAGATAGTATTGGTGATGGCCCACTTGGACTTTATTTAAAATCCCACTTGGGACACCTTTGGTACCTAAGTAGACCTAATGTCTGTAAGTATGGATAAGGGAGGGGATTCAAATACAATTGTTTGATTAAATATATATATATCTCTTGGAGATTGGGAGCAGAGGAATGAGAAGATTCTCATGATGCTAGTGGATAAGTCTTTTTTTCATTTTGTATTTTTTATAGCATGTTGTAGATGTTTTCCCCCTATTCCCCTTTTTGTGTATCATCATTTCATGACATCATTTTATATGACTGGGCCTTTGGTATTTGGGTATTTATTATATTTTCTTGGTTATTTATGCTTCTTCGCATGATTTTATTACTGTATTTTCATTCCACTTTTACATTTTTTATATCATGCTTCTGCTATTGTCTATTTATTTATTTTATCTATTGTGTCACTCAAATATAAGGGTATAGTCTACCCATTATACCACCTTATACCTTCACTGCTATTTGGTAGCCTGTAGAATATAGGGAGGTGTGCTTGAGGCCATGTGACCCACTGACTCAAGGCCCCGATTAAGTGGACTTTAGGTTGGGATGATATCCGAGTTGCACCATCCTACTAGGTAGGTAATGGGTCTTCTACCGATTACTAGAGTGGAACCTCCCCTCAAGTCAATGCATGGGTCCTCTGCTGATTACTAGAGTGGTACCCTCTTACCGAGATATGGCATGGGTCCTCTATCAACTATTGAGTGGCACCCTCTAACAGAATTAGGGCATGTTTCCTCAAATTTCATAGTGGAACCCTTTTGTAGATTCAAGGCATGGTTCCTCTATCAAATGAGTGGAGTCCTCCTATTATACTAGGTCATGGGTGCTCTAACTTGATATTTTTTACTTGGAATATGTGGAATTGTGGGTAGGTGTGTCTTGACTGGGATTTATCTTATGATAGATACGAGAGATTATAGGCATCGTTGATGGACCATTAGAAATGAATGTACTATTTTATAGGATGTGATATGGAGATCCCTTTCTCACTCATTTGGTATTATTTTTTCAAGAATATATGTAAATATATATATCCATGTTGTTAAATTTTATTTAATGTCTTTCTATGGGTTGAGCGATCTATTTTCTATTGTGTCTATTACTTCCCCCCCCCCCCCCCTCTCTTTTGGAGCATCCTACTAGGTATGTATATACTCACCCTTGAAAGGCCTTTTCCTACACATGACATGTCCTGTGAAGATAAAGGATAGGTCAGAAGAAATTATAGATAATCATAGGGATACATGGTGCATTAGATCATGCATATTGGGCATGGCTTAGAGATTTTGAGCGAGGCTCTATCAGCATTTTAATTCTCTACTTTTTTCAGGTTGGAAAATATTTTTGTTTTGCTATGAATTTTTCGCTTTACTTTTCAGCTACCTCTATCATGCTCTATTTTTTTCTTGTAGGTTTTTCATACATGCCTGTTACTCTAGATTTTGCATCTTTTTATTTAATCTTTTTCACTTATGCATGTAGATGGTCTGGTGTGTGCATATAGGTACATTAGGAAAAGGCATCCCAAATTAGTTATACCTTTTGATGCTTGTTTCTATCGCTTGGCCTATGGAGGTGGGTTAAGAGTAGTATCAGCTCGATCCCCATTGGGTCAAGTCATGATAGTTTGCAATCAGAGTAGTTTTTTTCTTGGGATGATGTTTTGGGTAGTCTCGTTTTGAGGATTTAGTTGGGATTTAGGGAAACAATTTCAACGTTTCTTGATTCTGGATTTCAATCCATGGAACCCAATGATGGTATGGGAGTCCAATGTATCCATTCACCATAACTCTAAATACATTATTTTTGACTCAACATATTTAGACATTAGTTGCAGGTAAAACTGGTATGTGCCTAATTTAGGATTGAGTACCCTCACTGTCCTTATTTATTCATCTCCCTATTATATATATATATATATATATATATATATATATATATATTCTCATCTAATAATGGTATATCATGATTAAGCTTTCAAGATTCCTCCTTGTCGACAGTTATCTGGGTTACCGATTATGAATTGTGCTGATGATATGAAGAGTGATGAGGTCTAGATTTAGGTTATGTCTCATGAGATTATTCTGTTAGGTGGAAAGGTAGAAGCACCCCACTTATTGAGCAGTAGATCATAACTAAAGATCAGGATGAGTATGCACACAGGCTTAATGCACTCCATAAGTTCTAGTTCCAGGGGATACTGAGGTTCTACAATGAGCCATATCCCCATGAAGAGGAGGATCAGATAGAGTTAGTTATCCATGTTTTTAGACCTATCTAGAAACTAATAGAACATGTGGTCACACAAGAATAAATTATTTTCTAGGGATCATCTAGAAACATGTGGATTCTAGTTACACAGATGCATGATGAGTCAACACTCTCATGGACCAACTTCTAGCAGATATTTCATGAGGAATGTCACCACTAATTCGTACAATATTTTCACATTCATAAGCTTATATATTTATACCAGGGATAATTGATAGTGGGTGAGTACACTATGATGTTCAAAGTCCTTATATGGTACTCCGTAAACATGATTTGGGATGGCTAATTCTGGGCATAGAAGCTTGAGAAGCTTCTCTACTGATACATTCATGACAGTATGGTACCTAAATTCATTACCACTTATATTTAAGTGTCCGAGTGGGAATTTCTGACAGAGATATCATTTTCATAGGGATTTCAGTTAGCTATAGATTACAGTGGTCTTTTAGGGAATATTTTTATAGAACAGATATGGTATGCTAGTCAGTAGGATCTCAGCATATGAGATCTTCCCAAGATTAGACTTAATCATTTTTTTGATGGAACATGAACCATGTAGATGATAGGGAATCCTAGAGAGGTGAGGTTCATTGCATATGATGGGTGAGGTCACATGGAACACAATATCCCAAATAGACATTCTAAGGAGGGAAGCCATATAGTGGATGGAATGTCACAATATAGGTAGTGTCGTGATCATGGGTCTCCCAAGAAAGGGAAGGGAATCACCTAGGGAGGTGGAGCTACTAGAGGAGGAGGTGCGGATCTAAGATGATCTATGGGTGGTGGATGAAATTATGAGATCATTCCACCACCACCACCAGGTGACACGCACTAGGCTCAAGGACCTGGTGTTTGAGGTTGTTTGAAACTGAATGATATGAATTCATATGACCAGATAACTCATGAGAAGATTAGAGGTATGATCTATGTTTATTATACTCTTTCTTTAGTTTTGGTATACATGGGTATGAGTCATTACTTCATCTTGTTACTCCTAGTGTGAGATATGGGGGCCCCAGTTGAGATGTTATCCCAATATAATTTCCTTAAGGTTCCCATGGGGAACATTTCATCAGTCTCTTTTATATGCTGGTAGTGAAATCAATCACTTTCTGGAGAGAGTTTATCATTCAATATTTTGGTTTTCATGATCAAACCTTGTGACATCATCTTGGATATGGATTGGATATTCATGGGTTGAGCCCAGATTCATTGTCACGGTAGATGATCTGGATTCCTTCACACTTATGTGATGAGATTATCTTTTGTGGGTGAGAGTGATGTCATAGTGGGAAGAGTGGGTATTGTGATTAGAGGTTGCAACCCATCACCAATCAGTTGGTGAGTGTATCCCTCGGTGCAATAGGCTCTTTAGGAATCTGGATTGCTTTAGACATGGATTATTTTATGGATTTCTTCCATGAGGACATGTTGGGACTGCCTCTGAGGTGTGAGATGGATTTTTGAATCAACTATCACCCCAATTCCACTCTGATATCTTTTGTGGAATATTGGATGGACTTTACTGAGATATGAGATTTATTGTTGCAGTTTGGTGACCTTTGAGAGAATTTTTTCATGAGACTGAGTGTTTCCCCTAGGCATATCTAGTTTTGTTTGTGAAAAAGGTGGGTGAGAGCTTATATATTTGTGTGGATTATCATTACCTAAACTAGGACACGATAAAGAACATGTACCCCCTTTTTGAAGATTGATGACCACTTCGATCATTTAAAAGTCATGAGATGGTTCTCAACGATCAGTCTCAGGTCTAGATACCACTAGTTGAGAGTTTGTGAGGAAACTATTATGAATATGGCCTTACAATGTCGCTACAGACACTATAGGTTCCCAGTGATTCCATTTGGTATGATGAATTCCCTCATAATGTTTATTGATTTGATGAACTTGATTTTCGATCCATACATGCACCATTTTTTATTTTTCTTCATTGAATACATTCTCATATGTTCAATGTTAGAGGAGGAGTATGTAAAGAACATGATGATGGTCCTAGATTTGGTTTAGGAGCACCATATTTATGGTAAGGTCTCATAGTTATAGTTCTTGATCCATTAGGTTAACTTTCTGTGCCTTGTCATTTCTGATCATAATTTAGTTGTGCACACAATGAAGATTGATGTAGTGCTTATTTGGGAGCCACCCAATATTTCATGACCCATCCCAAAGGGGACCATTATGTGACTAACCTAAGCTATCCACAAATAGGCTAGGGGCTAGAGAGTAGAACCGAATAGGCAAATCCCACAAATGGGAGGCATTTTCCGAATTTCCTATAGACATGCCCACATCTCCAAGCCCAAAATAATAAAATGTAAAACACTAATTAAACAATGATGTATACCACTAGGATATCAGTATGATAGTAGAAAACTATGAAGTAAATATGGCCATAATACAAGCCCACCCAAAAGGGGTCTGGAAAAGTGAAAGTACAAGTTCTTAAAACTCATCCATAGAAATACCTACCTAAAGGGTAGGTGTAGAGATAGTTTTCTGAAGTTGTAGGATCATACCTCGATTTTCTAGTCTTGCTGAGCACTACAGGGTCCTGATCCGCCTAGGACTTTGTAAAAGAATTGATTGTATGCACAAGACATGACATCTATAGGTGAATCCCATGCAGGGGTGAGTAAAACAATACTCAGTAGGACACCCTAAAACCAAAAATTAATACCACTAAGAAATACATGAAGTATAACCTAAAGAAATACAAAAAGTATACCATAAAGAAATAGTATAGTCAAATCACACTAGTATAAGTCTATAGTATCAAAATAGGATTATCTATCATAATCCACAAAACACCCAATATCTATAAGACACATAGTCTCAATGAGACACCTAGTACCAATAACACAAGTAGTCTAGGTAAGACATGTAGTCTTTGTAAGACACATGGTCTTAAAAATTCATGTAGTATCAGAAATTTACGTAGTCTAAAAGTGATAGTCATCCATATGTTTCCGCTCATAGCATGCTCGTTATGGGAGAACCTACACCTCAACCCATTAGGTTTTATTAACACATCCACAAAAAGAAACTAAAAATATGTCAAACGGATTGTATTATCTAAAGGGTCCCAATGTTGTAAATAGATCATCAAACGGACACATGGATTGAAATTTATAAAAATTTGAAGTTTAGAAGGGGGTATACTAGCTCGTTGATCAATCAGGCAGTCATTCCACTAACTGTGGCAGTCGACTACCTAGTCCAACCGCCCCCATGGTCGACCGCCCCTTGATAGCTCCCCTGACTATGGTTCATGATCGACCGTCGTGGTTGAATATGGTCCGGTCTGGTCAAGCCTTCCGAGTTTGACCTGATCTACTGGGTCTGACCCAGCTCATAGGGCCTCCTAGTGTGGCTTGGTTCCTCTAGTCCAGCCCGCACATATGTGGGCCAGCTTGTCTGCAACAAGAGATCCACCCAGACCGCGTGCCCCTGGTCAACACATCATTGTGTTGTGTCCCACACGATCGGTCCATCATGGTCTGCTCACGCGTCTGATCCACCCTCTTCATGGTTGTGTCACCTCTTACGCGGTGATGGTCATTATGCCACCATGTGCCACTAGCAGCCGGCACCCCTGGTTCCACAAGCCACTCACCTTGCTCCACTACTCAATTTTTTGAAACAGAGACACATATGTGATTGTAGGTTTGTGATCTTCACAGCCTAGGTCTCTGATCCATATTTTCATTACTTTGGGGATCTGATCAGGTTTGAAACCCCATATGAAATCGAACCATGACAAAAAATGAAGAACACCATAAATGGGGGAAGGGAGAAGCATAAAACTCTTGAAGGAATGAACCTCAACCTTTGTCCATGTTGGTCTTAATTCATTCCCATTAGAACACAAAACAAATAAGTAAGAAATCACATAGATTATCTCCCCTTTTAAAAACTCATAACATAACACCCATCCTTCTAGTGATCAAACCATGGATCAATATTTTCGTGGGTTGGTCCACGTTCATCTCCAAATTCAGAAACAAAGAAAGGATATAATGAATACTACACCATACTTGGAGTTTGGATCCTTTATTGATGAAGAATAGAGGCCGCATCATTGTCGATCCTTGAACCATTGGTGTTCCTTAGAAAGAGGTCTCTCTCCTCCTATCAAAGGAATTCTAGGGTTAGGATGATAACCCTTAATTCTCTAACAAGGTTCATTAAAAATAAATTTACTTTATGTCTCCACATAACGTTAATTAAAATAGAACTTCATTTATTTTATTTCATTAAATGTCCAAAAAATTAATTTTCATAGTTGACCCACTCTGGTCGATGTTAGGCCATGCCTAAGGTAAATTTTCTTCTCTGAACACAATAGTGACCACATAATTCTGATCTAGGCACCCGTTTAGCATTTTTTCTTGTTTTCAAAGAAAAATGCACATGTGTGCTATTTAATATTTTAATATTCTTCAATCAATTGTTCTGGGCACACCAGGACTTTGAATAACATGCCTTATCAATTCCTAATCTCATAATAATTTTATATATTATATTAAAATAATACATGTAAATTATCAGATGTTTCATTCTCCACACCTTTGGGCTTCACGTCCCTGAAATCCAAAACAAAAATCTATACAAAAAATGAGGGTATTTTATATGAATTTGAGCCTCCCTATCCCATGTGGTCTCCTAGAGATTCTCATGATCCCACTAAACATGAACCACAGGAATCGACCATCCATGAAGGATCCTCTCCTATCAATCCTCAATCTACACTGGGTACTCCATAAAATTTCCTCTGTCATCCATTTCGTGCTCACACCATCCAATGAAGTATGATGGATCATTCATGTATCTCCTCATCTGTTACAAGTGGAAGACGTTAGGAACCCGCTCTAATTCGAAGGTAAGGCCAAGTGGTACCCCACCTCGCCAAATCGACATAATATCATGAAAGGGTTGATGATCCTCGTAGATATCTTTATACCCTATCCAAATCTCTATATCCAGCATCAAGGAGAGACCTGAATGAACACACAGTATCCCTCCTCAAACTCCAAAATCCTCTATCACCAGTCATCATAAGACTTATGAAGGCTCTATGTAGTCTTTATCTGCTCCTTGATGACTTTCACCTTCTTTGTGGTTGCCTGCAACAACTCTAGTCCCATGAGTGCTAACTCTCCAGGTTCTATCTAGCAAAGTGGTGACCTGTAGAGTCACCCATACAAGACCTTGAATAGTTCCATACCAGTGGTGGAATGTTTGATGTTTTTGTATGAAAACTACACCAAATGTAGGTAATACTACCAACTACATCCAAAATCTATGATGCAATCATGTAGCATGTCCTCTAGAACCTGTATAGTCCACTCAGTCTGGTCGTCCTTCTATGGGTGAAAAGATGTGATCAATAAGAGTTGATTCCCAAATGCCTCATGCAATCCCTTTACAATTGGTATGTAAATAGATCATTGTGATCTATGAAAATCGTTGATGGAAATCCATGTATTCGAACTATCTAATGCACATAGAGGCATCCCAATCCCTCTATTAAACTCTGCTCCTGAATTACTAGGAAGTGGGCTGACTTGGTGACTCCGTCAATGATCTTCTAGATATTATCATGTCCCCTGGACATACATGGTAACCTTGTCACGAATTCCATCAATATCCCATCCCACTTCCACTCTAGCACCTCAAGGGGTTGATTCAAACCAACTGGAACCTAGTGCTCAGCCATCACGTATAGACAAGTGAGGAATCTAGAAAGGAACTCTTCTATTGAATTATTTATCCCTAGCCATAAGAACAGACGTCAGAGGTCCTGGTACATCTTCTCTGCACCTGAATGTAATACTAAAGAGGATGTATGGAACTCCATAAATAACTCCTCTCATAATACGATCGGTACCACTATTCTTCCAATGAAATGAAAACTAGCTCCCCACCTTTTTAATATCCATCAAGGGAATGCCTTGTGGTCATTGGATCATGTAAAGTATCATAGTTGATATATCTGATTTGTGCCTCCCTAAATCATTTTAAGAGTGGAGGGGTGAAAACCATAAACTAGAGGTAAGATATTCCATCTCAATCCCCAAAGGATGTCTACAATTGAAGGACCCTGGAACACCCTAAGAGGGAAGGGGTGAATCATCGTGTCAAGTTTTTCTTTTAAACATATGGATCTTGTTCCCACATTGGTAAAAACATATTAAACCTATCTAAAGAGGAAGTGCATAAAATAAACCATGACATGAAAAGAAATGACACAAACATTTTACTTGGTTCACCGCTAAGGGATACTTCCAAGGATCATATGCCAATAGTTTTTCGGTCGTAACAAAACCACTAATATTCACATGTTTTGGATTAGAAGAGTTTTGCACAGTCACTCTATGTAAGGTGCACTACCTTTACAAGGTTTTAGGGATATCACACTGCGTCCCTTGGATCACTTACGTTGACTCCCCCTTCCTCACTGTGTTTGAAGAATCTTTACTCAGTTTATCAACATGATGGTCACTTCAATGGTTTATAATTAGGTCTTGCATCCTCAACAGTAAATGGATGCACTGCTAAAGTCCCGTAATCACCCACAGATAAAATTTATTTTTCCCATACACTGATATGTTATGGAAATTAATTTCAAAAAGTAATTTGGTTGATTTCCAATCTTCCATGGGTGTTCTGCGAACTTATTACTGTTCTGTGTACAACTGTTGTTTCTGCGTACTGCTGCTATTTCTGCGTACCGTTCATCTATTTCCTTGTATCGCGCAGTTGTTCCATGTAATTCCCCAATCCATGAAATTCCCTACTCCGCATACTACTCCACTCCTCTATGTATCGCCTTACTCTGCGCACTACTTTTCTCCACTATGTACTGCTCCAATCCTCTGCATATCATCCTTCTCCGTGTACTACCTTGCTCTACTGCGTACTGCAAGAACCACACTCTCTTCCACGAGCTGTTTTCCTTATGTGGATGATTCTCTCTGCATATCATCTTCTCCTATGTGTACCACTTCATATATCATCGAATTTCTTCCTGAAAATTTAATCTTCAATCTCATAGATTAACAAAGGGGATTACATCTCCTTAAATAGGCACATATCTTCGAAAAATTTGATAATCCGATTTACCCAAATTTTCAATGTGTGACAATATGTAAACTGTTCTCTATCTATGTACTTTTAGCCTCCACCAGATATTGAAATCCTCTAAACTGTGAAACTTTATCGCATACCATAAACATTTCGCATACCCTATGGATGTCAGTCTATGTAATACAACTCATCATTGTGTATCGTCGTTTTGAACCATTTTCGGAAATATTTCGTGTACCGTACGCCTTCACCAAGTACAGTTGTAGTAAACTGTTTTCGTTCTTATGCACCATTCTGCATACCGTACGCCTCCACCATATACCATTTCTGCAAACTATTTAGACTGAATTCCACGTACCTCATGACTTCATTGCATACTGTGAACCTTCACCATTTACCGTGCTATGAATTATTTTTGACAGCATTCCTCATACTGCATGCCTTCACCATGTACGGTTCCACATACCGCATGCCTTCACCACGTACTGTCCCATGTACCGCATGCCTTCACCACATACCATTCTGCATAACTGGACCCCTGTTTACTAAAAATGCTCGTATCTTCCAAATAGAACATCTGATTGACAATCCATGTTTGTAATTGGGACCCTCTTGATGAAGCAAATCTTTTGGCATGCTTTGTGGTGTCTTTTATGAAATTTTTGATGTGACTAATAGATTGAGGCTAGGTGACCTTCAATACTAATTTTAGTCTCAAACTTATGACCCCATTCTTTGCAAACTCCCTAGTCATCCATGTACAGATTGACAACAAACATGCAAACTCCATTTGTAGATTGAAAACAAACACAACCCAAACTCCAATATTATCAACAAAAAGCCTTGGTTCCGAAAATCTTCCCCTTTGGGTTTGTTGGAAATATCTAGATAAATTCATTGATATTCCAACCATGATCAAAACCTGATCCTTCATTAAACAACTTAGCCATCACTCTAAGTCTACGTGAGCAGTGCTTGGTGTAAAAAATAAGAGAGATGACATTAATTGAGTTCTCATCCATTTATTTTCTCCCACATAGATTAATTTCAAGCCTTTTATATTCATCATATTTCGCAAAACCATAACGAAATAGAAAAATCTTCACACTACCACAAAACTGGGCAAGGTGGGCGCCATCCTTTATTAGCGCTAACGGAAAAGTGCTGATAAAGGGGTAGGACTTTATCAGTGCTAAAAAAATCGTTGATAAATGTACCCTTTATCAATGCTAAAATAAGCACTGATAAAGGTGTATCCTTTATCAGTGCTTTTTTTAGGGGTGGTAAAGGGTACATTTATCATCACTTTAAATATCCCTTTATCAGTGCTTTTCTTAGCACTGATAAAGGTTACATTTATCAGCAGTTTTCTTAGCACTGATAATGTTTATTTTATACATTAAATAAAAAACACATTTCATAACTAAATATATATATATATAATTAAATAATTATAAGATTAATAATAAATATATTTATTAGATTTATAAGATTTATTAGATTTATTAATTCATTATATTTATTAGATTTATTAGTTCATTATATTTAATATATATTTATTATATTTTTTTATATTTAATGTATTTTTTTATTTATAAATATATAATACTTTTTAATATATATGTATAATTAAAATTATTGAATATATATGTGTTTTCAAATGAATTGGGGTCAATGAATATATCATTCGTATATGTTATGTGATCATATATGTGCATGAATAATTTTCATTTATAGATTACAATTACATATCACATTGATGTGTTATTGATTTATAATTCATTATGTTACCCATATAATATATATGTTCTACAAAATGTACACTTATAATTAAAATTACATTATATTTAAAAAATAAATATATATTTTATTATATTTTCAATGATATATATATAAATATACCTTTCAAATAATTTTATAAGTATAAATAAAGATATATTTATTTAGAGGTATAATTATTAATAAATATATATATATTTATCATAAATATAATTTTAAATAAATATATAATAATATAACAAATTATTAAATTTATTCATTTATCAGCTCTTTTATTAGTGCTGATAAAGTATGGATATATCAGTGCTACAAAAGTGCTGATAAAGTGGGTCTTTATCAGTGCTAAAATGAAAAGCACTGATAAAGACACCCTTTAACAGCGCTAAAAAAGTGCCTATAAAGGGGGTCTTTATCACCGCTTTTCATTTTAGCGCTAATAAATACCCCCTTTATCAGTGCTTTTTATTAGCGCTGATAAAGGTCCTAGTGGTATTTATAAGTTCCATCAGATCCTCCTCCTCCTCCCCACACCCTATCAAGCTTTCGCGGAAGCCCTACCCTACGCCTCCGCCACTGCCACCTCTCCGCCGCGGCCTCCTTCTCCTCCTCCACTATTGCGGACACCGCCTAATTCTCTTCCTCTAGTGAATACTTCTCCTCCTCCTCATCTTGCTACGGCTCCTCCTCCCTGCACCCTGTCAATCGCAAAACCCTACCCTGCACCTCTGCCGCTGCCTCCTCTCCACCGCTGCCTCCTTCTCCTCCTCCTCTGTAGTATCTGTCGCCTCATTCTCCTCCTACAGTGCCTACTTCTCCTCCTCCTCCTCTTTAGGCGGCTCCTCCTCCCTGCACCCTATCAATCTAGGATTCCCTACCCTGCGCCTCCGCTGCTTCCTCCTCTCTGTCGCCGGCTCCTTCTCCTCCTACACTGTCGTGGCCGCCGCCTAATTCTTCTCCTCCGGTGCCTACTTCTCCTCATCTTCCCCTTTCTGTGGCTCATCCTCCTCCTCCTCCACCGAGGATCCTCCTCTTCTGTGGATCCTCCTCCTCCTCCTCCACTGCGGCCTCTTCATCCTCCCCCTCCACCTCTGCCTCCTCCTCCTCCTCCTCCTCCTCCTCTGCCTACTCCGGTGCCTCCGCGCTGCCTCCACTGCCTCCGTTGACGACGCCTCCTCCTCCTCTACCACCATGTCCTCCTCCTTAAGGTGAGTAAAATTAAATTTTCATGAATTAATCATGTTTTCATTTATTGTCAATATTGAGATTAATTTTGATTTGGCGTGATAATTGTGTGTGATGATTGTGTGTGTGACACATGTATATGTGGTTGGTTACTTGCTTGATCTTGATTAGCCCTCCCAACTATAGACTTGTAATAGAAACCTAAATAGAGAGAGTATTTTTTTGAAGGGTTTTTACACTAGATTAGGATTTCACCCCATCTAGTGGCCCTTAGTATGGATCTTTTTCTAATTTTGGATACTACTCCATAGTTAGGCTAGGTAGGGTTTGAACCATCCGTGTTGGTGAATTCATGTCATCAGGTGAGGCATGCCAATCGGATGAGACATATGTTTAGTATTTTCTATATTGTACACTATATTGTACATTATTCTCCTTGTGTTCGAAAAAAACGAACCTAATAGGGTTTCTACCAATTCCTGCCCCCTACCCACTCTCTCTGGGTTGGGTCATATAGCAATTTAAATATCACATCATTTCTTATAACATAACAGTGCCACAAACCTCTCACATTGGGTGTGATTCACATAACCTCTAATTCCACAACATAGTAGCTTCTCCCCTCTCCCTTACGGTGGGTCTCACCATCACATCACATAAAAAACAATTTGAGGATAGAATCTCTATAGACAACCTCTCCCAAAACTACTCCAAACCAATACTATGTGATCCCCATTTCTATATTTCACATCATATTATCATACACAAAATGCTCTAAGGAGGGAATCACAATATCCAAACTCTATCACAAGTCAAAATGCACCATCAATAGGTGGATCCCATGGAATTCACACACCAATCCCCTTTGACCAGTGAATTATCACTCAAAGTAGGGTCCTACCAACACCTTATCACTTAAATAAAGGCCATACATCTTTTATCATGCCACAAAACATATAAATAGTAATCTAAGGAGGGTATCTAGATAGACAACCTCTCGTACTAGCTAAAACACATCATCAATAGGTGGTCCCCATGGATGATCATACTTAAACTAGGTGAAAGTAATATGAAGTCCCAATCTCTTAGTCAGTCTGACCATAAATGATAAAAGTCACCATCCATTTAGCCCTGCATAATAATATCCTTAAAACCATCTTGGTTATACATAAATATTATTGCCAACCTATCAACATTCTAATTCTGCCTATAAGGGAATCTACTAGGTTCTACAAACCTAACCCATATCTACTCATTTATACCAACACACACTCATCTCTACATGGTAATGTCACAACCCACATGCTATACTTGATCTAGGCCTCTATAGTCTAGTCTATATCATCTTCTAATTCCCACATTAAAACTCATTAAAACTAAATAGTGACCATCCTAAGAAACTCACACTAAGAGCCTTGGATACCCTATGCTAAGTCATCCAGACTATTAACACGACCCTCACTTAGGTTCCATATCATATCTCCCCTTGGAGATCTCTTTATCCAATTATAAGGAGTAAATCCTCTATGTCACACTTCACCAATCCCTATATGTAATATCCTACTCATCACACACAATATAACTCTTATATATCCTTAAGATGGTGTTCCCCATCATAAGTGAGATATAAAACTATATTATCCATCTTATTTAGGCCTAAGACTCTAATACCTACTCAAATAGCCTTATAAAACCTAACTACGGTATACAAATCTCATACCAAACCCAATACTCTCATAAAAACAACTAAAAACCTCACCTCCATGGGGAAATAATCTCTGGATGATCACAAAATCACAAACATTCAATAGAACCCTCACTCTATCTTTTGGTGGATCAAAGACACCCAATTTATTTACCTAGGTTGCTCTTGATTTCCATCCCTTTCACTGGAACACATATACTCATGCATTATTGCACAATCATGCATAAATTGGAACATGGTTTTGTATTATAGGGTCCACCTACCTCAAAAAATGGACTAACCCCCTCACCAAGATCAACTCATCCTCAACCAAGACTACAAATGCCTTATCTAATCATGTACCAATGATTGACAACCAATCTCAAGGCACAATTCCCAAATAATTAATTATAAAAACATATAATTAATTATTCACCTTAATATAATTAGGAACCATCTTTTAAAAACTCACTGGGAAACACAACACCACCTAGACCACACAAAACATGGTGTGTTCATCATACGAGGATAACCTCTAGCCAATACAAACAAAATCTACACCATATGAATTGATTTGAAGATGATATAGTGAAATCATCACACAAATCCAAGTTAAAATCATCCAAAATCATAGGGAAATAAAGGATAATAGTAATGGAGGACGTATGAGGGAAGAACTCACTAACGCACTATAAAAAACACCCAAGAACCACCCATCATCAGGGGGGTCGAAGAGAGGAAGAGAATGGATGAATCCCAAGAACCACCCATGATTTGCTATTAATGAGCATGCCCCCACCATTTTTGAAGTATCTAGTTTTTTATCTAAATTATACTCATATTACATCCCCCCTTACCTATATACCCATCATTTGGATTTCAAATAGGATGAATGTAAATAAATAATGGATGAATGCCAATCGGTTGACAAAAGATTATGAAGAAGGTGTGAAAGAGTTTATGAAGTTTGCAAAAGATCATGCATATGACCCTTCTCAAATCCTTTGTCTGTGTTTACGCTGTTGTTATTCAAAACAAATTAGTCCAGAGGAGTTGGAAGAATAATTGATCTGTCACGGAATAGATCAGAGTTATACATGTTGGAATAAACATGGGGAAACAACAAATATAGGTAGTGGCTGGGATAACACTGTGTTTTATGGATCATCTGATATGATTACAAGCATGAAAAATGAAGATGACCATAGAGAAGATGTGATTACAGATGTGACTAATGATGATGATCGTATTGAAGAAATGACAAGGACTATCGAAGATGCACTTCATGATTGCCAAAAATTGTTTGAGAAGTTAAAAAGTTGTGCAAAGAAGCCAGTGTATATTGGTTTCACTAAATATATAGCACTGTCAGCCATACAGAAGTTGTATAATTTGATAGTAGACAATAGGTGGAGTGACACCAGTTTTACGGAACTACTTTCTCTCCTTAATGAAATGATCCCAGAAGATAATGAGCTCCCGAGCCAAACATACGACTCTAAACGAATGCTATGCTCAATGGGTATAATATCTGAAAGAATACATGCATGCCCGAATGACTGTATATTGTTTCTCAAGGACCAAAAATCACTTAAAGAATGCCCAAAGTGTGGTGATTCTCGATACAAGAAAGATGAATCCATTTCTACTAATGTTTCATGGTACATTCCAATCATTCCAAGTCTTAGGCACCTATATGAAAGTGAGGATACTGTAGGACAATTAACATGGCATGCAGATACAAGAATTAATGATGGGATACTACGTCACCCAGTAGACTCTCCTCAGTGGATGAGAATTGATCGTGAGTATCCTGAATTTGGAAACGAGTCGAGAAACCTTCATCTTGCGTTATCTATAGATGGAGTGAATCCTTTTGGTTTTCAAAGAAACAGTCACAGTACATGGTCGGTTATGTTGGTAAATTATAACTTACCACCGTGGTTATGCATGAAACAAAAATACATCATGTTATCTATGCTTATATCAGGACCAAAACAACCGGGTAATTATATTGATGTTTATTTTGCTCCATTGATCGATGATTTGAAATTATTGTGGGATTCAGGTGTTTCATTGTATGATGCTTACAAAAAGGAAGATTTCACTTTGAGAGCCATGTTGTACAGGATGATAAATGACTTCCCTGATTATGGAAATTTGCCAGGATATAGAATTAAAGGAACTCAAGTGTGTCCCGTTTGCAAACAAGGTACATAATCAATTAGGTTGAAACATTCATCGAAAACCGTGTTTCTTGGACATCATAGATTTCTACCCCGACGACATAAGTACCGATCTTGGATGACATCATTCAATGGAAGTTCAAAAGAACGTACAGAACCGTCTCCACTAATAAGCGAGAAATTGTTTGAGAAATTTAAAAATGTGGACACTACTTTTGGTAAACAGGCTTCAAAAAACCTTATGAAAATCGATTGCAAAAAGAGATCTGTTTTTTTTTGTATTACAATACTAGAATTATCTGTATGTCGGAAATTTTCTCGATGTTATTCATGTAGAAAAAAAATGTATTTGATAGTGTCATTGGCATATTTCTAAATAAACCGGGAAAAGAAAGATGGAATTAAGGCAAGGTTGGACATGGTTGAGATGGGAATACGAGAAGAATTGGCACCAGTGAAGGGTGGAAAATGAACATTTCTTCCTCCTACTGCTTACACTCTTTCCAGGCAGGAGAGATATCAGTTTTTCAACTTCTTGAATAACGTAAAGGTTCTAGAGGTGTATTCTTCATAAATCAGGAACCTCATTTCAAAGAGAAACTTAAAGTTAAAAGGTATGAAATCACATGACTACCATGTTTTGATGCAAGATCTCATTCTTATTGCTTTAATTTGAATTTTTTTCCAAGAATGCATGCCATACATTAACAAAACTATGTTTCTTCTTCAAAGATATATGCAACCAATTTATAGACCCGGTGAAATTGCCAACTATAGAAATAGAAATTACTGTCATATTATATGAATTAGAAATGTTCTTCCGGCATTCATTTTTGGATATGAGGGTTCATTTGATGGTCCAATTGGTGAGAGAGATTCAACTATGTGGTCCTGTACATTACAGATGGATGTGCCCCATTGAACGGTATATGAAGATTTTGAAAGGGTATGTCAAAAATCGAAGTCGGCCAGAGGGTTGTATTACGGAGCGATATATTGTTGAAGAAGTAATTGAATTTTATACCGAATACTTTTCTGTTGTGGAAATAATAGGCCTACCAAAATCTCGTCACACTGGGCAGCTTGAGGGTGAAAGAATTTCTGGAAGACAGGTTATCACAATCAATATTACAGATCAAGAGCAGGCCCACCTTTATATTTTGATAACAGTTTCAACGTTGACCCATATGTTGAAACCCAAAAAGAAAATTTTAAGCATTTGAATCCATCTAGGGCTGAAAAATGGATATCAGATACACATAATCGACAATTTATAGGATGGTTTTGAGACCATATTTTTAAGAAGTCAGATGAAAATACAGAGTCAATTTCAGAATGACTTTGATGGATAGTCGGAGGACCAAGTGTGTATGTATTATCTTACAATGCTTATGTAGTTAATGGTTATATATTTTATACTAATGAACATGATGAAGATAGTACCATGAAGAATAGAGGGGTTACACTTGTGGCTAAAGCGAGGAATGTTTCCGGTGTTAAGGACAGAAAACCAATTTATGCGAATATGTCATACTTTGACATCATCAAAAAAATATGGGAGTTGGGTTATAAGGAATTCCAAGTTCCTATTTTTCAATGCAAGTGGGTTGATAACATGAGTGTTGTTAAAATAGATGAATTGGTATTCGTGAAATTTGATTTTAGTAAAGAAGGGGAGAAAGATGAACCATTTATAATGGCATCACAGGCAGTGCAAGTATTTTATGTTCCAGATCCCTTAAATAGAAACTGGTCAATTGTTCTGTTATCGACCAAAACAACTGAAGGGTCAGATGAAAATTCAACAGAAGATGACCCTTTCATTGGGACTTCACAATCATTTCATAGTTGTCCCAATGTATATGACGTTTTTTATGTTATAGGATACAACAATTAAGGGATATGGATAGTCAATAGAGGGGTCAAATCCCTTCAGCATTAAAAAAGAGAGTTCAACAATCAGGTTATTTTTTATTGTAATATAGATTGTGTTACATTATGTTATTATCTTTTCACTGCTGCTTTTGTGTGATCTAAATTAAATGTTAAACCACTTCTGCAGATAATGACTTCTACACATACTAAGGCACCCAATCCCGAGACACAATAGGTTTCCCAACCTGTTGCAGCTGGTCCCACTGCTAAGGTACAACAAGTCTCTCAACCTGTTGCAGTTGGTCCCACTGCTGAGGTACAACATGTTTCTCAACCTACTGTTATCGGTCCCACTGCTAAGGTACAACATGTTTCTCAACCTGTTGCTGCTGGTCCCAGTGTCGATGCTAGCGCTTTGGAGGAACATAATGATGATGCAGAAACCGAGGAAATGGTAGGTAATGAACCCCTGGTGACACAAAATAAAACAGGTGCGCATTAGTTTGACACTTTTAGTCAAAATCTTTAAGGAAAAAGAAAAAGGCATCAAATATGAGGTGGGATGGAATATGCGAGGCCAACATGTAAACCCCAACAATGCCATGTTTAGTAGCTACATTGGAATTGTCACTCGGCAACGCTTGCTGATTGATGTAGATTCGTGGCACCATGTTGTCAGCGGGATGAAAACATTAATGTGGGAAGAGATTATGGTAACATTACGATATCATTTATTTAATTTATTAAAATAAAATAAAATAAAATACTGAAATATTGACTAACTCTTCATCATCTCTTGTAGAGTGCATTTATAGTAGATGTCTCGCACAAAGAATATGTATTAAGACTGGCAGGAAGGGTTCATAGAGGATTTCGCACCATTTTAACGAAATGTTATCTGAAAGATGCTGAATGGAAAATCAATCCACACCCACCTCCTCTTTATGCACACTTGATTTCCCATGGAGCATGGTATGCGTTTTGCAACCGTCGTGTGGAGCAGACTTTTCAGGTACATTGTGTTAGGTAACACATTATTTAATTTTTTTTGTATTCATCACTTTGATTGATAGTTTTTTATTTATTAAACAACAACTGAGTGCTGAAAATAATGAACGGGCAGAAAAACCAGCGTACCCTTACCGTAAAGCAAGGCTGGGGTACGCTTTAATTTAAAAACAATTGGTACGTATTTTAAAAGTACTATAATACTTTTATGTGACATAAAAAAACATTGTAACAATGTTTCTATGTTTATATGCAGATTGATAAATCAAAATCCCAAGCCACTTCCATCCCACACCATGTTCTTTGGAAGGAGGCTCGTGTTAATAAAGAGGGGAAACTGGTAGATGAAAACGCACAAAAAGTGTGGGAAACATGTGTAAGTATGACATAAAATAAATTTTTTTTTCTTTAAATCACTATTACATACCGATGATTACTTATTTTCCCATATTTTTTATTTGACATATTCACAGGAATCAACAACACCCGCACCAGATGCAGACATACTTTCAGCGGCCTTGAAACAGCCAGAACAGTATGGTCGCGTCAGAGGTGTAGGTTTTGGGGTGACACCCCAGATATATTTTTAGAAAAAAACAAGAGGATGAACAAACTAAATAAATGAAAATGAAGAGATATAGACTAGCTACCCTTGATGAAAAATTCCAAAGTCATGGAGAGTTGCTATCAACGTTGATGGGGGAGAGGTGAAGAGAAGAAACAACTCAAGAACAACTCGCGCGAGAAGATCCCACCCCACCCCCACCATATTTGAGGTGAGCCATTCCCCTAAAAAATCTGACTTAACCGAGGTAATAAATGTTCTAATATTTTTTTCTCTGAAATGTGAATCACATAGACACTGATACCTTTCTTGTAATGATATTATACAGGGTGAAAATGACTATGATTTATATCTGTCAACTCCCACTCATCTCCTTGTAGCGAGGGCTATGGTGTTCAATATGCAGAATGACATGCTACACTCTAGACCACTTCCAACCGATCATGTCAAAGTGTCGATTAACGTAGCTCATGAGCCGAGCACCGAGCTACCTGTGCCAAATGAAAATGATGACATTCATACGGAGGAAAAAGTTGTTGGAACATTCATTGCATGGCCATAGAATCTTGTAAAAAGCATGTCGACTAGGAGGTATTCATTTCCATTTAATTTTTCAAGCATAACCTTTAACATTTAATTAGAAAAGGGCTGAACTGATGAATGTTTTTACAGAAGGATAAAAGGAATAAGCTAAAACGAAAGAGTAGCTCAAAAGGATCAACCAACTAATCAAAACGATCTACTGAGAGCACATTCACCCCGTTCGTTCTATATACACATTTAATATCATTGCAAGATCTTGTGGATACGAAAATGGAAGGCGGTAATAATCACAAAATTGTCTGTGAAAAAGATATGTATGGAGAGGAAACATTAGATTTCATTAGTGATAATGATGTAGCTGAAATCATCACATACGACTGGCTAGGTGCCTTAGTTATAAATGTACACATGAGGTATGTTTTCATGATTTGATTTTACAGAAGCTGATATACTATGATAATTATGTCTAAATATATTTCATATTTTTCACAGGCGTATATATGAAAAAACAATTGAAGGGATTTTCCAATGAACAGAAATTCGGACTCGTTAGTCCTCACACCATGTCCACACAACAAAAATAAATAGATTCTGATTTTCAGGCTGAATTAATGTCAAATTTTCTCAGAACGTTTCAATGAAAAATTACGACTTACAAGATCTTTTTAATACCAAATTTGTGTGGGTAAAACTCTACATTTTAATTATATCAATTATATTTTCATTTGTATCATTACATATTCCTTTTTGTTTTTTTAGGCAGCATTGTATGCTCATTACAGTCAATTTGGATACTCTAAAGATTTATTTTCTAGATTCTATGCATGGATATCCAACAAACCGACCACACATGATGGTGATTGTCAATTTTTAATACACTTGATCCAACATTTTAGAACTAAATATCTACTAATATAATTTATATTATCTGTTAATGAGGATTCTATTATGATAGGGTGGTGTATGAATATCGTCTAAAGGGTGGAATGAAACCAGGGCCTAAGGACAATAAGGCGCACGAGATCTACAAATGGAGAAGATTAAGGGTATATATAATTATATTTCACTATCCAAATACATATCAAAACAGATTACATATTTTTCTCAATGTTTTTTGTAGTGTCCGAAACAAACAAATGGAAAGGACTACGATTATTATGTTTATAAATTTGTGAAAGTGATCATATTTCATAAACAAACTAGCATCCATGAAGAGGTATTTTTGAAAATAATTACTAGTTCATTTAAAATAATTATTAATCCTTTGTGTATTTAATTTTTTTCAGTACTACTATGACTGTCGTAAAAACTCATATTCACAAGATGATATAGACGTGTTTAGAAACGAATGGGCAGTGTACCTGATGGAAGAATGTAAAGAAATAGGACAATGAAGGTGAATTTCTACACTTATTGAGCATCTATGCATTTGGGACGTGAACTACTGACATACAGAATACCAAGAAAATGCATTCGGGTTGTTTTGATACTTTAGGAAAATGATCCATGAGTCATTTGTAACATGTACGAATTAATTGGACCTCAATCCGATGCATGGTGTTACCGGTATGGCTAAAAGTGTCTGATATCAGTTTCAAATTGACATTAACTTTAGAAAACAACACAAGTGACATACGGAAAACCGAGCAAACGTGTTCGGATTGTTTTGATACTCTAGGAAAATGATCCATGAGTCATTGTTGACGTGTATGAATCAACCGCACCTCAATCTGACGCATGGTGTGACCGGTATGGACAAAAGTGTCTGATATCAGTTTCAAATTGACATAAACATTAGATAACAACAATACTAACATATGGAATATCGATCAAATGTGTTTGGATTATTTTGATACTTTAGGACAACGATCCATGAGTCATTTGTGATGTTTATGAATCAACCACACCTCAATATGACGCATGATTTGACCGGTATGGATAAAAGTTTCTGATATCAGTTTGAAATTGACATTAACATTAGAAAACAACACAAGTGACATACGGAAAACTGAGAAAACGTGTTTGGATTGTTTTGATACTTTAGGACCATGATCTATGAGTCATTTTTGACATGTACGAATCAACCACACCTCAATATGACACATAGTGTGACCGGCATGGCTAAAAGTGTCTGATATCTATTTGAAATTGACATTAACTTTAGAAAACAACACATGTGACATATGGAAAACCTAGAAAACACATTCATATTGTTTTAATACTTTAGGAAAACGATCCATGTGTCATTTTTGATGTGTAAGAATCAACTGCACCTCAATCCAATGCATGGTGTGATTGGTATGGCTAAAAGTGTCTGATATCAGTTTCAAATTGATATAAACTTTAGAAAACAACACTAATGACATAAGGAATACCAAGAAAACACATTCAGATTGTTTTGAACCTTTAGTAAAATGATCCATGAGTCATTTGTCACGTGTAAGAATCAACCACACCTCAATTTGACACATAGTGTGACCAGTATGGCTAAAAGTCTCTGATATCACTTTGAAATTGACATTAACTACAGAAAACAACACAAGTGACATATGGAAAACCAATAAAATGAATTTGTATTGTTTTGATACTTTAGTAAAACGATACATGAGTCATTTTTAACATGTACAAATCAACCGCACCTCAATCTGATGCACGGTGTGACCGGTATGGCTAAAAGTGTCTGATATCAGTTTGAAATTGACATTAACTATAGAAAACAACAAATGTGACATACGGAAAACTGACCAAATGATTTAGGATTGTTTTGATACTTTATTAAAATGATCCATGAGTCATTTGGGATGTGTACGAATTGACCACACCTCAATCCGACACACGGTGTGACCGGTATAGCTAAAAGTGTCTTATATCAGTTTGAAATTGACATTAACTTTAGAAAACAACACATGTGACATACAACAAACTGAGAAAACACGTTTGGATTGTTTTGATACTTTAGGAAAATGATCTATTAGTCATTTGTGACTTGTATGAATCTACAGCACCTCAATCCGATGCACAGTAAGACTAGTATGGCTAAGAGTGTCTAATATCAGTTTGAAATTGACATTAACTTTAGAAAACAACACAAGTGACATATGGAAAACTGAGCAAACGTATTCAATTTTTATTGATACTTTAGTAAAACGATCCATGAGTCATTTTTGATGTGTACGAATTGATCGTACCTCAATCTTATGCACGGTGTGACCAGTATGGCTAAAAGTGTCTGATATTAGTTTCAAATTTTCATTACCTTTTGAAAACAACACAAGTGACATACAGAAAACCAAGTAAATGCATTCGGGTTATTTTGATACTTTAGGAAAACGATCCAAGAGTCATTTTTGACGTGTAAGAATCAATCGCACCTCAATCCTATGCATGGTGTGATCGGTATGGCTAGAAGTGTCTGATATCAGTTTCAAATTGACATTAACTTTATAAAACAAAAAAGTGACATATGTAAAACCGAGAAAACGCATTTTTATTTTTTTTGATACTTTAGGAAAATAACCCATGAATCATTTGTGATGTGTACGAATCAATCGTACCTCAATCCAGTGCACGGTGTGACCGTTATGGCTAGAAGTATCTGATATCAGTTTCAAATTGACATTAACTTTAGAAAACAACACAAGTGACATACGGAAAACTGAGAAAAAGCATTCAGATTGTATTGATACTTTAGGAAAATGATACATCAGTCTTTTTTGACGTGTAAGAATCAGCCTCACCTCAATCCGATGCACGGTGTGACCGGTATGGCTAAAAGTGTCTGATATCAGTTTGAAATTGACATTAACTTTAGAAAACAACACAAGTGACATACAGAAAACTAAGAAAACGTGTTCGGATTGTTTTGATACTTTTCAAAAACGATCCATGAGTCATTTGTGACGTCTAAGAATAAACCATACCTCAATCCGACGCACGGTGTGACTGGTATGGCTAAAAGTTTCTGATGTCAGTTTCAAATTGACATTGACTTTAGAAAACAACACAAGTGACATACGAAAAACTAAGAAAACATGTTTGGATAGTATTTATACATTAGTAAAACTATCCATGAGTCATTTATGACATGTAAGAGTCAACCGTACCTCTATCCGACGCATGGTGTGACCGGTATGGCTAGAAGTGTTTGATATTAGTTTCAAATTGACATTATATTTAGAAAACAACACAAGTGACATACGGAAAATTGAGAAAACCTATTCGGATTGTTTTGATACTTTAGTACAATGATACATGAGTCATTTTTAATGTGTAAGAATCAACCACACCTCAATCCGACACACGATGTGACCGGTATGGATAAAAGTGTCTGATATCAGTTTTAAATTGACATTAACTTTAGAAAATAACACAAGTGACATAAGGAAAACAGAGCAAACACGTTCTGATTGTTTTGATACATTAGGAAAATGATACATGAGTTATTTTTGATGTGTACGAATTAACTGCACCTCAATCTGATTCACGGTGTTACTGGTATGGATAAAAGTGTCTGATATCAATTTCAAATTGACATTAACTTTATAAAACAACACAAGTGACATATAGAAAACTGAGAAAACACATTCGGATTGTTTTGATACTTTAGAACAACAATCCATGAGTCTTTTGTGACGTGTATATATCAACTGTACCACAATCTGATTCATGGTGTGACCAATATGGCTAGAAGTGTCTGATATCGGTTTCAAATTGACATTAACTTTAGAAAACAACACAAGTGACATACGACAAACTGAGCAAACGCATTCGGATTGTTTTGATACTTTCGGAAAACAAACCATGAGTCATTTGTGACGTGTACGAATCAACCGCACCTCAATCCAACACACGATGTGACTGGTATGACTAAAAGTGTCTGATATCAGTTTCAAATTAACATTAACTTTAGAAAACAACACAAGTGACATACATCAAACTGAGAAAACACATTCGGATTGTTTTGATACTTTATGAAAATGATCCATGAGTCATTTGTGATGTGTATGAATCAGCCACACCTCAAACCGATGCATGGTGTGCCCAGTAAATCTTTTCATTAGATAAAGAATCAGTATTTATTAAATGAGATAAATCATCCAAGAAAATATTGATTTTACATTATTCCCTTTCATTTTTATTAGAATGAAAACATTCGAGTTTATAATTTCCATATTTTAGTTTCACATTTCCATATTAATATATTCTTTCATATTAATGTTTTAATTTATTTCATTATTGTATTACTAACATAAAAAAAAATTCTTATATAGGTGACTTTTTTTCCTTGAGTTCGGATGCTTTGTTCGAAAACAAATATCATTGACAATAATTTTTGAGAGGGGATCACAGATATCAAAGGATGAAACATTAATGTTTATAACTGTTGTTGGATAATTGTAATTGTAACCATGTAAAACATTGTTTGAAATGTATATAATAGTGTGTTTTTGTGTATTCCTGATGTTAAGTAAATGTATAAAGCATTGTTTTTCAAAATATTGTGTGCTCTTTTTCATCTTTCGGTTCTTGGTTCTTGTCCAGGTGTTATTTTGTGTAGGTGTGCGGGTGTGCAGGTGCTGGTTGTGTAGGATCAGGGGAAGGTGCCTTTATCAGTGCTTTTTTGAGCACTGATAAAGGCCTCCTTTAACAGCGCTAAAAGAGCGCTGATAAAGGGCCCTAATATCACTACTCAAGATACTACTGATAAAGGAAGCCCTTTATTAGTGCTATAAAATCACTATTAATACCCGTGTAGATAAATGGGGGTCCCCTTTATCAGCGCTCTGAAAATCGCTGATAAAGGCCACCTTTATCAGTGCTAAAAAAGCGATGATAAAGGGGTTCCTTTATCAGTGCTTTTTTTAGCACTGATAAAGGTGGCCTTTATCATTTCTTTTCAGAGCGCTGATAAAGGGGACCCCCTCCCCCCTTTATCTATGCCGACATTAACAGTGCTTTTATAGCACTGTTAATGTCAGTTTTTAGCGATGATAAATGGCCAAGTTTTAGTAGTTCCAATGAATTTATTTATTCTCCCTCGTTGTTAATAAACACAATGAACTGAATCATGACTTTAAGAGTTAAAAAACATCCTCCCCCTAGATCGTATCTCCCCCATTAACCTAGATCATTTCTACATACTGATTAAAAATAGTTAAAACAAATGGGGAGAGGGGAATCTCATAACCTCCTTTGGTACTGGGAGGTGGTTGAACACTGATGTCCAACCGATGTTTCTCAAACCCAACTGATGATAGTGGCTTGGTCATAATGTCATCCACTTTCTCATCAGTTCCCACATGGTCCATTTTGATGCCTCCTTCTTCAACTTTTTCTTTGATGGAGTGATATCTGATCTCAATATGTTTTGTACGAGATTGCTAAATAGGATTCTTCGTAAGATCAATTGTGCTCTTTTTATGACTGTAAATCACCATTGGTTGTTTCACCTCATCACCTATGTTAGTTATTTGTTGCTTTATACAAAGTAATTAAGTGCGTGCCTTGGTAGCATATATATATTCATCTTCGACAGTACTAAGAGAAGTAGATTTATATTTCTTACATAACCTTCCCACACATTTCTTCCCAATATATAATGCTCCACCACCAGTATACTTTCTATCCACTACATCTCCATCACAGTCAGCATTAGAAAAAGAGGACAGTTCACTACCTCTTCCTGCAACAAAGTATTTCACATAATTATGTATACTTTGAATGTATCTCATGATTCATTTCACTTCCTCCATATGTTCTTCCTTCAGATTACTCTAAAAGCGGACTGCAAGGCAAGTTTCAAAGACAATATCTGGTCATGTCACCGTCAGGTATAGTAGGATTCCAATGATTGTTCTATACATTGTGGGATCTACAGAAGTATCTTCCTCAAGATTTCCGTGAAATGTTCCAACCCCAATCAGAGTTGACATTGGTTAGAAATCATGCATATTGAATTTATTCAGTAGATCTCTTTCATACTTTTCCTATGATATGAAAGTGTAATCTTTCTTTTGAATCACTTGAAACCCTGAAAGGTATGTGAGTTCACCAATCATGGACATTTAAAATTTCAATTTCATGTGATTGGAAAATTCATCCACTGATCAATTCCTTCTTCCACCAAAAATAATATCATCCATGTAGACCAATACCATGAATTGATCCTTTTGAGAATTCTTCACATAGATATTGTGATTCAATCCTCCTCTTTTAAACTCAATCCTTCTCAGATATGAGTCCAACTGTGATTACCCTGCCCGTGGTGCTTGTTTCAGTCCATAGAGAGCTTTCTTTAATTTGAAAACCTTCAGTTCATCATTGTTAAACAAGAACCCTATAGGTTGTTCAATGTATACTTATTCTTCCAATACACCATTTAAGAATGTTGTCTTGATATCCATTTGATACACTTTATAACCTCTTTGAATTTCTATGGAAAGAAATATACCGATTGACTCAAGTATCACTATCGAAGAAAATTTCTCCTCAACATCAATGCCTTTGATTTTTTAAAATACTTTATAAACCAAGCATGCCTTATTTCTGATCAAATTTCCATGCTCGCCAAATTTATTCTTGAAAATCCACTTTGTACCAATTAGATTGTGACCATCAGGTCTTTTGACAAGATCCTAAGTCTAATTTTTGTAAAACTAATATAACTCTTCATTCATTTCTTTTACCCATGACTAATCCATTATAGCATCTTCAAATGATGATGGCTTCACAACTGATAGAAATGGAGAATGTGCATTATTCAACGTTCTCCTTTGATGTGTAGGTGCATTCCGATCCCTGATAATGTTGGATTGATCAATATGTGCTCTTCAATTTTTCCTTTGTGGTTCAACCGAATTCTCACCAACCATGGCTTCCTCTTCTGATTCTTCTTCAGAGACAACATCATGATGTAACTCCTTTGAGATTTTCACACCTTCCTCTATATCTGTATTAACATTTGTTTCAGGTTCACATCCTTCCCCGTATGTTTTCACATCAGAAAAAAAATTTCTTGAATCATTCGTGTTTTTCTCTTCAATGATCTTTACTTAATTGCTTTCCACAATTCTTCCCAATATCTTATTAAAACATTTATAGGATTTTTTATTCATGGAGTATCCAAGAAATATTCCTTTTTCTGCATTGTATTCATTCTTCCCTTGGTTTCCTTCATTGTTTCAGATAAAATGTTTTCTTCCGAATACACAAAAATATTTCAAAGATATATTTCTACCATGCCACAATTAATAAGGTGTCTTTGTCTCACCCATATATAGCATTGTTCGATTTTGAATATACACTACAGCTTGTAATACTTATTTCTAGTAAAGTCGAGGAATACGACTCTCAATCTACATAGTTTTGGCCATATTGTTTACCTGTTGATTCTTGTGCTCAACAACTCCATTTTTCTGTTGAGCTCTCATAGCAGCCACCACATGTTGTATCCCATGAATCTATATTTAATTTTAAAATTCAATGGATGTGTATTTCCGTCCATTGATAGACTTAAGGATGTTGATCCTCAGTCCAGTATCATTCTCAGTGATTCAAAGATATGTTTTCATGCAATCAATCAATTGTTGCTTCCTGTGTATTACGATCACACATCCCATTATACTGTAATCATCTATGAAAGGAAAAAAGTACTTTTTCATGTGTTCTAGAAACATTTATCGGGGCACATACATCTGTATTGATGAGGTTAAGGAGATTTGATACTCTTTTCTTCTTTGTCCGGTGGGAACCGCAGACCAGTTTCCCTTGCATGCATGCATCATAGGTCTTTTCTCATTCATGCTTCAGATTAGGGATATCCTTGACTATATTATTCTTCTATATCTTTTCCATGTCTTGCTGATTGATGAGCCCCAATCTCTGATGTCATAAGTTGTTTTCCTCTTCAACTGTTTGGTAGAAAATGTTCTCTTTGATGTCAACTTGATATAAGTTTCCATATTTTTTGTAGCCTTTCAAGAAAGAATTCCCAGACTTTCCTCTTATAGTATAGCCATTTTGGTTGAATGTTACAATAATACCTGAGTCACATATTTTAATCACACTAAGAAGATTATTACGTAAACCATATAGATAAAGTACTTCAGTTTTCTTCATCTCTCCATTAGCTATCTTAGTACTTCAACTACCTTTTATCTTCAAAGCACCATTGTTACCGAACCTCACTGTTCCATCGACATTTTTCTTGACATTCGTTAATAGTTCTGCATTACCCATCACGTGGGATGAACATCCACTATCAATAATCCAGGCATTGTTGTTATTTGTAGCTTTGTGGGATAATTCTTCAAAATTGAATTTTTTAATTTTTCTCTTTTCTTTCCATGAGATATTGGATTTAGCATAGGTCCATGTTGGTCTTTCAATTCTCTCTTCCATGTACGTGGGTTCTTCATATTCAAATTCTTCTTTTGGAGGAGAAAACCTGTTTTTAATAGAATCATTTTATGGATGATGTGTATTGACTTGTCTCTAAGCATTGAAAGAATTTCTCTTGTCATACATCTTCCTGCAATACACTTCTTTATGGCCAAAGTTAGAAAAATGAAAACAATATCCATAGAAATTATTTCTTCTATAAGAAGTATTATATAAATATTTTCTCCATTGATGAACTCCTAAGTATTCCCCATTTATATATCTCTTTACCTCTTCACAGTATGACATGGTATGGCCCAGATAGTCACAGAACTAACACTTCATGAAAGGAAATGTCTTCTCACTTCTATTTGTACACATTCCTTCTTCCTCGAGAAAATAGTCTCACTCCCTATCATTTATGGAAACTCGAGGATAATTTTCAGTTCAATTTAAGGGTTTCTTTTTCAGCACTTCTAGTGGCTTTTCAACATGATCAAATCTCAACTTTCATTTATTATGGTTCCCTTTATTTATAGAATTTTACATTTCAGCATCACAACCAATTCCACTATTTACCATGCATGTGAGTCTTTGATCACTCAGGATCTTTTCAACCCCATCAGAACCATGTTTTTCTCTCTCTAGTAGCTCAGCATCCTAGAACCTTACAAATTGTGTTTTCTTCTTTGCTTATTTTGAAATTGATTCACTTTTGAGTTTACTTATCAGAGTAACAACTTCTTCTTTGAGTCCTCCAATGGTCTTGGACTTCTCCTCCAATCTCTAGGTAAGGTCATTGATGATATTTGCTTGTTCTTCAATTCTAAGTTTTAGTTCCACAACATCATCTGTGCTTTCAAGGATTGATGATTGTACTTTCACCAGTTCTTCCATTCATTCAATTTTGGCTTCCAACAAATCAGTATATTCTGATGATTTCTCTACCATTTCCTTCCACTTATTACATCTCTTACATTTAATTTGAAGCTTTCCAAAATCATCCTTAAGTTGAAACATGGGATCAACATTAGTAGTTAATTGATTATCTCTAGATTTATCTGTCAATGGTTCTGACTTTTTATTGGTATCCATCATGGAGGCATGGTTTCGAGTCTTAAATTCTGGGTTTTCTTCCTCACATAATTCATTATCACCATCTTTCTCCTTGCAAACAAAACTCTTCTTTGGTACTTTATTTTCAAATGTGATGTTTCCCTTTTTGAAGAATCTTTTTTGAGGCTTTTCCATGTTTTCAACTTCGCTCTCTTTGTCAACAAATTTTCTTGAGCATCGAGAGGAAATGTTCCAAAATCTAACATAGAAAAAATTAGCTAGAGGTAGATTGCCTTCAAATTATCCTTTTCCCTTCTTGAGATTCTTGGAAATGAGAGAAAGAGTTTTCTTTTCCTCATCATCTTCATCACCGCCATCTCCTGAAAATTTTAGTTTATCCATGGCTTCAAATTCTATTTCCTTGATCACATGATTCATAACTTCTTTCTGTTTGATTCTCATTTCATAAGCTGATAGATTACTCAGAATGTAATCCACTGAAAGTTTACATAGATCTCTTTCTTTATGGACTGACACCTTTACATTGTAAAGGGGTGGAAGTCTTCTCAATATTTTCTTCACTATGTAAATGTCTTTTATTTCTTTTCCTAGATGTTGTATTTCTCCTACCACTTCAGTAATTTGATTGAAAAAGGAGTCAACATTCTCATCAGGATGCATCTTTGTATCATCAAACCTGTTGTGTAGTACTTAATTTTTTTCCTCCTTCACTTTTCTATCACCATCATAAATATTCTTCTGTTTATCCCATATTGACTTAGCAGATGTGAAACTCATTACCTTTAGATAAATATGGTCTTCAGGGATGCAGTTAGGGAATTATGTTATTTTGCATCAACACCATGTAATTTCCTGTCTGTATCTATCATCGACTATCCTATAGAATCAGTGACTTGTATTCCCTACGCAGTAGAAAATAAGACTTCCATTCCAAGAGATATTAAGTGATATCTCATCCAGTTTTTTTATATTTGAAAATTGCTTCCATCGAAGAGGGGAACTCCCCTAACATTGACTGGATTCTACAAGAAAGAAAGATTAAACACCAGCAACCTTTATGCTCTGATACAACATGAAGGACCCGAGAATATCTTGAGAGGGGAGGGGTGAAACAGGGTGTCAACTTTTTCTTTTAAAAAGATATATCTTGTTCCCACTTTGGTAGGATCCTGTTAATCCTATATGAAGAGGAATTGCAGAAAATAAAAAATCACATGAAAAGAAATGACACAACAATTTTAATTGGTTCACCACTGAGGGCTACATCCAAGGACCATACACTGACTGTGTTTCGGTCGTACCAAAACAACAAATCTTCACAAGTTGTGGATTATAATAATTTCACACAGTCACACAATGCCAAGGGACTACCTTACAAGGTTTTAGGGATATCTCATTGGGTCCCTCAGACAACATCCGCTGACTCCCCCTTGCTCACTATGTTGGAAGAATCTTTACTCGGTTTATCGACTGGAAGGTCAATTCAATGGTTTAGAATTAGATCATTCATCCTCAAAAGTAAATTTATTCTCTATTAAAGTCCTGTAATCACCCAAAAATGAATTTTTTTTCTCATACACTTATATGTTATGGACATTAATTTCACAAACTAATTTGGTCAATTTTCAGGCTCCTTTGGGAGTTTTGTGTACTGCTATTGTTTTTGCATACTGTTGTTGTTTTTGCATACCGTGCTGCTATTTCCATGTACCGTGCAGCTATTATGCATACTTCCCTGATCTGCAAACAGACCTACTCCACGTACTAGTCCACTCCTTCACGTACCGCTTTGCTCCACTACGTACTACTCCACTCCTCCATGTATTGTCCTACTTTGTGTACTAACTTGATCATCCATGTATTTCTCGAGCTTCCTGTATGAACCATGCTCTCTCCCATGAACTGTTTTCCATACACTGATGAATCTTTACTCATATCTTCTTCTCCTCCACATACCACTTCAGAATTTGGATAATTTCTTCCTGATAAATTAATCATCAATTAACAAAGCGGATTATTTCTCCTTAAATAGGCACATATCTCCACAAATATTAGTAATCTGATTTACCCAAATTACTAATGTGAAAAAATCTGTAAACTGAAATCCATATGTGTACTGTTAGACTTCACTACATACTGAAATCCTCTAAACTATGAACCTTTATTGATTACCATTAACCTTTAGTGTACTGTATGGTTGTAGGTCCGTGTACTGCAACTCATCACCACGTACTATCGCTGCGAACCGTTTTTTGCACCATTTTTCGTACTGCACACCTTCACCGCGTACTGTTGTAGTTAACTATTTTCAGTTCTTCACATCAATCAGTGTACCACACACCTCCACAATGTACTACTACTGTTAACTATTTCAATAGCATTCAGTGTACCACATGCCTTCATTGCATACTGTATGGCTTTATAGTGTACCACATTGTGAACTGCTTTCGAAAACATTCCACGCACTATATGCCTTTACTGCATACCATTCTGCATACCACATGCCTTCATCATGTACCATTCGGTGTAACTGGCCCCCTGTTTACTAAAAACACTTGTATCTTGCAAACCTCATATATTATTGATGTGATTTTGTGGCATTGGGACCCTCTTTATGAGTCAGATCTTTTGTTATTATTTTTATTTTATTTCAGGAAAGTTTTGATGTGTCTAATAGCTTGAGGTGCGGTGACCTTCAATACTGCTTTCAATCTCAAATGTATGACCCCATTATTTGCAATCTCCCTAGTCATCCATGGTAATATTGACAAAACACACAAACCAAACTCCAATATTATCAATGAAGATCATTGGTTCCAACAGAAATGTGGCTAACTGCTCTGATACCCCATTCAGAGACTTTAAAATCAATCTCTTTCTAAGAGAATTTTTTATTACGCTCCCCTTCCTAGGATTATAGAGAATTCTGAAGTCATAGTCCTGGGGTAACTCTGTCCATTGCATCTGTCTCAAGTTCAGTTCATTTTGAGAGAAGATATACTTGAGACTCTTATGGTCATAGTATATGATAAATCAATCACCCATCATGTAGTGTCACCACATCTTAAATGAGAAGTCTACCACTACTAACTAAAGATCATGGGCCATGTAGTTCTTCTCGTGTGGTCTCAACTATCATAAAAAAAGGTAATCACCGATTTCCCCAACATCATGACACAACCAAGTCTAGTTCCTGATGCATAGTAGAATACTACATACTCGACACCCATCTCTGGAAATCTAAAGATGGTATCACTCATCAATCTCAGCCTAAACTGCTGAAAACTATCCTCACACTTCTTCATCCACATGAAAGGCTACCCGTTTCATGTCAATTCTTTCAAGGGATCTATTACTCTAGAAACTTTGGTTATAAACCTCCTATAGTACCCAACCAAAAAAATGAAACTCTGATCCTCAGTGACACTCTTGGGTGGATCCCAAGAAAGCACCGCTTCAATCTTCACTAGATCCACCGCAACTCCATCCTCATAAATTACATGTCCCTGAAAATGGAACTCTCATATCTAAAATGGGAACTTTGAGAGATTCACATAATTCTAGTTATCTCCATGTTTTTCCAGGACCATCCATAATTGTATTGTATGCTCCTCCCTAGAATTTGTGTGTACTAGGATATCATCAAGGAATTACACCATGAACCAGTTTATGTAAGGCTGTAAGATCGAGTTGATGAGTCCCATGAACACTAATATGGAGTTTTTCATGCCAAATGGAATCAATAAGTACTTTTATTTTCTACATTGACATATGAAATCCATCTTGGGTATATCCTCATCTGGTAATTGAAATTGTTGATATCCCTATCTAAGTTCTGTTGGGACCAAGTTGAATGGAGAAGGAAGTTTGAAGAGTTAGCCTTTGCAGAGTGTTATATTTTGTTGTCAAAGAAGATAAATAAATTAACTTTGTAAAAGGACCAAAAACCAGACGATGATTTTATGATATGTATTTCTCAAATATCATAAGTCAGGAGAACTTGTGATGCAAGCCTTATGAAGGAAAGGGGGAGAAATGATGATGTCAATCATATACAGTTTTGATTGGAAGGAATGATGCTATTATAATATGGGATGTTTCAGTACTTCCCATTGCAACTCTGACGATGCTAAAGCTGATCTATCAAAGGATATATATCACGCTAGTGGAGTTCATGATGAAAGCTAAATAATGGTTATGGGAAGTAGTGATGAGAGAAATGAAAAATCAATGGACAATCTGGGGCGGCATAAAAGCACAGTTTAAGGTGGTTCCATTTTCCAGTGTTTTCCAAATTTTAGGGCCTGAAAATCGGGAGATGAAGATGTGTTTCTGGCAATGGATGTTGCGTGAAAGATTGAAGATGGTTTACAATTTTGCATGCAAGGAATGATTTAAGGTCATAACATTGAATAATGGAAAAGTCATGGAGTGGACGGAAATTTTGGCAGGTTGCGCAAAAAATTAAAGTGGTGCACGAAATAGTATCGAGATCCGTGAATTATCAGTGAGATGCACGAAAAAAATAATTGTTGCGTGAAATATTGGTGTGGTGCGTGAAATAGAAGAAATATTTTATTCACGCAAAAGGTGTTTCAAGATTAGAAGATCAAAAATTGGCAAAGGCATGAGGTGCGAGAAATATTGGAGCATTGGGAAAAATATGAAGTTGCGTGAAAGAGTTTTTACAGGAATGAAAGAGGTTTTACGCGCGGATTAGTGTTTTTCGCACAGGGCCGACAATTCCTATAAATATGAGGTGAACCCCTCTCATTTGTTAATTCTCTACACTTAGAAGAAATCCTGAGCTCTGGTGCGCGTAAAATAATACGCTAAGAGAGTTGTGTGAAAAGAAAGGTGTTTTCGTGAAAAGAGGACAGTTGCGCAAAAAGATAAAAAGTTGCACGAAAAAGAGAAGCTACGCGAAAAGAGAAAAGGCTGCGTGAAACGAGAGAGTTTCGCGAAAACATTTTTCATGCCAAAAGTGAATTTTTATGCGCAAGGCATTGGAATTATGTGCAAGATATCCTAAAGGTTGTGCGAAAGATTTGGGGTCTACGCAGATATTTAGTTCTGCGTATGGAAGTTCTTACCAGCTTCTGTATAGGAAAGTGAAGATATGTACTTTAGAGAATACATCTGTTCAATTGTAAAGAAGCACTGAGATACTGTAATTCCTTATTTGTGCTAAAAGGGTGTACACACAGTTGCGGATTGTTTTCCAAGTGCTACACGAGTGTAAGGGTATATCCTACTCACTGTATTCCACATCAAAGGATTGTTTTCTAGTGGATTGTGTGGTACTGGATTATTTATGTACCATACAAAGGACGTAGCTACTCTTGTTGAGTAGTGAACCTTGTAAATCTTATGTTCTTGTGGTTGTGTGTGTTTAGCAGAGAAGAAAATCTTTAACAGGCGGGGAAGGTTGTTTCAATATGAAGGAAACATAAAGAGAAAAAGATATCACTAATTCACCCCCTCCCCCTCTCAGTGATACTTGGATCCTGACTGGGAACTTCAAGTTCAATCTTCAAGAACCACCTCACTCCTTTAAATTGATCAAAGAGGTCATAATTCCCCTTGTAGTGGATACTTATTCCTCATTATCACCAGTTTCAAGATCTATAAGTCCACACATAATCTCAATCTCCCATTTGCCTTCTTGGCAATCAAAACTGGGGATACCAATGGTGAAACAATGGGTCTCACAAAGCCCTTCCTCTATAAGTCCTCCAATTGTACCCTAAATTCACGAAGCTATGTGGGATCCATATGATATGCAGGTGTAGATAATGGTGTCTCCTTGGGGTACAGATCAATGGATATGTTTACCTCCCTATGAGGGGTAATCCTGGATCATTATTAGGAAATATGTCCTTATACTCCTCAACCACTATAGGAAACTTAGGACTAATATCATCCACTACACCAAGGGTTAAGTTATCCAACTGATGAGTGATCGACAGCACCCTCCTATGTGTGAGTCCATCCTAGACTGGTAGGGTTTCCTTTTCTTCGACCAAGGAAAACCTAGTCCCATCACTGCGGACACACTACACTATGTGCCTAAAACAGTCAATATGGGAATGGACTGTGGATAACCAGTTCATACCAAGAATGATGCCATAAGGACTCAATGCCACTACCAAGAGATCTCAACCAAAACAATGTCCTCCAAGAGTAAGGTCATACTATCGGTATCTGTGTGTGATCATCCAATCCCCTCCTGTAGGACTCTTTAAACGTGAGGGTCAATTCAATGGTTCCACCAGAATCATCGAGTCTCAAACAAGGGTTGTTGTAAGAAAAAAATGCATACAAACTATGTTTATCAAAACTATATCTAAGGTGGAAAAAACAAAAATTGTACGTCTAATAATCCATCGATCCTCAAGGTCATAAGCATCAATCACCTGAATCTAGCCTTATCCATGTCCACCAACTCCCAAAGATTGTCATGGACCACCTAGGGGTGGTGGTGGTAATAGGTTAAACCTTTTCCCACCTCCTGCTACCCTGCCTACTCCTCTAGCATATCCTCTATCCTACAGACTACCCTTCTACTTACTCTGCCTCTATCTTAGTGGTCCCCACACTGTCTCCTGATTAGTCATACGATGGTTCAATAAAACATGATTTAGATTTCCCCAACTGCCACATGGGTAACCCAGTTTGTTCTTTAGATGAATCGCTTTGTCCTAGGAGACTCGCAATGATAATATTGTGTCCTAGGTTCATCCCATGGATTGACTAACCCTCTTGGGTATCAATGACTACTATCAGCTACCTACTACCAAAGACTCAGCTACCTGGTGCCTGGTGGAAACTCCCACCATTGATGTATGCTCTGGATAAAGATATCCACTAGTATATCTTGCTCCAGTACCCTAGAAAATATAGTAATGCTACGAGATATCTTGTATTTCATGATCTCCTAGTTTAATCCCTACTTGAAGTTCTGAACTATTAAGAACAAGTCTCATAACATATCTGTGTATTAGTTAGAATGATCAGTAAATCTCTACAACTACTCAGCCACTGTCTGACATCTCTATTTTAGAAGTAGAATCTTATATATGCACACTGATCATAATGTTTCCAGAAATAACTCCTCTCTGAAAATAATTTTCAAGTCTTCCCAATAGAGAGTTTTATCATCATGTGTATGGGTCACTAAGCTTCAATATCACCCTAATGAGCCCTAAAGAAAACTCATGGCTAGGAATTCCATCTGGTCGGAAGGAATCCTCACCAGGAAGAATACATGTGTAACTGCCTCCATCCAATCCTAATCTACCTGGGGGTCTTTATTACCCCAAAACATGGTAGTTTACGGCCTATGGAACTCATGAAATGCACTAATCCTATATTCGTTGTCAACTGATAGCACTGGTATTAATTTCTACTCCACAGGTTGTAGTGTTGCTGGTAAAACACCCGGAGGTGCTATATTTAGTATATGACTCTTTAAAGATGCCTCATCGCAAGGTGCATCATCCTTGTGATCATAAAAGGAAATCCTAGCTGTTTGTCAGCATGGATATATCCTGAAAGAGAACAAGATATTCCATGGTCAATATAGTATACCTGGTGAGATAACTCAAGAAGGACATGAGAATTCACCCAAATCCTATATGATTCATGTACCTTTTTTCCCCTATAACCATTGTTTTCATTTACTAAGTCGAAAAGAAAAATTCAGAGTCTTGGTGTATGGATATGTTAGTCGTCACACCAACACTAGATTCCCTGGCCTAAAAGCCGAACATGAAACACTTAACATTGTTTCCCCAAACCAACCTCACAGACTCTCAGTCCATAAGTAGAAATAAATCCCTCTGATACCAGTATTTCATGACCCATCCCAGAGGGTCCTATTCTGTGACTAACTCATGCCCACCTATAATAGTCCAGGGGCTGGCGACTAGAACTGAATACGCATATCCCAAAAATTGGAGGAATTTTCTTATGTACCTATATACATGCACACATCTCCAAGCCCAAAATGATGAAATGTAAAACCCTAATTAAATAAGATTTTGTACCACTAAGATACCAACAATAGAGCATGAACGTATAAAATTGGGAAGTAAACATAGTGAGATTACAAGCCCATCGAAAAGGAGTATGAAAAAATAAAAGTATAATTTTTTGAAACTCATCTATAGAAAACCCTACCTAAAGGGTAGGTGTAGGTAAAAAGATCTGAAGTAATAGGAGAACCCCTTGAATTCCTGGTCTTTCTACATACCACCTATTCCTAGCCCACCTTGGACTTTGTCAAAGTATAGATTGTCTAAACAAGACATGACACGTGTGGGCAAAGCCCAAGTAGTGGTGAGTAAAAAAACTCATTAGGACACCCCGAAACCACAAAGGAATACCACTAATAAATACAAAAATTATACCCCAAGTAAATACATTAAGTATACCATGAAGAAATAGTACAGTCAACTTACACATGTATAAGTCTATAGTACGTAAAATTGGATTATTTAACGTAATACAAAAAACACCCAGTATCGATAAGACAGGTTGTCTCGATCAGACACTTCGTCCCAATAAGACATGCATTCCCAGTAATACACATATTCTTGGTAATACATGTAGTCTCAAAAAGTCACATAGTCTCAAAAATTCATATAGTCTCAATTTCATAGCCATACACATGTTTCCATTTGTAGTGTAATCATTCTGGGAGAACATATTTCTAAATCCATTAGGTAATATTAAAAATTATACTAAAAACCACTTAAGATATTTAAAAATTATTGTATTGGTGCAAGAGTCCCAACGCCACAAATGGATTGGACACATGGTTTGAAATTTACGGGTGTTTGAATTTTAGAAGGGGTCCACCGGTTCATGGACTGATCAAGCGGTTTGTCCCCTGACTGTGGTGGTTGATCTCCATGGTCGACCACATGGTTTGATCACCACCATGACCGCACGGTATCTCCCCATCCATGGATCATGGTCAACCTCCATGGTCAACCATGGCTCATGGTCAATTACCACGATCGACAGTGGCTTGGGCCGATCCGGGTACCCATGTCTTACACGGGTCCGACCCGACCCAGGGTCCATCCCGATCTACTTGGTCCAAACTGGTTCTCCATGTCAACTCGCCCGACTATGCCCTCTAGGAAACCTGACCCAACCAACTAGGCCAACTGGTGTGCCCCAATTACTTTGGTCCAACCCACGCACACAGGGGCTAGATTTTCTACCACTCACCTTCTACCTCGACCGCGTGACCTTAGTCAATGGAGCATCGTGCCATGTCCCATGCTACCGGTCCACCATGTCCTCGCATTTCCCGCGCACTTCAAATTCCCTATGGATTCTCATCTATCTCGATATACTCAAATGGTTGATCCTCCCTTTACATAGAAATTACGCTTCCAAGGAGGTGTTGGTCATTGCACCGTTGTGCGCTGCCAGCCACCACCGCCTATGCCAGCTCCCGACACCCCTAGTTCTATGGACTACCCACATTGATCTACTAAACCATTTTTTTGAAATAGAGACACATCTATTATCCTCATTTTTCTATCTTCACTACCTTGGGCTCTAATAAATCTTTCCATTACTCAGGGTGTCTGATCGCATTCCGAGCCTCTTGAAAATTAGGATTGTGACCACGAGGGTCCAATGGTGAGAAATGCCAAGAATGGGTAGATGGAGGAGAAGAAAACTCCCAGAGGAACAAACCCCAAACTTTTTTCTTGTCGAACATAATTTGTTCCCGTTATAAAAAATAATGAAGAAGTAATAAATCATGAAAATTATATACCCTTTTAATACACTTCAACATAACACCCATCCCACAAGAGATCAAACCCGTAGATCAACATATTCAGAGGTTGGTCCATGTTCATTGTCGAATTTTTAAATAGGGAAATACTCAAAGAAAACTATACCATACATAGAGTTTCGATCCTTTGTTGATGAATAATTTAGGTCGTTTCGTCGTCGATCATCAATCATTTGGTATTCGTTGGAGATAGCTCATTCTCCACTTTTTAGAGAAATTCCATGGTTAAGACGATAACCCTAAATTCTATGACCTGGATTATTAAAAAGAATATTATTTTTTCATCACCATGTAATGTTAAATAAAATAGAACATCATTTATTTTATTTCTTTAAATGTACAAAAATTACTTTTCACAGTTGACCCCTGTCGGTCATTATTAGGCCCCACCTATTGTAAAGTCACTACTCTGAATGCAATGATTCCCTCATATTTCTGATATGGGTACCTATTTAGAATTTATTCTACCTTTTCAGGAAAAATTTACCCATATACTATTTAATATTTTTATATTATTCAAGTAATTATTCTGGGTACATCGGGCCTCAGAATCACATTTCTTCTAAGCACCTAGTCACGTAATAATTATATATAATATTTAAAAATAATACATGTAAATTTCAAGATGTCACACTAGATAATTATGGATGTGTGGGGTTTTCTTTTCATGGAGGGGTACTATTGGAGGTTTGTGGTAGACTTCAATTGAATTATAGCACCTTGGACCACCTTGATGTAGAAAGGGAAGTTGTCTTTCTAGAATGAGTAGTTCTAGAGATCTATCAAGTAGTTGAAGCTAAGGATAAAGATTTACCCTATTTTGAGAATACTAGAGGAGGGAGTGGAGTATGTAGTATATTATAATACCTCAGAAGCTAGGATTAGCTATGTGTTAATTTATAATTAAGTAGTTATTACATACAGATCAAGGCAGTTAATACACAATGAGAAAAACTATGTGAATCATGCCCTAAATCTAGATATAGTAGTCTTCGCTCTGAGGATGTGAAGAGACTATCTTCTGGGTGAGCACCTTTTTAACTCAAACCGTCAAACACTCAAGTATGCATTCACACAGAGAGAATTGAACCTAAGGCCATGGTTCTAGTTGGAATTCCTACAGAACTATGACTTTTATATATTCTGCACTCTTAGTAAGGCAAATGTGGTAATATATTCCCTTTGTAGGAAGTCCCAGGATTCTTTACTATAAAATGTATCAGAGAACTTAGCCTCCTTACCCCTAACCCTGGTTGAGGAGGAGGGTGTATTTTTTCTTCAATAGATGGTGTTGAATCCTTTATTCTGTTATCCTATGAAAGAGTCCCAATTGGGATACATTTATTGTGAGGTCTTGTGTGACAATATTACCTCAATAGATTCATCATATGGATTTTCTGATGGAGGTAATCACATCGTTCTTTTCTAGGGACGAGTGGTGGTCCCAATCACAGTGTGGGAGGATCTATTGAAAGATACAATCACATATCCTTTGGTTGTACATACCAATTTGGTGAAGATATATGGAGACCTTCAGTGGCTATTTCTGTGGGTTTGAATGAGACAGAACATGGTTCAGTTCGTCTCTTGATGTCTCACATATCAGTAGGTGAAAGCATAGCACCCGGTTCTAGGATGTTTTTTACAGCCTCTTGAGATCTCAGAGTGGAAATGGGATAGAATATCTATAGATATTTATAAATTTATTCCACAGAAGAAAAAAAGAGTCCATGATTCCATCTGGATGATCGTTGATCGACTCACAATGTCGGTGCACTTTTTTACAATCAAGGAGAAGAGTTCGATGGAGATTTTTAGGCACTTGTATGTATGGGAGATTTTTTACCATCATGGGGTTCCCACAAATATTGTCTCCAAATATGATTTATGATTTAGGTAAATATTTTTGAGAGTCCTGCAGAGAGAATTTGGGACCTAGGTAAGGATTTGTAGAGCCTTACCCCCCCAAGAAAATGGGAAAACCAAGTGTGTTATCCTTGTGTTGGAGGATATGCTTAGGGATTGTGTATTAGACTTTGGATAGTGTTGGGAGGATCACTTACCCTTGTTATTGTTTGAGTAAAATAATATATTTCACTCTACTATCTGTATGGTACCTTTTGAGGCCCTATATTATATACCTTTCATGTTTCTCTTATGCTAGATAGTGATCAGAAAGGAATCTATGGTTGGGCTAGTGATGACGCAGGCAATGAGGGAGAATCTCTAGGTCATCCATGAGTGGATGAGGATAGCCAAAATTAGGTATAAATATTACACTAGTTGACATTTTATGCCCTTGGATTTCAATTGGGGAGACCATATGTTCTTAAGAGTCTCCCATGACGAGGATTATAGAGATTCATCTAGGGAGGAAATTTTTCCTCAATGTTCATCAATCCATTTGAGATCTTGTAGAATATTGGTGAGTTTTCTTACTATTTCACCCTACCCCCACACTTAGAGTGGGTGTATGACATCTTCCACATATCACATATGAGGATATACATTCATGACCACATTCATTTCATTTTTTGGGGCAATCTAGACATCCAAGATGAAGGCGCTTTTACAGAGCAACTGGTGGAGATCCAGGATTGGTAGGAGAGGATCCTGAATTGTTGAACCATACCTTTGGTACATGTGTTTTAGAAACATGGGATTATAAAAGAGATCTCCTAGGAGTTTTAGATCTATATGTGTGATTATTATACCAAGATTTTTGTTCAATTTTTTATTTTCAAATAAAAAAACATGAAATAAGGAATAATATAGAGACCCTATTTTCTCCTTGTAATAATTTTAAATATATCTAAAAATATTTTTTTAGCCTTGTGCTGAGACAGTGTGAAATTCCATGGTCTAGTGTTCCCATAATTAACTTTATAAAAGTGTTAAATATATTTTATATCATTTGTGCATGATTTCATAAAAAATGAGATAACTCATAAAAATATTCTTGGGTCAAACATCTTAGATAATGGTAGATTCTGAAATGTGAGGATTACCGTAAGTGTTACCTAAAATGGTTCGGTGCATGATGTTTATATAAATCTACATTTAACAGTTCATTCTGTGGATTAATTAAATTATTAATTTATTTAATTTATTAAATGACCTAGTTCATAATCCCTCTACAAATATCCTATTATAAAATATTTATAGGGTTTTATGTATAACCCTGAGACCATTTAGAGGGGTCTTTTTCCACCTCTCACTGGAGAATCAAAATTATATGATGATGAACCACCAGATCTAGGAAAATTGAGTCACTGTGAGCAATCATAGATGCATGTAGTGAATGTGAGAGTTGAATAAACCAATAAAAATACATTTTAATGCCAATGGATGGACTTAAATGATGATTGAAGGATTCACCTTCATTTTTGTGGGTCTTGGAGGTAAGATCTAAATCATGAAGCACATATATATAATGCGTATGTACAGATCTATCTATCTATTAAAAACCTGGAAACATGGTGTGTACTGGGATGAACACACATCATGTAGTACCCCAACAGTTGTGGCAGTGATGTTTTGAAAAATATAAGGATAACATGATCTGTATATGGGACACATTCCATGTGAACCTCCCCATATTGATAGGACATGTGGAAGAATCACATAGGAAAGACACTGTGCAGGAGGACTTGTGTATCTATGTACACAAACACAAAAACAATTACATGAACATGGCCATAGGCATGGTTAGGACCCCGAATAGCTGAGACACTTCGTTTAGGGATACAAGGGTAGTGATACATGTATCAGTAGGGACATGGTCAGGTAGTAGAGTTGGACCATAATCCATGTGTGTTCCCTTAAATATTTTGTACCCCAACTTCATTTTTTAGGTAACATATACCTCTCGTATCTTCATTAGGATTTGGATTTTGGATCATCAATAACCAATCCTAAGTGTAACATTTCATAGAACATAATGGTGTATTCCTTAGTGGATATAAAGATGTGATGTGAGATGTTTCTAGTGTGACTCTTCATTAGGCGATACTCGATGACGGTAGTGATTAGGAAGGATCATTAGATAGATTGGAGTGGCACCCTCTTATTGGGAAATTGTATGGTTACTCTATCTTCTATATGAGCGGAACCCTCCTTTTGTATAGGTAATTGTTCCTCGATCGACAATTAGAGTGGAACCCTCTAGCTGGGGACATGGTATGGTTCCTCTACCTATCCCCTGAGTATCACCCTCCTACACAGTCAAGGCATGGGTTATCGACCAATAGAGTGGAACCCTCCTCATAGGATAAGGCATGGTTCTTGTATCTTCTATCTGATTGGAACCCTACTGCAATATTAGGGAATGGGTCCATGACTACTTGAGTGGTACCCTCTTATTGGGAATGGAATTTTTCTCTACTGATTCCTAGAGTGACACCCTACTGTTGGGCAGGGCATGGGTCCTCTATTGGTCACTAGAGTGGTACCCTCCTACTGGGATAGGGAAAGGGTCCTCTATCGACTATTGAGTGGCCCCCTCTGGTGAAGTCTGGTCATGGGTCTTCAACCATCAGAATGTAACCCTCCTATAGATTCAAGGCATGGGTCCACTATCTAATGAGTGGAACCCTCATTTTATACTAGGTAATGGGTCCTCTACCTAGTGATTGTTCCCCTTGATTGTGTAGTATAGTGGAAAAGTGTGGCTTGACTTAGATGTCTCTTCAAATAGACATGTGAGATGCTGGGTATATTTAATGAACCTTTGGAACCGATAAAACTATTTACTAGGATGTGAGATGGATATCCCCTTCTCTCCCATTAGGGATTATTTTTTTGAGAATATATATATATATCTATCCATGTTATTGGATTCTATTTAATCACTTATTATGGGTTGAGCTTTCAATTTCCTATTGTGTCTCTTACTGCTCCCCCCTCCCCCAGTCAACTTTGGCGGCATATTACTGGTTATGTATATACTCATAAATAAAATGTATTTTCCTGAATATGTCATGCTTATGAAAATAATGGATAATTAAATAGTGATTATATAGGATCATAGGGATACCTATTTCATTAGACCGCATATGGTTGTCGGGACTTAGAGATCTGGAGTCAGTCTCTCTCTGAATTTTACTTTTCATGTTTTTTTAGGTTGTGATATATTTTTGGTTGGGAATAAATTTTTTCCCTTTAATTTTTTGTTTACTTATTAATACTATATTGAATTCCGTAGAGTTTTTTCATACATGGTTTTCACTATAGATGTTTCATATTTTTAATTTATTCTTTTGAAATTATTCATGGAGATGGTCAGGTATGTGTGTACAGTTACATTAGTAAAAGTCCCCCCATATTAGTTATTCCTTTCGGCACATGTTGATAGCCCCTATACAATATATTTGGGCTTATGGTAGTTATAGATCGACCCCTATTGGGTTGGGTCATTCCATGAAATGGGGTGTGCAACAGTATAAACCAAAGGACCACTCCATAGCCCCTTGGTCAAAGTGTAAGTATGAGGAACATGGTGCAGATCGAGAAAGATCCTATTTTCCTAATGGGGAAGGACTACTGTGTAGCCACCCCTAATTTAGTAGAATGACCCAAAACCCTTACACTACAGCCTCCTACCTCCGCTCCATATTGATCGACATTGAGGAAGGGCCAAATCCACCACCAACCACCATGGTGAAACCACCCCCAAAATGGTAGTAGCCTAAAAATTATCCCTATACCCCTAAAAAAACATATAATTGATATCCATGACACAATATCTAGTCTAACATCACAACCCAAGGCATCACACCACATCCTTGAAAAAAAACAATGTAAAACTCACCATTTCCCCCATTTAATCTCCAACTCCCTAGGAACCCTCTCTAGACACCGTTAAGATCCAAAACACTCAAATGAGTGTCCAATATGATACAATACCTTACTTTAGGTACCTATAAAACTATTCTTGTCCTCAAGAATCTGAAACTATACCAAAATAGGTAATAAGGAAAAAGGGTTGTCTGAACAACCACCCCACGTGATGCGTCCAAGAATCCCACCGACCTAAGAGAGAGACCACCTCACTTAGAGGAACAAGTAGAAAAAACAAATAATAGAAAAAACCATCTCTAAAATTATATCCTAGGGAAGATACCTCTCAAATGGTTCCAAATCAAAAACAATGATACAATAGATAAAATCATCTCATAAACCATAAAAAGTTCAACATCCACAAATGAAAGACACTACAATGGAAGATATAAATAGAAAATAACTCATGGTACTGAGTGTGTATTTGTGACTTAGGTTTCTAGGTACTCTCATCTATCCATAAAGTCACCACAATCCATTAACCAAGGTAATATCTCAACCACACAACACCTTCTCTTGGTGATCTTAAATCTGGAAAAGCTGCTCCTTGAAGGTCGCATCATTTTCAACATTGACATCACACTAGAAAATTATGTGATAGTCATCATGAAGATAATGGTGAATCTATGACACATGAATTATATCATGTATATGGATAATTTTTGGGCGGAAGTCCTATATGATATACCATGGCTCCAATATGATCCAACACCATGAAAGTCCCAACATACTAGGAAGAAAGCGTATTCCCATGACCAAAACTTCACCACCCAGGACGAGGATCCCCCTTCTGTAATAAATGATCTCTAATGTTGAACAATAGATGCGTCATCCTCTTATAAACATAAGAATTTTTATAATCTTATTCTACCTTAATCTTTTCACGAATTACCTGAACCATCTCTGTTATTTTCAATATTAATTTCAGCCTTAGAGTTGATAACTCATTGACCCCAACCCAACACAATGGAGAACAAAAAGTTTTGACATGGAAATATTAAGATGATGTTATACCAATATCAGAGTGGAAAATATTATTGTAAGAAATATGAACGGAAATAATCTTCCTCATCAAAAAACCTTCAAAATCCAAGATACAAGAATGTAGCATGACTTTAAGAGTTTGGATGGGCCACTCTATCTGACCATCCATATGTAGATGAAAATAAGTTCTAATGAGATGAAAAATACACTCCTCACTTGAGAGATAAAATTAGGATCATGATTGGAGATGATCTTCCTCATGAATTCATGGAGTATCACCACTTGCTCCATGTAATTCCTTGAAAAATCCTCTACTGATATTGACTCCCTAGTCATTATAAATTGGGTTGATATCATAAAATGATCCATTATCACCCATATAATTATTTTTCCTTCTTGAGATCAAGGTAAACATGTAACGAATTCCATCGAGATATCCTCCAACTCCTACTAAGGAACATCTAATGGCTAGAGAATACCATCGAGAATATAGTGATCGACCTTCACATTATGGGAAACCAAACATCAAGAAACAAAATATGCAATTGCATGATTCAACCTAGGATACCAAAAATTAATTCTTAGATCTTGATACGTTTTTTTCACTATAGTATGTTCTGTTTAGGGTGACCTATAAAAATCTCATAGAACCATATCATACATCACTAAGGGGATAAAAATAATTCCCTAGAACAACAACCAATGCTTCTCATCCATAGAGGAACCATCAAGAGGATCACCAAAGACAACCCTGTCTCTCTATAGATCTTCCTCAGAATCCCCTAGCCGAAAATCCTCCACCTACTACACCAAATAAGATAACACTGTCATCTAAAAAAGTAAAACTATTTCTCCAGCCTATCCAATATTAAGATGCATCCTTGAGAGCTATTTTATCACTATCTGGGAACCTTTGGATTCACACATGGAATCATTTCATAACATCCTACTCAGAACATCCACTGCAACTTTTTCCTTACCTGGTGTATATGAAATATCAAAGTCATAATCCATCATGAATTCCATCAAGAATAATTATCCCAAGTTTATTTCAAACTAAGATAAGACATATCATGGGATATTATGATTGATAAAAACAATAAAATGTTTTTTAGTGAGGTAATGTCACCAAAACATCAATGAAAACACAACTTACACCAAATCAAGGTTGTGTGCGGTATAGTTGTGATAATGGGTAAGTAACTATAGAGTCTCATAATAAAAAAACCAATCCCAATTATATTATAATTTATCAAAAAACAAAATTGGAATCATCATAGAAAAACTCAAACTAGACTCTCTCTTATTGTAGATGAATAACTGGAGCGCTAACCAACATCTTATTCAATCACTCAAAAGCTACCTGGCACTGGTCAGTCCACAATAATGATTGATCCTTTATTGTCCATATTTTTAGAAGAGTTAAACCCCAATATAAATCATGTATGAACCTTTTTTAATATCTTGAAATACTAAGTAAACTCTATAATTATATAATAGTATAATGGGATGACTAAGAAATGACCGCCTCAAGATTTAAAGGATCCACATCTACTCTCAGTTGGGATATAACATGACATAAGAAACAAACTTCATGAGCCTAGAACTCACACTTCTAAAACTTTTTAAATAACTTTTGATGATGATGAAATCTCAAAACAAAATACATATATTTTATATACTCCTCCTATGATGCAGATTACACCAAAATTTCATTGATGAAAGCCACCATGAATAGATGTAGAAACTCCTAGAACACTATATTCATCAAACCCATTAACATAGATAGAGAATTTGTTACACTGAATAGCATCACAATGAACTCATAATTCTCATAACATCATTGAAAATTGGTCTTCAGATTATAATCCTATTTCACCAAAATATGATGATATATTAACAAAAAATTGAAATTAAATAACAATCTTTATCCTTTTAGTTGAACGAATAAATCATCAATCCATGGAAGTAGATAGTAGTTCTTCATTATTACCTAATTAAAGTTATGATAATCGATAAAAAGATGAAAATTTTCATCATCCTTCTTCATGAACAAGACTATTGAGACCCATTTTCAAACACTCAGCCAACAAACCTCGTTGTAATAGATCATTGAGCAGTACTTGTATATCTTTCAACTCAGAAGGTGTCATCCTATACAGAGACATTTAGATAGGAGAAACATCTAGTTGTATCTAGATCCCAAACTTGATCTCCTTCCAAGGGGGTAACACCACACCCTCTTAAGGAAAAAACATCAGTTTACTCTTCCATAACTTTATGAAACACTATCGATTGAACCACAAAAAACATAGGATTCACTCGGTCATCAAGAATAAAAAGGACCAAACATGAATCCGACCCATCATAGGGTCTCTCTCACCAAAAAACATTGCCTGATCTCCATAATCATCATGGAACAAAACTTTCCTCCTATACAAATACACATAATCCTACAATTAATATAACAAATCCATACTAATAATGACATCATAAGGATATATACATAAACATAAGAATTATCTCCAAGAGTAGTACTGACATAGAACTAGATCATAGTCTCTCTAAAATTCATATAAATATGCTTTACCTCTAAAAATAATAGTCAATTATAAGGGAACTAGAGTCCTCTTCACCTCGAGTACTAGAGCATTGAATAGGATAGGTGATATGATGGATTGTATACTTACGGAATCAAAAAAAACATGCATCCTTTTAGAAAACAATAAAAGAGTACCTCTAATGATGTCTGGCTCACCTACCACTGGAAATGCTAAATCATAAAGATAACAATAGCCTAATACATAGATTATATCATCCTGGTGATGACCACATCCTCTACAGCACTCTAATTTTTTTAGGTCCAAGAATGTCTTGGTGTTTTCTTTTGTACACCCATCCTCTTCTTGGATGATCCAAACCTAGAGCATTATATTAGTGTTGCCTTTGTTAAAACTACCTCAATAGAAGAACCTAATGAGGAACACCTAGTGCATACTACCTTCCCATAAATATTTATCAATATTTCAACTGATGATCTCATAATCCATATGAAAAACATGTATTTGATCCCTGATCATAGCCCTGAGAGCCACCACCCATAGAGAAACAAGATGATGGGGGAAGGGACCTACCCCTGGCTGAGTGAAAGATCTTATGTCTATGAAAATGGGAACAAAATACCATTTATCTACTTAATTAGGAATCCTAATGACTCACCTTTCATGATGACCCAATTTTAGCAAGTATTCTCTCAACAAGCTCTGCTCTTCATAGCACCTTGAGATATATTGACAATATAAATGGGGTGACCTGGTGCTCGATCCCTGGATTAATACTCCTAAAATTGTTTTAGTATGGCCTCCTCATCTAGAAATATTTCAAAATCCTAACGAGGAAGGTTCCTGAAATAAATCCCAAAATCTTGCACATTGGAGCTCCCCTGTCAAAGGGTAAGTATCTTCTAGTGACTAGACACTATCAAAATAAAAGAAATAAACTCTATTAAAAAATGTTCCCAAAACTTCTCCCATGATACCTATGACTCCTCATGATCCCCAAGGAAAACATAACATCCACTTCCTTGCTACCCCACTCAGAATCATCATACCCAAAATAACTCAGTGATCTTTCTGATCATAGATCCAACTAAAAGTTATCTCGGCCTCCTCCAACCAGTCCTCTAAAACAGAATCTGAAACAGATCCCTCGTACTTATAAAAACTCTATCACTAAAACTATCAGTTTTTCCTCGTCCAAGTTTCATTGTCATCAACCTCTACTCTATGGTGATATGTTTTCACATCTTGTTGAACCTATTTGGAATGAACCTGATGAGTACATTGGCCTGGAGCTATGCCAACAAGAATAAAAAATGGTTAAAAACTCCTGATCCTATAACATGGAATATTTAAGATTAAATTATTAATTAATTATTTAATGTTTAACTTAATCCCAATGTATACCCATTTCAATCACAGATTGAAAGAAGAATAATGTATGATATTTTCATAGGTCTCTACCCCAAAACCAAGATGACTTCATTTAATAGGATTGAAAACATAATGTCTAATAAATTAGATCATAGAGGGACCTAAAAACCTATGTCTCATCTAGTCTCCCATGTTTACATCATTTATTGAACTAAAATAACATTGTTGGAATACCAACCCATGCAGTCCTCACTCATTCCAAACTCAAAACTCCATCTTAAACATCAACATAAATCCTTTGATACCGCTCTATCATTACCCCATCCTCCAAAAGGTACACCATTTATGCTATTAATGAGAGGAGGAGGATAGCGAGTGCTAGAATCTTGTCCCCAATAGGCCATCGATTGATGATAAGAACTAAGGGTATATCATACATGTGAATGGGAGTCATTAATATATATGTGAAAATAGAGAAGAGAAAGATAGTATAGATACACCAATCAAATCCTACTCATATGTAGTAAAATAAATCCCCAGTTCATGCATGTAATTCCATATATAATAAAAAATAAATGAAAAACTACAAGTACCAAAAGGTAAACTCAGTAGTGACCATGAAGCCCAAACAGCTTCTACAAAACCATAAACTAGAAATATCCAGTGCAATCTTTAACCTTATCCTATAGAACTAATACCGATTTATATATACATGGGTTTATAATAATAGTATACTCATTAGGATCCACCTTATATCCTCTAGTGAAAAAAATTAAATCATATTAAATCCTAGAGAACAAAAATGAAACTAACTCAACAGCTAAATAGGTATACTAAGTTCGTATCATCACTATGGTTATATCTAAAAAAGGTATAACATAAAGGATATCACTTATTATAGTAAATAAAAAAAGTGTACCCTAATGACACATACCCACTAGTTTGTTTCTCTACCCCATAATCATACACCTTGAGCCATCTCCGTCCAGAAGAATCTAGCCTGAAGACACCTGGGATAAGTTTCTTAAATTGCATCTTGTGCATCATATCATCTCACCATCCCATACCTATCACCATATATTAACTGAGTTTTTTCTAAGGCCCACCATATCATGCATTACATGTATCATAGATTAGATATTTTACCTTAATCCATCACATCTCATGTACTAAGTACCTCAATCCATCACAACATATACATTTCATGCCTATAATAACCCTTTGGATACTATATTGGAAGATTCGTTTTTTTGAAATAACTATAATCCATCACAACCCTATACACGTACACACAGACAAACATATATATATATATATATATGGATGTTTGGGAAAACACCCTCCCATGGTCCACTAGGTGTTAATCATCCTAACCGATATGGGTGGGGTTTCTTATGAAATCATAAAACATGCATGACATAATATATCTCACAACAACACTATGGGCATTAACCCAATCCTAAGATCTACAAAAAATATATTCTATTGGATACCCAGCTAACATTATTAGGAACTAGATATCATATAATCACAAAATCATTTAAAGAGATACATTTAAATTACTTCTTTAGTTCTTAATTCAAATTCTTGTTAATTAATTCAGTTACCATTAATTAACATAATTCTATTTTCATTTCACTAACCATCAAAGTGAACTCCATGGCCTCCATCCATAATTCAACTAAGTCCCTAATTTCTCAAGATCAGTATTTTTTTCATTATAGAAACACCAACCCCATAGGAACATTACTAAACTTTCCATAATACCTAGTACTATAGGAAACCATCCTAAGCCTTCTGAATATAGTTACATAACCAAGAACATATAGCTACATCAATCAGTGGGGAAAGGAATGTAGATAATCATTAAACTCAGTCATACATCAATTAAATATATTAATTCAAATTGAAATAATCATATATTTCTATAAAAAAAACTTGTAACATCATCATTATCTCATTCGATCATCCTAGTGACATCCCTGGAACCACCATAAACATCACCATGCATCTCACTTTCACTAGAATCAACTGTGGATAAAACCTCAGTCCTTCCTCCCCATATCCCATGAGTCATACCAAGACCCTATCACATCCCAAAGAAAGGATCATATCCATAGAAAATAAAATAAAGAAAACAAACAACAAGGTCAACAGGGAAACCAGGCCCCAAAAATATTTCATTTAGCCTTCATATGCAAATAGGCTCTTTTGGCCCTAAACACATGGAATTTAGCCTTTATAAGTAAACAAGAAATATCAACCCCAAACTATTTATCTTTCTCAAATAATTGGTTTGTATTCCATCTTTAATTAACTAAATCAATTATAACATATTCCAACTATGGGTAAGATAAGGCATAAGTTATCACATTCTATTAAATTAATTAAACATGATTCCAATAATTTTCTATCTTTAACAAGCTTTAAAGAATAAACATTCACATTTAACATGCATTTAATAATTATTATCATCAAAAATAATTCCATATTTATGTTATTTATTGAATTCAATTAACACACAGAATTACCTTTTCAATTAGAGATTCATTTTCAATCAATTTTATTACCATAAAATTATATGAAACCTAATATTTATTAAACAAGACACTTTATATTTATTACCCAACCAATTAATTTAATGGATTTATATTCTTTAATGATTTCATCAATTTAAACATGTTAAAACCAGAATAAAAACAAGATAAACCATGAATAATGTAGATAGAGAATACTATTTAGTAAATCAAGAGGAAAAATATTATCATATCACAAAGCAAAAACATATGATCATTATAACTATAAAACAATTTATTTATTTTACCCAGATTAATTTTTATTAGGTTAATTACACTACCATAAATAGGGATAAACCATGGTTACTTAATGATTTCATGTAAATAAACAAAATAATAAATTAATCCCCTACTGTAAATGTCATACATTCTTGAAATATAAATAGAATGCCAGTGTGAACCTCTAGTCACCTCTCCCACGAGAAAACAAAAATATCCTAATCGTCGTTCCATGAAAAAATATAAAATGTAAATATAAACTATATTATAATGATAGAGATAAAATTGTATAACATGGTAAGAATAATTGGAGGGAGATAAGTTCAAATGGAGAATAAACTTCTAGAAAAGGGGAATAACATACATCAAATCACCATTGATTGATCTCTAGAATTCGGGAATTAATCCTAATTGAACGGGGATTAAATTTCCTTCAAAAATAACATTGTGTCATCTATGGTTTGATAGATAAGTTTGATAGAAAATTTGGTTCTTGATCATCAGGTTTATTTATATGCAGGATAATTTTTAGGAGACCTTGGAATAGCCACCTACACCACGCTGTAGAACTACCTGACATAGGGTGTACTATGGTGTATCCCAAGGGACCACACTACAGCCCCTTGGTCAACGCGTGTGTGTAAGGAACACAAATTAGATCCATCAAGATCATATTTTCCCTAGGTAGGGACTATGGGATATCAAATTGTAAAACCACCATTTATTTGTTAAAACTACCCAAAACCCCAAGGTCGTAGCCTCCTCACTCCTTGTCACAGCACTCGACCGTAAGGAAGGTCCTATGCAATAGCCAACCACCATGGTGAAGACACCCCCAAAAAGTATGTAGCCTCAAAATTCTCCCTCAATCCCTCCTACGCCACAGAATGTATATTTATACCATAGAATCTAGGATTATAGCATATCTCAATTCTTCATGCCACATCCTTTCTAATAATGGTTGTGGCATCCCCTTTCCCCATTTACCCTCCAAACTCCCTGGGAACCCTCTCTGGAAACCTTCAACACCCAAAGCAGACCACGATAAGGGCCACTAGGATTAAAACCCTGAAATACATTCAATTTTATATTTTATTCATGGGGAAACACTTGATCGTATTATCAATAATTGAGTTGAGGTTAGTGAAGGAATTACACCATGTCATTAAAATCACCCTTACCTGTATAAATTACATGGGTTTTGATATATATGAGTAGATATTTATTTTTTCCTTTATTAACAAGTATTTTTTGAGTTAGATAAATGGTTTGGGTTTAAAATGTTATGGAGGTAGAGGTTTTGGTAGGACGATCATGTGAGTTGGGCCAAAATTCATTATTGGTACTTTTCTATTATTATTTTTCCTCTACTATCATCTAGAATTACAGCATGTATATTTATATTTATAATTTTAGGTATATATCTTTTTATCTACTATATTTTTGGATGATGCATCATATAGATTGTTTTACTACTTTTATATTCTCAAATGTGGTCCCCCCTTATCTCCATATTCATATATACTAGTTTTGGGTTATTTGACCACATGGATAGGTCATATGAATTTTATGATAGATTTGTGCATTACCATTGTTATTCAATTTTTAGGTCATAGTATCCCCATAAATGTTTTAGAGCTTATTCACTAGTCAAAATCCTTTGGAATATGGGGAGGTAATCCTAAGGTCTAGTAGAACCCTTTTCTAAAGTGTCATTTCTATGATCTAGGATGGTATATTATGAAGGATAAACATGTAGGTTTCTTCATAAAAATTACATATTTGGAATATATTTCAATTACAATGTGGGTATATTTAAGGGAATATCTTTATCCAAGAAGTTTACATACAAGAGGATATATTGAAAAAACTTTTTGAATGAACTAGAAACTCAGAACATTAAGGAGAAAAGAATTATAAAGAAACCCAATGGGTTCCCAATAGAGAAGAATAATATATATTGGAATCATAATTGATCAATATAAGGAATAAGATCCATGGTGACACTATATAATAATCACTTCTTGGGAGTAAATCTATGTTAAATTATTTTTCTTTTTCTTATTTGGTTTTAGTTTTATTCATTTAATTTTGAATAATTCCATAACTACCACACATAGCATGATTCTATTTATTCAATATATTATATGGGAAGTGATGGATGATATAGTAATTATTTATTATGTTTTTATACATCTTTTAATTAGTAATTTAATATATTTTAAATACAGGTCCTAACTTTAAATAAAGTATCATTGAACTTTTTTTTATATATGATGGAATTATAATTCATTGAATAATTAAAGGTAATTTTTTTTCATATGAGCTTAATTATAAAATATTATTTAGTATAATTCTAAAATGTATAAAATAAAATAAAATTAATAGATATTGGTGGAATTATCATTGAAAATTATTTCTTAAAGTGATTGTGAGATTGTTTTGGTTTTCATAAATTCAATTTTCCTAATTCAAAAGTTTTAAACTGGTTATCTTTTTAAAAAATTATTTTATGATATATGATATTATTTCCTTTTACTATTTTTTATTTTAATTTTAAAATTTTGAATTAAATAATTTTCATGTGTTTAAATATTTTCAATATGGAAAAAAATGAAAAGGATTCATCTTCCATGAGTTAATATTCACTTGACTATTAGTGGGGATTTTAATATACCGTGAAGAAGTTTGAATCTTGAAATCTGAAGAAGAAAAAAGTTTTAAGCTACCATAAGCTTCTACTAGTACCCTGTGTGGAAATCATAAGTCGGTTCTATGACCATGAACCATATTACAACGAACCCTATAATGATTCCCTTCCATCTTGATAAACCATGAGGCACCCAAGATAACCACTATGAATGTAAAGATCAATTAATCATGAATCTTCATTTAAAAAAAATTATAAAGCCAATTTTTTATTCAATATTCTATGAAACCATGCCTGAGGGGTGTTGTGACCATGGCCAATAAATTAAGAGACTATGTGGTGTCTAACTACGGTTCCCATGATAGCATCAAAAAACAAAACATGAATCTGGATAGATTTAATTTTGAAGATTATGATCATGTTCAGTGTGTGATGTGAAGCAATCTAATCAACTAATTGAAGGTAATTACAAATTTAGTATGAATAAAACTAAATAACACCTTAGTGTGGCCCACTATTGGTAAATCGAATACTTGAATGTTTATGTAAAACTATTTAAAACATTGATAATGGAGCTCTAGATTCAGTAATTGAAGACAATGAACTATAACCAATTCAATTGGGATGCGGCCAATCCTTGAACAAGTTGATAGGAGATCATATTATGAAGAATATAGGGTTACTAAAATTGGGTGATAGAACCAATCAAAATTGACCAAAACCAATGTTTTGAGTTTGAAGAATTTCACAGATCCGACATAGCATATTATTATCATTGATAAAAATTCATTAAATAGGTAGATAAACCAATTGTGATTTGTGAATTATTTGGTATGATAAATTAAAGGGAGTGATGAACAACCATGATCCAAGTTTGTTATTAAGACTTAAACACTAGTGTAATCATGATTCCAAGTGTATCCATAGCCAAGACTAGAATTTGGATCGATAGCCTTTTTATGTATAAATAGTCGAATGATGAAGATTTTAAAAAATTTGAGATTGATTAATTTTCATTTTTTCCAGTTCCGGATTGATGTAGGTGGTGAGACCTCACATTTAAAATGGCTTCAACTATGTTTTAAAAGAAAATTACACTCCAGGTGTTTGAAATTTGAGATGTGAGACCACGAAGAGGCACCATAGCTTGTCAAATGATGAAGAAACACATTGATCCAGAGCTTCCACACATTTTACTAGGATCGATCAAAATGATAACTCTATATAGGTTCATATTAAGAAGTTAAAAATGGATAAGGATAATTAATTTATGAATTTTTTCAGAATTATTGGCGAGTTGTTTCACTGAAGGTATGTTTTTGGTGTCCCAAATTATATTTACCCTAACAAGTATAACACCAGTAAGGGGTTGATCCACAGGGAACTAAGAGGTTATTTTGTCTTGCTAAACTTAGTTTGTATTTTTATTTTAAGTGAAGTTTTCTGAATTTAGAGTTGATTTCTATTGGTTTGTTTGGGTACAAAAATAACAATTCGTTTTTAAGATTCTTTTAACAAATTAATTTCTGGAATGAAAGCAAGTATGGGAAAATTTCATTTTGATGCAAATAAAGATAGAAATGCATTGGGGTTATATATTTGTGATAAGTTGATTATTAAATCAAATTGCTTATGAGGTTGTGTTGTTCATAATAACCCAAATCTTTGGGTTTAATTTTTAATAATGTTTCATTGGTCCGGTAAACGTTATATTTAGAGCTGAAGGAACTAACTCCTTGGTCTGGTAGTTAGTGTTTAACAGATCTTTATTTGCCTTAGTTCATTTTGAGCTGACAGATATTTCCAATGGTCATGGATTTATTCATCGTTATTCTTCTTTTGAATCCCTAAAAATTATGCCCTTGGTCCGGTACAGAATTTCTAGTGATAATATGAAGTGATTTAAGAATAATAAGAAGAGATTATTAAAACAAACACATTTAGAGAAACCTAATTAAAATTAAAACTCATCATCTTCGACAACACCAACACACTGGGTGTTTAGTTACACATATTGAAAATGATAAACACAAAACAATTGATACCTGATGAAATCATGCTTGGAACTTTGAAAATGGAAGGATTCTTTGGTAGAAGGAAGAATGTTGGTAGTATGATGGTAGAGCGTCAATCCTTCGGGCCTTTAACCTTTCCTCTATAATTTCTCTCCACACCACCATCTCTTACTCCAGAGTCCAAGGCCTCCTTTTTTAAAAAAAATAAATACACGGCGTGTGGAAAATGTACATGCCGTGTACTTTTGTCAACGCGCTTTTTCATCCGTTTTCTCCACTGGTAGGCGGCCTAACACGCCGTCTTTAACATGGAACATGGTGCCGCCTTGTAGTTGAATGTACACAACATGTAGCACTGCCATACATGGCGTGTAGTCTCAAAATTCGTCCACCAACCGCTTCTAGAAATGCATACACGACATGTAGAAATGGCACATGGTGTGTCTACTTCAGCCGACCACATGGGCATATAGACTCTTCTCGGGCACCAACTTCTACTAGAATGATATAAACGAAATTTAGCAATGGAACACGGTGTGTCCCAGATTCTGGTTACATGGGCATGTACTTGTCCTTGCCAACTCGTGTCTAAGATTGAAAGTACACAGTGTGTATATAAGTACATGTCGTGTAGTTGGAAAATTTTTATAGGATCTCCTCCATTTTGTGCATTTGGCCATAAATATTCTAAAAACGAACAAGATCACCAAAATCAATGTATTTTTCCACTAAGAAGTAGGTAATTACTAAAACATGTTCTTATTTTTCAATATAGTATATGAAAATGTATACATAATTCGGGTGCATCAAATGCCCCCATACTTAGTCATTTTCTTTCCCTCAAGAAAATCTCAACATCTAATTAAAAGAGTCTATATTGTAAGGAAGGAATTCAGTTAATCATAAATGAAAATAATAAGTTACAAGAGAAAATTTTAAAAAGAATACAAAAAAATTTTAATTCAGGAAATATTCTAATCATGCCTCGTATATAATTCAATTAACTACTATCATCCTCTTTTAACACATGTTTCAACCCTTAAAAAATAAGAAAGCCACTTGATGATTTACCTCTCCAATAAAATACTCAACACTCAATATAATTTTAATCAAAGTTATGGTCATTCAAACATATATACGTTCTATCCATAGGTTTCCAAGAAATCTAGTTCTCCACTTTAAAAAATTTGATTTACAAAATTCATGAGGGCTTTTCAATAAGGATCAGATGTTTCTGTGGATAAATGTTGGTAGGTAAAGATGTGAAAATAACTTTGAGGCTTGAAAGAGGAGGCTAAATTCATTAAATAATAATGCATGATATTCAAAAATTAGGATCATTTTAAAAACATCCTCCATAAGCTTTATCATAGAATATCATCACCATTATTCCCTTAGTTGAGTAGGTAGGGTTCACAAACCAACAAGTGAGTATAGGTCCCCTTTGTTTGTACCATTTTTTATTAAACAAAGGGGACCTCTTTAATTTCCATGAATAGAGGTTTGGAACCCTTTTTCCCCAGATGATCAAGAGGCTCTATCCCATACTTAATTTCTTGACAATTCATGAAATTATGCCATGAGTCACCAATCCTTTTTTTAGTTCAAATGAATAATCATGAAAAATCATAAAAGAATTAGGGTAGTAAGGGAAATAGGCTTGTATTTTGGCTTTCTATAATGGTTATTCATGGTCTATAAGGGCTTCACAAAGATAAAATTTAGGGTAGGTCTCAAGATAAATAGGTTTTAAACAATCCAATGCCTCAATCATTTTAATGTACCTCAAAAATTACACATGTTTTGAAAATAAAACTTCCAAATTCTGGTAGTTATGTATATTCTAATAATCTCTTAAGAAAGTGGGTATTAGAAAGAATATGAAAAAGGGTTTAGAATACCTCTTAGGAGTGGGAAAAACAAATAAAGAGACAATTAGGTCATGACTTGAAAATAATTGATTAGTCTAATTGATGTAATTATCTAACGATTACAAGTTGTAATTATATTATATCAGTAATCATTTTAAAATACTTATGAACCAAAATAATCATACAATGTTTTTAAAAAATTTCACTTTCAGCTTATTATTTAAAAATATGATTAAACAAAAATTTCTTCATGTTTTTAAATATATCTTCTTATAATGATGTCTCCTAGAATTTGAAAAGGGAAAAGACTAAAGAGGTTGAGAGATTCCCCCCACCCCATATATAATACCGCGCGTGGTCCACCAAGTGCCCAAAAAGAGGAACAAGGTAAGGTGGGGACATAATAGCGGACCAGACTGAAGGGATGTAATGAAAGAAGTAAACCAAGATAGAAAAGTAAACAATGGAAAAAAGAATACTCACCTCATGTCTAGGCATAGGAAAACAGAAGGTGGTGGAAACATGCAGCCCAAAACATGCCAGGGTACCTGTGATAGGTGGAGAAAGATAACACTACAATCATACCCAACAGACACAGGCAAAAGATATCACAATAATATATATCCAATGAAAAGCATGTGTCCAAAAACCAGTCATGGGGTCGCCTCAGAAGAGGAATCATCCAGTACAGAACCAGCCGGGAGAGAAGGCTCAGGAGCCACAGAAACAAGAGGCTCGGAATCTTCACCTAGATGGGAAGTTGTATAAGGAGGAGCCACAGGTAAGGGACTTGGTAAAGGAAGCTCGACATCCCCCTGGACTAGCAGTAGCGGTGGTAGTGGTATTAGCAGCAGTTGGTTCCACAGTAGATAGGAGAACAGAATCTGTTGCCAGAGTAGTGAAGGGCAGTGAAGCTGTAGTAGAAGGGCTAGGAATCAAGGCAAAGGCAGGTGGCGGGGCAGTGGAATACCAAGATGCTGAACAATAATCCCCAACAGCTGATCCATACGATCCTGGAGGCTGTCGATACGAACCAAATGCTGCTCCAGCGCATCGAGGCGGAGGGAAAGGGAAAGACCGACCGAGGGTGCGGGGGAAGGGGGTAGGTGGTGGTATAGAAGAATGAAGGCTATAAGAGGTGGGGTCAATAGAAGGGGGTGTGGTGGGGAAGCTGGCGGGGTAGGGAAGGAGGATGTGGTGAATCAGTGGGTGGTGGAGGAGGGTCAGTAGGTGGGTGGGCTGGAGCCTGGGAAAGGACGTAGGCACCCCCTACATCCAGAACAATCCCATGAGAATAAGCATGAGATATTCCATCCGCTGGGGGAACGAAACAATTCATGTGGTAGGGAAGTCACAAAGACTCCAATGTGGTGGGCGAGGCGAGTGGCGTAAAAAAGGTCGTTCAGGTTGCCTTGATGGCCGGTAAACAAAGCATAGGTATAGGAGGCGGCTAGGTAAGGGAGGTCCGGGTAGTCCTGCTAGATGAAATAGGTAAGAAGATCCATGACACGACCATTCACGACCCCCATATCCTCGTGGCAGGGAAAAAGAATGGCACTAAAGCATCGGTGGGTGAAACGAAGGATGGGGTTGGTGATGAGGGTACTCTTCTGCAATATAGGGGTGTAGCGGTGGTCAGGTCCAGCAATCTCCCACCACATAGCCACGAGCTCAGAGTGCTCGGGCCTGGTCAGGGTAGAAATAGGGGTTTTGGTGATAGGATGGGGGTAGAAACCACTCCCTCAGCCGAACTCGGTCATGGTGAGGGAAAAACGTCGGCCACCCAGCCAGAACCGAACCACGGGTACCGCATCACCAGGTGTCTCCCGGTACTCAGCTCCATCGAACTCAAACGAGGGAGAAAACTTGAAAAATAAATTGCGGAATATAGGAGTATTGACCTGGAAAATAGAGAGTAGTGGATTGTGTCCAAGGAGATCCTCTAACTCTCCCCAGATGCCTAGCTGTTGAGGAATGTTATTGTCGAGGTAGCAGCCACTCAACTGAATCGGATGGTGAGAGAAGCGCCGAACCCTGTCATGTGACATATCGGTAACCGATAACACCATGAAGGGGTAGGGAACACCTACAGGTCCCAGCCCAGGTGGAGGTGCAGTAGTAGGAGATGGCTCTGGGGGTGGATCCACCGATGTAGACGGAGGCCTGCTAGATGAATCAGTCGATGTGGGGCCAGCAGCTATCGGAGAGGACTTAGGAAGTTCAGTAGCCAGTGGAGAAGTATCACTGGTGCTCAGAAGCTTGGTATGGGGTGGTGGAGTTGCAGTGCTACTAGAACCAGCCTCCACTAAGGAAGTGGGTGGTGGAAGAATGGCCAAAAGAGGGAGCTCATATACCGGAGCAGCTGGGTCTGGCTACGTCGCAGGCCGGAGTCGAATCCGACGATAAATGGGCCTCTCTCCCTCAGTGGCGGTGGCAGGCCGCTTCCCATGGGAATGATCTCGATCTTCCATAACCTGAAAGAGAAAGAAAAACCAAACAAAATAAAAAGAAAAGAAAAGAAAACAAGGAAAATGTGAGAAAATGGAAGAATAAAAGTACACGACGTGTACATCTAGAGTACACGGCGTGTAGTGGAAGCTGGGTATCATTCTGTGTTCTCTGGATAAACACGCTGAGGGAGCAGAAGATAGACCATGTAAAGGTACACGGCATGTACCAAGTATACACGTCGTGTTTATGCAAAGTAGACATGGTCGTGTACAAGTAAAGACACGGCCGTGTTTGTTAACAGTTCTAATCATAAAGAAAACACCGTGTATGATCCGACATGGTGTGTATATGAGAAAGGGAACATGGCCATGTGGAGGGCTAGACACGGGCCGACTGAAATAAATGGTATACAGGGCATGTACCGAACACACACGTTGTGTAGAGGAACATGGTATGTGAGGCCGTGTTAAGTGCTACAAACGGAGGGGCCAAAAGAAATGACATACATGGCGTGTACCAAACACACTCACCATGTTCGTGAAAATGGTGTGTGAGGCCATGTGCAAAGGAACACATGCACGATCGGGGCTGGTACACGGTGTGTACCGAACATACACACCGTGTATATTTCAAATTGCAAATCATTCCATGTGTGGCCATGTACAAAAGTACACGGTGTGTGTTATTCATTTCGTGGTCATGTATCGCGGATGCCGAATGGTCGGGAGATCCCATAACACCTTAAACGCTTCTAATAACATGAAATAGTGAGTGTAGAAGGGTGTACCTTGACCGATGATCGCAATGCAAGATAAATGAGAACCCGAAATGAACCAAATTGATGGATCTAGAAGTGGGGAGGTCAGGTGTCGTTCGGGAGAAGAAATGGGAAGAGGGGAAGTGCTGCATGACACGGCCTGAAGCCGGGTGGCCGCAGCTTATATAGCTGAGGTAAATGACATTTATATCTGGACTACACACCGTGTAATGAAAAAATTATATATCTATATCTATATATATATAATTATTATAATAAACTATATAATAATTAATATTAATTTATTAAAATAATAAAAGTAAATATATATATATAAACATAATTTTGAAAATAAAACTGTACACGTAATGTACAGATAAATAAACGCTATGTGTTATAAAATTGTAAGAAGAGAAGTACAACCTTTGGTCTAGTGCTTGGGGTGAGGTTTGAACCGGCGATCAGCCGCTTCGAATGGAATCCCTCAACCACTAGAGTGAAGGTTGTACTACTGCACATATTTATTATTTATATATAGTTATTGTATATGGCCTATACTACACAAAATGAAGAAAATGAATGGCCTGTGGTTTTTAATTATACAAGAAGGGGATGAAGCAGGGAGATTAGCCGACTTCGAACCCAGGTCTTTTGGATCCAGGGCCGAGACTTTTCCAATCTACCAAATTCATCCGCATGAATTACTTTATATGGAAAAATGTTAAATTGGTATGGAACAATATGGAACACATGACGTATATCGAAAGACATGCCATGTGGTTTTATAAAAAGGGTAAATGATGGAAATTGAGCGGTTTCCAGGATTCGAACCTGGGTCTTTTGGAACCAGGTTATGACCATGGAAAACTGATCCATCCCCACCATGGATTTTCTTATAAGAAAATTAATATATATATATATATGAAAATTACTACACACGCTGTGTAATAAAATATAAAAAAAAGGATGATTCTCATGCTGAAGGTAGGCCAGGAGGATTCGAACCAGGGACGGCTCGGATAAACTTCAGTGACCTTACCATCAGCACCAGCATCATCCTTGGTTATTTATTAGTAACTCTATAGATTTATAATAGCTAGATAAATGAAAAGGAAAAAAGTACATGCCGTGTGTATAGGTGGTACAGAGCGTGTATCCTCTAGGTTGCCTCCTAGGAAGCGCCTTTTTTTTAGGTCGTTGGCTCGTCCTATGTACCATTTCTTACCTGATCTCTGTAGTGGATAATGATCCCAATAGTAGCTTCCCTAACCTTCTATGAATTGGAGGTTCTCTGTATCTTCTTCAACTGGACTATCTAGAATGATAAAGTTATCAGAAATAAAAGAACATACCTGATCATCCACTAAGTCATCATCCACGGTAGTTATCGTACAACATCCCTCATGATCGGGCGATGATGCATGCTTGACAGCCCTGAGGACATTTTAGGAGACTCTCTCATCCCCTACCCAGAAAATCAACTCCCCTTGGTGTACGTCAATGAGTGCCTTCCCAGTTTCCAAGAAAGGTCTTCCCAAAATGATAGGTGCATCCTGGTCATCTTCCATGTTAAGGATAATAAAATTTGCAGGAAGGATCAGTCTACCTACCTTGACCAGCATGTCCTCTAGTAGTCCCTTCAGATGTTTGATGGATCGATCAGCAAGTTGACGGGATACTCTGGTAGGCTTCAATTCATGGATGTCAAGCTTCTGGAAAACTCCAAGGGGCATGAGGTTCACATTGGGCCCCAAGTCACCGAGAGCCTTCCCAAACTCGCATGGTCCAATGGTACAAGGAATAGTGAAACTACCTGGATCTTGGAGTTTGGGAGGAATTGAGTGTTGGAAGACTGCAGAACACTCCTTGGTTAGGGAAATAGTGCCCAGATCTTCCATATTTCTTCTATTAGAGAGTATGTACTTCATGAATTTGGCATAAGTAGTCATCTGCATCAGTGCCTCTGCAAATGGAATATTTATGTGAATCTTCTTCAACACATCTATGAATTTGTTGAAATGGTGGTACAACATTCTTTATTTCAATCTCTCTGGGAAGTGTAAGGTAGGTTCAAAGGGTTTGACAACCTCCCTTTATTCACCTTCTGTGGGATTTTGGATGTGGAGGGGATAGTATTGGTACCTTCTTCATTATCAAGGGGTGAGGATACACCGAGCTATGCTGGTTGGTTATATTGGAGCTCTTTTCCACTCTGGAGCATGACAACATAGGATTCCTTCCTCGGGTTCTTCTCTGTATTTCCTGGTAATGTACTGGGTTTCCTTTCTGAGAGTTGGTTTGAAAACTGGCCAATTCGGTTCTCCAAGCCTCGAATTGACGCCTCCTAATTTTGGAACCTGGTCTCAGCAGTAGATATGAATTTGGTCAAAAACCCTTTAACCTTGAGGTGTTCTCCTGCTGAGGAGGTTGTTGAGCTGGTGGAGGTGGTGGCTGTCGTGGCTACTATGGGTTAGGGTTCTAATACCCTTGCTATTGAAAAGGGCTTTGTTGGGGCTATTGCTGCCTCTAGTATTGGTTCTGATAAGGAGGCTGGTTGTAGTCAGTCCAGTCATTGGGGCGGAGGATTTTGCTGTTGTTGGACCCAGCCTGTGTTTTTCTGATCACGCCATGTCGGGTTCTCATAATGCTCGTACTCGTTGGGCCCTCGGTTTTGCGCAACATAACATACCTCGCTTGTTGATGGGCCTCCAGCAGAACCCGGTAATTCTCCCATTATGTGGTTATCACCACATTTGCTACACGCCGGATGGTTTATCGCATGTACTTGGGATGTGCCCTTCAGATTGAGCGCTTCGATCTTCTTGGACACAACGTCCAACTAGGCAGCTTGCATGGTAGTTGAATCAATGTTATGCATACCTTGTTTCTGTGTTCCCCACTCGGAGTGCCATTGGAAGCTGTTGGCAGACATATCCTGTAGCAGTTCGAAGAGTTCATTGGGAGACTTCCTCATTATCGTACCTCCAACAGTGGCATCTACCACGAACTTGGTATTAGTCGTTAGACCTCTGTAGAAGGTTTGGACTTGCATCCAAAGTGGAAGTCCGTAGTGTGGGAATTTTCGAAACATCTCCTTGAAGCACTCCCATGATTCGTATAAGCATTCTGCGTCATGCTGCTAGAAGTTGTGGATCTCGTTCTACAACGTCACCATATTTGAGGGTGGGAAGTATTTGGACCGGAACGCCTGGGCTAGCTCCTCCCAGGTGAAGATGGATCGTTGCGGCAATCCTTTAATCCAATCTTTCACCTTATCCCTTAGAGTGAAGGGGAAAATCCAAATAGAGATGGAATTTTTAGATACTCTGTGGTAGAAGAATGTGTCGCAGACCTCCAGAAAATTGTAGAGATGGGCATTAGGATCCTCGCTGGGTAGGCCGCTGAATTGAACGGTGTTATAGATCAAATGCATGATAACAGGATTGATCTTGAAGTATTGGGCCTGCACTGGAGGTCAGATGATGCTCTTGTCAGCTCTATGGATTGATGGCAGGTCGTACTCCATGAGAGTACGGCGTGGAGGTGGCTGCTGAGGAAGGGGAACCAGCATGAATTTTTGGTCCTAATGAGCATAGAACGACCCCTGACCTTGGTTGAAATATGGAATCCACTCTGGTTGGAATTTTTGGAGCTTTTGTGGGCCATATCCTAGAGCATGTGGATCTTGCTGGTTCTGGTTTTCATCTGGTCCTAACTGATGTATAGCTCCTTGGACAATAGCTGGATTACCTTCCTCATTCTGCGCCAGTGGAGTGGTTTGGTTGTGTTCAGCAATGAGTTCTCGTTGGTGCCTCAAAAACATTCGTTTGATCTCTGAGTCAATTAGGAAAAACCATGATGACTCAGTATTCTTGGAACGCGTGAGGTGGAAGCTTATACACCTAAATACCTGCACAAAACAAAACAAACACCAAGCATAAACAAGGAAAAAATAAATATAAAAAGAAATATTATTAGAAAATATATTTCTGTGAATTTCATATTTTTATTTTCACTAAAATGTAATACAAATTTAATTTAAATAACAATAAAATTAACATTAATCTCCCAGGAAACGGTGCCAAAATTTAGCGAGTCGTTTCACCGAAGGTATGTTTTCGGTGTCCCAAATTATATTTACCCTAACAAGTATAGCACTTGTAAGGGGTCGATCCATAGGGAACTAAGAGGTTATTTTATCTTGCTTAACATAGTTTTTATTTTTATTTTAAGTGAAGTTTTCTGAATTTAGAGTTGATTTTTGTTTGTTGTTTGGGTACAAAAAGAACAATTTGCTTTTAAGATTGTTTTAAAAAATTAATTACTAGAATTAAAGTGAGTATGGGAAAATTTTATTTTGATGAAAATAAATATAGAAATGAATTGTGGTTATGGATTTTTCATAAGTTGATTATTAAATCAAATTTCTTATGAGGTTGTGTTGTTCATAATAACCCAACTCTCTAGGTTTAATTTGTAATAAAGTTTCCTTGGTTCGGTAAACATTATATTTAGAGATGAAGAAACTGACTCCTTGGTCTGATAGTTTGTGTTTAGTAGATCATTATTTGGATTAGCCAATTTTGAGCTGACGGATACTTCCAATGGTCATGGAGTTATTCATCGTTATTCTTCATTTGAATCCCTGAAAATTATTCCCTTGGTCTAGTACAGAATTTACAGTTATAATATGAAGTGATTTGAGAAGAATAAAAAGAGATTATTAAAACAAACACATTCAGAGCAACTTAATTCAAATTATAACTCATCAACTTCCACAACCCTAACACACTGGGTGTTTAGTTACACATATTGAAAATGATAAACAGAAAACAATTGTTACCTGATTAAATCATGCTTGGAACTTTAAAAAAGGAATGATTATTCGGTAGATGGAAGAACTGTGGTAGTATGACGGCAGAGCATCAATCCTTCAGGCCTTCAACCTTTCCTCTATAATTTCTCTCCACACCACCCTCTCTTACTCCGGTGGGAAAGGCCTCCTTTTAAATAAAAAATAAGTACACGACGCGTGGCGAAAGTACACGTCGTGTACTTTTGTCAACGTGCTTTTGCCTTCGTTTTCTTCACTGGTATGTAGCCTAACACGTCATCTTTGACTTGGAACACGGCATTTCCTGGTAGGTGAATGTATACGGCATGTAGCTCCGCCATACAAGGCATGTAGTCTCAAAATTCGGCCACCAACCTCTTCTAGAAATGCATGCATGACATGTAGAAATGGCACACGGCGTGTCTGCTTCAGCCGGCCACATGGGCGTGTAGACTCTTCTCGACCAAAAACTTCTTCTAGAATGGTATACACGATGTCTAGAAATGGCACACGGCATGTCCCGACTTCTGGTTACTTGGGTATGTACTTGTCCTAGTAAACCTGTGTCTGAGCTTGAAAGTACACAACATGTATATAAGTACACGCTGTGTAGTTGGAAATTTTTGCCTGAATCTCCTCTGTTTAGTCCATTTGGCTATAAATCTTCTAAAAATGAACAACATCACCAAAATCAAAGTATTTTTCCACTAAGTAGTAGGTAATTACTAAAAAATGTTCTTATTTTTCAATAGAGTATATGAAAATGTATACACAATTCGGGTGCATCAATTATATTACAAATCTAGGTTCTAAGATGATGGCTTGCTGGGGGTTTTTAGTGATTGAGAAATTTTAAGTTTCGATAATGAGTGATGAATATAGTCTTGTAGATATTTTTGGTTTATGATGAGTTATATTTATGTGTTTGTTACTTTTTTATGAGGGAAATATTATCACAACTTGTAAGTCAGGAGATGCAGGAGTTGAAATAATCATCAGGTTCTTCCATATAGAGAATCTGGAGGTGATATTGTTGGTGATAAATGGATATTTACATTATTAATATGATTATCACTGATTCCATTAAAAGGGGATACATGAGGGAAGGTAGGAGATCATTATGAGAATGAAGAGAAGGGATGAAGGTAAGAATTCTATAGGCTCAAGAGTCGACAGAGCAAGAGCTAGGGGAAGTATGAGAGTACTATAGATAAGATTCCTTTCTCTCTCTTCTCTTTATTTATTCCTATTTTGAGATGTATATTTTTAATAATTTTTTATGTAATTGTTAGCAAGTTTAATTAATTGTATGAGTGGAATATGATTTAAATGAGTTGATATCTTTAATATTTTCTAATCTCTTTTTTATAATTGTGTCAATATAAATTTATAATCAGTTTTCATTATTTTATTCTTAATGAGTATAAATGTATGCACTTAGAAGTATTGAAGGGTGATGGTCCCGAATTTAAAAAACATTTTAACATCATCCAAATTATCAAAAATTAGAATATGATGATTCCCTTTCCCATTGTTGAAATTATCATTTCTTGAATTGTGATCGATAGATCATTTTCTCAGGAGAGTTTGCTAATTTGTTAGGATCTTTAAATGAAATTTATGTTCTTCATATAATTTTTTACAATAAATGAAATTGTTTTTTTAACATGACTCTTGAATAGAAACATTTTAAATTAATTCTGAAATGTTTGATTATCCTAACATCATCATCAATTATTATCTCTCACATCTATCATTATTTCTTCACCTAGATAATATTTTCATCGATATTTTTCATTATATTTCACATAATCACCATCACTACTTCACATTTATATCATTCTTTTTTTAGTTGTTTAATTGGAAAAAAACCACTTATGGTAATGACAGTGTAATTACCAATTGTATAGTTTAGGTAAGAAATAGATAATTAAATTTTTCATGAATCAATGACTTTGTGGTAAATAGTTTGGCACCATTTATAAGGAATACATATTTAAAAAAATCAAAAAAATATATACATTAAAAAAATTATATAAAAATTATATAAATATTTGTTCCAAATTTATAAAAACTATCATTCTACTTGTTACATGCTATTTTGTTTGGTGATTTAAAAATATTTTCAAATATTTTTGAATGAACATAGTGGATTAATTTTCAACTTCTAATTTAGAAACTATAAGCATAGAAATTGAGAAATATTGTAGTACCCATAAAAGGAACAAAACTAAAATGGGTAATCAATAGGTTGAAATAATTAAAAAATATATTGTAATAAAAAACTACCTCACCCTATAATCCAAGATTTTTAGAGGCTGAGGATTTTTAAATTTCAGATACCATTATTTTCTAGTAATAATTTGTGTATAAGGATTTCCCTTAGGCCTAAAAATTATGAAATCAAGTAATCACACATCTCTATGCTTCCATCCTTTAAAGGCATGACCACTCAAGATTATTTATATTACATTATATATTTCTATAGATTTGTTCCAAAACATCTCTTTTGTGGGTTCATTGAAGGTTATTTTAGATTGATAGTTTTTTCATTTATTATAAATGGAAGGTATAAGAGATGGTTTCATAACCTTAATGGTGAGATTTTTTAAATTTGAGATCAATTTTTCTACTCATTTTTTACTAAATTATATCTTACTCACACTATAATTGAAGTTAGGAATAATATTTGTAGTTTTTCGAGGATGAGGGAGATGTTTGTTTATGAAAATTGGTAATGTTGTAGAGCTTTAATTTGATAGTTTCCCAATATCCAATTGGAAACCCATATTTCAATGGATTCTTTATTTAATGATCTTACATAGTACAATCAAAATGTGGTTGATCAATATTATGGTGGTGATTTCTCAAATTTTATTACTGAATATCTTAAAAAATATTAATATACTATCTCAAATTTCATAGAATAAGTGAGAAATGAATAAATTCATTCATTTGGATGAAACAAGTAATCAATTCATTGTAGTTGATGATAGAGTTAATAGTGAATATTGTTTCCATGGTGGAATGTATGGTCACACTAAAAACCATCATCCCATGTTTGATCTTATCATTCAACAGGATGAGTGTTCTACGTTTTTAGACTACAAATATATAAATCAAGGAAATAATTATCAATAATCAAACCAATACACCACTATATAAAAATATAACCCACACCTATCATGAAGTGATCAAGTAGTGATTAAATATCTTTCTTCCCTTGGTTACCAATCATAAGAAAAATGTTATTTTCAAAATCAATATAGCAATGACTCATTGAATTATAAGGATAGTTAAGGAATTTTATATAGAAAATTTTGGGTGAAATTGGTTCCTTTAAAAAAGATACATATTTTATAATTCATAACATGGAGGTTCAAATGGGACAATAAGCTAAAGACCTGGTTTTTAGTGATAAGGGAAAAGTTCTCAATACAAAAAAACATAATCTAATAGAAAATGTGATGGATTTAACCACTAGATCAAGTATTAAAAATAAATAATATGTAAAGAACAACCATGGGGAGTTAAAACTTATGAACATATTGAATTTTAAATTTAAAATATTGAAAACTCCATAACTAGGATTTTGAATAGAATGGTATAAAAAGAACTAAATGGTCAATATTAACTTGAGAAATCCAAATAAAAAAGATAATGAATTTTTAATTATTCAATTAGGTATATAAAAATGTGAGGATTGAGGATGAGGATAAAAATAAACCAATTTTGAAAATTTATTCCCTGCCTATAACTTTTCCCAAATGGGTTAAAAAGAATGATGGACATGGATATTTGAAATCCTTTAAAATATTTAGAAGATTTAGTGTAAATATTTTTTTTTGGATGCCTTGAAAAAAATCTTTGTATATGTTATATATCTTACAAAATTAGATAAAAAGGTATTGTGGATAATATACAACTATTATCCACACTAAGTATTATATTTAAATTGTTAAAAACACAGTTACCACCTAAATTAAAAGTCCATGGGAGTGTTGTCATAACTTTTAGACTAATTGAAAATTATGGAATAAAATATTTTTTGGTTTAGGATATGTAATCAACCTTATGTCGTTCTTCTAATTTCATAAGTTTGGTAATAGGGAACTGAAACCAAATTTTTATTCTCTACATCCATTTTATGATCACCTAATTATCCTTATAGAAGAGTAGATGATTTGTTACTTAATATCAGAAAAAATCATACTACCAAATTATTTTATTATTCTTGAATTAGTGTGTGATCAAAAAATTGTTAAATCTTGGAAGACCTTTATTAGACACTACTAGTGTTGTAATATATGTTTCAAAGGGTAAATTTACAATGTAAGTGAGTGAGGATCAAGAAGTGTTTTATGTTGTTTTAGAGTCTCCAATTTTGTTGAGATGAAAATTTATAGATATTTATAGGGAAATTTTTATAGATGAGTATAAGAAGTAAAATCATTACCCATATGATGATATAATCAAATAATAAGTTGATAGATATTTTTATTCTTTTTTTCTTTGAATCTAAATGCACTCAAGAATTATAAAAAATATCAAAACTTGATAGATAAATTGGGTAAATAATTACTTCAAATCATGTATTATTGTATCCTTAACCAATCTATATAGTAAATAGTACTACATAGCTTTTCAGTCATCCCCTCTAGTCACCTGTTTTTAAGGAAAATCCTTTTCTTGAGTCAAACATGTAGTCAGTCTTAAAATCCCTTAATCCATAGTATTTTTATCTTATTTATGAGTATTTTTCATGTTGGATTGTGTTTTTATAAGTCCCTATTGTTTGGGAGAGTTTTAGTTTATGTATTTCTAAAAAAAGATTTTGTTTCATATGAAAATTTCACTTTCCTGAAAACATTTTACCTACTTGGAATGATGTTGGGTGTAATGAATTCCCTCCTAAATTTCAATGGTTCACTACATTTTATTGTTCATTGAAAATTAAAAAATATATTTTTAATATATAATTAAATTATTTCAAATGTTATTATTAAATTCCCTTTTATTTTTAATTTTTTTGGGAATATTATCAAGAATTTCTAAGCAAGTTATAGAGTGTTTAAAACATGCTTCTGAGTTTTTCAACAAAATAAGTGGGGGGTATGGGAGGGTGTTTTTGTTTAATTGGGGGATTTTTTATGAATTTTTTTATCATTTTTTTAAAATTTATATACATGTTTTTATAGGTAAATTATATATATACAACAAGGTAGCAACAACTAAAAATTTCTGGAGATTTTTTCTAGTTACTAGATTTTGAGATTTATTGAGAAGTCATGTTGATGAATTATAAAAAAATAAATGAAAACCATAAATAATTCAAACCCATTTATCTATAATTGATATAATTTTATGTGGTTAATACTGATGAAATACTTAAAACTAAACATTTCATAGGAAGCAGCAAATAATTTTCCAGTTTTTACCATTTACTTTTTGCTTAAATAAATGTTTTTCAATCAGTTTTGGGTCTCCCTATTTTAGTGAAAAAAGGTTTTATAATGTTTCAAAATTATACCCTTTCTCATTACTGGTTTATATTAGTTTAAAATTTATTGGGTATACTGACCATGAATTGAAGTATTTTTACAGTAGGTGGAGTTATTTTGACAATATTTCATGTTTGAAGGTTGAGTGGTAGATAGGATGTGTGAATAAATGAATGTGTGGTTATTGAAGTGAACACATGAAGAGGTTAACCATGATATCAACCTTATAATGTAATAATAATTTTTATTTTATGGAAAATTGAAGTTTCAAATAGTAATTTTTGAATTAAATCTTCTAAACTCAAAATTTGGTTGCTTACTTCTATTGGATTATCTTACAGCCTTCTATTATTGATTTATTTTACATCTTTTATTAATTTTAATGGAATTACCAAGGATTTATACACAATGAAAAAATGGAGTATATTTTTAATACACTTAAATGGATAAGTCTTTAACATATTATGGGATTATTTATTTTAATTGATTTATTTTTAATGCTTATTTATGTATTTAAAAAATATTGATTGTTTTTATTTTTCATTGTTAGTTTTTATTGAGTTCTTTTATGCATGAAATATTATTTTTTAACTATATTGGTAATTTCCACACAATTTGTTTTTGGTTTCTACAATAATAAATGTGTATGTTATGTTTTGTGATCCTTTGTAAATCATTGTTGAATTCAAATTGTATAAGAAATAATCATTTTTAAATTTCTTCTATATGAGGAATTATTTTAATAGTGTCCATAATAATTCTTGTTCATGTTGAGACTATTTTTTATGTGAAAAAAATTAACTTAATTATTAACCCATAAAACATTTCATCAATTTATATATTTCAAAATTTGTCTGAACCAACAATCATAATTGTTTATTCAACCTTTGGATTCAATATTTGGGAAAATGTTAGGTTTTTAGTATAATTTAGGGTTCTTAAATGTGTTTAGTTGGGTTTCAATATTGAAATCATCAAAACCCACATAAAAGCACCATTGAATCTATACATATTAATTTTAATTGGATAAATGTTTAGTTCACTCCTAGAATAGGTTATGGGTTTTATTGGATAAATGTTTAGTTCCCTCCTAGAAAAATTTTATTTTGGTAAACTTCTAGGATAATTTAATAAAAGCACCATTGAATCTATACATATTAATTTTAATTAAACTCATAATATATGGTTGTAAATGGGTTATGAAATGAAAATCCCAATCCAAGTTCAACTCCATATTTCTTTTTTTCTTTATTATTTATTTTTTTATTATTTAATGGGTTATTAATGATGTGAAGGCTAGTTATTAAATTTTTACCATCCAACAATGTTCCTATATTTTTTTCCAAAAATTATGTGAGTATATTCTTTCATAGGTAAAGATAATTCTGTACTTTCAATTTATTTCAAATTGAATTGTGTTAATTCTCATTAAAAATTTTCGAAATCAATAATTCTTGTAAAATAGTAACCAACTATTCACTAAGGTAATTTGTTTCCAAAGGGAAGAATTTTTATACTAAAGATATTCCATTATAGAAAATAATATTTATAACACCCCTAATATTTTATGGTATGCCCATTTTTAAACTTAATCTAGCCAATAGCTTACATTACAATGAACATGTAGCTTAAACAAACTATTAAATATTGTTATTTAATTATGATATTTTTCACCTAGAAATTGGAAAGGTGGGAATGAATGATATTAAATAAATTGTTAAAATATAGTTTACACATGTTTTAAAATGAATTCAATGATTACTAATTAATTAGAAATGAAAATAAAAGCTAATTGAACATAAAGTGTTTTTATAAAAAAACTATTTTTGTGCCCACAATGGAATTTTATGTTAATAAATTAAATTAATCACTATTAGTGAGTTATCATAATTAAATTTATATTTTATATATTTAGTAAAATGTTTTTTAAATTCAATCAAGATGTTGGATAGTCTTAAGATAAGAAATAAATCCATTTTTAAGCATAAAAAATCTATATTTTTCTAAAATAAAATTTTTATTCTTTTTAATGGTGTATCTATTTTAAATCTAAATTTTGAATCTTCTATAAGTTTTATTTGAAAAAAAAAGATAGTTCGATTTTGAAATTGTAATGTATTTTCCTGCATCGAGTGCCACTCAATAGTGCCCCAAGATGGTGGGACACATGACCACAAGCGCATCTCCCCGAATGTCAGAGGCTACCAACTAGTAGTGATGGTTTAGGGTGTGTCTGTGGCAGGTCTATTCCCTCATATATTATTGTATTCATATTGTAAAAACAATAGATAATAAATACTAGAATCATAATAATAAGCAGGAAGTAATGGGAGTAAATTAATAAACTAATCACTATAATTAAACAACTGGCGGAAGAAGAATATCAATAATGGATAGAATGATAATAATTAAAAATTTTGATTCTATATAGAAATGTGATTTTAGGGGAATATGGTTATAGAAACATAAAAAATGTTATCAAAAAATAAAAAAGATAAAAAAATTGGTATAATAGAATCTCGAGAATAGGCTTGGTCCTCTATCCCCAAATTCCATCCTAAGGCAATGAATCAATCAAGAATTAGAAGCTGAATGATTCCCTTTGTCCATAACTATGATCATAAATTATACTCAGGTACAAAATGGATCCTGAGTAGGGTGTGAGATATAAATCTCAGTAGGTCAGAACCCTAACTATCTAGGCCAATCCATTTTGTGTAGTAAATAAGATAGTGTTCCATATATGAATAAAAAAGAGCATTTAATAATTTAAACATGTAAAACATAATATGGGTTCCTAAATTGACACCCATAAAATACCACATTCTTCATCCTAATCTGGAATTCTGAATGGGATACCATTTCAAGGAATATTATATATATAAACAAGGACCGCTATAAACAAGGCAACCAACTAAAGCATTCCCCTAATCTTGTGCTTCAGATTGGGGTCTCAAAGTCATGCCATCGGATAAAAAAGCTCACTATAATAATAATAACTAGTGATTAATAATATAAGAAATGAGTGATCATCCAATCCATCACTTTTATTTGTGGGGTCTAATCCCATCCAAGGTGATCTAAACAGAATCCCAAGGGTAGCTACGGAAAAAATAATATAACCATTGTCTTGGAGTCCATCCAAGGAAACTCATATGGTGTCCCTTGTATCACTAAAGACCCAGTGACTTTGATCCCATACCTAGTATCTCAAATAGGCGACCAGTTATCACCCAAGGCATGGGGTATCTATCTCGACAAATGTGTCTATCAGCAATAGCTCCCATGGGGAAACATCCTCACTTATGAGTATATTTAAATCCATTTAGTGATCCCACACCGGGAAATCCAAAGTATCACTCCCCATGCGTCAAGAGTATCTAACCAAGTAAAGTGTGTTCATCCATGGAATCTTTAACTTGGGACCCATGTTCACTCTTATACTATAGAAAGTGAGAATAGTAATCCAAGCACATATAACAAGTAAAGCCTTTATATTTTCATTCCAATAAATAAACATCTCAAGCCAAGAGATAAAAATCTATCCTTGTATCACAAGTCAAACTGTGAAAAGGTAATGAGGAACTAAGCACATGTATAATCTCAAGCTATAGGGAATGACCAATAGGGTACAACAATAAGTGTAAGAGAATTATTATAAGCATATTCACATGGTATTAATATGCCTCTAATCACATTTCATCAATGACATTTAAATCATCCATGCTAACAAGACTGACCAAGAGAGGTATTAAATTCAATCCAACCAAATGGATTAATAAATAAACATTAAATGAATAAAAGGCACATGGTATAACATGAAAGTAAGAAAATCATGTAGCATGAGGCACCAATATTAAGACCAACCTTATGTTTTACCCTTCATCTTAATCTATTTCTTAATTTTAAGGAATCAGTACAAGTTCAACACCCATGGCTAGCCATTATTCTTAAATAAATTATAATCGAATTCATTTAAAAAAATTACAACTCACATAAGGTAACTTACCATTTAAGGTATAGTAAAACAGACCATTAAAGGTGGGATTAACCAAAGGGGTGTCCAAAAATAAGGTGAACACCCTATGTATGGGTTTCACCATAAGTTAAGGTTTCTACAGAAATTGAAAACCATTTTTATAAATTTAATATGCAAGAATGAATTATCATTGGAAGGGTCATGTGAGCGGAACAATGGTGTATCAAATAAAATGTGATGAAATGAATGGAAAAGACATAGACCCCCTAACTCAACATCATATCACTCCAATAATCCATTGTTGAGGTTGGATTTGACCTAAAACAGAATAAATCAATGGATTTTTCAAATACCCGAAAATAATGTAAAAATATGTCATACAAAAATAGCATAATGGATAGAGGAGGAATTTAAAAATAGATGATTGAAAAAGTAAGAGATTACCGAGATGGTTCCCTAAATTCTAATGGTGAAGGAAATTTTGGATAAATGAGGGTGCAAGATCAAAACCCCTTGGAGGTGGGAGATGGGTTCATACATCTAGAGGAAGGGAAAAAATTATCTAGAGGGAATAAATAGAGAGAGATATATATATGGAGAGAGTGAGATTAGGAGGAGGAGGAGGAGGAGGATTTAAAAACATTAAAGGGGAAAAATGGTTCATTTCACCCATATTTACATTGTTTATGGTTTGGCTACATGGTTTGGTTAAATCATGCACCAACCATGAACAATGTTCTTATACTTAGAGAAAATCACATTGTTAGGTGCCTGGTTTGACTAACTGTAAAAAAACAATGAAAAATATCACAATCCCCAAAACTACATCACTTGCACGGTCATGTACCCTGGGTTGCATGGTTTCAAAAAAACCATGTGGTCAAGTCTGTTTCCTCCTTTTTCGGTGCTCTGGGATTCAAATGAGCATAGGACGCACCAGGGACCTCCTTTGACCTCTTTGGCATCATTACTAGGGTCTTTTTAAGGAATTAAATCAATAATTAAACGGTCTACACCTTTAGATAAGTTTGATTGTTTACAAACTCCCCTCTTTAAAGAAACTTTCCCTGGAGTTTCCTGTCCGTGGGTGGTATAATTTCTTATAAGAAAAACTATACCATTGATCAGACACATCAACCTCCTACTCCCTAGTCTCATCATGTATGCATCTGTGTCACCATAGCACCCAGACAAAAAGGATTGGCCTGACTCAAAGAAGCTTCAATCTATGATCAATAGCATGAATTTCATGCTCCTCGAAGGACGCATCCACCTCCATCTTGATATCATTTGGGTCGAACGAATGAGATGGTTTCGGATGATACTGTTAAATATGAGTTGCATGGAAGACATCATAAATGACACATTACCTCTAAGGTAATAGAAACTGATAGGCTACTGTTCCATCCCTCTCTACTATCTCAAAATTCCCGACATATCTCGGCGATAACTTTCCCTATCTCTTGATTCATCTATGACTAAATCTAGACGATACACGTAGAAAGACCCGATATCGCACCTCAAACTCCATAGGTTTGCAGAGGCGATCAGTATAAGACTTATGTCTGCACTGAGATGTAACCATATTCTTATGAATTATCTAAATTTCTATGAAGTATCCAAAATGATATAAGGGCCTAATAGATCTATCTCACCTGTCTCAAACTAGCATAGAGGTGAACAGAACAGTTTACTATAGAGGGTCTCATACGGATCCATCTAAATCATTTCATGAAATCTTTTATTATAGAAAAACACAACCAAAGGAATATAACTCTCTCAAGAACCTTTAAAATCAAGGATACATGCCTGTATAATATCCTCTTGCACCAGAATCATTCTCTCAGACTACCTGTCATTCTAAGAGTGATATGAAGTACTAAAGATCACTTTAGAACCTAGTTCCTTCGTCAAACCTTGCAAAAATCTTGAGATAAAGTGATTTACATAGTTGTAAATGATAGAATGAGGCACACCATGAGGTTTCGCTATCTCCCAAATGTATAGCCTTCCTAACTCGTCAATGGAGAAGTTATCCTATATTAGAAAGAAGTGAGAAAATTAAGTTAACCTATTGATGATCACCCATACTGCATCACTGCCTCAAGGAGATCATGGTAAGCCTATCATGAAATCCATGGTGATGTAATTCCATTTTAACATAGGAATACATAAGAGTTAGGTAATTATAGTAGGTCATTGGTGCTCTACCTTCACTTGATTACAGGTGGAGCATTGAGTGATAAATTATACAATCTTCTTCTGCATACCTATCCAGCAGTACTGACGATGCATATCTATGTGCATCTTGGTATTCCCAGGATAAAATTCCCAAATAGAGGCATGATATTCCCTAATCAACTCATCCCTTATATACTTATACACCCATACCTGGCCAAGGAAGAGTAGAGTCTCACTTCCATCCACAATCCAACTAAGAGGTGGGTTCTCACTTGTGATGCTCTCCCTCATAACCAATACTTTGGAATCTGATACTTGATGCATCCAAAACTATTCCATTAGAATGTATTTCACTTCCAAAGCTAATAAAACTCGATTCCCGTTGTATTACTAAACCTCTATATGGAACTCAAAAAACATATTCATCATCTACCACTAACTTCAGTCCACCTAAATAGATTGTGTCTATTTTTTCTAGATTAAGGCATCTTCTATGACATTACCCTTTCTGGGTGTGTAATCTAGCTCAAAGTCGAAGGATTTTAGGTATTCCACTGACCTGTACAACCTCAAATTCAATACCCATTGAGTGGATATATATTTGATACTTTTATGATATTTGTAAAAAACAAATCGCTCTCCCAATAGATAGTGCCTCCAGTTGTGAAAAGCATGAACCACAAATGCTAACTCGAGGTCATGTGTAGGATAGTTCCTATTGTGAGGTCTTAGCTAACAGGATCCATATTTCATAACATGATCACCTTGCATCATAACTACACACATTATTATTCTCAAAGAATCATAATAAACTATATAACCTATGCCCAGCTTAGGTAGAATCATAATTGGTATGGACATCAGTCTTCCTTTTAACTCCTTCAAAGATGTTTCATAGGATTCAAACCATAGGAACTACAAACCCTTCTTAGTCAATGTATTAATAGGAACTTATATGAAAGATAAGTCATAAATGAACTTCCTATAATAGCTATCCAACCCTAATAAGATCTTTATATTAAACACATTCTTGGGATACTCTAAAGAAACCACAACACTCACTTTCTGTAGTTTAACTAACACTCCAACCTTAGATATTATGTGACCTAACAAGTGAACCTTACTGATCCAAACGGTGAATTTTATAAGAATCTCATATAGTGGATTCTCTCTCAATATACTCAAAGCAATATTAATATAAATTACACGGTTGTTTCTGGTGTGAATATACACTAATATGTCATCTATGAAGACAACCATGAAGGAATCAAGATACAGGTGGAAAAACAAATTCATCAGAACCATAAAGGCTATTGGCACATTCTTCAGACTGAAAAGAATAACCAAATACTCATATAAAATGTAACTACTTTAGAATTTTGTAGGTGGTATATTTTATGGCCTCACATGAACCTGATGATAGCCCGACTACAAAGAGATATTCAAGAAAATAGTGTCTCCACAGAGCTAGTCGAAGAGGTTGTCTATATGAGGTATTGGATAAAGATTATTTGCTATAATTTGGTTGATCCATCCATAATACACAGAAAATATGAGGGTATTGTCTAACTTTTGGTGAAAAGGATAGGTAAACCCCATGGTGATGTTTTGGTTCTGATAAAACAATTTTTCCTCCAGATCGTCAAGCTAGTTTTTGAGTTCTTGGAGCTTTGTTGGTGTCATCCTATATGGAGGTACTAGTGTAGAAAACGTTTTTTATGTCGGTTATTTTTAAATTTTTACGTCAGTTTCTAGCCGACGTTAATACGTGCGACGTTATAAATACGGTTTTTGACGTCGGTTATTTAAAAACCGACGTCAAAAACATAAAATCGTGATATTTATCACGTCGGTTATTTTAGAACCGACGTGATAAAGGGCCTGGAGAATGGTTTATCATGTCGGTTATTTTAGAAATGATGTGATAAAGGGCCTGGATAATGGTTTATCACGTCAGTTATTGAATAACCGACGTGATAAATGGCCTGGACAATGGTTTATCACGTCGGTTCTTAAACAACCGACGTGATAAACAGGGGCGAGGGGGTTTATCATGTCAGTTCATATAGAACTGATGTGATAAACTGGGGTGAGGGCAGTTTATCACGTCAGTTCTATAAGAACCGGCGTGATAAACCGGGATGAGCATGGTTTATCACATCGGTTCATATAAAACCGACGTGAAAAACCGGGGGAGGGGGGTTTATCACGTCGGTTATGATATAACCGCCGTGATAAACCGGAGGGAGACGGTTTATCACGTCGGTTATTGAATAACCGACATGATAAACCATTTTCCATGCCGTTTAGCACGTCGGTTATTCAATAACCGACGTGATAAACCATTCTCCAGGCCCTTTATCACGTCAGTTATTAAATAACCGACGTGATAAACCATTCTCCAGGACCTTTATCATGTCAGTTCTAAAATAACCGATGTGATAAACCATTATGCAGACCTTTTATCACGTTGGTTATTAAATAACCGATGTGATAAACCCAATTTTTTTTTAACAGAATGCAGTGATCTTATCTCCACCAGAATCAACCAGAATACAAATCAAGAAATCGTACCACAAAAACAGAAGTACATCAAAATTAAGCATGTACATAGATAACATATAAAACTTACCCACTAGACAGCATCCACCCTCATTTATACTCCATGGACAGCCCTCCCCCACCCCGTTGGAGCCCTCACCCTCATGTATACCCCCTAGACAGCCCTCCCCCACCCCATTGGAGCTCCCACCCTCATGTATACCCCTTGGACAACTCTCCCCCACCCCATTGGATCCCCCACCACACTCCTGGACTGCCCCCCAACCCCTGGACACCCCCAAACACCCCTCGACAACCCCCAGCCGCCTGAACAGCACCTCCTCACCCCCGCACCCAACTTGACATCCCCCACCACACCCCTGGACAGCCCCAAACACCCCTGGACAACCCACCCACCCCTGGACAGCACTCCCACACCCCTGGACCGACTTCCCACACCCCTGGACATCCCTGCCACCCCCCAGGACTGTCCCCCCACCCCACCGGACAGCCCTCCCAGACCTCTGGCCACCCCCAACCCCACTGAACACACCCCCACAACCTTGGAACCCCTCCCCCACAGACCCAAATCCATACCAGAAGAACCATCAAAAGTAGACCAAAACAAGAAGTAGAGAGAAATTAAACATTCAGTTATATAACATTCAAAACTTACACTGTCAACTTCAAAAAAAAACTAAATCAAACCTAAACAACTACCAAATACACAATTAAAACGACAATATTCAAAATTACATTTTACATTACAAACAACTAAAATTCAATCAAACCTGTAAAATAATTTGACCACTCCACTTGTACGTGTCTGATGTCTTCAGCAGTATAGGGTTGAGGGTCATCAAAAAGCTACAAATGAAAAAGAAGATAGTTAACGTGTATAATGAATAAATCAAATTGAAATATTATGTCAAAGTTTAAGAGGAAATCGTACCAGGTCAAAATTCACAACTGTCCCAGTTGTTATTATTTCATACATAAATCTTAACATATAATATCCGCATTCGATGAGGCCTTGTTGTTCATGACAATTCTATTTTGAATGAGTGTAAATTCAATATATTATTTTTATGTAATAAATCAAAAAGTACAAATTATAAATGGAAATTTACCTTCGCATTTACATATTTGATCTTTGCATTTCTTTTCTTTGTGTTTTTTCGAAAGTATACCCATGCACTGTTAGAAAATAATACGAATGGGGTAAATTTAAAATTTATTATAATATATAAAACTATTGAGAAATTGAAACTTACTTTTCCAATATATTCTTAAAACTTTCCCGCACATCACCATGAACAGAGCATATCCAATAAAGAGATTTCTCCCTTGGACAAAAAAATCCCTAAAATCCAATGATCACTGATAAAAGGAAATTTAATGTTAGTGGGTTTTTATGTTAAAAGATAATTAACTCTTTGAGAGAAATGTGTTTCATACCTCTCACAAAAAGGCATCATCCAACATTGTTTGATTATATTATTTTAAAATCTTTCAGCAATATAAACCATTCTTTGTTCCTCAGTCAATGCACATGCTTCAGGGGAAATCAATTGCGGGTCCATGAATCCATATACTTCTGTCAGTTCATTCCTCTCACAAATTTTATAAAGATACCTAATACAAAACATATATAAGTATACATTTTTAATAAATATAACGCAAGGAAAAGGTGTTAAGACTTACATGGAAAAAATTTGCACCACGTTGATGCCCAACTTATCTCCAGTAACAAGCTCCATGATATCATATTTTGTAATCCACACACTTATTTCACGTCCACAAACATAAGATTCCATTGGAAACTCATAAAAACCCAACAACAAATGTGAATATCTTGACAATCTGTCAAGACCACTGGAATCTGTATCTGATGTCATAGCATGTTGTCTTTGTTGTTGTCTATACAGTATTTCTTTACCTTTGAAGTATTCCTGTGAAAAAAAATTGAGAAATATAGTAGTTTTCAAATGATAAAACAACTTTAATAAAAAAAATAAAACAAAAGATATAACATTCATGCCTTTATGGTAATGAGTCGAAGAAGTCTGGATGGCCAAACTAAAAAATGGCCGATACTCTGTCCAACTATCACCACCTCATCTGTAGGTATTGGTACCCTAGCTGATCTATTTATAATATCCTGTACAGTGACCCTCTGATTCTCTACCTCTAATTGTTGATGATGAACTGTATCTCCTATACAATATACCAACCCATATGCTACTATATGATGTTAAGAATCATCAACATACAACTCGCAATATATAGGTAGCTGCGGCGGAGGTGTAGGATAAAAAATGGGGTCCGCAGGCTGAGGTGGGGGAGTGGGAGCTACTGGCGGAGGTGGAGGATAAGTAATGGGGTCTGTAGGGGGAGGTGGAGGAGTGGGAGCTGTAGTCTGAAATTGTCTTTGCATTTCTGCAAACATAGACTGCACTGACTCTCTAATCTTGTCTTCCATCGACGCATTAATATTTTGAACTTCAGCCTCCAAGGATTCTATTTTTTTTATAAACCCCCTCAATGTTAGAAGTTGAAGAACGTGGAAACACTTTTCTTACCGATACACCTGCCGGATATCCTCTTACATGACCAGGATGTTCGGGCCTTCCCAATACTGCAAAAAAATATCTTCCCTCCCAGTAGCTGTAAATGTCCCCTCTGAACTCTGCTCCTCAAGAGAGTCCTGTATTAATTAATTGAACATTTATGTAATGATTGAAACTTATATGAAGAAAAAAGTTAACTTAAATAAATTAAATAGATATGTTACAATCCTCTCAGCTACGATTCTCGATTCTTCCGAAAGATATTGCCCTTTTTTCCCTTCCGAGATCTCTTCCATTTTTCATGTCTAGATGGAGGGGATGGAGGGTCCACCTCTCCATAGCTTGAAGACTCAGCTCTTAGTTGTTGAAATTTTTCTGCCATCATTTTTTCTTCCAATAATGTATACCCTCCCCGAGATAAACTATGAGGGTATACATTTTTAGATTGGATCTCCTAATGAGATTTCCTTGTTTGCTGTAATTTAATAATAAGAAATCATTAACAAAACATTAATAAAATCATTTATATAAGAAAGTTTATAAAATTTTACATTGCCCTTACCAGAAATGACTCTTTTTTTCTACTTTCAAAAAATTTTCTCCATGTGTCATCATCTATAAAAGGATATATACGACATGGATTGTCATGACTCCTATGACCATAAATGAAATCAGATGAGAGGGTTGATTTGAAATCCCTCCATCTCCTGGAAGCCAACGATAAGAATTTCTTCCTGACTCCTCCAGTGTCAGGAATATCAAATGTCATCTGATAAAGAAGAGGTTAAACATATTATATATACCAGAAACATTAAAAGAATGGTCAAAAAATGACAAAAGATCTTACCAAAATCGTCTCCCACAACTGAGAGATAATCGATTTATCCACACCTCTCCAATCATCATACAGAATGCTTACTTTGGCCTTAGCATGAGTTGCAACAAAACTCTTAAAATCTTTGGCATTCAGACCTCTAGGAATATCATCATCATCAAACTCAACTACTATCCTCTGATCCTGCGTACAGGCAAGTGATAATTTTGGAAAACGTGTGCACCCACGTTTACCAACCTTTGAACTCTTTGTCGTAATAGGAGCATGTGAATGTTCATCCCCAAAGGTATGACCAGCAATATGCTCCTCTCCAGAATCATGTGGTTGATCATCTGAATGATCTGTCATTATCCTTAAAATCAAAAAAAACAAACGTCAGTCCACAAATATACAAATTCAAATATTTTAATACTACTGTAATTAGAAAATAGAAAAGTGTACTAAGTTACATAATAGTAAACATTGGTAATATGGCAAGCATTTTAAACAATGGTAAAGATGGAAAAGATGGTCAAGATGGTCAAGATGGTAAAAATTGAAAAAATGGTAAACCTGGTAAACATTGTAAACATGGTAAAGTAATTTTCAGTGAACAAATATACAAATTCAAATATTTTAGTACTACTGTAATCAGAAAATAGAAAAGTGTACTAAGTTACATAATAGTAAAAATTGGTAATATGGTAAGCATGTTAAACAATGGTAAAGATGGGAAAGATGGTCAAGATGGTCAAGATGGTAAAAATGGTAAAAATGGTAAACCAGGTAAACATTGTAAACATGGTAAAGTAATTGTCAGTGAACAAAAATAAGAATTTTAAAATTCATGTAATGGTTATAAACATGATAAAGTAAACTAAACAGACTTAAAACAAACAAAAACATATACTTATTTTATTTTAAAACATGTTTTAATAAATAAAAAACTTACAATATCTAACATTTATGGAAAAAATAAATGTAAACAAGAAATAAACATATGTTACATGTAATTTTAGGAATGTACAAATGGATTGTTTTCCCAAATTCCTTCATCGTGATCGTTCCTTATGGCACAAACTATGTCTTCAACATGATCGTCATTATGTTCTGTTAATATTTCCATGGAAGTAGGGATCTCACATAAATCAGCATATTCATCAAGTTCATCCTCACCAACATATTGTTTTTTCCCTTGTAAAACAACAGCCCACTGCATATCTGATTGATCCACTACATAAAAAATTTGGTTTTCATGTGTTGCCATTATAAAAGAATCAGTTGTGTCTTCCAATCTATTCAGATTAACAAGTGTCATTCCAAATTCATCGTGTCTGACACTGTTTTTACCATTAAACCATTTACAGTTAAAAATGGGAACTTTAATTTTAAAGTAATCAACCTCCCATATGTCTTCAATCACTCCATAATATGCATTTGATGCAGAAATTGGGTTTTTGTCTTTAGCACTCGAAAAATGCATTGCTTCTGCAAACACCAATACACCACTATTCTGAACTGTACTTCTGTTGTCCTGAGATTTTGTATGAAATGTATAACCATTAATGTCATAACCAGACCATGTTATCACATTTAAACATGGACCACCCACTATCCATTTTAATGTCTCTGATACATCTGATCTACCAAGCAAAGTCTTTTTAATCCATGACAAAAAAGTTTTGTTGTGCTCATTCAAAATCCACATTTCTTTCTTCTTTGGATGACATTGTTTCAAATCATTAATATGAAATGTGATATACAGTTGAGCATCAGCTATGTCATTCAAGATTTATGATTCTAACTTCTTCATCTGTTCAGCTGACAATGATTTGACTTTCAAGCTGCGAATCCCCTTTCCCTCATTATTAACTCGTTCATGGCGAGATGGAGTCAAACCAATGTGTTGCGCCGCAGCCAAGTAGCTCGTACAAAACTATGCAACCTCCTCAGAAATATACTTTTCAATAATGGAGGCTTCAGGTCGATATAGATTTTTATCATACCCCTTTAATATTTTTATATACCTTTCAAAAGGATACATCCAACGAAGATATAAAGGTCCACAAAGCTTTATTTCTCGAACCAGATGAATCATTAAATGAACCATTATATCAAAAAAAGTTGGAGGAAAATACATTTCCAATTGACAAAGTATAAAAATTGCATCCTTTTCCAAAATGTTCAAAGAATTCACATCAATCGCCTTGTTACAAATTGAATTGAAAAATTAACACAACTTCATTATAGTCTTTCTGACACGAATGGGCAATATTCCACGCAATGAAACTGGTAGAATTTGTTGCATCATGACGTGACAATCATGTGATTTCATACCTATCAACTTGAAGTCCTTCAATGAGAAATTTTTTTTTACATTAGAAGAATAACCTTGAGGCACTTTGGTATCATGAAGAAACTGATAGAAGCTAATTTTCTCCCTCTTCGATAATGTATAACAAGTCGGGGGAAGAAATGTTAGTCTTCCTTTAGGAGTGGGAGCTAACTCCAAACGTATTCCCATTGATAGTAATTATAATCTTGCATTCAACCCATCTTTAGTCTTTCCTTTAATATCTAACAATGTTCCAATCAAAGAATGACAGATATTCTTCTCCACATGCATGACATCAATATTATGTTTAACTTCATGATACCTCCAATATGGTAGCTCAAAAAAATTGACCTTTTCTTCCAAATATGTCTATCATTACCAGATTTCTGTGTCTTTCCCAATGTCACGCCAAGGTTTTTTACCCTCTCAAAATACAGATCAGGGGATAAAGGTTTTGGAGCAGTATCAAATTCTTGTGATCCATTGAATGCCTTTTTTAGTCTTCTATAAGGGTGTTCCATAGGCAAAAACTTTCGATGACCCATGTACACTGTTTTCCTCCCATGATGCAATTGACAATCGGACGTCTGTTGTTCGCAAATTGGACATGATTTATGCCCTTTAACACTGTATCCAGAAAACTTTCCATACACTGGGAAGTCATTTACAGTGAACAGAAGCACTACATGCAGTTGAAAATATTCCATTTTATAAGAATCATACACCCTAATACCATCAGACCATAACAGTTTCAAATCATCAATCAACGGTGACAAGTAAACATCAATATCATTACCGGGTTGCTTTGGACCAAAGATCATTGTACTCAACATGACATATTTTAGATTCATACAAACTTCAGGAGAGAGGTTGTAAATTACCAATAAAACATGCCATGAACTATGTGTGCTACTGAGTGTTCGGTATGGATTCATTCCATCTGTGCACAACCCTAGTCTAAGATTTCTAATTTCATTTCCAAATGTAGAATACTGCGCATCAATTTTCTTCCATTGTGGACAATCAGCTGGATGATGTATTTTTCCATCACATACCCTCTCTTAAGCATGCCATCTTAACCTTTTTGCATCATGTGAATTAGCAAATAAACATTTGAAACGATTAATTATAGGAAGATACCAAAATACCTTTGAAGGGAGCTTTGTAATCTCTACATCACCCTGTGATTTTTCTTTCACCTTATACCGTGATGTCCCACATTTTGGACACTTTGATAGAAATTCATATTCCTTCCTATATATAATGTAGTCATTCAGACAGGCATGTATTTTCTTGTATCCCAATCCCATCGGGCATAATATTTTCTTGGCTTTGTAATGTGAATCTGGAAGATCGTTATCTTTTAGAAGAATTTCTTTCATCAATTGTAGCAGCTCTGTAAAACTTCTGTCACTCCATCCATGCTTCGCCTTTAGGTTAATCAATCTTAACAACGCCGAAAAAACCGTAAAATCTGTACAACCGGGATATAATGGTTTTTCAGAATCACCATATAGATGCGCAACTGTCAGTTCTATCTCAATTTGTTTTGCTACAATATCGCGAATCATTTCTTCAATTCCATCGGAGTTACCATCTTACGAATCATCATCATCAGTGACATTCCGTCCAGTTTCACCATGCCAAATCCAAGGGCTATAACTCATATTAAAACCATGACATATCAGATGATCTTTTATCTCTCTACTATTCAACTTCTTCATATTCAAACATTTCAGGCATGGACAGAAAAAAATGTCACTACTTGGAACATTTCGTTTTGCAAATTCCAAAAAGGCATCAACACCTTCCTCAAATTCATTGCTCATTCGATGTGCCGTAATCCAACTTCGACTCATCATTACCTATAACAAATATCAACAAAAAATATATATTTTTATGATAAGAAAAATACATGTTTATATGAAAAAAATCATAATTTGAATGTAAAACAATTTAAAATATAAAACAAATCTATAGGTATTTAAAAAAATATTCTTGAATATTATTTTTAAAACAAAATATAGTTAGATATAAGAGTTTTAAATTTCATTGAATCAAATAAAACCATGACGCATACATAGATTAATATTGATTGCGGTTTTTATGTTTTAATATATTAGATAAACAACCTATTTTAAATGGCATGCAGACCTTGATATTGGTCTTCATCACCCTTCGGTGTGACTGGAAAAAAGAGGTCTACCAGCATGTTATTATTTTATCAGCAATTCACTCATTCTTGTTTCTGATGATCGTTAATTGCATTGGCAGGCTGAGAGGGCCGCCCAGCGCATCCAACATTGGTCTGCTCAGAATAACAATAGTCCCACTGATTCGGTTTAATCCTTTATTTCTGCTTTTTAATCCCATGTAACATATCTTGTGGGGATTTGATTTTGTACTTGGCCTTCAGCTTTAACGGTTATCAATCAAAATAAAACTCGACTAAAAACTCTGTTTATTTTAGGTTTTCAAAATCCAAAAACGAAAACAAAACAACCATGGACAAAAACTGAATTCCAATTACAGGAAACATGTTCAGAAATTCTAAAAACCAAGAATTAACAAATATCAACAACAATAGTGAATAGCCTGGCAATTACAAGACTAAATATGTATATGTATATGATTAACAATAATAATGTGTTTTATATTCTCAAGTGAATTTCCTAAATGATATGGTAATTCATATGGTTTAATATCATTGGTAACATGTTTTCGATTCCAATGAGACATAGGTGTGAGAGCCATTGATAATGGAGTAGTGGCCTAATCTCAATCTAGGTCCAACATCCTCAACATATTCTTCTAGGGGTAGAATTTAGTATGGTTTGTGTTATTTTAACAACTCTATATTTATTATAGGATATTAAATCAAATTATTTTGATTAACTTTTTTTATTCATCCTTGTATTATTATTTTTTGACTTTTTAGGATATTATAGTTTTATATTCTTATTCATGGTTGGAACATGGTTTGTGAATACCATGAGGTTCTACCTAGGAAGCATTTTACATTTGTTTACAAATATAATGGAGGAAATATATTTTGTACAAACCATACTTATTTATCATGAAATCACACAGCATGATGCATATGCATTTTTTAGGGTTGGTTCTAGGTTTTTCATACTGTGTGGTTAAACCATGGTACTCCTCCAATATCATATAATGGGGATCACATTTATTGTTTTAATTTATAAAAAAACCGATCCAAAATATGATATAAAAAGTAATTATTATTTATTTTCCTTTAAAGTAACGATGCACATCTTTTTTATCTCATTATTCATCTAGTTTAATGTTCCCTCAACATAGTCTGTTATATCAAAAAAAAAATCCACGAGATTCAAATAACCATTTTCAATAACAAAATACAAATAACCATTTGCAATATAAATAACCATTTGCAATAACAAAATACAAATAACCATTTGCAAATAACCATTTTCAATAACAAAAAATTCCACGAGATTCAAAAACGAATGAAAAGCACATCAAGAATCGAAACAAAAACGAACGAAATAAATTCGTGGAAGGCTTACTTGAATGTTGCGATTTGAGATGATAGATCCGAGATGAGTGAAGAAGATAAACAATAAATCCAAATTGAGTTTAACGCAGGTCGATCGATGAGCCGATTAGGGTTTACCGCGCGAGAGAGACGAGCCGACGGACTGTCAATCGAAAAATCGTAAATGACAGTCCACAGGCTTTAATTTTTTTTAAAAGTTTTATAATGTCGGTTATTATATAACCAACGTTATAAACTATTTTTTAAATTTATAACGTCGGTTATTTTAAAACCGACGTAATAAAGCTCCAGCGCTTTGGTTTTTTACATCAGTTATTTTATAACCGACGTAAAAAACGAGATATCTACGTGTTTTCTACGTTGGTTATTTTATAAACGACGTAAAAAACCCCCCCGTGATTTGGTTTTTTACGTCGGTTATAAAATAACCGACGTAAAAAACGCGTAGATATCTCGTTTTTTACGTCGGTTATAAGATAACCGACGTGAAAAACCAATGCGCGGGGGGTTTTTTACGTCGGTTATTTGGAAACCGACGTAAAAAAATCCCGATATCTACGCGTTTTTTATGTTGGTTATTTTATAACCGACATAAAAAACCAAAGCACGGTTGGTTTTTTACGTCGGTTATTTGGAAACCGACGTAAAAAACACGATATGGACGCGTTTTTACGTCGGTTATCTAATAACCGACGTAAAAAACCAAAGCCCGGACGCGTTTTTTACGTCGGTTATTTTATAACCGACGTAAAAAACCCCGCGCTTTGGTTTTTTACGTCGGTTATTTGATAACCGACCTAAAAAAACGCGTCGATATCGGGTTTTTACGTTGGTTTCCAAATAACCGACGTAAAAAACCCCCCGCGCATTGGTTTTTTACGTCGGTTATAAGATAACCGACGTAAAAACCCAACAGGCGCGATTTGTAACGTCGGTTATTAAAATAACCGACGTTAAAAATCTACTCGCCGCATTTTTACGTCGGTTATATATAACCGACGTAAAAAACGATTTCTGCACTAGTGAGGAATAGACACTGGGGTTACACTTGGATCTAGCTCTATTGTAAACTCAACCTATCTCATAAGAGTTATGTTAGATAAATCATCAGTGGATATGTCCCTAAAACGATCCACTACAGGAGGGAACTATACTGATTACATTTCCCGGTCGCTTATAAAGAGACCCACTAACTGATCTGTCACCCTATCTAGTCCAATTTTCTTGGTTCTAGCTTGATCTTCCAAGATATCCTATTTTCCATTGGGTATATATGTACTACCCATGGGAGATGTTAAGAACACTCGACTATGATAAAATTAGAATTGGGAATGATAAGGAACAAGCTAGTTTATTCCAAGAATAAAGTTGAATCCTTTCATCTCAAGGAAAAAGAAACTACAAAACAAATGGAACCCACTTATCTCAAGGAGAAATGTTGACACTAGATTATTTCCTCGGTTCTGATTACTAATAGTTTTTCAATATACATAGTTCCATAGAATTACTCGATTAGCAGACGAAGACTTTCCACACACATAGCTGATATGAAAGAGTCTGATGCACCTGTATCGAAAAGGGCAGAAACCAAAGTATAGGCTTCCAGGTTATGTCCTGTAACTATAGAATTCCATGGAAACTTCTCCTCTAGATCAATCTAAATTGAATATATATGGCTCAAACTATATCCTTGAGATGATGCCTAACTAGCCTGAGCCGATCCACTCTACTAATGCTGAAAATATAAGGCTTGATTACCTCTTCCATGACTAATACAACCTCAGCCTCATCGGCTTATAGAGGACTAAATCGCATCCTGGCCTGGATTTTCAGATCTTTTACCTAATATAGGTGCTAGTATAGATCCCCTACCATTGGATTCTTGGGGAAAATAATGGTAGAAGCACTGAAGGTGACCCATCCTCCTGCAATCTCGACATTCGATCAGGTTCATCATATACTGGGGCTTCTTATTCACTGGCCTACCACATTGGTGAAGCAATATAGAATCATTGTGTGTCACCTGGATGGAACCTCCTCTATGTGGACCTTCAAAACAGTTCATCCTACTTCCAGAAGAATCATCACCCTGTCTTAGAACTAAGCTTCCTTGCCTCGCATTTCCAGCTTCAATAATATTCTATTCTATAATTAAAGCCTAGTTTATTAAATTTTTAATGGTATTAAAACAAAATACTTTAAACTATGATTTGAAATAATTCCAATGATCATCCTAAAAGCTCCTCATAGTAATTAATTAATCAATGGTCAGAGATGGTAAAAAATGTTTAATCTCAGTGAAACGTGTTGAGGACTCGATCATCATCATAGATCCCTGCTGAAGATTCTTGAATTATCAGGCTCAGTCCACTATCATGTTTTGAAAAAATAAGTGGTCATAGAAATCTATATTAAAGTCTTACCAGACCATGTCTAAATAATGATATTATTGAGATATGACATCCCACCATGAGTTTGGGGAGTCATGCAACATATAGGTAGCGATCTTGACCCTATACTCTAGAGGCATCTCAAGATGGTCAAAGATTTATATTATAGCCTCTAACCATGACTCTATATCATGAGGTCTTCCATACCTCAAGAAGGTGGGAGGATGCTACTACTAAATGTCCCATTTGTGCTCTTCCATAGTCAGGGAAGGCTAGGAAACACCCAAAATTGATTTCATAAACCTAAATAAATTCTCATGAAACTGAGCATTTGATCCTGGTGGAAGAGAATCACCATTGGTGCCTTAGGTGAAAAAACATAAGGTATAATGGGTGAATCAAGGACCACCACCTCTAGAGTGTGATCATCTCCACTCTCTTGGAATATTACGTAAAGACTTTGTGGTGGAATAATTCTAAAATTTCTATGCTCCCACCTCAGACATGATTTATAACAGATAGAGTAAGTAGATAAGGAAAGTTGATAAATAGGGATAGATATAAGGCCTCCCTAAAATATGGCACAATATACAGCTATCTCATAGATCTAGTTTTAGATGATAAGAATCACATAAGGACCACAATAGACATATCCTAAGCCCATTTCGAACTTAAGGTCAAGTTCAATGTCTCACATTTTAATACAAGGTGGTCATTAATTTAAAGGTGGCATTTATTATAATTACTTAAGCATTAATCCCCTTTAAAGGATTGAATTAGGTGGATCTTCATTATAATTTATAAGGGACCATACACCTTATAAATTCGAATTGATCATAAACTGAATCTAACTTATAACAGGATCATGATTTGTGAATTGGAACATTTTCATAATTATAACAAAAAGGTGCTACAAAACATATCAACTAGGAACAATAAAAATCACATGTGAAGCAAGCAAATTTATTCTAGAAGGTAAATATGGCATGGCATATTCATGACATTTCATTAAAACTATGCCTATTATGATTCAGGCTTTTAATTCCCTCATCTCATTAGTATAATTGATTGAAATTGTCATTCCAATCATACAAAAATCAATAATATCATAAATCAAGTGTGTCACCCAATAGTTAATTTGTATAAACCATAAATAGAATAATCAATAACCAAAATTCCCAACCCAGGGAATTTGGGTTTCCCCTGTACAAGGGTTATCTAAGTCCAAGAATAAGTTAATTTCCATATCTCAATGTCCAACTCTCCTGTCTAAACCCAAATAGTAAGAAAAAGTAAAAATAAAATCTTTTATACCACTTTCTAGTGACCTACCTCAAGTGCCACTCAGTAGTTCCCCAAAATGGTGGGACACATAACCTCAAACACATCTCTAAGAATTACATAGGCTTATATATAGAATAGATACACTAGGGAGTGTCCATGGGATGACAATACCCTCATATATCATTGTATGATTATCCGAATGACAATGGAGAAAAAATAGCAGAAGCATAAGAATAAGCAGACAACCTTAGAAGTAAAGTAATAAATGAATCACCATAATTAAATAACTAGTGGAAGAAGAATATCAGTAATGGATACAATGATAATAATGAAAATTTGGGCGTTTATAGAAAAATTGCGTGCAAGAGAATAGGGGTAAAAGTATATACTACATGCTATCAAAAACTATAGAAGATCAAAAAAATATTACAACATCATCTCGAGAATAGGCTTGGTCATCTGCCCCTAAACTCCATAATAAGGTAGTGAATCAATCATGCATCATAAGACACACACTTCCCTTTGTCCATACATGCAATCATAAAGTCTACCTAGGTACCAAATGGCACCCAAGTAGGGTGTGAGACATAAATATCAGTAGGTTGGCACCCATGGTGTCTAGGTCGATCCATTTTGTGTAGTAAATAAGAAAGTGCGTCCTATATATATAAAAACATATCATTTAATTATTAAAACATGTAAATCGTGGTATGGGTTCCTAAATGGACACTCGTCCCCTACCACCAACTTCAGCCTAAGCCAAAATTGTAAACAAGATACCTATGTAATAAATATCATATATATATATATATATATATAGACAAGGACCAATGTCAACAAGGAAACAAAAGAAATTATACCCCAAGAATTTTGTTAGGCTTAGGGTCTCAACATAATTCCATTTGATGAAAAATATCACCACAATAATAATAACAATTGGTGTACAATATGAGAAATGAGCAATCAACCAACCCATCTATTCCAGTTGTGGAGTTAGAGCCCATCCAAGGTAATCTAATTAAAATCCCAAGGGTCGCTTCAGAATATACAATATAACCAGTGTCATCAATTCCATCCAAGGAAACCCATAAAATTCCCTTGTATCACTCAAGAAACTATGAATCAGAGCATGTACCAAGTATCTCACACAGGGGACTAAGTATCTCTTGAGGCATGGGGTATCCATCTTTCCAAATGGTAATGTCCTTGGTTTCCCCCCTAGGGAACCATCCTCACACACGAGTATAAGTAAATCCTCCAGACAATCCCATGCCTAGAAGGACAATTTATCGCTCTAATCAGATCAAGAGTGTCAAACCAAAAGCATGGAAATTCCATCCATGGAATCGTTAACTCGGAACCCATGTTCACTCTATGACCTTAGCAAGTGAGCATAGATATCCAAGAACATATATCAAGGAAATTTATTTATATATTCATGATAATAAATAAATATCTCAAGACAAAAGATAAAAAGATACACTTTTATCACAATACAAACCATAAAAAGGGAATGATGCACTAATCTAATGCATAATCTCAAGCTATAAGGTAAGACCACTAGGCTACATGCAATAAGTATAAGAAAAATATTACATGAATAGGCACAATGAATTAAAATACCTCTGATCACATGTCATCAATTATATTTAAATCATAAAAGATAACAAGTTTGACCAAGAAAGACATATAATTCAATCCAACCAATTGTATTAAACAATAAAAAATAAATAAGGCAAAGGAATAGGGTATAACATGAAAGTAAGCAAAGAATGTGGCATGAATCAAGGTATTCATCGAATGAGTGTGAAGAAATAAGCATAATAAATTGAATTATAAATTATGAGGAACCAATCTAAATACCAACCATATGGTTCATAATTTATCTTAATGTGTTTCTTAAGTTTAAGGCATCAAACCAAGGTCCACACTCATGGCTATACACTCTTATTAATTCAATTATAATCAAAGGAATTTAATCAAATCGCCACTAAAATAAGGTAAAAAACCATTTAAGGCATATGAAAACTGGCCATTCAAGGTGGCAACACCCAAAGGGGTGGAAAAATACAAAGATAACACCCTATAGTTGGGTTTATCCATAACCTATGGTCAATACATAAATAGAAAACCATTTATATCAATTTAATATGAAAGAAAGAAGCATCGCTGGAATTTTCCGATGAGCAGCACAACAACATGTCAACTAAAATGTGAAAAAACAAATGTTAAATATGTAGACCCCCTACCTCAACTTCATTTAACTACACTCATTTATTGCTGAGGTTTGATTCACCTAAAATGGAAGAAATCAACGGATTTTTCAAATTCTTGACAATATGGTTAAAATGTGTCAAACCAAAATATTGAAAAGGATAGTGTATGAACTTTGGAATATATTAATGAGTAAAGAAGATCTTAATGATATGGTTCTATATCATCTGATTATGAAGGAAACGGTAGAGAAATGAGGGTGAAAAATCAAAACCCCATGGAGGAGGGTGATGGATTTGCGTACCTGGAGGTGGAAAAAAATTTCTGAAGGGAAGAAAGAAATATATAGGAGAATTTAAAATATTTAAAGAGGGTAAAATAGGTAATTTTATCCATATTTACACTATGTAGGGATTGGTAGCATGATTTTTCCAAACCAGGTGATAACCATGTGCAGGGTTCTGCAACTTAATGAACATCGCACGATTTTACTAATTGTTCCCAAACCTTGAAAAATATCATTGTCCCAAAACCAATAGTACTCACATATCAATGTTTCCTTTGTTTCTCAGTTTCATACATTCTATAAGATCCAATCTCTTTCCCCCTTTTTCAGTGCTTTGGGCTTTAGATGAGCCCTGGACGCACCTGGGACCTCCTTTATCCTCTTAGGAATCATTACGGGGTCTATTTTAAGGAATTAAACCAATAATTAAATGTTATGTACCATTTTATAAGTTTAATAAGTTACATGAAATATAAAAATTATATTAGGGTTAAATTTTATTATTTTCAAAGAAGTTTCATTTTTTATGAATAGTGAAAAATACTGAATTTTAATTTAATATTGTTTTTTCATATAATTTATTTATATAGTTAAATTATGTTTTAAATTTGTTTTAAAGTATAATTAGATCAATTATACATCAATAAATCCAATTTAGGTCATTTTAATCAATTTAACATTGAAATTTGATATAAAAAAATTCAAACCTTTGAGCATTTCACTTTAAAAAAGCAAACATTTTCATTGTGTTTGTTGGATTAATTTTAAATAGAATTTTTCTTATTATGTGAATTGAATTTTGTAAAATAGATTCTATATTTGGAATAATAAGGTTCAAATTATGTTGTATGGTCCATTTTATTTTTATTTATAAAAAATTTATCATGGTAAAAGAATTATTTACCATATTATGGGTAAAATAGTGACATGGGTTAAAGTTAAAAGATTAAAGATTAAAATATGTAAAAATTACAAAATATAATGGTTGGTTGAGGTATTTATCAACCCAAAAAAACTTAAATAATATTATTTTATATCCAAATTCATGTAAATTAATTCCACCACAATGCGGTTGGCTTTAAATATAAAATAATTATTATTTTAATCACTTAAACCCCCCTCTCCTCAAGTATAAATATCACCCCTCACCATCCCATTTTAACCCACAAGACTAGTATATCTTATAATATATACCCACATTTTTACTTATCACTATACCCATGTTCATGATCTTATGGCCTCACCAAAATACCAAATACAAGGTCCTCAAGGGTCTCTCAATGAGGTAATGTTAAGAGGTAAGTTTCTCAAAATAGCCCTATTATTTTCATTTTTTCTTCTAATTTATCATACTATATTTCATGAATCAAGTAATAATAATTATATAATCATTTAAATACTTATATTTTATGTTAATAATGGAAGATATTATATCCATATCTTTTATTACCTCATCTTATTCAAAGAAATGAAACTATTTTCCAAGTTATATCGGTTAATCACCTCCATAAATAATGTTTTTTTATTTTCCATTACCTCCTTCATGGCCACTCATAAAACTATTTTTATTATTAAATAATATTATAATATGTATATTGTAACCTTTGACGTGTTATGGAAGTAATATATACTCATAATAGTAAATAAAAAAACTAGTTCCTGGTATTTGAAATAACCACCAAAATAAATTAAACATTTATCAATAATGTTTTATCTAATAAATAATCCTAATGTAAGAAAAATTGATATATGGGACTATTAATACTTAATTAATTTTATTAATACAATTCCATTATACTTTTTTAGTTTTAATCCCATTTTACAAGAACATCCATAATTTTACACAAATGAAGTAATCATGAAACTATGAAAGGAACGGACTTGAAACCATGAAAATAATGAAGTATTATTAATGAATTTGTCTTAATATGTTAAAAACGAAACACATGAGGTATTATAAATATTAAAATATTTCTTAAATTAGTTAATAACATTATTTAAACCATTATATAAGAGTTTAATGTATTCCAACTATCGGAAATCATGAGGTAAGGGTTTCTCATCCCACTTTTTACTTCTGTGAGATACATGTCTAATTCACAAACTAATTTATTTTTCATGTTGTATATATTGTACATTGATATATAATATAATGATTATAACTATCTTAATTATACGAAATGTTTCATTTTTTAATTATTACTTTTATGGTACATACGATTCAAGTGATTAAAAAGTGTCAGGGGATTCTTAACCCAATTTCAATTCTTTGGGTTAAACTTATATTTCCCTATTATGTTATAGAAAGCCTATGTGTGAAATAAATTTTTAATAACATATTTTATATTTCTTATTGATTTATTTTTATTAATAGTGAATACATTTAATCTATTAATTTTATTCCGGCTCACTTCAATCTTATGATATTTGTATGGGACTTTATTTTAAAATATTATATTTTAATGTTCCTATTTCAAAAATAATGTTTTATTACACATATATAATAAATTGAATTTACCATGTCCATGTCTCCTTAATGATATGAATTATCCTTTAGAATTTTACATGGTTGTTTTCCAAAAACAAATCTTTTATAATTTCACAGTTTCGTAAATATAAATGAATTTCAAAGTGAAAATAGGTATTTTCATCAAGATTTTTTTAATGATCTTAATAAGTATTTTCATATATGTCAACATACTTTGTTTAATCTTGTTTTACATTGATATTGATATATTATTAACTAGTTCCCAAATTTTATTGAATTTTTATTGATTATGTTGTACTATTTTGATACCATTCACCAAATTACTATGGACGGTTTGTGTTTATCTTTACTTAATGGGGGGAGTTATTTACATTTTGTATTCTGGTTTCAATATAAATTTATATTTTGATTTTGTTTCACCCATTTTATATGAGTAATGTATTTGACCTAGTTAGTGATTGGTGGGGTCTTCTATATCCCCTTGATGTAATGGTAGGTATCATGAGACAAACTAAACTGGGTTTTGGCCAAGGCCTTACGCATTTATTAGGTTCTTGGAATGAAGACTTAATTATGACAGATTCTTGGCATGGATCCTTTATAGTTTTATATTCTTGGTAAAAATCCTCAAAGGTATGTTTAAAATGTCTGAAATTATTCATTCCATCAATATGAAATAAGTTATTTATTTGAATGTGATTATTTGATTAGTAGAATGTCTATGATTATTTTTTCTAGATCATGTGATTATTTATATGGAATTATTTTATCTTAATTTATTCTATACATATTATGATCAAGTTATTAATTAAATGGAATTTATTTTAGTTATTTACCTATTCATATTTTTTATTTCTTATTTATGAAAGCTTTCGTTGTAATCTTAACCCTTATTGTGCATTTATTCTCACCCATTTCTTATGTTTTATTTTTTCCAAGGATTACAAGAAGTTTCTTATGAGTGATTTTCAGGGTTAAAATTGGAGATTAATAGTGTTATCAAAGAATTAAATATGTTTTTTTTATATTTTCAATTTTAATTTAGGGTTAAAATTTTAATCTATTTTTCCAAAACTATTAAACTATTCAGTCCTTAGGGGGTGGATTCCTTATAATCATGACAATGTAATAATGTAAGGTGCTAGCTCTGGGATTCTGGGGTTAGGGTGTTACATTTGGTTTCAAAGTAATTTTTATAGAAACCATGGAAAATAGATTTAGTAAAACATAGATTAGATAACTTAACCCTATGATAGACTTTGAGGATAATTATAAAAGAATATTCTAAAGAAACCATTTTTTTGACTATGAGATTATCTATGAATAAATTTTTAAACTTATATTAAGTATTTCAGTATTTTTGTGGTTATAAAATATATTCATAATGATATCATCCAATATATTGTATATCATCATTTATAAATGGCACATAAAAATGGAATGAGAACCTCACCAATGCACGTGATCCAAATAGTAATATTGATTACATTTTTTAGGAGCTTAATCCAATCATTCAAAGTGAATTGATATCCCAAAAATTTTCATCATATGAGGATATAGTACCATGTACTAATAATATAGAGAAAGTTTTATCTAATTATTATTCCTTTGGAGGTAAGAATGATAAGAAAAGAAGAGTTGGGAAAAAGATGAATAAAGGGAATATGAAAAAGAAGGATTTTTCATCATGTGATAACTGTGGAAAAATCGCATTGGGTGTAAAGTCCCTGTTCCAAAAGCCATAGAGAGGTTCCCCATACCCGGTTGGTCACATGGAATCAAGCGCATTTCCCCAAACACCAGAGGCTTCCGACTAGAAGCGAGGGCCTTGGGTGTGATAGTGGTGAAACTATGCCCTCATTGGAAGAGTACACAGTGGAAGAGAAAAACAATAACCAATAACAGAAGCATTAAACAATCCATACACAAGTGAACATCGGAAGACTAAATATGATAAACAGTAGGAGCACACACACACATATATATATATGATGCTTGATACATATGTCTAGGAAATAATCCAAACAAGTCCCAATGATGGAAATAAAAATAGTATTAAAAAAAGTACAAAGAAAGATAAACAGCTCCTCAGCATCACAAGCCGAAGATTGGTCCCATTCTCTCCATCTCCACAGCAAGTCAAGTACCTGAAGTCAAAGGGCGCTTACCCTGGTCTATACCTGCAACAATATAGTCTGTTTGGGCCACTAGTGCAAAAAACGTTATTTACATCACCATTTTTGACGTCGGTTATATATAACCGACGTGAGAATCTGTGAAATGTGGTTTTTTACATCGGTTATTTTATAACAGACGTAACAAATGCGTTGAGTAGCTTTTTAGCGTCGGTTATTTTAATAACTGACGTTACAAATCGCGCATGTTCGGTTTTTACGTCGGTTATAAATTAACCGATGTTAAAAATCAAAGTGCGTGGGTTTTTTACGTCGGTTACTTGATAACCGACGTAAAAAACGAGATATCTACGAGTATTTTACGTCTGCTATTTTATAACTGACGTAAAAAACCAAAGCGCGGGGGGTTTTTTATGCCGGTTTTAAAATAACCGACGTAAAAAACTAAAGCGCGGGGGATTTTTTACGTCGGTTTTAAAATAATCGACATTATAAATTTAAAAAAAATTGTTTATAACGTCAGTTATATAATAACTGACGTTATAAAACATTTAAAAAATTAAAGCCCCATGGACTGCCATTTACGATTTTTCGATCGACAGTCCGCTGGCTCGTCTCTCTCGCGCGGTAAACCCTAATCAGCTCATCGATCGACCTGCGTTAAACTCATTTTGGCTTCATCGTTTATCATCTTTACTCTCCTCGAATCTATCATCTCAACTCGCAACACTCAAGTAAGCCTTCCACGAATTTATTTCGTTCGTTTTTTTTCCCGGATAGTCTATATTTATGTTTTGTGATTTTTTTGTTTAAACTAGGTTAGATTCTTCCATTTTGAACCCTATTACATCTTTTTAAATATCGTTGGCACCAGACATTCGTTTTTATCTTGAGTGTCTTGTTTTTGTATTTCTTTATAAATTTTTTTTTGATATATTACCTTGCATTTAATGACTCAAAATCCTCCTATGTTGGAAACATATTTGGGGTTATTTATTGAAGGACTATGGTGCGATTAAGGAAAGATTTGGAATATTTCCTAATTTGACCGGTTTGAATTTCATTATCAAAAAGAAATTTGAGGTATGGTTGATTCATCCATTCCTTTTATCCTATATTTCATTTAACGCTCAGGTTCATCTAACAATTTTGTAGTTGGATAACCAATAATTTTTATGTGATTAGAGAATTAAAAGAAATTATCATCATATATAGTGAATCATCCTTGTTGAGTGTCTTATCATAGAATAGGAATCAATCATCCATATTGAAGATGTAATTTTTTTAGAAAACAAAAACCATTAATGTAAACCATTTATCATTCATTAATTGAACTAAAATAAATATTTACACATGAGTTATAATGGAACATAATAAAATAAATATTTATCATTCACCCTCATAGAGTCTAATAAATCTATGATAAACCATTTTTTTTCTTTAATGGAAACAAATTCACTTTTACCAACTTTGTATTTTTAGAAGAAACTAAACTCCCTTATAATTTCACCCTTCTGGGAAGTATTAAACATCATTATATCCCATTTAAAAATCTAAATGTCACAGAAATATCGTGCATCCATTTTGTCTTATAGGACTCTACTATAGATAAGTATACCATTTTTTATATTATTAGTTATGATAAACTCTATCATAACATCATTAATATATGTTTATAAAAATGGGGATATCACAATTCTCATGATTTTAGTTGAGAATAATGATAATGTTTTTTATTAATGATAATATAGACATGGGTAATTTTACAAAAAGAATGTGAACTTGAATAATGAATGTTACTTATATGTATTTCACAAGTTTTTTGGATTTTATGTCACAAAACTAATTGATGATCGAATACAAAAAATAATTGCACCACCAACCAAAGTTCAACAAGTGTATTGTTCAATTTTAGAAATTCAGGATTCAATCAATGAGATTGTGATTTATTTATTTTTTAGAGTTTCTGAATCAAGATACTAGATTCTATTTCAAATGGGTATTTGTTTGTTTTTTGATGTTTCACAATTTTATTTGATGTAGGTTTTTTTAATGGATTACTTCATAAAGTGGTCTCGGTTCATTTTATTTTGTGTTTCATTTGACACCATCCCCCCTCAATGACTATGATCTCTCATTGCCAGTTTTTCTCTAATTGTTCTCTCAAACCCCTTTTGGATTTGATGGTTGATTACAAACATATTAATTCAAATATTTAAGACGGATTATATGCATTTTATAGGATTATATTGCTATTTTATGCCACTTTATTTATTATTTTATCCAATACTAAGACCCTTTCTAGTAAGAAAAATTTCATAAGAAATATGATTGGACTCTTCGTCATATTTACTGAAACGTTTTTAATAATGTCACGTTTTTAAAAAAAATATGTTATATCAAAGATGTGGAAACGGGTGGTGTCCGGGGGGGTGTCCAAGGGGGTGGGTGGGTGTGAGTGGCTGTCCACGAGGGTGGGGGCCTATCTAGAGGGTTGTCCGGGGGTTGTCCGGGGGGGTGGGGGCAGTCCAGAGGGTTGGGGGTGTCCAGGGGGGTGTTCAAGGGGTAGGGGTGGGGGTGGTGTCCAGGAGGGGTGGGGGGTGCTGTCTAGAGGGGTGGAGGGCTATCCGGAGGGTTGGGGGTGTCCAGGGGTGGTCCAAGGAGGTGGGTGGGTGTGGGGGGATGTCCAAGGGGGTGGGGGCATGTCCAGAGGGTTTTGGGGGTTGTCCGGGGGTGGGGGTGATTCTCAGGTTTACTCCATTTTCTCCAATTTTCTATCAACTATGTAGGTGGCATGGTTTTCTTTGATTCAATGAAATTTAAAACTGTTATATCTAACTATATTTTGTTTTAAAAATAATACTCAAGGATATTTTCTTAAATACACATAGATTTTTTTATATTTTAAATTGTTTTACATTCAAATTATGATTTTTTTTCATATAAACATATATTTGTATTATCTTAAAAATATATATTTTTTGTTGATATTTGTTATAGGTAATAATGAGTCAAAGTTGGATTACGGAACATCGAATGAGCAATGAATTTGAGGAAGGTGTTGATGCCTTTTTGGAATTTTCCAAACGAAATGTTCCAAGTTGTGACATTTTTTTCTCTCCATTCCTAAAATGTTTGGATATAAAGAAGTTGAAAAGTAGAGAGATGAAAGATCATCTGATTTGTCATGGTTATAATCCCAGTTATAGCCCTTGGATTTGGCATGGTGAAAATGGATGGAATGTCACTGATGATGATGATTCGAAATATGGTAACTCCGATGGAATTGAAGAAATTATTCGTGATATTGTAGCAGAACAAATTGAGATAGAACCTACAGTTGCACATCTATGTGGTGATGCTGAAAAACCATTATATCTTGGTTGTACAGATTTTATGGTTTTTTCGGCGATGTTATGATTGATTAACCTGAAGGCGAAACATGGATGAAGTGACATAAGTTTTATAGAGCTGCTACAATTGATGAAAGACATTCTTCCAAAAGATAACGATCTTCCATATTCACATTACAAAGCCAAGAAAATATTATGCCCGATGGGATTGGGATACAAGAAAATACATACCTGTCCGAATGACTACATTATATATAGGAAGGAATATGAATTTCTATCAGAGTGTCCTAAATGTGGGACATCACGGTATAAGGTGAAAGAAAAATCACAGGCTGGTGTAGAGATTACAAAGATCCCTTCAAAGTTATTTTGGTATCTTCCTATAATTAATCGTTTCAAACGTTTATTTGCTAATTCACATGATGAAAAAAGGTTAATATGGAATGCTGAAGAGCAGGTATGTGATGGAAAAATACGTCATCTAGCTAATTGTCTACAATGGAAGAAAATTGATGCGCAATATTCTACATTTGGAAATGAAATTAGAAATCTCAGACTAGGGTTGTGCACAGATGGAATGAATCCATACCGAACCCTCAGTAGCACACATAGTTCATGGCATGTTTTATTGGTAATGTACAACCTCTCTCCTGAAGTTTGTATGAAGCGAAAATATGTCATGTTGAGTATAATGATCTCTGGTCCAAATCAACCCGGTAATGATATTTATGTTTACTTTTCACCGTTGATTGATGACTTGAAACTGTTATGGGATGATGGTATTAGGGTGTATGATTCTTTTAAAATGGAATATTTTCAACTACATGCAGTGATTCTGTTCACTATAAATGACTTCCCAGCGTATGTAAATTTGTTTGGATACAGTGTTAAAGGGCATAAAGCATGTCCAATTTGCGAACAACAGACGTCATGTTGTCAATTGCATCATGGGAGGAAAACAGTGTACATGGGTCATTGAAAGTTTTTGCCTATGGAACACCCTTATAGAAGACTAGAAAAGGCATTCAATGGCTCAAAAGAATTTGACACTGCTCCAAAACCTTCATCCCCTGATCTGTATTTTGAGTGGGTGAAAAACCTTGATGTGACATTGGGAAAGACACAGAAATCTGGTAATGATAGACATATTTGGAAGAAAAGGTCAATTTGTTTGAGCTACCATATTGGAGGTATCATGAAGTTAAACATAATATTGATGTCATGCACGTGGAGAAGAATATATGTGATTCTTTGATTGGAAAATTGTTAGATATTAAAGGAAAGACTAAAAATGGGTTGAATGCAAGATTAGACTTACTATCAATGGGAATACGTTTGGAGTTAGCTCCCACTCCTAAAGGAAGATGAAAATTTCTTCCCCCGGCTTGTCATAAATTATCGAAGAGGGAGAAAATTAGCTTCTATCAGTGTCTTCATGATACCAAAGTGCCTCAAGGTTATTATTCTAATGTAAAAAATTTGGTCTCATGAAGGACTTGAAGTTGATAGGTATGAAATCACATGATTGTCACGTCATGATGCAACAAATTCTACCAGTTGCATTGCGTGAAATATTGCCCATTCGTGTCATAAAGACTATAATGAAGTTGTGTTATTTTTTCAATTAAATTTGTAACAAGGAGATTGATGTGAATGCTTTGAAAATTTTGAAAAAGGATGCAATTTTTATACTTTGTCAATTGGAAATGTATTTTCCTCCAACTTTTTTTGATATAATGGTGCACTTAATGATTCATCTGGTTCAAGAAATAAAGCTTTGTGGACCTGTATATCTTCGTTGGATGTATCCTTTTGAAAGTTATATGAAAATATTAAAGGGTTATGTTAAAAATCTATATCGACCTGAAGCCTCCATTATTGAAAAGTATATTTCTAAGGAGGTAGCAGAGTTTTGTACGAGCTACTTGGTTGCGGCGCAACACATAGGTTTGCCTCCATCTCACCATGAACAAGTTAATAATGAGGGAAAGGGGATTCGTGGCTTGAAAGTCAAATCATTGTCAGTTGAACAGATGAAGAAGTTAGAATCATACATCTTGAATAACATAGCTGATGCTCAACCGTATATCACATTGCATATTAATGAGTTGAAACAATGTCATCCAAAGAAGAAAGAAATGTGGATTTTGGATGAGTACAACAAAACATTTTTGTCATGGATTAAAAAGACTTTTCTTGGTAGATCAGATGTATCAGAGACATTAAAATGAATAGTGGGTGGTCCATGTTTAAATGTGATAACATGGTCCTGTTATGACATTAATGGTTATACATTTCATATGAAAGCTCAGGACAACAGAAGTGTAGTTCAGAATAGTGGTGTATTGGTGTTTGTAGAAGCAATGCATTTTTCGAGTGCTAAGGACAAAAACCCAATTTATGCATCAAGTGTATATTATGGAGTGATTAAAGACATATGGGAGGTTGATTACTTTAAAATTAAAGTTCCCGTTTTTAACTGTAAATGGTTTAACAGTAACAACAGTGTCAGACACGATGAATTTGGAATGACACTTGTTAATCTGAATAGATTGGAATACACAGCTGATTCTTTTATAATGGCAACACATGCAAAAAAAAATTCTATGTAGTAGATCAATCAGATATGTATTGGGCTATTGTTTTACAAGGGAAAAAACAATATGTTGGTGAGGATGAAATTGATGAATATGCTGATTTATGTGAGATCCCTACTTCCATGGAAAGATTAACAGAACATAATGATGATCTTGTTGAAGAAGTAGTTTGTGCCATAAGGAACGATCACGACGAAGGAATTTGGGAAAAAAATCCATTTGTACATTCCTAAAACTACAGGTAACATATTATTATTTCTTGTTTACATTTATTTTTTCCATAAATGTTAGATATTGTAAGTTTTTTATTTATTCAAACATGTTTTAAAACAAAATAAGTATATGCTATTGTTTTTTTTAAGTTTGTTTAGTTTACTTTATCATGTTTATAACCATTACATGAATTATATATCTATTATTTTTGTTCACTGACAATTACTTTACCATGTTTACCATGTTTAACAGGTTTACCATTTTTACCATGTTTACCATCTTGACCATATTAACCATCTTTACCATCTTTACCATTGTTTACCATTGTTTAACATGCTTACCATATTACCAATGTTTAATTTTATGTAACTTAGTACACTTTTCTATTTTCTGATTATAGTATTATTAAAATATTTAAATTTGTATATTTGTGAACTGACATTTGTTTTTTTGATTTTAAGGATAATGACAGATCATTCAGATGATCAACCACATGATTCTGGAGAGGAGCATATTGTTGGTCATACCTCTGGGGATGAACATTCACATTCTCCTATAACGACAAAGAGTTCAAAGGTTGGTAAACGTGGGTGCACACGTTTACCAAAATTATCACTTGTCGGTACACAGGATTAGAGGATAGTCGTTGAGTTTGATGATAATGATATTTCTAGAGGTCCAAATGCAAAATATTTTAAGAGTTTTATAGCAACTCAGGCTAAGAGCAAAGTAAGCATTCTGTATGATGATTGGAGAAGTGTGGATAAAGATATTATCTCTCAGTTGTGGGAGACGATTTTGGTAAGATCTTTTTTCATTGTTTGACTATGCTTTTAATGTTTCCAGTATATATAATATGTTTACCCTCTTCTTTATCAGATGACATTTGATATTCCTGAAACTAGATGAGTCAGGAAGAAATGCTTATCATTGGCTTCCAGGAGATGGAGGGATTTCAAATCAACCCTCTCATCTGATTTCATTTGTGGTCATAGGAGTCATGACAATCCATGTTGTATATATCCTTTTATAGATGAAGACACATGGAGACAGTTTTTTGAAAGTAGAAGAAAAAAGTCATTTCTGGTAAGGGCAATGTAAACTTTTATAAACATTCTTATATAAATGATTTTATTAATGTTTTGTTAATGATATCTTATTCTTAAATTACAGCAAACAAGGAATGCTCATCAGGAGATCCAATCTAAAAATGTATACCCTCATAGTTTATCTTGGGGAGGGCATGAATTATTGGAAGAAAAAATGATGACGGAAAAATTTCAACAACTAAGAGCTGAGTCTTCAAGCTCTGGAGAGGTGGCCCCTCCATCCCGTCCATCTAGACATGAAAAATGGAAGAGAGCTCGGAAGGGAAAAAAGGTCAATATCTTTGGGAAGAATCGAGAATCGTAACTGAGAGTATTGTAAGATATCTATTTTATTTATTTAAGTTAACTATTTTCTTCATATAATTTCAATCATTACAGAAATGTTCAATTAATTAATACAGGACTCTCTTGAGTAGAAAAGTTCAGAGGGGACATTTATAGCTACTAGGAGGGAAGATATTTTATTTGCAGCATTGGGAAGGCCCGAACATCCTGGTCATGTAAGAGGATATCCGGCAGGTGTATTGGTTAGAAAAGTGATGCCATGTTCTTCAACTTCTAACATTGAGGGGGTTTATAAAAAAAATAGAATCCTTGGAGGCTGAAGTTCATAATATTAATGTGACGATAGAGGACAAGATTAGAGAGTCGGTGCAGTCTATGTTTGCAGAAATGCAAAGACAATTTCAGACAGCAGCTCCCACTCCTCCACCTCCCCCTGCAGACCCCATTATTTATCCTCCACCTCTGCAAGTAGCTCCCACTCCCCAACCTCAGCCTACGGACTCCATTTTTTATCCTACGCCTCCGCCACAGCTTCCTACTTATTGCGAGTTGTATGTTGATGATTCTCAACATCATATAATAGAATATGGGTTGGTATATTGTATAGGAGATACAGTTCATCATCAAAAATTAGATGTAGAGAATCAGAGGTTCACTGTACAGGATATTATAGATAGATCAGCTAGGGTACCAATACCTACAGATGAGGTGGTGACAGTTGGACAGAGTATCGGCCATTTTTTAATTTGGCCATCCAGACTTCTTCGACTCATTACCTTAGAGGTATGAATGTTATATCTTTTAATTTAATTTTTTATTAAAGTTGTTTTATCATTTTAAAAACTAATATATTTTTCAATTTTTTTTACAGGAGTACTTCAAAGGTAAAGAAATACTGTATAGACAACAACAAAGACAAATGGCTATGACATCAGATACAGATTCTAATGGTCTTGACAGATTGTCAAGATATTCACATTTTTTGTCGGTTTATTATGAGTTTCCAATGGAAGCTCATGTTTGTGGACGTGAAATAAGAGTAGGGATTATAAAAACTGATATCATGGAGCTTGTTACTGGAGATAAGTTGGGCATCAACGTGGTGTAAATTTTTTCCATGTAAGTCTTAACACCTTTTCCCTGCGTTATATTTAATAAAAATGTATACTTATGTATGTTTTGTATTAGGTATCTTTATAAAATTTGTGAGAGGAATGAGCTGACAGAATTATCTGGATTTATGGACCCGCAATTGATTTCCCATGAAGCATGTGCATTGAATGAGGAACAAAGAATGGTTTATATTGCTAAAAGATTTGAAAAGAATATAATAACACAATATTGGATGGTGCCTTTTTGTGAGAGGTATGAAACACATTTCTCTCAAAGAGTTAATTATCTTTTAACATAAAAAACCACTAACGTCAAATTTCCTTTTATTAGTGATCATTGGATGTTAGGGGTTTTTTCCAAGGGAGAAAGCCCTTTATTGGATATGCTCTGTCCATGGTGATGTGCGGGAAAGTTTTAAGAATATATTGGAAAAGTAAGTTTCAATTTCTCAATAGTTTTATATCTTATAATGAATTTTAAATTTACCCCATTCGTATTATTTTCTAACAGTTCATGGGCCTACTTTTGAAAAAACACAAAGAAAAGAAGTGCAAAGGTCAAATATGTAAATGTGAATGTAAATATCCATTTATAATTTGTACATATTGAATTATTACATAAAAATAATATATTGAATTTACACTCATTCAAACAGAATTGTCATGAACAACAAGGCCTCATCGAATGCGGATATTATATGTTAAGATTTATGTATGAAATAATAACAACTGGGACAGTTGTGAATTTTGACCTGGTACGATTTCCTCTTAAACTTTTCCATAATATTTCAATTTGATTTATTCATTATACACGTTAACTACTTTCTTTTTCATTTGTAGATTTTTGATGACCTTAAACCCTATACTACTGAAGACATCAAACACTTACAAGTGGAGTGGTCAAATTATTTTACAGGTTTGATTGAATTTTAGATGTTTGTAATGTAAAATGTAATTTTGAATATTGTCATTGTAATTGTGTATTTGGTAGTTGTTTAGGTTGGATTTAGTTTTTTTTGAAGTTGACAGTGTAAGTTTTGAATGTTATATAAGTGAATGTTTAATTTTTCTCTGTTTCTTTTTTTGGTTTACTTATGATGGTTTTTCTGGTATGGAATTGGGTCTATGGGGGAGGGGTTCTAAGGGTGTGGGGGTGTCCAGCGGTCTGGGAGGGTTGTCACGTGGGGTGGGGGACAGTCCAGGGGGTGGCAGGGCTGTCCATGGGTGTGGGAAGGCGGTCCAGGGGTGTGGGAGTGTTGTCCAGGGGTGGGGGGTATACATGAGGGTGGGGGGTTGTCCAGGGGTGTTTGGGGCTGTCCAAGGGTGTGGTGGGGGCTATCAAGTGGGGTGAGGGGGTGAGGGGGTGCTGTTCAGGCGGGTGGGGGTTGTCGAGGGGTGTTTGGGGCCGTCCGGGGGTCGGGGGCAGTCCAAGAGTGTGGTGGGGGCTCAAATGGGGTGGGGGAGGGTTGTCCAAGGGGTATACATGAGGGTGGGAGCTCCAATGGGGTGGGGGAGGGCTGTCTAGGGGGTATACATGAGGGTGAGGGCTCCAACGGGGTGGGGGAGGGCTGTCCATGGGGTATACATGAGGGTGGGGGCTGTATAGGGGGTATGTTTTATATGTTATCAATGTACATGCTTAATTTTGATCTACTTCTGTTTTTTGTGGTACGATTTCTTGATTTGTTTTCTGGTTGATTCTGGTGGAGAGCAGATGACTGCATTAAATTTGTTTTAAAAAAAATTTGGTTTATCACGTCGGTTATTATATAACCGACCTGATAAACCCCCTCCCCCCGGTTTATCACGGCGGTTATATAATAACCGACGTGATAAACCACCCTCACCCCTGTTTATCATGGCGGTTATATAATAACCGACGTGATAAACCCCCCTCCCCCCGGTTTATCACGTCCGCTATTAAAAAACCAATGTGATAAAACCCCGCCCCCGGTTTATCACGTCGGTTGTTTAATAACCGACGTGATAAACTCCACCCCCCGGTTTATCACGGCAGTTCTATAATAACCAACGTGATAAACCCCCCTCCCCCCCAGTTTATCACATTGGTTATTTAATAACCGACGTGATAAACCATTTCCCCATCCTTTTATCACGTCGGTTTTTTAATAACTGACGTGATAAACCATTTTCCAGGCCTTTTATCATGTCGGTTGTTAAAGAACCGATGTGATAAACACTTCCCATTTTATTTATCACGTCGGTTCTAAAATAAACGATGTCATAAAAATCGCAATTTTATGTTTTTGATGTCGGTTTTTAAATAACCGACGTCAAAAATGTTATTTATAACGTCTCCCGTATTAACGTCGGCAATAAACCGATGTAAAATATGAAAAATAACCGACGTAAAAAATGTTTTCTGCACTAGTGGGCCCAAAAGCATGACCCAAATAGGGTGTGAGACTAAATCCCAGTAGGCCACCACCCAAAGAACTATGCCTAAAAGTCATTGAATATATGGTAGGTTAAAGTAAAGAAAACAGTAAACAGGAACATGTTGAACAATAAACCATCCACAGTTCCAAAGTAAAGTAATATCTAACAAGCAGGAAAGCACAACAAGTAACCCTCTGGGAAGTACTCAAAGCCATCCCCTATGGTCATACCTAACAAGTACCAACAACCCTATGGACAGTACACTTAGCCTAACCCCTCAGGTTTGGTCATACTAAAATATAAAGACTCTCTGAGGAAGCACACGCAGTCAACTCCCCATATAGTCTAGGGTAGTCAGGAACTCTATGAGGAAGCTCGCATAGTAAATTCCACTTATAGCCCAAAGGTCAAGGACTCTATGAGGAAGCATGCTCGGTCAATTCCCCTTATAGCCCAGGTCCTTCATAGACTCTCTGAGGAAGAACACACAGTAAATCCCTCCTATAGCCTATGGTAATTAGGTGATTCAAACAAACAAAACAGACACTCTCTGAGAAAGCTCACACGGTCTATCCCTGTATAGTCTAAAGCAGTTAAGGACTCTCTAAGGAAGCTCTCATGGTATATCCCCTTATAGCCCAAAGTAATCCTAGGATCTTTGAGTATTCTCACTCGGTCAATCCTCGTATAGCCTAAAGCTCAAAGACTCTCTGAGGAATCTCACTCAGTCTATCCCCTTATAGTCTACTACACCCGATTCTCACGGCCCTATGTAGGATAAAAACATATAAATACAATATGGCCAATGTATACTTACAGAACTACTGGGATAAACAGTTCTACTGCATATCAAACATGTCAGAAAACATTTCTCCATCTTACTACAACAGACATGGAAACAGACAAAGCAGCCAAGGCAAAACAAGACCAAATGGTCATAAACAGAACATGCGTGGGAAGAACCACCAAATCATATTAGTTCAATAATATTCATATTCAAACATCCTCTACACGGGAATACTAGCATGGAAGGCATACAATAGGGGTAAAACGGTAAACACACAATAACTCATTCAGGGGTATTGGTTGAATTTGCGCATAATATTCAAGGACATTCAACGAAAAAGCACAAACCACCTACCTTGACATTGGGAGATTGATATACTTGAACCACGGGGCTTGGAACTCCTTATAATGTCGTAGATCTACGAAAATGTACAAAACGTTCAACTGAAGATAACTTGGAAAAGAGGAGGAATTGGAAAATGATGCTCTAGGGGAAGGAAGAAATCATCGATGTGATTCCAACGCACCAGACAGTGTTAGAATCGGAGGATGAACGGAGGCTCGGTGGCTCATCGAAGATCTTCGGTCATACCCTCTCTCTCGGATGAACCAAATCTAGAAGAAGGGTGTTATGTTCGTCAGACGCGACCCCGGTGCATTTAATAAAAAAATTACACAGTTTGTACTTCTGAAGTACACGGCGTGTACTCTCCTTTTCCGTACTCTACTTTAAGTGGCCTCCATGTCACCCATACATGGTTGTGTGTGTGTCCATGACACGGCCAGCACACGGCCTCCAGCGGCATCATAGTACATCGCATGTACTTATAAAGTACATGGCATGTACTTCGAAAATTTTCAGATTTTCCTATCTTTCCCTGAAACACCAGAAAAGGAAAAACATACCTAAAAAGAAGATCCAGGTTCTTAAAAACTTCTCCCCTTATAGAAATTCATCCCTGAATTTCCCTAGCACGACGTAGAAGAAGAAACCCCGAACAGCTCTAGCCACTGTGCTCGTACATTGGCCTCCCTCTCCCAAGTCTCATCATGTACCCGACCATCCTGCCATAACACCCATACCAAAGGAACAGACTGGCCACGGAGAACCTTTGTACTGCGATCGACAATCTGGATAGGATGCTCCTCATATGATGCACCCACCTCGAGCTCAAACTCCTTGGGTTGAAAGACATGAGATGGGTCTGAAAAGTAATTTCGGAGCTGAGAAACGTGGAAGATGTCAGGCTTAGCTCAGTACCTCTGAGGTAACTGCACCCGATAGGCAACTAACCCAACTCTATCCAATACCTCAAATGGCCCAATGTACCTCGGTAAAACCTTACCCTGTCTCATAATCCTCTTATGCCCAAACCTTGGGGTGACATGCAGGAAAACCTAATCCTGGACCTCAAACTCCAGAGGCCATCTCCGCTGATCAGCATAAGACTTCTGTCGAGACTATACAGTATCCATCCTCTTCTGAATCAACTCTATCTGCTATGAGGTCTCCTAGACAAGATGAGGACCCGGCAAAGCTACCACTCCTACCTCCAGCCAACATAAGGGTGATTGGAATGGCCTACCATACAAATCCTCATAAGGTTCCATCTAAATAGTTGCTTGAAAACTATTATTGTAGGAAAACTCCACAAGATGTATAAGATTCTCCCAATAACCTCCAAAGTCCAGAATTCAAGCTCGGAGCATATCCTCAAGCACCCGAATCATATGCTCGGACTGGCCATCTGTCTGGGGATGGTATGTTGTACTCAAAAGTACATGTGTGCCCAAAGCCTTCTGAAGCCCCTTCCAGACCCGAAAAGTAAAACACGCATCCCTGTCTGAAATAATGGAGTGTGGAACTCCATGGACACGTACAATCTCCCAGATGTACAATCGTCCCAACTCAACAACACTGAAGGTCTCCTTGATTGGAAAGAAGTGAGAAACCTTCGTAAGCCTATCGATGACAACCCGAACTGCATCATTCCCTCGATGTGACCTTACAAAACCGGTCACATGGTCCATCGCGACATCATTACACTTCCACTCCGAAATGGGTAACAACTGCAAAAGACCTACTGGTTGCTGATGCTCTGCTTTCACATGCTGACAAGTGGAACACCTTGTGACAAAACCAGAAACATCTCTCTTCATATATTGCCACCAATACTAGCGGTGTAGATCAAGATACATCTTGGTGATGCCAGGATAAACTGCCCAAACTGAGGAATGAAAATCCAGCATCAGCTCCTCGCGTATGTCTGCTGGCACCCATACGCATCCCTGGAAACACAAGATCTCACCCTCGCCTGCGGTCCATCCAGGAAGAGGGTCCTCTCCTGGCACGCTCTCTTTCAATACTAGGCCTTCTATTTCTGATAGCTTCCTCATTCGTACCCGATCGAGAAGAGTAGAGGTAACAGCTACAGAAGATATAAAATTTTTCCTCTGTCTGTCGTGAACCTCCAAATGCATCTCAGAGAACAGAGCCATAAGCTACCACTCACTACTGTCCTCCTGAACTTAATGTATCTGAGTTCTCCTACTCAACACATCAGTCATCGTGTTGCCTTTCCCAGGCGTATTGGCAAGCTCAAAGTTGAAGGACTGTAGGTACTCAACCCACATCCACTGTCTGAAATTCAAATCACATTGAGTGAAAATGTACCTGAGACTTTTGTGGTCGGTGAAAACCACAAAATTCTCTCCCAGAAGATAATATCTCCAACCGCATAAGGCATGAACAATAGCTACCAACTCCAGATCGTGCATTTGGTAATTCCTCTCATGTGGCCTCAACTGCCGAGACCCATATGCAACGAATCCATCTCCCTGCGTAAGAACAACTCCTAGGCTGATACCTGAAGCATCATAGTAGAAAGTATAGCTCTTTCTCAGCTCTGGAAAGACTAATGTCGGTGTTGAAGTCAACCTCTCTTTCAGCTCTATAAAGGATGACTCACACGAATCTTACCATAAGAACTTCGCACCCTTCTTGATCCGACCCATCAGCAGTGCTGCTAAGCATGAAAAGTCCTGTATGAAGTGTCTGTAGTATCCATATAGCCCTAGGAAACTCCATAACTCAAATACATTCTTCGAATTCTCCCAAGAAACTAATGCCCTAACTTTCCCTGGGTCTACTGATACTCATGCCTCTGAGATAACATGACCCAAGAAGTGAATCTGATCCATCTAAAAGTGGCATTTCAAGTTCTTAGCATATAACTAATGCTCTCTCATTGTACTCAGAAAGATCTCTAGATGGGTAGCAGGATCATTTCTAGTGTGAGAGTTCACCAATATGTCGTCCAAAAAACCCACCATGAAGGAATCCAAGTATGGATGGAACACTAGGTTCATCAGTGCCATGAAAATTGAAGGCGTGTTCGTGAGACTGAATAGCATAACCGTATACTCATATAGACCATACCTTCTCCTAAAAGTTGTGAGAGGTATATCATATGGTCTAACGCGCAACTGATGGTAACCGAACCTCAAGTCCATATTTGAGAACACCCAGGGTCCTTGAAGATGATCAAGAGATCATCAATCTTTGGCAAGGGTTATAGGTTCTTGACTGTCAACTGGTTTAGCGTTTGATAATCCACACAACTCCTGAGGGTACCATCTTCCTTCTTCGAAAAAACGACAGGCGAACCCCAAGGTGAAGTACTGGGTCAGATGAAACCCTCAGCCTACAGCTCCTCCAACTGCTTCTTGAGCTCCTGAAACTCAGTTGTATCCATCCTATAAGAAGGAATGGACATCGGTGCCACTACTGGAATGAGCTCAATAGAAACTTCTACCTCACACTCTGGAAAAAACACAAAAAGACCTCTAGGAATACGTCCCTGAAATGATCCACCACTAGAGGAATGTCTAACTGTGAAGTCCCCTGGTCATCCAGATATAGACTGGCAATCTGGGCTGTAACTCCTTCTATCCCATGATACTCGGTTCCTGCTCGACTCACCTGGACATCCCACTCGCCCTGATGAAGAAAAGATCCACCCTCTTGTGATATGAAACTCACCCTACGACGATAGAAATCGATGACTACCTAGAAGGGAACTAACCAGTACATTACGAGAATGACATCATATCTCGTCATCTCTAGGACATAGAGGTCCCATAAGAAGTGACACCCTGCAACCTCAAGAGGGAAATCTCTGCACTAACGTACACTAACCGCTCTAGTCCCCAACGCTGTGTCTAGTGTCAAGATATCATTAGAAGAAAAGATACAGAGACCAAGGATTTCCACAATAGCAACAGAGATAAATCTATAGGATGCCCCTGTGTCGAAAAGATAATAAGATAAAACTGAGGCTACTAAGATAGTACCTCGAATGGTGGAATGTCTAAGATCCTACTCCTGCTGGGTCTGCTCCATCGCAAAATTGTGGACTGCTCCACGACCCTATGACCCTGCCTGACCACTATGAGATGATCTGCCCTACTGTCACTGATAGACCAGCGACTGACACCCCAGCCACGACCTCCACCTCAGCCTGATCGGCCAGAAGAACTCCAGTTCCCAGACTAGTGAGAAACTGCTGGTGATGCTCCCAAACGTAGAGTCATAGAAGAACCCCTATCTCTGGCTACTGGAGGGAAAACTGATAGAAACGCTGGAGATGTCATGTCCTTCCATAAGATCGGCACTCAATCGGGTCTCTCGGGCAATGTGGCCTCGTATTCCCACTCCTCCCACACTAGTAGCACATCGTGTGGTTACTAGAAGGTACATCCCTCCTACTCTAGTCTCCTCGAGAAGGCTCCCTACAACGCTTCCTACTATCAGTAGGAGGAATACCAACTCTGGATATCAAACCGCCCTGGATCACTACTCCAGAATCCCTCAGATTTCGCTCTATGATCAGATCCTGGTTGACGATAGAGGATATCGAAGACAACATGAAGATGTTCACCTGGGAACGGATCTCCTGCCTGAGACCTTCCTCAAACTTCCTAGCCAGTAACAAATCATCACCTGCTATGATAGGTTTGAAATGTTGCAACTCCATGAAATGAGAGGAGTAATACATCACAAAAAGAGTACCCTACTCTATGCTCATGAACTCCCAGGCTTGGTTGGACCTCAAGGTCTCCAAGTAGAAGTAATCGTAGAAGATATGCTGAAATGCATCCCAAGTAATATTCTGATCATGTCCCTCCTGAGAGATGACATCCCACCACCTCTTAGAGGAGTCTCGGAGCATGTAAGTCACAAGCTTCACCCTCCTCTATGGTGGTACATCGATATTCTCGAATATCATCATTGTGGCTTCGAGCCATGACTCTGTAGCCTTAGGTCATCCTTCCCCTGAGATGGTGGGAGGATACTACTGCTAGAAAACCCGCGTCAAATCAGCCATCGACGGGGTAGGAGGTTGTGCTCCCTATAAGTTCTACATCATCCTCAGAAAACCATCCCCAAACTGTGCATCAGCACTTGAAACTGGTATAACCGCTGGTGCCAAGGCTGGCACAACAGGAGGATCTACAGGAAGTCCCTAATCAACCATATCGGGCATCTGATCACTGCCCTGCAACTAGCAGTCAACCAGGGGACATCTTGGTGGCATGACTCTGCAAGTTCAAATGCACACCATCAATTCAAGATTATCAAAAACTGAAAATTGGAAGGAAAATACGGGAACAAAAGAAAGAAAGAACCAAAGTTTTTCAAAACATGAGTACACAGTGTGTACTTTTCCTACACGACGTGTTCCCTTAAGTCATCCACATGGGTGTGTAATCCTGCCTAAACTGGTCGTGTAGCACCCTAAATACACGGTGTGTTATCCAAACACATGGCGTGTACTTTAATACTCTTCCCTTCATGAGTCCTTCTACACGGTCTATCCACACTACTTTTTTAAGACAAAACCACACGGCGTGTTCAAGGTGGACAAGGCGTGTACTTCAACAAGCTTCACTGGCCTGTGTTGTTAGTGACCCAGCCTGTGTACCCAGGTTAAACTACACGAAGTGTTCCAGACAGACACGGCGTGTAAATAGAAATTCCAACCGACCCGTGTTGTTAGATACATGGACGGCTACATGGTTGACACTACACAGGGTGTTCCAGGAGGACACTGCATGTATGAGAGGAGGTAACATCGACCCATGTTGTTCATGACACAGCTGGGTACCTAGGTTATACTAAAAAGCGTGTAAAATTTGGACACGGCATGTATGTGAAAAGATAACATGGCCCTTGTTGTTTGTGACATGGTCGGGGTACCTATTTCAGACTACACAGCATGTAAAAAAGTATATGGCATGTACTTTTGAAAAACTGTTTCTTCCCGAACAGAAGAACACATGACATGTAGTCAAAACTACATGATGTGTATTCTGGGTTTTTTTAGATAGTAAGCCTCAAAAACTACTCTGGATCCCAGAAAAACACTGAAATGTGCGTTGAAGGTGCCAAATTCTTATCCGAGAGGGCCCATACTCCCCGCGAATCAAAGTTTGGCATCTTATACAAGTTATAACAAGGAAAACAAGAAATGATCCATCAAATTCCGGTCTATGAGGGACCATAACACCTCAAGAACCAAATTTTGGAATCCATCTAAGCAAATCACTATACAAAAAAAATCTCTATCAAACAACATGGATTCTATCAAAGAATCTATCACAATAGCATGCATAATCTACACAACGTCGATCACAAAAAACATGCAATCACTAATGCATCCTAGAGGGCATCACAAGAATGCATGGCATGTTATTTCTAATAAGTTCCTATATGATGCATGAGATGGAAGACCCTCATCTAACCGGGTTGCGATAGAAATAGAACTGTAATAACAACAATGGTAACAGCACAAAGCATGTGAATCACCCAACGGTGAAATCAAATCAACTGTAAAATTGAAAACCAGAAAAATTTCAATAACAGAGGTAGTATGGATTTTCCCTGTACACGGGTTAGATACTCCCGAGCATAGATTATTACCAAGTACCTATTCCATCCTATCCCTAGCTATAGGCTCCAAACAGTAAGTCAAGAGAAGAGAATCCTCTGATACCACTTTATAACGTCCCAGTTCTGGAAGCCACCCATAGGCACACCATACCCAGTTGGTCACATGGCCTCAAGCACATTTCCATGAATGCCAGAGGCTGCCGACTAGCAGTGAGGGCCTTGGGTGTGATAGTGGGGAAACTATGCCCTCATTAGAAGAGTACACAGCAGAAGAGAAAAACAATAACCAATAGCGGAATCAGTAAACAATCCATACACAAGTGAACAGAGGAAGACTAAATATGATAAATAGCAGGAGCACAAATATATATGATGTAATATACATATGTCTAGGAAATTAGCCAAATAAGTCTCAATGATGGAAATACAAACAGTACTAAAAACAAGTACAAAAAAAGATAAACATCTCCTCAGCATCTCCAGCCTAAGTTTGGTCTCATTCTCTCTAGATCCACAGCAAGTCAAGTACCTGAAGTCTAAAGGTGGTTGCCCTTGTCTATACCTGCAACAATATAGTCTATTTGGGCCCAAAAGCATAACCCAAATAGGGTGTGAGACTAAATCTCTATAGGCAACCACCTGAAGATCTGTGCCTAACAGTCAGTGAATATATGGTAGGTAAAAGTATAGAAAATAGTAAATAAGAAAATGCTGAACAATAAACAATCCACCATTCCAAAGTCAAGCAACAACAAACAAGCAGCAAAGAAAAAACAAGTAACCCTCTGGGAAGTACTCAAAATCATCCCATATGGTCCTACCTAACAAGTACCAACAACCCTCTGGGCAGTGCAATCAGCCTAACCCCTTTGGTTAGGTCATATAGAAATATAAAGACTCTATGAGGAAGCACACGCAGTCAACTCCCCTTATAGTCTAGGGTAGTCATGAACTCTTTGGGGAAGATCGCATAGTCAATTCCCCTTATAGGCCCAAGGTCAAGGACTCTATGAGGAAGCACACTCGGTCAATTCCCCTTATAGCCCAGGTCATTCATAGACTCTCTGAGGAAGCTCACATAGTCAATCTCTCCTATAGCCTACGGTAATCAGGTGATTCAAACAAACAAAACTGAGACTCTTTGAGGAAGCTCACACGGTCTATCCCCATATAGTCTAAAGCAGTCAAGGACTCTCTGAGGAAGCTCTCACTGTCTATCCCCTTATATCCCAAAGTAATCCTAGGATCTTTGAGGATGCTCACTCGGTCAATCCCTGTATATCCTAAAGCTCAAGGACTCTATGAGGAAGCTCACTCGGTCTATCCCTTTATAGTATACTACACTAGGTTCTCACAGACCTGTGTTGGATAATGACATAGCAATACAATATGGCCAAAGTAGACTTACAGAACTACGTGGATAAATAGTTCTACAGCATATCAACCATATCAGAAAACATTGTTTCATCCTACTACAACAGGCATGGAAACAGACAAAGCAGCCAAGGCAAAACAGGACCAAACGGTCATAAATAGAACGTGTGTGGGAAGAACCTCCAAAGAATAGCAGTTCAACCATATTAATATTCAAACATCCTCTACACAGTCATACTAGCATGGAAGGCATAAAATAGGGGTAAAACGGTAAACACACAATACCATGTTCAAGGGTATTGGTGGAATTTGCACATAATATTCAAGGACTTTCAACGGAAAGGCACAAACCACCTACCTTGACATTAGGAGATCGATATAATTGAACCTCGGGGCTTGGAACTCTTTTGAATGTCATAGATATACAAATACTTACAAAACGTTCAACCCATAATAACTTGGAAATGAGGAGGAATTGGAAAACAATGCTCTAGGGGAAGGAAGAAATCACTGATGCAATTCCAACGCACCCAATGGTGTTAGAATCGGAGGACGAATAGAGTCTCGGTGGCTCGTTAAAGATCTGCGGTCGTACCCTCTCTCTCGGACGAACCAAAGCTAGAAGAAGGGTGTTCTGTCTATCAGACGCGAACCCGGTGCATTTAATGAAAAAAAATTACACGACATGTACTTTTGAAGTACATGGCATGTAATCACCCTTTTCGTACTCCACATTAGGCGGCCTCCATATCACCTATACATGGCCGTGTGTGTGGCCATGACAAGGCCATCACATGACCTCCAGTGGCATCGCAGTACATGGCATGTACTTATAAAGTTCATGGCGTGTACTTAAAGAATTTCATGATTTTCCTCTTTTTCCCAAAAGTGACTAGAAAAGGAAAAACATACCTGAAAATAAGATTCGGGTTCTTACATTAGGAAATGATTGAAAGGGTTGGGAGTTAGTTATATGTGTGGAAAAAACGATCACCCCAAATGAAATAAATAAGGTAATGATATTCAGTGTTTCAATTATAGTTAAATGGGACAATACACAAATAAGTTCCCCAAAAATCAAGATAATATACCTCATGAGAAGCTAATGGATAATAGTAAAACTTAAAATATTACCATAGATGGAGAGGAATGATTAATTTTATTTGGTTTGGATTCAAAATTTATATTGTAAAATTATTTTTTCAATGATATTTTGGTTAAAATAATCCTAAGATATATAAATATTGTTTTATTGTAATTATCCTTTAAGTATTTGGAAGCATGTGAGGAATAGTACCAAAAACCAAGAGAAGTGTTTCTATTGTGATTTGATCTTTAAGAGAACACATAATTGAAGGAAGATAACCCTTAATTTATTATTAATGTAGAAATAATAAGGAAAAAATATGTTTATGGGATATTATTGGTTGTCATGAAAGTATTTTGATATTTGATGGTTTATGTTATATTTTTGGAGTTAACTACATGTTTTGTTTTAAGGAATATATTCAACAACCTGAGATTTTATTTTGGGATTCGTACTTGTTTACATTAAGGTTTTAAGGTGATAAAGGTATTCATATATTTGATATGTTACATAAATTGTTACATTATATTATTTAGGTAAACTAGTATTAAGTTGATTTTTTAGTGACCTCTTTGGACTTTGAATTTGGAGATGTTTATTTTGGATGAGTATTGATATTAAATACTTATATAATTGGTTATATTTAACATTGGATATTATTTTTTGAAGTTAAAGTTTGATTTATCATACTGGATAACATATTTTAACCATTTCGGTTTTAGTAATTATTTAAAGGCTGAAGGAATGAAATATGGATCTTATGATTCACTAATGTGCTTCATGTGTGAAAAAATCATCTTAAATGTCCATTTCATGGCATAAGAGATGAAGTGAAAATAGATCAAAGAAAAACCAAAAGACAAGATTATGATTATGAAATGGAAATAAATCAAGTAATTTTATTTTATCAATTGATTATGTGTATATAAAAATAATCCCTAAACTCCAGGAAATGAATTTGGAATGAAAAACGCAATTCATTTAATCTTATTATCAAGAACCCAATATCCTATTTAACCCATCACAAATATATGGTTTCAGGATGGTAGACATTACGATTATCATGTTCTATATCACTCTCCATCAGAACTTGATAGTTTGATTTATCTTCCATGTCCCCGTTTTTACATCACAATAATTTTATCCTACTCAAAATATTAATTTTGTTGTGACCTTTGTATTTCCCTTTCCCACTTATTAATTGGATGCTTTATTAACCTTATTTATGATGCACGTTTCCCACAAAATAATTTTCAAGTATCAACCTTTGATTTTTGAAGTAAAATTTAAAATTGAGATGATTCAATTTATTGAAGGATGGGAGAATGTAATACCCCATATTCTATTATATTTCTCTTTTAAATTTAATCTTTTCGATAGTTTACATTACATAGAACATTAAGCCTAATCAAATGATTAAATATTTTTATTTAATTGTGATAGTTATCACCTAGATGTTGGAATGGAGGGAATAAATGATATTAAATAAATTATGAAAAATATATTTTACACTAGTTTATTAAAAAATAATTTATTTATTACCAATTAATTAAAAATTAATATAAATGAGAATTGAACATAAAGAAAGTGTTTTTAAAAAAAATCATGCCCACAATAGAATTTTACATAAATAAATTAAATTAATCACTATTAGTGAGAGATAATAATGAAATTTATATGTCATATATTCACTAAAATGTTTTTAAATTCATTAAATGTTCTTGATAGTCTTAAGATAAGAAGAAAATCCAATTTTAAGCATAAAAAACTATATTTTTTTAAAAGAAAATTTTATCTTCTTTTAATGGTGCACCTATTTTAAATATAAATTTTGAAACTTTTAATAGTTTTATTTTAAAAAATAATATTAATTTTTAAATCCGAATATCAAAATTAGTTTAGGGTAAAATTTCATTATTTTTTTGAGAACTTTCATTTTTTATTAATAGTTAAAAATATTGAACTTTAATTAAAAATATTTTTTTGTCTAATTTATTTATATAGGTAAAAAAATATAAATTGTTTATAATTTATTATTTGATCAATTATACATCAATAAGTCCAATTTGGGTAATTTTAATTAATTTCATAAAGTAATTGGCTATAAGAACATTTCAAACATTTGAACCTTTAAATTTAAAAAATTACTCTTTTTTGTTGTGTTTGTTGAATTAATTTAAAATATAGTTTTTCTAATTATGTGAATTTAATTTGGTTAAATGGATTTCATATTTGGAATAAAATGATCCAAATTATATTTTAATGTTTATTTCATTTTTAGGTATAAAAAATTTATCGTGGTAAAAAAGTTGTTTATCGCGGTATACATAAAATAATGAGAATGGTTAATGTTAAAAGGTATAATGTTAACATACTTAGAAATTACAATATTTAATGGTTGTTTGAGGTATTTATAGACCCTAAATAGCCTCTTAAATATTTATTTTCATCCAAATTAATTTAAATTACTACCTCCTCAATTTGGTTTTCTTTAAATATAAAATAACCAGTGTTTTAATCACTTGATATCGCCTCTCCTAAAGTATAAATATCACCCCTCACCACCTCATTTCAACTCAAAAGCCTTGTAGCTCCTAAAATATCTTCCCAAACCACTTATTATGACATTAACCATGTACAAGTTCTAATTTTATCACCAAAATACTAAATCCATGGCCTGAAAGGATCTCTCAAGGAGGTGATATTAAAGAGATAATTATCTCAAAACACCTCACTTATTTTCATTTCTTCTTATACTTTCTCCACATATCTTTCATAAATAAAAGAATAATAATTCCCAAATCAAGTATATACTGTAATTTTATGTTTCTATTAGAATATCTTATATCCATCCCATTTATTTTCTCCTCCTATTCATAGAAACAAAACTATTGTCCAAGTTATGTCGGTCAATCACCTTCGTGAATAATGTTTTTGTTTCTTTTCCCTCACTGCCTTCATGGATGATCATAAAACTATTATTATAATTATATAATATTTGAATAGGTATATAATAACCAATTACATGTCATGTAACTAATATATAATCATATTATTAAAAAAATGAAACTAGTTTATGGTATTCAGAAAAAAGTGCCAAAATAAATTAAAAATTTATCATTAATGTTTTATATAATAAAGAATCCTAATGTTAGAAATAAAAATGATATATGTGACCATTATTGAATATGGAATTACATTAAATCCATTACATTCCACTTATGTATTTTTAATCCAATTTTACAAGAACATCCATAATTTTATACAAATGAACCGATCATGAAACCATGAAACGAACACACCCAAATCAATAAAAACAATGAAATATTATTATTGAATAGATCATAAGATGTTATTCAATCATCACATAAGGTATTATAAACATGAAAATAGTTCTTTAATAATTTAATAACATTATTTAAACCATTATAAAATAGGTTAATTTATGTGAAACTGAAGGAAAGTGTGAGGTAAGGGTTTCACATCTAACTTTTTTACTTCTATGAGATACATGCCTTACTCACCACTAGTTTCTTTTGTGTGGTGTATATACTGCCATTTGATAAATCATATCACGATTCTTATTATATTCATAGTATTAAATTTTTTAGTTAGGTTTAGTTAACTATTATAATATTAATTAAATCAAAGATCAAGGTCATAGAGGAACACATAGACAGTAAAAACCAGAAACAAGGGAACTAAGGTTGCCTGAAATAATGAGATACAAGGGGATTCTTGACCCAATTTCAATTAATTAGGATAAATTATACTTCCCTGTTTATTGTTTACCAATATTATGTGTGAAATTAATTTTGAATAACTTTTGTTATATTTCCTCTTGTTTAATGTGGATTTAAAGTGAATAAAAATAATCGATTAATTTGATTAACGCTCACTTCAAGGATATGATATTTGTAATGGATTTTATTTTAAAAATACTCTATTGAACTTCCTCTTTCAAAAACAATTTTTTTTCACGTATGGAATGAATGGAATTTCATGTGTTCAGGTCTCTTTAATGTTTTCAAGCTTCCTTTACAATTTTACATGGTTATTTTTAGTGAAAATGTTTTCTTTTATAATTCTACAGAGTTTTAAAAATAAATGGTTTTTAAAGTGAGAACTACTATTTTCCTCAAGAGTATTTTAATGATCATAATAAATTATTTTCATTTATTTCAACATACTTTATTTAATCTTGTTCTACTTTGAGGTTGATCTCTTATGATACCATATCCCATATTTTATTAAATATTTTTTTATTAGTTTATAATATTTTTTATACCATTCACCATATTAATCTGGATGGTTTGTGATTATGATTACTTAATGGGAAAATTTATTTAAATTTTATTTACTTGTTTCAATAAAAATTTATATTTTGATTATGTTCCACCCCTTTCATGTGAGTAATGTATTTGACTTATTAAGTGATGAGTGAGTCCCATTATATTCCCTCAATGCATCAGTAGGTCTCATGAGACAAACTATACTAGGTTTTGGCTAAGGCCTTGACCATTTATTAGGTTCACGGCACAAATCCTTGATAATGATAAATTATTGTCATGAATCCTTAGTAGTATTATATTCTTGGTATGAAGCCTCAATGTTAGGTTTCAAATGTTTGACATTAGGCATTCCATTATTATGAAATTAGTTATTTATTTCCATGTGATTATTCAATTAGTAGAATATCCATTTTTAAGTTTTTTAGCTCATTTTATTATTTATATGGAATTATTTGATCATATTTATTTTTTCCATATTATTCTCAAATTATTTATTAAATGGAATTTATTTTATTTATTTACCTTTCCATATTTCTTATTTATTATTTATGATAGCTTCTACTATATACTTAACCCTTAATGATCATCTGAGCTCACCACTTTATTATATTTTATTTTTTTCCCCAGACTCCAAGAAGTTTCTTATGATTGATTTATTGGGTTAATCTAGGAGATTAATGGTGTTCTCAATGTATTCTCTATGTTGTGTTTTATATTTTCAATTGTAATGTATGGTTAAAATATGTATCCCATTTTCCAAAACCATTAAACTATTTGGTCCTTCAGAATGTGATTCCTTCTAATCATGAAATTTTAATAAAGTATTACACCATATGTGGGCTTCTGGGGTCAGGTAATTACAATATTGAGAATAAAATATTAATGGAATCTCATGTTTTCATTTTTTAGGTTATTTTTATTCCACTAATATGGAATAATTTTTTTCTTAAGGATAAGAAAATTACTTAGTGTAGAGGAATTTGATGTGGAATTTATTTATTATGTTTTGGACACATCTTTTACATAATAATTTTAAAAAATTAATTTCAAGCATTCAATTTCAATGAATAATCATTTAATTTTTATTGATTTGTGATGAAATTGCAATTCATTAAATCATTAATGGAAATTTGTGTTCTTGGGATTTTAAATGATAATTTTTTCTTGAGAATAATTCTCACATTTATAAAGAAAAATTTCTTTAAATTTATTTTGGTGGAAGGATCATTGTAAATTATTTCTTGAAGTGATTGTGAATTTTTTAGTTTTAAGAAACTCAATTTTCATAATTCTAATATTTTAAATTGAGTATCTTTTATTATAAATTTATTTAAATATATTGGGAATTATTATTTTTTGTGTTATTTTAATTTTAAAATTTAGAATTAATTAATTTTTATCTATTTAAATGTTTTCATGGTTGTGTCATGTGAAATAAATATAATTTCACATTCTATGATTCCACCTTAAAGGGGATTTTAGTGTCAAATTAAGACTACCATGAAGAACATGGAATGATAAAATGTTTCAAAATGGGATATGTTATATAAAGGTTCTACTACCAGCTCTTATGACTATGAGAAGGAAGATTTATGCCTATTTACCTTACTACCATTCCCTTCCATGTTGATCAACATTGAGGAACCCAACCAACCTACTATGAATGGGAAAATGTTTCATTCATACCCCTTATTTGTATAGATCTTTTATAAGAAAGTTTTTCTTTTTTTGTCTATAAAACCATTCCAAGGTTGTTTCAATGATGCCTATCGAATTAAGAAATCATTTTTCATCGTCCTTTTTCTCTAAATATGTATTCATGAATTGAACCATGAACTAGGATTGATCATATTTTGAAGAGGAGGCCCACGATCAACATGTGATGGGAATAAATTTTACCAATTAGGTGATTGTTAATATTCTTATTTAAATATATAACATTATGAATCCATAACATAATCATAAAGTTTAAGATCATTTGGATACTAGATACATAATCCTCTTATTTCATGAAACATCTTCAATATTTCCCATATAGAATGATTCTTAGCTATACCCTATATAAAACATTTCTTCTTAACCTGGGGAAGGAGTTAACATAATAAAGGGTGATATTAGATTTTTAGTCTAGTTAAATATATGATATATCAGTTAATGATCATACATGAGAATAATATAAGCATAAAAGTATGATATCATGATCATAAATTACTAAATCCATACCTAATCTATCATAGTTCATAAACATGTTTCATGGAATATAACCTTATCATAATAAAAGAATATTCAAAAGAGTGTAGAATCACAAATAATCATTTATGAGCCTTGAGAGAATTACATAGACATATGAATGTGTAAAAAATCTAATATTATAACATAATGAACATGTGTAAATAGAAATAGGTTTACTAATTATGTCAAGGGCATCAAATCCAGCCCTCACATAAATTTATGGTCATGAAACTAGCTCCATGCATAATCTAATAGACATAAAATCTAGGTCCATATATAATCTTATGGAAATGAAAAAGTTGTCCATTAATAATCATTTGGACATGAAAACCAGGTATATGTATAAAATTGGGAAAATGTTATCAGGTTCCCAAATATCATATTTATCTCATGAGTTATCCATCTTAACCCAATGCATAGGAGAGATATATATTTTTGTTCCCACCTATCATATTATTATAATCCAATTATATATGTTCCATAAGATCATAAATCATTCGTTATATATCATAACCCATGGAAAAGAAATAGGTCTTATAAAAATATTGTCATCATAATCATAAACCATCCATTTAAGGAATAAGTATGGTATCATTGGATCATATCCCTAGTAAAGCATAAATAGCATCAAATTATTTCAAATTAAATTAAAATTACATTAAAATATATCTTTGAATATTTCATGAAAAAATAACATTTTCAATGTCAAATAACTTCTTAAAAATGTAAAAATAAAATAAAAAATATTATAGAAATCATTTTTTTAGAATAACCATGGATACTTGTAAATTAATCTTCAAATAATTTAATGAACATTATGGTGGGAAATTCTTTTCATGTTGTATATGTTAAAACAAATATCATTTTCACATTTTTTATAAAAAATTCAAAGTGCCTCACTTAGAAAGAGACAAGAATATTCTCTAGAAGGAAAAATTATAAAAATTTAAAAATCATAAAAATGAATATAAAAATTAATAGTATAATATCAAAACATCCTTGAAATAATTTTAAATAAAACCTGGATAGGGAAGAAAAATTATTTTCAAACATATAGATAAATAAAGTAAGATTTCCTTATAAATATTCCTTTAATATCTTGGATACATAATGAAATTAAAATGAAATAAAAAATATAATCTTAAAAATTAAATATTAGATAATAAAATTTATGGGATTATAGAGATATAGTTTAGAAAGTTTCAACATCACAAATTTAATAAAAAACAATCTTGATAAATAATGAGATTATGACATGAATCCTTAACTACTTTAGTAATCTCCATTTCAAAACCTCGTGAAAGAGATAACCTTATATGGATTTTTATATACCCATAATTTTCTTGAAATAATCAAAAAATACATTCATTGTAATTATATACACCACACAAAGGAAAAAAAATTGGTGAATATAGCATAAGTCTCACAAAAATACAAGTAAGAAGAGAAACCTCATTACCTTATGTTTGACTTAATTTTAAAGTTATTTAATATCTTGTATAATAAATTTTAATTCCATATAATTAAATAAATAATTAAATATAATGATTATAATATCATATATTTTCCACTTATAACATTTTAACAACCATTTATTAATATCTTGTTTTTAAAATCGTTGTTTTGGGGTGTTAACTGTTTAGTTTTTTCATGCGACTTTTGGCTCAATAGTTCTAATCCTTGTAGTTTTATCGTGGTTCTATCAACTCAATAATTTAAATAATTATATAAATATAATATATTATCATTTTATATATTTAGATTCATTAATGAAATTTAGATATAGAAAAATCAATTACACCATTCATGGTGACGGTAGGTCATACGTACACATGAACGTTGTTTTCAATTTTCAATAGATGGAATAAAAAAAGGTTAATAATAATTAACCTATAAATTATCATTATTATATCATATATATTCATTAAATATATCCTTATTACAATCTATGTAAATACTAAATAAAAAACGAACTGCATCGCTTCGTAGAGGTGGTAGTCCACACGTACGCACGAATGATGTTATTTTCATCCATTGGATAGGAAGGTAAGAAGGTAGATTTGATATTATAATTCCAGAAGTATAATTATTTCATAAATATCATATATAAACTTTAATCCCATCATAGTAACCTTCCAAGTAATGTGGTGATAAATAATGAATTACACCACTACATGGAGATAGTAAGTTGTATGTATACATGAGTGATGTTTTCTCATTCCATGGGATAAAAATATAGATAATGGTCTCTACATTCTAATAATAATAATAATTTATATTTAATATTCATAATTAAATATTTTATAATGAATATAATGGATTTAATTGATGTATAAGAATAAATGAAATTGAAAATGATTGGTTAAGAGTTGTACCTCTTCATTGACATGAATGGCCCTAAGGCCTTCATTTTTATTTATTTTTGATAACCCCCCTTTTAAGGGATGAGGGGGAACCCTTACAAGGCCCATAGGCTTAGAGATTACATGGCTCATAGGTTTAAGAGATTACATGACCCGAAGGTCTTAGGGAATTCAAACAGACTATAACTACAAGGAACTGCCCCTCCCCAGCATCTTCATCATGATGGTATCTCTCCACCTTTGCATGGACATCTAGATTGGATTCTCATGCAAGTATGAGTTATTCCCGATGGCGTAGCCATACCCTCTCATTCTTCCAAATCCATTTGGTTCTACTCTGGTGAGTGCACTTTCATTGAATCCTCCTCTGGGGATACTCCATTAAAGGAAAACAATTTATATTTTAAACCATATATGATTAACTTGTATTAATATATAATTTTTAAGAATTTTAAAATATATAATAAAATATTTTTTATTATAAAATATCATTAATGACATTTTAAAAAATACATGAATTTTTACAACATATTATGTGTCTAACTCATGTAAAATGGTTAAAAATTTATATGGATTATAAGATAAAACATATATGTAATTAACATAATATAAAATAAAATTCTTATAGGTTTTGATATCTTTTCAAACATTATATATTATTTTAATACTTCAGTTAACCAATTTTAACCTTAACCATGGTAATGTCTTTTTCAATTCTAAAGGTTTATAATTTCACTTATAAGTTGAAATTTTTTTTATAAAAGTCCAATGGATATAATTTTAGACCATTTATCATCATAATTATTTTATTTAATTATTTTTATAATTTTTATATAATTTAGTAACATATATATAACATAAAATACTTTTAATGTCATTTTAAGATCTACTCCCATAATATGACTTTGAAAAAAACATGAAATAAATTGAATTAGAATATAAAACATCCACACATCCCTAATATATTATATATGTCTAATATGTTTTTGGAACATAACAATTCTACCAAATTGTTTTAAATTTAAAATTTTTATAATCATTTATTTTATTTTTCTATAAAATGAAAATATTCTCTGTTGGCATTGTGTAAGATTTTATGGTAGTTATTTCGTCACTAAATGATAAAAAAATTACCAAAAAAATTAAATCAAATAAAATTTTATAACTAAAAATTTCTACTTTTTATCCTTATTTAAAATATTTAGAGCTATTAAAGTCTAAATAGTGACATTTTTTATTTATTCTTTTCTTAAAATAATATAAATATGGTAATCATAGAAAAAATGGCCCCAAGTGGATATATATTAGATATTTTTATGTAATTGGAAAACATAAACTCATCCAATTTGATAAAGTCAAGTGTTAGAGAAATTTTAAATCCTTATCCCAAATTTTTAACCCAGTTTTAACTATTTTACCCTTACCGAGATGAAAAATATTTACCAGGGATGTTATTCATAATGAAAAATAATTAAATATACCTATTTACTAGATGTTATCCTTCTAATTAAAAATATTGAATCCATTTTTCAAGATTCAATTCAAATATTTGGTATAGTTTAATTTAATCTTAAATGTGTAATATGCGACAAAAAAAACAGGTTTCCAGGATAAATGTTTTCTAAAGTGTAAAAAGTTTTTTACCAGAATATAATATATAAAAAATTCCAATGACCATAATTTGATTATTGATAATATAAATAAAATAATATAACTTTTACAAAAATTAAAATAAAATTTTACTTTACAAATTCTATAAATGAAAATATAGTTTTCAATAAAAAATTAGTATTTTTCACTATTCATTGAAAAATCAATCTTTTCTGAAAATTATCAAAAATTACCTCAAAATTAATTTTGGAATGACGATTCGAAAAATTTAATTTCATTTGTTAAAATATAATTTCTAAAATGGGAGTGAATTAATTATAATTTCCACGCACAATGTATAATAAATATCGTTTTTGAAGAAAATGAATTTTTCATGCATAAAATGACTTAACTAAAAATTTAGTTCTCATTTACTAAGAATTAATAAATATATTTATATTGAGTAGGAATAATATAGATAGATATATGTCATAATATGGTTACTCATATTCATACTCACCAATTCAACAGCTAGGTCACATTTAAATAATAATATGTTTATAATATATATCAATTCTCTAAAAGCTTGGTGTTGTGTGTCAATAAAGATATCACACTTATTGTTATTTGAACTAAATTATATAGGTGTAAATTATCCCACATTAAATAAATCAAAACTTCATAATTTTATATTGGTCATCATATGTTTAATGCTTGAATATACCTTTGTTGAAACTCACATCTTACAGAGGGATAATAAAACTTCTTCTGAAAATGGGAAGTGGGAAATGTAAAGGTTTCCTGAAATAACATATAATTAGAGTCCTAGGTATGGAGAAAATCTTTTGGAAGTTAAAATTTAGACATGGAGAAGAAAACTAGTGTCTATGGACTAATAGAAAATGATATATAACATGGTCCCGAGAAAGGTAACAACCACAAAACCATAAATCAATTATGGGTCAAAGGGATATTGATTCAATAGAAATGAAGGTAAAACTAAAACAACTTTATTTTAAGAATTTTTTTTAAATATTATGGATTATTTTACTATCAAGATATAAAACATGAGAAAATATTCTTACGTGATTTCTTTCTATTTTATAAGAATAATTTCATCATTTGATTATACTTCGATCAATTTCCAATTCATATCTTACTCCGTGAAACAAATATTCAAGATTAATTTTTCAAGATTGAAGTATTAAAATTAATATTTAATGGATCATGAAATCTATAAGTCATTCCTTCCTCCTATAAACTTTTACCAAAACTAAAATAGTTATCATAATTTATCTAATATAGATCAATATAATACATTAATCTCTAAAACATCAATAATAAAACTAAAAGTTCAACATAATCCATTAAATAAATAGTTAATCTTAAGACTCCTCCAAAACATTTCTGAAAAAATTCAAAACCCAAAAATCTGAAATATTTGGCCATATTTTTTTCCAATATCAACATTAACAGTTATCCATAGAAAAAATGAATTATCTCATAATGTCACATACCAAACATGTGAATACCTTGATTATATTAAAACAATCTAATAACATGAATCACTATAAAATAATAATGAAAATATATATTCTTCAAAAAAATTAACACCATCCTTATTCCTTAAATAAAAATACATACTGTTGAATGTATTCCATAAATCTAAAAATTCAGTAAACTTCATAAAATATAACCTAAATCACTTTTTCATCAAATCACATACCAATTTTAAGGTTACCAATTCTATCCCATTAAATTCATCAATTTCAATCAAATATTTATCCTAAATAAATATTATTAACTCAACATGAGGAGCATATTAATGGATATATATCCCTTAATCATGTTTTCTCCAAAAATACAACCATACCACTAAATAAATATTCTTGGTTATTAGTACCATTCAACATATGTTTTCTAATCCTTGAAAAAAACTAATGTGCAATAATAATTAGATGTTTAATTATTTTTATAACTATAATTTCATTGATATAACACTTCGTCCACATAATTCATGAATCTCAATACATGAACACTTCAATCCTTTCACTTCAATGATTGGAATATCATAGGTACTTCCTTAGTATAGGAGTTATCCCCTGGATTAGGGCATTGACTCGGCCAATTCCTATGTTACCCACATATAATATATTAAATTCCTTGGTAATTAATTGCTCTATTAACTTCATTTTCACATAGAAAATATCTTTCTCTTCCTTTGATACATTTATCTGGGTGCTCCTTCCCACATTCTTGATAAGATGAAAATTGAACATTCTTTCCCCTATAGACATTACCAAATTCACTTTCACAAACATATATCATCCTATTATTAGATTCATTATGAACCTCATCAATGTTTAAGTTTTTAATCATATATTATGATTGATGACAAGGCATAATCATAAGGTTTCACCTTTTATTTCCTATATAATTTAGTTTCCCATGAAGACAATCAATCCATTTTCCATCAAATTCACCTTCAACATGAATAATCTTGGTTACTTCCATTGTCTAAATCCAAAAACTAAGATGTGATAAACAACAATCATAGTGAGAGGTCATGAAAAATCAGTTATATAATTTCTAAATCATGAAACCTTCTTTCTAATATTTGACACCATAGGTTTAACCTAGGCCATATTTGGTTATCATATATTCAAATACTTTATAATTTTTCATAAATAAAATGTGCATTAACCCAAGAATATCACATCAACAATTTCAAACCTACTTCACAATAGGGGAATACTCACTGTGCATGAGAGTGATGGTCAAGATATACTCAAACAATTATTTTCAGGGTTAGTAAACCTATATGTATCTATTCCAAAACCACGTCCACTTATATTATCCATATAAGAATGTTTTTATAGGAAAACAACATAATATCTATATTACCAAAATTTTAGGATTTTATCATATAGTTTGGCTTATCGCTGGGTATTTCACCAAATTTATCTAATCATAATTTCAAATGATATAATAAACCCTACATTGATACCAAATATAGAAACCCTTAATTTTCATACATAAATATTACATCATATTAGATGAATTACTAGATGGAAATCAAATTTTTATTATGAAATCACTTTTATAGAAAAAGTGAGAAACCATGCCAGTTCCAACCAGAGAAACATCAAACAAAATAATATATTACAAAATTCTTGAATGAAAAATTGAACTTATTAGAAGTACTATCCCTGTATAGTTTATAGAATAAATCAGTTACCTTTTTATATATTTCATATTTTATAATGTCTTAAAATATATAATCCATCTTTTCCCAGATATAGCTGAATTCCTACACTGGTATCTTATTTTCATTGAATTATCTTATCAAAATTAGATTTTACTTGTTTATATGAACTATCCTCTCCTTATTTGTGTCCACTTGAATTTTTTTATCTTCTATCATGTCTACATCCACATCAGAAGCACAAATAATCAATTCCTCCTCCAAAATTTCTTCCTATGAGTGAAAGAGAAGGTCCCTAGACTTTTCTATACCTACTCTTCTACTACAAACTATGTTAAATCCATAAGATCCATTAGTGAATAGATATTTGAAGCCTAATTTATAATCATATCTTCAGTAACCATCAGGTATCCTCAATTATGATAGATTCTCCCTTGGATTGAGTGTCAATCATGTCATCCATCTTCTCAGTTGCATGTTCCCTAGAGACACCACCTTTGGCCATAGAATTATCATTCAGCATTTTAATGTTACTCTTCTTCACCCACAATTTCTTAGAAGGACCACATTCTATCACCTTCGACACAATTTTCTTAGAAAACCTTGACTCTATTGGTTTAGGAAGATATGAGTAATCTTTACACCCCTTGGATATCTTAATCTTTCATACGATGAAACTCTATGGTTCTATGATTCCTCTCTACCCCTTATTCCTCCTTGGGCTATGAAAACCTCTACTGATCCCTTCATTTCAACTATAATCTGATATTTTTCCATAACTCTCCCACTAAATCTTCCCAAATAAGTTATATATCTCTACCTGAACTTCTTCTCTTATGACATTAAAATATTTTCTCATGTTCAAGTAGGAAATGGTCCTTCTTGGGTTGGATCCCTTCATAGCCTTCACTCACTCCTCTTACCTGTGTATAGTTTTCTCTCAGATCATACAACCCTTATATCCTTCTTAACTTATCAACTATGACCTCACTTCATGTGTATATCAACTTCCATGAAGCACAAACCCTAAATGGGATGTCAAAAATGAATTTCAAGGAATAAAAACAAAAGAACTAGCAGGATTCACCCCCCCAGTACCCACTGAATCTAAAGGAACCTACACAATAGAATTCGGATCATCAAAATTAGTCCTTAAGTGTTTAAAAATTTCTTCCACCATAGGGTCTCCCTCATGTGATCCACTGTGAAAAAATGATTTTTTATTTTTATCCATAGGAACATCTAACTAATTAATCAGCCATTCATCGTAACTATGCACCAAGTCTTTACCACTACCCCCATACATCTACATCTAACTACTGAGGAATTTTATTCCTCCCTTTCCTATACTCTTTCATTGAGTAACCCAATTTCTTACACAATGAGAAAAAGTTATTCCACTACTCTAAAACCACATTTTTCTTGCAGTGATACTCTTCTCCAATAGTAAACCAAACAAAATCAACTATAATTAATGACACATCAAACACCATATAGATTTAGGGAAGGAAAGGGTGACAAATCAATTTGGTCCTTATATTGGAGCATAGATATCTACCCAAAAGATTCCCTCGCATATGCAAAATAGAAGGATTTTTAAATGGTTATGGTGGTTTAAGGAAACTTACCTAGATTTACATTGTTGGGGTATCTCTCTTCATGTTGAAGTCATAAGTCCAACTGACTAAGTATAATTGTAATTCTTCATAGTCATAAAGGGAACTAAATCAAGCCCTAAAAAATTCATTCTCCAATGAGAACTAAACCATGATATGTCTATTGTTAAGAATGTGCACCTTTTCTCAGCCTTATAAACCCCAGAATCATAAGATATGCCTACTGAAAGAATCCACTAAAGGGTGGTTCTGGCTGAACCAAGTAATAAATGTCAGATTCAAAAGATATGATGCCTCATTGAACTCTAAATATGAAATCGAAAGATGAGGGCATCTTCCAACCTGATCGGAATCTTTAGGGAAAAACAAAATAAGCGATAATGAGGGAAGCAATTTTGGGCTGAAAATGGGGAGAATTAAATAGGCAGTCCATACCCGTATTATGGAGAGGGTCCCTCCCCCCTCCATGGGTGGAGTGACCATCTCAACCGCCATTTCTATCTAGTGTAAGGGGAAACTATATCATGAGTCGAACTCCCCTCTCCGTCACAATCCAACCACCTTTCATATCTCTAAATATTATTAGATTAATATTAAAAACATAACATTATAAATTAATTCCAAAACCATAAATATTTATTGTATTTGGAGACTAGATACATAATATTCTTATTTCATAAAAATATATTCAAAATTTCCCACATAGAATGCTTCTTATGTATACCCCAATTTAAATATTTCTTCTCAACCAGTAGAAGGAAAAACATAAGAAAGGATGAGATAAAATTCTCAGTATGGGTAAGCATAAGAGATATCAATCTATGATTATAAATGATCTTAATATAACAATAATGGTATGATAACATGACCATAAATTAAAATTTTTATACCCAATCTTTCATAGATCATAAACAATATTTCTGTCGTAAAATATAATTATGATAATAGAAAATATTCATAAGGGTATGTAATTATCAACAATTAATCTTAATCCATGAGAGCATTACATAGGCATATGAATTTGGAAAAAACATAGGATTATAACATTGTGAGAATGTGTAAATTGAAACATAATCACTCATTAATTTAACGGAATGAAATCAGGACCTAATATAAACTAATGGACATGGAAATAGGTTTACACATATTCTTATGGATATAAAAATCAGGTTTGAAAAAAATATTATGGACATGAAAACATTGTACACTCATAGTTTTATGGGCATGAAAACCAGGTCCATGAATAAAATTGTGAACATGAAATCAGTTTCACACAAAATATATTTATCTCATGAGTTTTTAAACGTGAACTAATGTATTGAAGGGATATATTATTTTGATACCACCTCTCATCTAATCATAATTTATTTATATGTGTTCCAGAAGATCATAAATCATTCATAATATATCATAACCCATGTAAAGGAAATAGGTTTTAGAGAAAAATCATCATCATAATCATAAACCATTCATATAAATAATTAGAATGGTATCATTTGAACATACCCCCTGTAAATCATAAGTAACATCGAAGAATATATTCTTAGATTAAAATGCCTATAAAATATGACTTGGAATAATTCTTGAGGAAAATACCCTTTTCACTTTGAAATCACTTATTTAAAATCAAAATGGAATCTTTTAAAGGAATATTTAATTCATTTAATGTCCATGATAGTGGTAAATTAAATTCATTCCATGTATGTTAAAACAAATATTCCTTTCACATTTTTGTAAAAAATTCAAAAGTGCCATGTTCAGAAAACCAAGATAATATTCCATTAAAAAAATTTTATAAAAAAATAAAAATTGGGGAAAATGACTTTAAATTTTTAAAGGATAATATTAAAATATTCTTGAGTTTTTTCTAAAGAAAACAAGGGCATGTATGAAAAATTATTTTTTACCGAAAAGAGAAATAAAGTCTTATTTCTTTAAAATATTCTTTCAGTATCTAAAATGATGATATTTAAATAAATAGAAAACATGTAATATTAATAACTAAAAATATGATAATAAAATTCATGGAATTATTGGGAAATATTCCAAAAAATTTAATCATTGAAAACTTAATCATAAACAATCCTGATAAAAAATGTGATTTCAACATAAATCCCTTCATGCTTTGGTAATATCTGTATCAAAACCTCATGAAACGGATAACCTTAGATGAATTTTTAAATCGCCATAATTTTCATTAAATATTTATAAAATAAATTAATAGAAAATTATATACACCACATAAAGGAAATAATTGGTTAATATGGCAGAATTATCAAAGAAATAATAGTGAGACAAGAAACCCCCTTACCTTGAGTTCGATTTAATTTGAATGCATTATAAGCTCCTATATAATAAATTCTAATTTAATATTATTATATAAAGGTTTCATAAAAAATATATTATATCATATATGATCCATTTATAATATTTTAACACCCATTTATAAAAAAATTCTTAATAAAATCTTTATCACTATGTGTTAACTATTTAGTTTTTCTCATTAGAATTTGGGTTTGGCAGTTTCAGTCCTTGTAATTCGGTCATGGTTCCATCATATATAGAATTTTAATAATGATATAAATATAATATATAATCATTATATATATATATATTCCTCTATAAATTTAGATATATAAAAATGAATTACATTGTTCATGGAAACGATGGGTTTTACGTACGCATAAACATTGGTTTTACTTTTCATCGAATGGAAAAAAAAGAAAGGTAAGTAATAATTAAACATTAAAGAATCATTATTATATCATATATATCATAAATATTCATTTAATATATCCTTATTACCTTCCATTTAAATAATAATTGAAAAATTATTCACAACGATTTGTGGAAGTGGTAGTCCACACGTAAGCATGGGAAATACTATCATTTTACAATAGAAAGGAAGGTAAGAAGGTAGATATGATATTAAAATTATGGAAGAATAATTTTTTCATAAATATAATATATAAACCTCAAACCAATCATAATAACCATATAAGAAAATTTGTGATGAAAAATGAATTACACCATTGCATAGAGAAGGTAAGTCATACATATGCATGAGTGGTGTTTTCTCTTTTCATAGGATAAAAAGAAGGTAGATAATAGTTATTATATAATAATTATTATTATTATGTTTGAAAAATATAATGAAATAAATATTTTATACTTTATATCAAGGATTTAAAGGAGGAATAAGAATAAATAAGAATTAAAATGCTCGGTTAAGACTTATACCTCTTCATTGAGAAGTCACTTTTAGATTACTCCTTAAGCCTTGAAGGGATAGTATTTTGGTAAGGAAATATGATATATGATATATTAAAGGAATACCGTATAGTATTATTGTATGTATTTTCCAATACAGAAGGATCAAAAAAATTTAGGAAGAGAGGATAAGAGGTGCACTATTATAAGTGAGGGGAGGGGCACTCTTAGAATTACCTAATGTATTAAATTAATACAAACTAATTTTTACAATAAAGTGACACTAAATTGAAAAATATTATAAGATATGATGAGGATAAGTTTAAATCCTCTTATTCAATAAAATTTTAAAAAAATTCTGTCATTTTTAACCCTTTTATTTTAGTTTTAACCCCCCCCCCCCACCCCCCACACCCATAATCCTTTGGAAAATGACTGCAAAATCGAAGTTTTATATTATTTAAGGGTTAATAGTGATATCAGAAAAGGAAAAGTGACCCATAAACGGACCATGGTTGATATGTTCAACTATATATCATTATATTGGATAAATATATAATTTTTATGATTTTTAAATCACTTAATAAAATATATTTTTTTATAAAATATCAAAAATATAATTTTTAAAAATATATAAAATATTATAATATAATATGTTTCAAAGTCACTAAAATGGTTAAAAATGATATGGATTTGAAGATATTAAATATATGGTCGTTATAGAATCATAAAATAAAATCTTGATATGTCTAGATAACATTTTACACATTATCTTTTGGTTTAACCCCTTGGTTAACCCATTTTATCCTTAATCCGGGTAATGAAATTTTCAATATTTTAGGTTTATAATTTCACTTATAAGTTGAAAATTGGATTATAAATTTAAAAGTGATGAAATTTTTGGAATTTTATCACTATAATTGTCCTATTTTAGGATTTTTATCAATATTAAATAATTTAATAAAATATATTTAACATAAAATACTATTAATGACAATTTAAGAACTATTACCATAATGTGACTTTGAAAATAACATAATAGAAATATAATTAGAATTTAAGACTTAAAATATCCATAATAGGTTAAATTTATCTAAATATTTATTTAATCACAATAATTCATCCAAATTGTTTTACTTTTGATATTTTTAAAATCATTTATTTTATTTTCCAATTAATTGAAAAAGTATTGTATTGGAGTTGTGTAAGAATTTAAGGTAATTATTAATTTGATAAAAATTTAAAATAAATTACCAGGATATAATAAATTAATTTATCTATAAAATAAATATTTTCAACTAAAATTATCCTCTTCTTATCCTTATGTAATTTCTTTTTCAGATATTTAAATCAAGAGAGTGAAATTTTTTATTTATTATTTTCTAAAAAAAATATAAAGCTAATAATCAAAGAGAAATGGAAACAATTGTACATATATTTTATAATTTTATATAAATTTACACAATCTACTCATCTTATAGGAGGTTGATTTTTGAAAAAATTTAAATCCTTGTCCCAAAGTTTTAACCGAGTTTTTCCCACTTTACCCTTATCATGGTGAACAATATTTACTAGGGTTACTATTCATAATGAAAAAAGGGGATATATTTACCAAATTAGGACCTCATCATTCTAAATTTGGAATAAATTATAAAAAAATTAATTAATAAAAGATTAAATTTCTAATTCAAAATTAAAACCACAAAACGCGATGAAAAGTAGTTTTCCAAAAAAATGTTTTCTGAAGTATAAAATGTTTTTATACAAAATTACAAGATAAAATTTATCCCTATAGACTTAATTGTATTATTAATTATATAAATTAAATAATTTATATTTTTAAAAACATTTTAAAATGAAATAAAACATTATATATGCATTAAAAAATATTATTCTCAATAAAAATCAAGGTATTTTCACTATTCATCAAAAAAATCAATCTTTCCATAAAATTATCAAAAATTATCTCAAAGATAATTTTGAAATGATGATTCCAAAAAATTAAGTAAATTTCTTATAATATAATTTATAAATTTAGTAGAAATTAATTATTATTTCAATCCATCAAATGCAATAAATATCATTTTTGAAAGAAAATACATTTTTGAAGAATAAAAAGACTTCATTAAAATTTGAGTGATCATTTTATAAGTATTAATCATTAAATATATATTGAGTATAATGATGTTAATAATATTAATACCTACCAATTAAAAGTCTATGTCACATTTAAATAATAATATTTTAATAATATATCTTAGTTTTCTTAAAGCTTGGTGTTGCATGTAAAGTAAGTTGTCGAGATTATTTTTATTTTAAATTAATTATCAGGATGTTACAATACTACCTGAGTGTAACAAATTTAAGTATAGTACCCTTCCTTAAATTTCTATAAAAACATAATGAACCATTGATAATTAAGCTCTGGATTAAATGAATAAAGTCGATTAATGATAACAAACTATAACCAATTCCACTAGGGCATGATTGAGCTTTGACCGAGATGAGAGGAGATCAAATTTGGATGAATCAGGGTTAATTGTAATTAAGTAATAGGATAAATCAAAACAAACCAAAACCAAGTTTCTAAACTCAAGCAGTTCAACCAATTTTATACAGGATATTACATTTATTAATGAAATTTTTTTGAAGAGTTAGAGAAATAACTTGATATTGGTTAAGTGTTCAGTTTGATGAATCAAAGGTATTACTTACCAGCTATGTTCCAAGATTTTTTATAAGGATTGAAAATGGATGGAATCACAATGCCCAAAGAATCTTAATCCAAGGCTAGAATTGGGATTGATGGCATATTTACATATTAACAGTCAAATGATGAAGATTCAACAAGATATAGGGTCAATGAATTTTGATTCAGGGAGTCCTTATTTCTTTTGAAAGCTCAATGAAGGCTATGGGACATCATAATTCTAATGGACTTAGTTGCATGTTCAAATAACATTGAACTCAAGGAGTTTGAAATTTGGTCTATGATACCTAAGAGAGGCACTAGATCTCATAAAATACTGAAGGAACACATCATTCATGATCTTTATTGAATTTTATTGAGGCAAATAGAAATAGCATTTCAATAAAGGTTCATTCTAGGATGTTTATAATGGATGAGTAGAACTAATTTTTGGGCACCTGTCGAAATAATGTGTCAGATCTAGGTTTTGGGTTGATGGATACCCTACATATTTCTCTTAATTGAGAGGTTTTTAGTTTCCTGAAGGAGTAATGAATGAAATATTATAGCGAGTATAGGTGCAAGCTATGTTTGATTCACTTTCTTGAATTAATGTTTTATGAGGAAAATATTATTTTCACCTAATAGTCATAGGAAGTGTTAGATGAAGGACTCTTCTGTTGCTACCATTTGGAAAATCAAGTGGAGAGATTATTGGTGACAGTTAGATATTAAAATTCATTATATATTTATTCGTGAGCTTAAAAAAGGGGAGATATGAGGGAGATGAATAGAACATCATGAGAATGGATATAAGATCTTGAGTTAATACACTCTCAACTTAATAGTTGAAGGAGTGGGAGCTAGGGGAAGAATGTGACTTTTAAAGAGAAGCTTCCTTACTCTGTTTTCTATTTCTATATTACTATTTTGATATGTATATTCTAAACCATTTTTTCCATTATTGTGAACATGTGTACTTAATTATCATAAGGGTATCTGATTTAAATGAGTTCATATCTTTAATTTTTTCTCCTTCCATTTTAATAATCTTTTAAGTGAAATTTCACATTCATCTTTCATTATTCTATTCTTATTTAGTATCAATTTATTATACTATAAGTATAAATGGGTGATGATAGTAAATTTCTAAATTTTCCAAAACAATCTAAAGTATAAAAAATTGTAAAAGTATGATTTCTATCTCCTATATTATTGAACTAATCATTTTCTAAATTTTGATCAATGGATAATTTTCATTTGAGAGTTCACTTAACTTTTCGGATCTCTTAAGGATAATTATGTTTTTCAATGAAATTTCTTCTTAGGAACTAACATTATTTTCTTAACTGAAGATAGAACTGAAATAATTTAAATAAATTTAGGATAATTAGATCCCCCTAACATCATCAAAAACTGTTCTTACTCTGTCACTATTTCCTCACGTGTACACTTTTCTACTATTTCCATCACTATTTTTTCCATTTCACATAATCACCATCACTACATCAAATTCAGATTTTTCTGTTTCATTTTTTTGTCTTTATGGTTTTTTGGTCACATAAGTTTCCTTCCATATGGATATGATACCCTACTCACCAACTATACTAGTTTATGTAGGAAATAAATAATTAAATATTTTATAAATCAACGACTTTTTTGTTAATCGGTGTTAAGAATATTAAAATATTACAAGTCTATTTCACATTAATTTATTTTATCTTCATTACTGTGAGACCCAGACACTTTAGGTGATGGGTGAAATAAAACCCCACTCTTCCCCTTTTATTTATTTAAGGATCACTGAGGTGGCAGTAGGTGATCATTTGATGGAGCTTCTAAATTCTAGGTTTTCCTCGACTGATGAGTATGCACACCCTCTTCACAGATTTCAGTGTGAGATATATTTTAAACATAAAATTCATCATGCTACTACTTAATTTAATAATACATTTTTCAATTATCAGTGGTATCAATGTTGATGAAATTAATGGATTTTTAGTGTGATTCCATAGTCTAATACTCATTATAAGGGTAGAGATATTGGTTTCCACATCTATCAAATAGAATATAAAAATTCTCCTTGGTCTATCTATTCATTCCAAACCATTTTTCCTTGAAACGCATATAAGGATTAACCTTATATTTTTAGTACTCTCCTAGAACTAATTTATGAATGGTGAACACAAGGGAGTATCTATAAGCCCTTATAGATCATATCTCTAAAGCGATATATGGTTTATGCAATGGGAGAAATTATAGAGGTGTTTCTTATTAAATTTCCCCCAATATGGATGAAAGATCATATCTTTTCCAAGTACATTTCTCTTGATTTTTGGTTGTAACTATATTATTTCTATTTTTTTCATCATAAAACCTTAGTGGTGGAGCCTTTTTTGGGGGGTATAGATATTTTCTGGGAAAATTGACCTAAATTTTTTCGATGTCTATTTTATGGAATTAATAGAGTTTAGGTATAAGTGTGTCAAGATATTACAAGGTTTTTTCATGTGTTAGAACACTTCGTAGGTAATTTTGGATTTTTCTATAGAATCTAGAATGAGATATACCAGTTGGAAACTTACACATTATTATCATTTTACATGATGTGAACATGTTATCATACACATGCCATGAATGGTTCAGAGCATGAAAATTTTATATTTTGTAAAACTGGTTCATGTCATGAAACAGTCGATCAGGGTTATTTTAACCTGGGGTGATTTTTTCTTCATATCTTATAAATCACGAAATTAAACTTGTGAATATCTTGAGACTATAAGTTTTAAACCACATTGTGTGTATGATTTATTTTCATTCATTATGAAACTTTGTCTATCAACCCTTAGGGTGTCTCCAAGTTATTTTAGATTGATTCCTTCCATTATAAATGTATCATTCTAGAATTAAATATCTAATGAGTTCCTTCAATTTGGTTTTCCCCTTTTTTCATCATCCTCCATTGAATATGGCTTTGATTTTTAGGTTTTTTATATAGGTCTTTTCATTATGATCACCATCATCTTCAATATTTTTTTTTTACCTATGGAAATATTTTATTTGATTGCTAGATAAGTTTGGTGGTCTTGAAAAAATCTTTATGGTATGTTTAAATTATTTAAGGGTGTAAAAAATTATGTTTTTACACTAACACAACATTTACTTTAACCAATAGAATAAAGGGTGATGATAATCATGTGGTTGGAAGAATCCTTGGATACCTTTTCATCAGTTAGATTTGAGTCCTGGATTGAGGCAACCAATAAATTGATCCTACCCATGAACAATAAATAATAGGCTAATGACTTAAAAATATGTATTATCATAAAAATAGACCATAGATAATTTATTTTGATAGGATCACTTTGGGAAATGGTTTAATAGTTCATCGAAATTATTGGAGACACCTTGATATGATATGGTTGTATAAACTAGAATATTAATGGGTGAAGATATAACTTGATGAAAAAAATGGAATTGAAAATAATAAAGGTAATTGTCTAAATTATCCTTCTGGGATTTTTATGTATGTTGTGTTATTATTTCTGTTATGACTTGTGTTATTAGTTATGAAGAAATTATTATATAAAGGGATTTTATTGGTTATGTTTTAATTATTATAGCTACTGGCATGGTTATGTTGCAATGGATATAGGGTTTGGCTAAGTTATTTTGAAATACTTATATAGAGGACTTGGTTTGATTATGTCTTAATGCTTATAGGGCTTCACCTGGTTATGTTAAAATACTTATATAAAGGGTTTTCCCCAGTTATGATATAATTTTTATAGGGACCATCCTGATTATGCTGAAATTATTATACATAAATATTTTTCTTGGTTATGTGATTATGCCATGGAATTTTGATTTTGGTTGGAATGGTTATGCTACATACTCCAAGATATTTCGGCATGGTTCCAAATTAGGTATATTTTTATCTTGTATTAATTGATTAATTAATATACATGTTTATATCTTCATTTCATGCACTTAATATCATACTGGTTTTGTTTGGACATGGTGGTGTTGACCTACTATGTTTTACTCACACCCTATTCAGGACACCTTTTGGTAGCCAGGAAAATTTCATAGATGCCTGTTTGTATAATGTCAAGGGACCTTGTTATTGATTGTTTCTTACTAGATGGGTAGGATGTTGGAGATAGTACTAGCCTGAGATTTAGTACTGGGGACTTTTGAGATTATTTGTGTTAGTTTTTTATTTTTTTTATATGAATTACAACATGCCATTTAGTTAAATTCCAACCGGGTATTACATTGTTCTTTATTATTTAGTTTACATGGTTCATCCTTTATATTCTAGTTGTATGGTGTATTGTTTCGAATTTTTTCTATTACTTTGGTATTTGGTTATTTTTGTTGTATTCCAACTTTTTACCAAGGTTTTTAGTCTCCCCAATATGTTCTATACTCCACTACATCTAGTTAGTAGCCTCTAGTATACTTGGAGGCATTCTTGGGGTCTACTAACCAACTAAATTTGGCCACCTGAGAGAGTTTCAGATTGGTGGAAATTAAAAATTGGTTTCAGAGGATAGGGTTTGTTTATTTTCTATTAAATTACTATTTTGGAATGTTAGAAAGGATACTAGGATATTTTGGGAGTTGGTAATGATCTCGTACATGGGAGTAGCTAACCTATATTTGAGGGAAAATCTGAGTGCCCATGGATGGGGTAATTGTTCATGATGTTCAATTGTTATGGTTAGTCTTATTTCACCTTGGGTGATTCACATGTTGTGTAATGTTATTATTTCTTGGTATTTATACTCATGTCCTAGTATGGTTCAAGATGAGTGTTCATGCATCAAGATTGGAATATAGTTATATATATTGAGATTCATTGTTCATGATAGGGGCATATTTATTGCCTGTAATATATTTTCATGTATGAACTATGAAATGAGATACCTATCATATATATTAAATTAAATTAAAGAACAATTATTTCTTGATAATTCATAAATAAATTCACGATTAGAAAAATAATGAGGTATCCGTTCTCTATTTTTTTCACCTATTGAGGTTGAATTTATTATTATCCAATGTTATAAGGAGTAAATTTTTCTTATATAGAAAATTTATCCTCAACATCTTCTAATCGACCATTAGGAGAGTGGAAATCATCACACTCCTAACTCAACTAAATTTGATGTTACTATATTGGAAATTAGATGGAATTTTAGCTTCACAACATCATTATAAGGTTCATGTGATCCATGGAAAGGGATACTTTTATAGCATCCCTCCTTTTCATCACATAAACTTTCATTACATTTTACAAAACCAAGGATCTTTAAGGTTTAGTGTCTTGGAAAACAGGAACATAAAACATGAAAACATAAAACATTGTTCTTAAACACTTGAAAGGCTTCTCATAATATTCATCCTAGGTTCATTACTGCATCTTATAACATGGGGACATACATCAAAAGAAAGGGTGAGCAGAAGGCCCAGTAAGGGAAACAAGAGAAACATTTTACATGTGAACTTGAGATACATCAATAAGGTCATGAAAATAACTTTAAGGCATGAGAAAGAAATCATGAGATATATCATAATAAAAATAACATTTTTCATAACTTGAAGATGTGGATAAAACATTTAATATTGAAAATAATTTTGTTTCACCAAGGTCCATCCCCAAGGTGTCATTAAAAATTACCAAGGTTATTCACCAAGGTATCGGTCTAAAAGGCCATCTCTAGAGATTAAGTCTTTACCCAATGCATTGGAGCGCTATCAGGGAGCACCCTTGAATTTTTATTTATTATCATGTGAGCCACATATATCATCATCAAACATTTCAAAAACAACCCATATATCTTAGAAGAAATGGGTTTCCTTTCATAGCCATCACATTTTAAAAAAACTACTTTAAATACGTGATCCTTATGTCACTTTAAACCCACAGAAAAAGGAAAGTGGGTCTCATGTATGTAAATATATGAAATAAAATAGAAAATTTTTATATATATGTGAATACACCTATAGAAGAAAGTTCTTTGAGAATTCACTTAATAAAATAAAATAATTAGAAAAAAAAGGAAGACACTTTGAGACGAAAATTCTACAGCAAAACGGCTATGTTACGAGGTTTTAGAAAACATTAAAAAGAGAGGGGAAATGGGTCAAACATTCATAAATGACCCATAAAATAGTATAGGGATATAATATAATGGATTTAAGAACATGGTAATGAAATTGTAAAATATACCATATGAAATGAAGAACATGAAAGGAAGACAAAAATAAGATTTCTCTTATGAAAATTCGGCAGCCTAACGGCGTCACATAAATTTCAACCAAAAATGAATTGCTGAGATCAAATAGGGCCTCTCATCATATGAACATAAAATATCAATATGATAGATATAGAGATCATACCCCAAAATAATAAAAAGGAACTTGCAAGACTTGACATGGGATTAGAACTTTGAAAAAGGAGAAAGGTGAAAGAATCACTTAAAAATTCGGCAGCCTAACGGCGCCACTTAAAACTTAAAAATACTAAATTAAAGAGATAAAATGGGGTCTCTAATCATATGATCATAAAAGATCAGTATGATATATATAGAGATCGTACCCCAACATAATAAAAAGGAACTTGAAAGACTTGACATGAATGTAGAACTTGAAAACGAGAAGGGTGAAAGAACCCCTTAAAAATTCGGCAGCCTAACGGCGCCGCTTAAAACATTAAAATACTGAATTGAAGATATAAAATGTGGTCTCTCATAATATGATCATAAAATATAAGTAATATATATATAGATATCATACCCCAAAATAATAAAAAGGAACTTTAAATACTTTACATGAAAGTAGAACTTGAAAACGAGAAGGGTGAAAGAACCACTTAAAAATTCGACAGCCTAACGGCGCCGCTTAAAAATTCAAAATACTGAATTGAAGAGATAAAATGGGGTATCTCATCATATGATCATAAAATATCAGTATGATAGATATAGATATCATGCTCCAACATAATAAAAAGGAACTTGAAAGACTTGACATCAAAGAAAAACATGAAAACGAGAAGGATGAAAGAACCACTTACAAATTCGCCAGCCTAACGACGCCACTTAAAACTTCATAAAACGAAATAATGAGAGTAAGAGGGTATATCTCATTATATGAACATTAAAATGGAATTAAGAGTAATATAAATTAACATCCATTAACATAAGAACATAGATCATAAAAGAAATGACATAAAAGAGATTACTTGAAAAGAAAGAGAGAGGTCGGATCCCTTACCTTAAAACGTAACTCTTAAAACTCAAAGGTTGGGACCTTGAGGGCTTGGGGGCACCTTGGGAGGAATCCTTGGGAGGTAATAAGACCAGACCTTCATTAGGGGAGAGTTGGGAGTCGAATAGATGAGAGGATTGCTTGGTATTTATAGGAAAATTGGGGGACAAGGCATTAATGGCCAAGGGACACCTCATTGGTGGTTTTGGAAAAACCATGGGCTTGCCCATGGTATTTGCCCATGGTGTTGGCCACATGGATCCCCCCATACAATAATTCATCACCTTCGGTCGGAAAACCCTTAAAATATCTCATGCCATCATCATGACACAGTTATGATGTCATTAAACATACCGAAACCCTAAAACTGTATTTTTACTATTCATGGAAAATTCAACTTTCTCAGAAAAATCCCAAAATTTCACATTAACCAAATATCAATGCTCTGATTTCAAAAATGAACTCCATTTTATAAAAATAATTTTCTAAATATTTTTAATATAATTTTTAAATAAATACACTATTCACTGAAAATTCATTTTTTCAGAAAAAACCCCAAAAATTACCTTAACATAATATCGATGCTCTGAGTTCAAAAATGAAATCCATTTTATAAAAATAATTTTCTAAATATTTTTAATTTAATTTTTAATTAAAAAACACTATTCAACCGAAAAAACTAATACTTGAATAATAATTTATGAAACTGTTATTTAACCATTTTATTGAATCACATTACTTAATCAAGGTGCCTAGATTATATTAATACTTTCTTTAAGTGATATTACTAATCCCTTTGGACACATTACCAATCCTAATCATAAATTCACTATTCATAATTTACTATTCATCAAAAATTAAGTTGATCTTATTAGACTCTAAATTTTGTACTGAACATAATTGTAGAAGACCATTTTTTGAAAATCATTACACATTTTTATTTATTTAAGGTTTATATAAACATTTTTAAAATATCCTTTCTCTAAAATTCATCAAAAATATGGATACTATATTTATCCGAACATTTGAAAATTCATAAACTTCATCATAAGAAGAAATCCCAATTTTTATTTAAAATAAAGGATTACACAAGGCAGTTACGGTCTCCTTACATAGCCACTTATCACACCAGCATAGGACCTAAGTGTAAGGTGTGCTAAGGTGAGAGAATCTGAGGGAGGCTCGACCAACATTGCACGAGTATTAATTTCTATCAATTTGAACTTCTTGCAAAGGTGATTTCATTCTAGCTTCACACAATGAAGTTCAGCTTGGGTTTGGTCCAGAGAAAATCCCAGTGGTGCTACCTCCTTCCCAAGTTCAGTTAGATGGGCTTCGATCGGTCCAAGACTACTAGGTGAGGCCATCGAATCTTATTTCTATATTAATTAACCAAGATTACTTGTATTTAGAGACAATAATCAAAATGTTTAGTTTCCAGTGGTCATATTGACCAATGGTCATATAACAGTCAAAACCCAACGGTCTCATTTTAATTATACTCATGTTATCAAATGAAATAGTTTTGTTGAGTATCAAAAATAAAATAACACACAAAATTAGGAAACAAGATTTACTCAAAATTTTGGGTCGTTACAATCTTCCCCCCTTAAGAAATTGCGTCCTCGCAATTTTTAAAATTGGGTTTTGAAATTTTATTGAAAGTCCCACATCGGAAAAAGAGTCAATAACACTATTACTTTAAAAGAATGAAATGGAAGTACAAAGGTCACCCGAGTTAACCCATACTAGGATTCCATGGAGGAGAACATGGATATGGAAGAAAAAACAAAGGGTCATATTCTGGGGGAGAGTGATAGAAAACATGATTAGGAGAAAGTTGACCATGAGAAAATCCCAAACTTATGATGTGTGTAAACGGTCTTTGATTACCTAGTAGGAAACATAAACAAACAACATTTTGTTTTACGTTTCTTTTCATAATTATGAGGAATTCATTTACTACATAGTACAAAAGCATAAGGAAATATACCTACCTTCATGTAGATTTTCATCCTTTAATAAGTTTATAAGAAAACTAATATTTTCTCCAAACGACGAGCATTCAAAAACACTTGGTCTCATCAAAACACAAGAATCATCTTCTTGAGATTCACTTAATGCAAAAAATATTAGCTATCAATTTCTTCTATCTTTAAACATTATCCCAAAAAAAGAAAGGGTAAGGTAAAACATCTCTTAAAAAAGAAATAATCCCATAGGAATGGAAACTACTTTTAAATATTCAAAGTTCCATGGTACTACCCAAAGTTCATCATAGACCATTCCATAAATAACGGTTCATAAAATTCCTCAAAATAAACCAAACTAAGATAGAAACCCAAATACAACAAGGATTTGATAACATAGTCTTCCAAAATAAACGTCATCGTTCATCTCCAAACAACATAAACCACTCCTAACATCTTATAACAAAAGTAACTAACCTAAACATATTTCCCCCAAGATAGGTTAATCATTTCCATAAGTAACCTATATTACCATAAGTTCACCTTAAATTCATCGATTCTTCAAAATATAAGTCAACCTTACTCCTCAATAAAAATACCGTAGTAATCTATTTACCTCGATCATATAGGGTCCCCAAAATAGTGAACGTATTCCAAAATAATAATCATCTTTTAATCCCCTAATCGTCTCTGTCATATTAATACGAAAATCGTCTCATTTCCTATCACATTGGTTGTTGGGACATGTTCTTCCATTTCCCACCATTAACTAAGAAGAGAAAGTATAATTAGGGGCTTAAATACTTAGCCAAAAATCATGAAAAGGAACTTAAAGCATATAAGGATAACTTGTAGAAGAAAAGTATACCCTAACTTATGATCCTCTAGGTTCCCATCTAGGTTATCCTTGATCATATATTCTTATGTGAATCATTATTTTATTTTATCATTGTTCCTTTAACAATGGTTCATACTAAGCTTATGAATTTACCAAAGCATATCCCCCGGGAGTGTCGTAACCAAGAGTGCAGCAAGGACCGTTGTCGTGTACCAGTTCCCGTTCGAGTCTATATCAAAGCGGTGTTTTCGGGGTTTACCCCTATGTACCTCTATGCCAGAGCCACCTCTACCTGCTCGTATCCAGACAGGGATGTATTTTCTTGGCAACCCCTTACTCAATACTCACCAAAATACCAGAAAGATTTCCTATATATAATATTTTCTATAGGCTTCTTCTTAAAGTTTTGATATCCTAATTTCCACAAATAACTAAACCATCCTTTTATACCAACTATTGCATCCCAGCTTTTTATCACATAACCTTTCATTACATTTTACAAAACCGAGGATCTTTAAGGTTTAGTGTCTTGGAAACCAGGAACATAAAACATGAAAACATAAAACATTATTCTTAAACACTTGAAAGGCTTCTCCTCATGTTCATACTAGGTTCATTATTGCATCTCATAACCTGGGGACATACATCAAAAGAAAGGGTGAGCAGAAGTCCCAGTAAGGGAAACAAGAGAAACATTTTACATGTGAACTTGAGATACATCAATAAGGTCATAAAAAGGTCTTTAAGGCATGAAAAATAAATCATGAGATATATCATAATAAAAATAACATTTTTCATAACTTGAAGATGTGTCAACAAAATTTAATATTGAAAATCATTTCGTTTCACCAAGGTCCATCCCAAAGGCGTCATTAAAAATTACCAAGGTTATTCACCAAGGTATCCGTCTAAAAGGTCTTCTCTAGAGATTAAGTCTTCACCCAATGCATTGGAGTGCTATCAGGGTGCACCCTTGAATTTGTATTTATTATCATGTGAGCCACATATATCATCATCAAAAATTTCATAAACATCCCATATATCATAAAAGAAATGGGTTTCATTTCATAATCATCACATTTTAAAAAAAAACTACTTTAAAGACATGATCCTTATGTCACTTTAAACCTACAGAAAAAGGAAAGTGGGTCTCATGTATGTAAATCCCAGAATTAAAATAGAAAATTTTTATATATATGTGAATACCCCTATAAAATAAAGTTCTTTGAGAATTCACTTAATAAAATAAAATAATTTGAAAAAAAAAGAAAGACATTTTGAGACGAAAATTCTGCAGCATAATGGCTATGTTACGAGGTTTTAGAAAACATTGAAAAGAGAGGGGACATGGGTCAAACATTCATAAATGACCCATAAAATAGTATAGGGACAGAATATAATGAATTTAAGAACATGGTAATGAAATTTGAAAATATACCATATGAAATGAAGAACATGAAAGGAAGACAAAAATAAGATTTCTCTTATGAAAATTCGGCAGCCTAACGACGTCACATAAACTTCAACCAAAAATGAATTGATGAGATCAAATAGGGTCTCTCATCATATGAACATAAAATATCTGTATGATAGATATAGAGATAATACCCCAAAATAATAAAAAGGAAATTTCAAGAGTTGACATGAAATTAGAACGTTGAAAAAGGAGAATGGTGAAAGAACCACTTAAAAATTCGGCAGCCTAACGGCGACACTTAAAACTTCAAAATACTAACTTGAAGAGATAAAATGGGTTCTCTCATCATATGGTCATAAAATATCAGTATGATATATATATATATATATATCATACTACAACATAATAAAAAGGAACTTGAAAGACTTGACATGAAAGTAGAACTTGAAAATGAGAAGGGTGAAAGAACCACTTAAATATTTGGCAGCCTAACGGCGCCGCTTAAAACTTCAAAATACTGAATTGAAGAGATCAAATGGGGTCTCTCATAATATGATCATAAAAGATCAGTATAATAGATATAGATATCATACCCCAACATAATAAAAAGGAACTTGAAAGACTTGACATGAAAGTAGAACTTGAAAACGAGAAGGGTGAAAGAACCACTTAAAAATTCGGCAGCCTAACAACGCCGATTAAAACTTCAAAATACTGAATTGAAGAGATCAAATTAGGTCTCTCATAATATGATCATAAAAGATCAGTATGATAGATATATATATCATACCCCAACATAATAAAAAGGAACTTGAAATACTTGACATGAAAGTAGAACTTGAAAACGAGAAGGGTGAAAGAACCACTTAAAAATTCGCCAACTTAACGACGCCACTTAAAACTTCATAAAAAGAAATAATGAGAGTAATAGGGGATATCTCATTATATGAACATGAAAATAGAAGTAAAAGGAATATAAAATAACAGCATTTAACATAAGAACATGGAGCATAAAAGAAATGACGTAAAAGAGATTACTTGAAAAGAAAGAGAGAGGTCGGATCCCTTACCATAAAACGTAACTCTTAAAACTCAAAAGTTGGGACCTTGAGGGCTTGGGGGAACCTTGGGAGGACTCCTTGTGAGGTAATTAGACCATAGATTCGTTGGGGGAGAGTTGGGAGTCGAATGGATGAGAGGATTTCTTGGTATTTATAGGAAAAGTGAGGGGACAAGGCATTAATGGCCAAGGGACACCTCATTGGTGGTTTTGGAAAAACCATGGGCTTGCCCATGGTATTTGACCATGGTATTGGCCACATGGGTCCCCCCATACAATATTTCATCACCTTTGGTCGGCTAACCCTTAAAATATCTCATGAAATCAACATGACACAGTTATGATGTCATTAAACATACTGAAACCCTAAAACTGTATTTTTACTATTCATGGAAAATTCAACTTTCTCAGAAAAATCCCAAAATTTCACATTAACAAAATATCAATGCTCTGACTTCAAAAATGAACTCTATTTTATATAAATAATTTTCTATATATTTTTAATTTAATTTTTAAATAAATACACTATTCACCGAAAATTCATTTTTTTCAGAAAAAACCTCAAAAATTACCTTAACATAATATCGATGCTCTGAGTTCAAAAATGAAATCCATTTTATGAAAAAAAAATTCTAAATATTTTTAATTTAATTTTTATTTAAAAAACACTATTCCCCTGAAAAAACTAATACTTGAATAATAATTTATGAAACCGTTATTTAACCATTTTATTGAATCACATTACTTAATCAAGTTGCCTAGATTATATTAATACTTTCTTTAAGTGAGATTACAAATCTATTTGGAAACATTACCAATCCTAATCATAAAATCACTATTCAAAATTTACTATTCATCAAAAATTAAGTTGATCTTATTAGACTCTAAATTTCGTACTGAACATAATTGTAGAAGACCATTTTTTGAAAATCATTACACATTTTTATTTATTTAAGGTTTACATAAACATTTTTAAAATATCCTTTCTCTAAAATTCATCAAAAATATGCATACTATATTTATCCAGACATTTGAAAATTCATAAACTTCATCATAAGAATAAATCCCAATTTTTATTTAAAACAAAGGATTACAGAAGGCAGTTACGGTCTCCTTACATAGCCCCTTATCACACCAGCATAGGACCAAAGTGTTAGGTGTGCTAAGGTGAGAGAATCTGAGGGAGGCTCGACCAACATCGCACGAGTAGTAATTTCTATCAGTTTTGAATTCTAGCAAAGGCGATTCCGTTCTAGCTTCACACGATGAAGTTCGACTTGGGCCAAGTTTGGCCCAGAGAAAAGCCCAGTGGTGCTACCTCCTTCCCAAGTTATGCTAGATGGGATTCGATCGGTCCAAGACTACTGGGTGAGTCCATCGAATCTTCTTTCTATATTAATTAACCAAGATTAATTTTATTTAGAGACAATAATCAAAATGTTTAGTTTCCAGTGGTCATATTGACCAACGGTCATATAACAGTCAAAACCCAACAGTATCATTTTAATTATACTCATCTTATCAAATGAAACAGTTTTGTTGAGTATCAAAAATAAAATAACACACAAAATTAAGAAACAATATTTATTCAAAATTTTGGGTCGTTACAACTTTTCTCACTATTCCTTTTATTTTTTAGCTGATGAGAGGGTTTCAGTTGTATCACCCACCTATGTTCATGGGGTAGGGAGTCTCCCAGGCATTTGAGTTCTGGATCGATACTTTCAAGAGATATTTAAGATCCTTGATACACCCATGGATAGGAAGGTGAAGCTTTCTAAATAAATAATCCATGGACCTAACAAACATTGGTGAGACACTTAAGAAAAATCTAGGAAGTAAGAGGAGCTATCCTGGAAGTATTTTTTGTGAGTTTCATATTCCACTGATATCTTGAAACATTAAGGGATGATAGGTATCATGATTTCTTGCACCAAATGCTAAAGGATATGTCAATGATGAACTATGTTGGATGTTTCCCCAACTTTCATTGCTTTGAAACATATCTAGAAGCTGATAATATTACTAGGGAAATTTATTTCCATGATTGTATTTTATATAATATCATGTCATGGGGAAAAATTTCAAGCTTTATTATCATTTCTAATTTAATTAATTAGGCTCTCAATATATAAGGTAATCTAAGATAGGCCCCATGCAATAGCCATAATATTTCAACTAGGTGAACTAGGATCTCTTCTGGTAAAAAGAACTACTAGTATGATAGTCATCTCTAAAGAAATAGTGTGAAGGGTTTTCAGGGAATTGGTAATCCATATTAAGACCATGTTCTATTATAGTTCTATTAGTGTAGAATATTTTTCCACAAGAGGACTCAATTTCCATACCCTTCTTTGGTTTTCTATGCTTGAAGAAGTCTAGGCCACTTGAAAAGGTTTTTTAGTAGAATTAAATAGTCAAATAGTAGTAGGGATCAGGATAGGTATTACTTTCTAGGAATAACTCTAATACACCTTATCATATTGGTAGCTAGAGTTCTACTGGACGTCTAAGTCAAGGTCGGGGACATGGTACCCCAATGTTGGACTGAATGTACGAAACAGAGGGAACAGTGCCGGGGAGTCAAAATTGATCCCATGTGAAGTGCAGATGATTATTGCATATATATTATACAAATTTTCTATAATGTGATATAATTTGTATAGTTTCACATGGGTTAAATCCTCGATGATGGTACGGATTTTGGAGTTTATTTTTTTTGTCTTTTTAATGGGGGATTTGTCTGGAGAGATTATTTGAAAAATTATTTGATGAAGTTTTATTTAATAAATTAATAGATATTGGTGTGAATTTATTATTAGGGATGTAACCTTATGATATCCTTTAGCTCTTTAAAACATTTCATTTAATTAACAACAACTTCAATATATTATTTTGGCCATAATTCCAAGTTTTAGCTTTAATCCAAGACTTAATGAGGGTTATAATCGTCATAAATTCTTATTGATGAAAGGATAAATATTTCATGAACCAATGTGTATTTTTGGTTCCAATAATATATTGAATCCACATGTTTAAAAATATGCTATTAATCTATAACTTTTCTGGTTTTTATACACAATATTAATTCAAATAATGTTAAACGAGAAAAATCTCTCAATCACTTAACATACCAAAATTATGAATCACCCAAATGGGATATTTACTCCTCTATTGAGATTGTTAATAACCTGGTTGAAGATTTTTATGGTGATGAGCTATAAAGAAAATAAAAATAGTGGTATGGGAAAATATTGGTTCATCAAACACACACAAAAAACATGAAGAGAGATAAATACGAACTTTTGATTGAATAAGAATGTTAGAACGGAGAATAGTTTTCAACTTTATTTAAACTATTATAAAATAATTTGTATTAAAAACATAAGGTTTATGGTAATAATAGAAGATTATGAATATTTATTAATTAAACATAAAATTAAATTGCAAAAAAAATTATGCGTTTACAATTGAAAATAATTAAAGTACATGAAAACAAAGCACAAAGGAAATATATCTCAAGTGAAAACTTGAGTTTTGAAGGTCCTCTAAGGCCTTTAGTGGGTCTTTATTCATTCCATTTTATCCTTACATGTTATGAAATTCCAAACTCTTTCAAGGAGAATAGGGGAGTGTATTTATATCCCAAGGCGGTGAAATGATTTCATTCTAAAACTTCACCTCAAATTGGATTGACCATTTGACTATTTAGAAAAAAAATATCTAAATAATTTATTCATATATTTTGTATATATTTATTTTAATACTTCACCCTCCAAAATTTTTAATCCATTTTACTTTTGCTGATAAGGTTATGGGTTTTTCACGAACCATGTGTTATTTTCCAGAAATATCCATAATTTTCCATGTCCTAAATGTGAATGGGTTTTATAATAGGAAGATTCCATTGAATCTAAAAAATATATTCTAAAAACACTGGTAGATAAAAATTTAATTTTTACACACAAAATTTCATCTCAATTGGGTGATTGGATTGGTAAAAATTTCAATATTTATATGATTATTTCAAATATCATCTATAATTGTGGACTATAATTTCATGAGTCAATTAGCCCCATTATTGGTTCATTTGGGCCTTAAAGTTTTTATCCAATATTTTCATGGATATCCTATAAAAAATATTTATTTTCATAAAATTTGGTCTTATAGATTGATACGAAAAAAACAATCTTCATGGATGGTCCAGTTTTCTCTATAGATTCATTGGGCCTTCTTGTTTGGTACATATGACCGTTTAGATAGATGAATTATCCAAATCAACAATTGAATTTATTATATTAAATTGACTTAAGAAACCTAACAAAACAATCATATAATTTTGATATGTATATTGAGATTTATGGTTAGAATATTAAAAATAATTTAATCTTGATTAATTCAAAAAATAATCCAAAATTATATTTAATATTAAAACATTGTCACTTCACATCATTTATTTACTTTTACTTGAAAATCATTAAGGTTGGTAGATAAAAAAATATTAATAAATTAAAAACATCAACTCTCACACACTTATTTTATTTCATGTCCTTGTGTACATCAAATATAAAACCAAAACTAAATAATTTTCACTCACCAATAAATATATAAAAAAAATTCTTCAATTAGGGAGGTATAGAATAGTCCACTTATCCATAATGAATTCCACAAAAAAAATTATAGCTATAAATTTCGAAAAATAATTCATTTTTATACTCAAAATTAGAAATGGAAAATATAGGCACACAAAACTCACTCCTCTCAAGATGAAGTAAATTTATTTAAGGAGGCTCACCCATTCACCAACCAAAAGTGAAATTATAAATTTTCCACTGGTTCTCAGCTTCCATTTCCTATCCTATAGTGAACAATTATCAAGAGGACTTTTTTAGGGAATTTTTTGTGGCTATGGGATGGTAGAAATAAAATTTTAAAAAGATTGAAAAACACCAACATTGAAAAAAAAATTCATATTTGTTTAAATAAGACATGGAAGGAAATGGAAACACATATTTCCATGGGAATGAATGTGTTAAGGAAGAAAATAGAGGGAGAAAATTATAAGGGGTTGAAAATAATAAATAAGTACAAAACACAAAACATTCCCAAAGATTCAAGAAAACATGACCTAAGTTTTCTTTTTTCTATTTTTTTGTAATTTGAACTTTGAAAAAATCTCACACTCATATTACAAACCTTGTTTGATATTATCATGACACTAATTTTATTAATTATAAAAAGATAAAAGGTTGATGAGGAGTTATTTTTAACTCACTAAGACACAACCCATTTTTTTTAATTGTTTCATTTTTTTAAAAAAATTTAAATAACATTTGTACAAAATGACATATACATTAATCCATTTGAAGAACTCACTGAATGAAAACCTCACCCACACACTTAGATTTATTCTTCCCCTCAAGAATATGATGAAACATTTAAAATCAAGAAAATGATAGTCAAAATTTAAATCCATTATCCCCACACATAAATTTCAATAAATCATGCAATAAAAATCTATATAGATATTGGGTGGGATAAGGTTTTTGGCTTGTAATGTGGCTATCAATAAAAAGGTGTTCATAGGCTCGAAGGGGCTTTCAAATAGAGGATAAATGTAATGATAATGGGATTATATTTGGATATTTTGGTTCTCATGCAGTTTAGAAAATACCTCTATTATATTAATGTATTTTAAAGTAAGAAATTTATCTTGATGATACAAAAACTCAAGACTCATAATCAGGGTTGAAAAAAAACACAATATGAAAATATGGTCATAGGTAAACTTATCATGAAAGCTAATAGTGTTCATCATGACTGGGAAAGAATCATTCTTTAAATAAAAAATTTATCATTCAAAACTTATTCTTATTGAAAAAAATATCCACGTTTTTTATAAAAATACAAAATGTTTTAGATGAAATAAATTATTTAGACTGCCCAAAATTGTTTTAAAACATTTCAAAATTTAATGGTAAGTAATTGTGACCCTTTTTTTTTGTTCTTTTAGTTTTCTGTAGTTTTCTAAAATACACACCCATGCAAAAGAGAGAGGAAAAAGGTTTTATATAAAAAGTGGTAAAAAAGGGATAATGAGAGAGGATGAAGAATAAAGGGAGAAATAAGAGGGAAATAAGAGAGGGAGAGGGAGTTAAATGTAAATAGGTTTCCCTAGTTTAGATTTTTTGGGTCATCATCTCCATCCAGTGTTGCGTCTACTACAGTAGTTGTGGATCTGGTAGAAGTCAACGTGGTTCACGAGGTGTGTTTCCTCTCATGGTGATGCATTGACTGATGCCCATTAATTGTGAATTTACTTTTTTATAAAGGGTTTTAGACATACAAAACGCCAAATGGTAAAATATTTGTAAAAATAAAAGGAACTTCCCAATGATAATTAATATTACCTGGGTGAAGCTGAAATCAAGAATTTTAGAGCATTACCTTTTCACCTTCATGGTATACCTTTTTTGGGGTTTGTTTTTTTATAACCCTTAGAATTCTATTTTTCTAGATTTTAATTCTCATAATAATAAATTTGGCACTCCTCCAATTTAATTCAACTAAAAAATCACCCTTTAATAGATTTTTCACAATAAAAATTACAGGTTTTCACATTTTGAAAAGGCTTAGGTTAGATTTCAATTTGTAAGTGAAACATGGTAAGAAAAACTATCCTAAATAGAGGCATACTAATTACTATTTTATAGGTAGTTTGATAATACAAAATTGTTTTAAAAATTCTTTCAATTGAATTTTTTATTGTTGGATTAACAATTCTCTAAATAACTCTTTTCACTTCTCTATTAGAAACTTCAACCATGCCAATTATTTTGGGGTGATATGTATTTTATGTTTTATGTAAAAACCCATTATTTTTTAAAAGATATTATATGGTATCCTTATAGAAATTTGTTCTTAAGTCACTTACCAAGGCCTACAGATTTCCAAATCGATAAAAAAATATTGTTTTTGAGGAACTCACTAACTATATGTGAATTATAATTCCTATTTGGTTTGGCCTTCACCCACATAGAATCATAGTAAACTACAAGAAAATGTAAGAAAATATATTGGAAGTGGGAATGGTCCCATGAAATCAATTCCCCAAATGTCAAATATCTCACAAAATATTAATGGTTTTGGGGTATTCCATTTTTTAGAAATTGATCCAAAAATTTTACAAGTGGAACATGATTAATAGAATTCATGTGAGTCCTCTAAGAGCTAAGGATAGAATAATATAGAGTCAAGGACCTATATAGAGTTCCTTTGTGGTCCAAAGTGGCCACCAACAAGCATTGATTTGACGAATTCTAAGATATGGTAATTTTCAACTTATTCAACGCATCTCATAATCACCATGTCATTCCCAGATTTCCAAAGTTTATTATCATCCCAAAAATAGTATTTAGTATCACTTTTCAGATTTTATTTTCATATTCTGAAAAAACTTTATGAAAAATACCAACAACCAAGTAATTTATAATTGCGGCATACCATGGTAACATTATAGTGAGAGATGAAAGGTTTTTACTAGGAAATTCAATATTGGTGATTACAAAATGAGAATAATTGGAAATTATAATTATTTGAATAGTTATAGGGTTTTCTTTTCTAGTTTTATCATTGATATCATTGTCAAACTCCTCGATCATTAGGGTCTATCTTATTAGCCTCGATTTGGAAGCACTTTTTATGAGAAAGAACATTTAAGATGAATGGTTTGTGAATATGATGATTTTGGAACCTAAATGTTAGGTCCTAAATTTATCCAAGTAAAAAAACATAGCATGAAGTTCATTTTTAGTGATAATATAGTGATATTAAGTTTAATCTAGTGTTTTTATGGAATTATAGAAGACATGAAATGTTTTTTCTCTTATTTGACTAAGAACATCCCTAATTTCCCTATCAGAAGAATCACACATCAATTAAAAGGGTAAGAACTGGTATGGGAATTGGATTAATAGGGAATATGTAGGAAAAGGTTTGAGTTCAATGAAGTCTCTCTTTCAAGCCTTATTAAAATGGAATGTAACATCATTCTGGAGTAGATGAGTGAGTGGGATGGAAATCCAACTAAAGTTCTGGATCAACTGCAGATAGAAAACATCATGAAAAAGGCATGAACATATGTCTTGAACTGGTGTAGGTTAATAAAATGATTGTATTACCTTAATTATATATATATTAACTTGAATACACTCTAGATAAATTATTTTTCATAAAAAAATCCCATTTTCAACCATCAAGTAACATTTTTGAAAATTTAACACACGGTTACATTTGAAACACTTTTTTGTGACTAGGGAGAGTGGATGTGAGTATTGTTCAAATAACATTCCATAAATAGTAAATTCATCCATGAATACCACCATTAAATGCACAATAAATTCATAAAAGATGCTCATTGTACACCTCTGGTATATTTGAGGAGTAATAATGTAACATCCCGGCATTTATAAAGTACAAACTATATTTTTTTCTTTCTATATAATTATTTAAGTGGCCCAGAGAGCACGTTTGCGCACCACGCTATGGGTCCCAGGAAGATTTTTAATTACGTTAAATAATTGCATAATTTTTATGAAAAATGTCATGTCGCGCTTTAGCGTGGTGTTCAGGATTAAAATAATTAATTAAGGATTCAAAAATAGTAATAATAGATTTAAAAAATATTTAAAAGAAAAAAATAAAGTAAAAATAAATAAATTTTTTAATAAAATAGAAAAGGGGTTTTGGGAAAAATAAAAATAATTAAAATGGGAGATTTCCATTTTTTATTATTTTTATCATTTTTCATTTCCATCATTTTATTCTATTTTATTTTTTATTTTATTTTCCTTTTTCCTTTTCTTTTATTTTTTTCTCTTTTTTTCTTTTCTTTTATTTTTCTTTATTTTCTTTCTTTTTTTACTCTCCTCTCCTCCACACCTCTCTTCATGTCGCACCCCTCCCCCCCTAGGTGGCGAACCCCTCTCCTACTCCTTTGGAAGATCATAGATCCTCCTTTTATAATCTGATTTCTTCACTGTCAGGTGTGCAGTAAAACTTAAAGAAAGTCTAACCTTGATAAATTAGAATCTTACATTTTTTTTGAGTATTCTATGCACAGTTCATCGTAGAATATTTTTACCCTATTTTGGGGGTTTTCTAAAATCCTCTGTTTTTTCCATTTTAGGTCAAATCAAAGTATACTGTGGATCTTAGAGTCATATAAGACTACAAGGTAGGGTTCCTTCCCACTTTACCTCTGTTTTTTGGGGTTTATAAAAAAATGCATCGTTGTGCCATTAGTCAGTGCCTACCGGCTTTGTTAAAATTCACCCAATTTCATTACTTTAATTATTATTTTTAATTGTTGCATCCTTAATTATCTTAAATTAAACTATTTGAATTGTTGTAATAAATTTGTACACCCCTTTAGGCATGATGACATGGTTAGTGTATTTTTCTGTTATCCGGATTTATAATTTAATTAACTGCAGGTGTTGCGTCGCCCCTTTATATTGTTTTAAAATTAAATAAATAGTTCCATTGAATACAAACATTGAATTGTTTGATCACTGGTAATTGTTTTTGTTAAACTTTTTATTAATTTAGAAATTTCATTATCTTCTTATGTTGATACAGTATATTTCCTTGTTATGTTGATGTGCTGTAATGTTAAATTAATTCTTTGTGATGCACAGGTGTATCGGGTTAGTTTTCAAGATTGGATTTTATATGTTGATTATTACATATCTACTGTTGTGAAAACATTAATTAAATTTTGGGTGGGTAAAGGAGGTGGGTCATGCATTAAGGGTCACACTTAGACCCTCTGTTCCTGACTGTTACCATTACACATCGGGGGGCGGTTTCTTTGGCTTTGCACGACAGAGACATCCCCAGGATTTTAATACTTATGAGTGACACTAGTTCTGAAAGGGCCCATCAAGATGGATCCATTGGAAATGTGTCTAAGCCAACCTCAAATAACACTCTTCCCCTTTTGCAAGATCGGGATGGACTCAGGTTAAATCCATGCCTCGAACGATACATGGCCTTTCGAAAGATGGTCGTGGACGGGCTCGGTGGTATTGGATAAATTGATGGATATTCCATAGCAATACCTTCAGGACAGTCTCAGACTTCAACAGTTAACTTGAATTTTAATAATGATGCACTTAAGGTTTCAATTATTTCCATTTGAGTCTCTTGAGAATTTAAATATTCTTCTAATATGTTGAACCTCACCTGGTTGACACTTGACTTAGACCCCAATTTAAAGAACAAGCTTGGGGTATGCATGAAACACCCGATATTTTTATGAGAAATATTTTGTTTTTATGTTATATACATCATCAAAGGAATCTTTCACTACACACAACACTAGCTTGACTTTCTTTACACGCAATCACGACCTTCCTCGATAGCTTGCGTTGTACGCAATACCGAGCTTCACTAAACAATGATATGCTATTAAAATATTATTAAAACTAGCCATTATGAATAGTAAAACCCACTTTTTGAAATTTTATAAATTTTATCTTCCAAAATGGACTTCATTTTCGGTTTCATAATATCAAAATTAGCCTAGGGTGAATTATTTGAATTTTCCAGAAAACCTTCAATTTTTGATGAATAATGAAAACACTGGGTTACTATTTAAAAACAGGCTTTTAATTTAAATAATTATTTATTTTATATAAATTTATTTTAGGTAAAAATTGATATTTAATACCTATATAAGTTCAATGCAATTCATTGGAGTCATTTTATAATAATTTTATATATATAAAAATTTTATTGAACTTTTCACCGTCTTTTACCCACCTCCTAGGAGAGTTTGAAAATTTAGAAAAAACTTAATTTTACCGCTTCTGTGAGTGGAATTTTAAAAATCCGAGAGACACGGTTAATATTAAGGAGTAAAATATGGTTCAATAAGATAAGAATAATTTTTGGTGAATAGTAAATTTTTACTTTTTTTATCACGGTTAAAAGTACATAGGGTAATTAAGGGTAAAAGTGATATTATTATTACCCTAACACATGTCCTAATTATATTGGATAAGTTTAATTCGACCAAAAACAACCTTAGGAATAAAATATGACCATTTAGGTCAACTTGTATTAGATTAGGACATTTAATATTATTTTATTTAAAGAAGAGTTAAAATAGTTAAAATCAAAGTTTAATAACGAAAACATTTTTAATATAGGGTTATAAATAAGATAAATTAGACTATAAACATTCATTAGAAATATAAAAATATTTCCTATATAATGGTATTTTATTTGTAATTTTTATACTTTAAATAATTTAATTTATTTATGACACAATGATGTTGTAGTAATTACCTTTTTAATGAAATATTAACATAATTGATGTTCTAAATACCCAAATAAATGTAATTTGAGACTTTGTATGAATTGAACTAATTTTATAAGTTAATATGACATATGAGTATTTATTTAATTAACTTTTTAGAACTGAGAATGCTGTTATGATTTTCACAAAAATAAATTACCAAATAGTTTCAAAATTGACATAAAATAGTTTTTAAAATAAATATTATATTATTAATTGTTATTTTATTTTTAAAAACCCAACGTTCGGGAAAATTACATAGATAAGGTTATATATATTAATAATTAACAACTTGGGGTTCTTTTGGCTTGTTATAGTAAGTTTACAAACCATATAATGTAAGAAAACAAGAAGACACAGTAAAAGTTAAATTATTTAACTTAGAGTTAAATCTAAATGATAAGGTTAAAATAGTAACCTAAACTTGTCTAAAATATATTAGTTGAGAGTATTTCGACACATCCCCTCCTAATATTAGAAATAAATCAATTTGGAGGTATTAAAAACCGAATATGACTTTATAATAAAATAATATTTTATGTTTTTTCTAAGGTCCCCTCTCCTCCCTTATAAATGGGAACCTCCTCCCTCTCCTCCTCACACCACTCTGAGCCTTCATGCTCGACCAAAACCTGGCAATTTCTCTTCTCCACTTCCCTAGAAACATCCTATAGGTCCTGGTCTTCTTCAAAGACCAATCATAGTGCCCTAAGAGGAGGTTTCAAAGAGGCGTGTCGAAGAAGAGGTAATATCTATTACCGATTATTTCAACTTTATTTCTTCTTCTACTTCTTCTTCTTTAGTTGTTTCATTATGAAGTAATAACATCAGTATCACTCATATACTGATATGTTATTATAAATATGAAACAACCCTATTTCACCTTCTATCCATCCTACAGAAAATGAAATCACCGTGCGTGCATACGTACGGAATACCGTCTCCACGCCATGGTGTAATCTGTTTTCCACCACCACCCTAATTGGATGAGTATAATGGAGTAAGGAATAACTTTATATGATTATTTTAAAGTGATATTGATTCTTAAATAGTATACATACACTTCAATACAATTCCACAATCATGGGAACGATATCATCACTCGTGCATACGTATGGCCTACCGTCTCCACGATGTGATGCGACTCATTCTACATGATCTTCAATGCATAATGATTATATAAATTAATTGAATGGATAAATATGATATATATTACACTAATACCATTCGGTAAATTATTTATCTATAACCTAAAAATAAGAATAAGAATTTATTCGAAAAAACACGCATAAGAACAAAAAGCAATAAACACCTGAATAACAAGTAGTAATGAAATATTACTAATAAGAAGCTAAGAATATGACCATATATGATATCATAACAATGAGTAATATTCTGTAATAAGTCAATAACATTATTTAAATCATTATACAGGAGGTTCAGACATGTACGAAGAAAATCAAACCTAAGGTAAGGGAAAATCTGACAATCTCATTTTTATCCGAGATTGTTTATACTTCAGAATTTACTAGGGCATATTTATCATCCATATCCATATTTCTTCAACATGTAATATTATTTTCATCCACCAACAATTGTTTAAATCCAATTTTACACATTGGTGAGTTTTTAGTAAAAGATATGAAAGGAATCTTTTGTCGTTTTTAGTACGAGGTACTTTTTTTACTATTTCGGCCAATGTACGAGAAGAATGTTTTTTTAACTTATATGGCATGAATGGAAATTTAGAAAATTATTTCCATGAAGCCTCCTTTACAAGTTTTCAAGTTTATTTTTAATCAAATTCTTTTAGTTTAAAATTATATGACATTTTAAGAAAGGAAAAATGTTTTTCAAGTAGAAAGGATACTTTCCTCAAGAATGGAGTTCAAGAGTTTTATCAAAATTATTTTCCATCTAAGATAATATAGGGTTCTGTTTCTATCCCTATTTTTACATTTATTTGATTATGTTATGATGGAATTATTTTTATGATTTCCTTTTATCTTATATGGATTATGTCATGATGTTTAAGAATCCCATTTTTATTACCTGGGTTATGCTATGATATATGATTTATGATCTTGTGGAACACATAAGAATGGTATAATTATGAGAAGGGTGGGACCTATATCTCCCTGCAATGGATTGGGTAGTTATTTATATCTCATGATATAGACATGGCTGGAACGACAGGTTAATCTGGTTCAGTGAAACAAGACTTAAACGAGGAGTGAACTCGGTTCAGAAATGGACTTTGTCCGCTAAGATAGTCTTGGCAATGAGTCTTGACTACTAAGAAATGATTCTCTGTGATTATGTGTGTATACCACAAAGTTTCATGTTTTAAGTTAGGATTATTGGGATTACATTTCACCACTATGATTTATCCCATGTTATGATATTATGAACTCTTTTTCAGGTTAAGATATTCAAAATATTATGTTCTTATGAAAATGATATGATTGATATTTCTTTTTTTTACCCTTACTGAGAACTTGAGCTCACCCTTTTGTATGTTTTCTTTTCCCTAGGCCAGGAAGAAGGGTATTAAGTATGATATTCCAAAAGGGACTCTAGATATGATAAAATAAAAGGGAGACGATGTAGATGATTTATGAACCATTTGTTTATGTTTCCCAGTTTCTAAAGACACTGTGCCTATATGGTCCTTTAATGGTTTTGTTATATGTTGTAATAAGTGTGCTTCAATTTTGAAGTAATAACAATGTATGTAAAGTATGGGTTGTTATAGTTGGTATCATAGGAAAGGTATGGTCAACCTTGGGAAACTAGGATGTGAAAGCCTTAGTAGGAACCCTAAGGAAGCATAGGACAAAATCATATTGTTTTAGAAATGTCCATAAATAACCTAAGATAAGACCTTAAGTGTAAAATTTTATTTTTGATTATGTGGTTTTCCTATTATGATTAGTCTTTCTCACACTATGCTTATTGGTTTTAGTCAATGGTTGGAACCTGAAGGAACCGTGTTAATTCTGAATGTGACGGGAAATGAAATGATTGTCCCCCTAAGCAACCAGACGTTATGGGAGCCAGAATGAAAAATCTTATAGCCATGCTCACACAACTTTCTCAAGCTATGAATCATGTAGGACTTCCAAACGAGCAAAGGAAGGAGCAACATTCTGTTGAATCCTTCATGAGGCAGTGTCCACCCTCATTCAGCGGGTCTACTGATCCATTAGTGCTGAAAAATGGATCAGTACTCTTGAAAAGATATTTTCAATTCTTAAATGTTCTGAACATGATAAAGTCATCTTAGTAGTTTATCGTTTGGAAGGTGAAGCTGATCAATGGTGGAATCTTATCAAGAATACGAGGCCAAGAGATGAAATTTAGTCCATGGAATGGGAAGAGCTCAAGAACTTATTTTTCAATAAGTACTTTCCTCGTATTCTTCAAACAAAGATGGAGAAGGAGTTTCTTGAACTAAAGTAAAAAGGATGATTAATCTGTTGGTACCTATGAAGCAAATTTTACAAGACTTGCAAGGTATGCTTCTGGTATTATTATCTAACTTGAGAGTAAGATCGATCAATTCTTTAGTGGTTTAAAACCAATTCTTCAAAGGGCGTTAGCCGTAAGGGACTTCAATAGCTACGAGGAAATCGTTCGATGTGCTCTCAAGGTTGAGATGGAGATTGGAGTAACCCATCAGTCATATGCGTTTGATAAGAAGAGGAAAATGGAATTCAAAGGGAAATCTAAAGACCACACTGAAAATAAGATGAGTTTTCCCTTAGTCTCAAAGTGTGGAAAGAAACATGGAGGGAGTTTTCTTAAAGGGACAAGTAAATGTTTCAAATGTGGAAAGGAAGGTCATCGGGAATTTGAATGCCGCAATGATGGGAAGAAGAAGTCTAGTGATGCGAACAAAGAAAAGGCTACACGGAGTGAACCTCCTACACTTCAATGTTACAAGTTCAAGTAAATGGGGCATTATTCAAATCAATTCCCTAATCCAAGGGTTGTTGATGATGTTCAACGTCAACAAACTCTTAAGGCTAAATACAAAGGAAAGTCACATGCAATTTCTATCAGCGATGTGGAGTACGATAACGAAGTGGTGAAAGGTACACTTACCCTCCACTATAATGTAGAAAATTTTTTATTTGATTTTGTATCCACCCACTCTTTTATTTCTAAAGAATTTTCTAAGATTATCGCCATATTACCCCAACAATTAGATATTGAGTTAGTTGTGACAACCCCTAATGGCACAACAGTCGCATCAAAATTTACAATTCTTCTCCGATTGAAGTTTGTGGGAAAGTGCTTCCTGAAAATCTTATGATCCTTCCTATAGTAGAATTTGATGTGATTCTTGGCATGGATTGGATTTATTTATATATAGCTCATATCAATTTCCAAAGAAGATAAGTCACATTTCATATTCCAGATCAATCTATGATCTTCTATCATTGCAAGGATGAACATAACCTTCCAGTGGAAATTTCTTCCATCTTATGGGTATTAATTCCACTAAATGAAGGTTATTTATCAATAATGGTTAGAGAGAAACTCATGATTAAGAATACACACATTGTACGGTAGTTTGATGATGTCTTTATGAAGGAATTGCCTAGTCTTCCACCAAATCGTGAAGTTGAGTTTTCAATAGAACTCATACCGGGTGCTATGCCCATTTCAAAGACACCTTATAGAATTTCCCCAATTGAGTTGTAGGAATTGAAGAAGAAACTCCAAGATAATCTTGATAAGGGATTCATACACCCTAGTGCGTCACCATGGGGATCACCTGTTCTATTTGTTAAGAAGAAAGATGGATCAATGAGACTCTGCATTGATTATCGAGAACTTAACAAGATCACTATCAAGAAAAAATATCCTCTCCCATTAATTGATGACTTATTTGACCAACTATGCAGAGCTCAATACTTTACCAAGATTGATCTTCGTTCAGGGTATCATCAATTAAGGGTCAAAAAAGAGGATATACCAAAGACGACGTTCCGTACAAGTTATAGACACTATGAATTTATAGTGATGTCATTTGGTCTTACTAATGCTACTTCTATCTTCATGGATCTGATTAATAGAGTCTTTAGAGACTATCTTGATCAGTTTGTGGTAGTCTTTATAGACGATATTCTTGTCTATTCAAAGAGAAAGGGAGAACTTGAAGATCACTTGAGAAATATATTTAATACCCTAAGAAAGGAGAATATTTATGCCAAATTTACCAAGTGTGAATTTTTTCTTAAAAAAGATGCATTTTTGGGTCACATAATCTCAAAAGAGGAGATATATGTGGATCCAGCAAAGACAGAGGTTATAAAAAGATGGTTGAGGCAAACAGCAGTAACTGAGATCCAAATTTTTCTTGGTTTGGATGGATATTATCGATGTTTTGTGAAATATTTTTCACTATTATCTAATCCACTCACCAGGTTGACTCGAAAAGGAGTTAAGTTCGTTTGGACGGAGGAGTGTGAAGAGAATTTCAATGAGTTAAAGAGAAGGTTATCTATTGCACCTGTGCTCACACTGCCTTGTAGTGGAGAAAGGTTTGTGATTTACAGTGTTGCATCCAAGAAGGGACTGGGGTGTGTTCTCATGCAAAATGATATGGTGATAGCTTATGCCTCACAACAGTTGAAAATCCATGAGCAAAATTACCCAACTCATGATTTTGAGTTAGCTGCGGTAATATTTGCATTAAATATTTGAAGGCATTATCTTTATGGAGAAAGGTGTGATTTTTTATACTGATCATAAATGTTTAAAGTATATTTTCAAACAAAAGGAGCTGAATATGTGCCAAAGAAGATGGTTGGAGCTGATTAAGGATTACGACTGCTCAATTCATTACCACCCTGGGAAAGCAAACAAGGTGGCAGATGCATTAAGTCGACAAGACCATGCTAGCTTATCCATGATGAGGATAAAAAAAGATCCAATATTTATGGATTGACAAAGGATGGATCTTGGAATTATAATGGAAGGGGGAAAATTGTATCTTTCTCAAATGAATGTCCAACCATCTATACATGTGAAGATCAAAGAGGCATAGAAAGAAGATGTAGAGTTACAAAAGAAGGTGAGAAATGTTCCTGAATTCATTTTTGATTGTGATGGGATAATAAGGTTCAGGAATAGGGTTTGTGTTCCTCCCATCCCAGAATTAAAGAAGGAGCTACTGGTTGATGCTCATAGTTCTTCATTCTCTATTTATCCTGGAAGCACGAAGATGTATAGGGACCTGAAAGAGTTCTTCTGGTGGGATTTCATGAAAAGAGATGTTGCTGAATATGTCTCTCGATGCTTGGTTTTTCAGCAAGTTAAAGCTGAGAGACAGAAGTCTAAAGGGATGTTAAACCATTACCCATACCAGAATGAAAATTGGAAAACATCACTATGGACTTTGTCACTAGACTTCCTAAAACATCCAAAGGCAATAACGCTATCTGGGTCATAGTTGATTGTCTTACGAAGTTGGAACACTTCATTATTATTAGAGAAGATTTCTCTCTGGATCAATTTTCCAGGATATATGTAAAGGAAGTGGTAAGATTGTATGGAGTACCAATTTCTATAATATCTGATCGGGATCCGAGGTTTACCTCAAAGTTTGGGCAAAGTCTTCAGCATAATCTGGATACAGAGTTGAGTTTCAGCACTGCTTATCATCCTCAGACAGACGGTCAGTCTAAGAGGACAATTCAAACTCTAGAAGATATGTTAAGAGCTTGATCTATGGATTTCAAAGGTGGTTGGGATCAACACCTACCTTTGGTGGAATTTTATTATAATAATAGCTTTCACTCTAGTATTCAGATGACTCCTTATGAAGCTCTCTTTGGAAATAAATGCAGGACTGCAACTTGCTGGGGGGAAAGAAATCTATTAGGACCTGATCTTGTTGAGGAGATGGAAGAAAAGGTTAGATCTATTCAAAAACACATAAGAGCAGCTCAGAGTTGGAAACAAAGTTATGCCGATAACCGAAGAAAAGACCTAGAGTTTGAAGTGGGTGATAAAGTGTTCTTACGAATATCTCCTTGGAAGAGAGTAATGAGATTTGGAAAGAAGGGAAAGCTGAGCCCTAGGTATATCGGTCCTTTTGAAATACTGGATCATGTAGGGAAGGTAGATTACTGATTGGTGCTTCCACCGAATCTCTCTCAAGTCCACGATGTGTTCCATGTATCTCTCCTGAGAAAGTACATACCCGATCCTTCACATGTACTCAGCTCAGAAGTTGTACCGCTGGAGAAAGATCTTTCTTATGAAGAACAGCCGATAGAGATTCTGGATCGTAGTAAAAAAGTTCTATGGAACAAGACCACTCACTTGGTTAATTTTTTATGTAGGAACCATCAATTAGAAGAAGCTACATGGGAGCTTGAGGATATGATGAGGGAGAGGTATCCTCATCTTTTTGTTACGAAGTGACAAATTTCGATGGTGAAATTCATTTTAAGGGGGGTAGAACGTAACACCCGATATTTTTATGAGAAATATTTTTCTTTTATGTTATATACATCATCAAAGGAATATTTTACTACACACAACACTATCTTGGCTTTCTTTACACGCAATCGCGACCTTCCTCGATAGCTTGCGTTGTACGCAATACCGAGTTTCACAAAACAATGATATGCTATTAAAATATAATTAAACCTAGCCGTTATGAATATTAATACCCACTTTTTGAAATTTTATAAATTTTATCTCTCAAAATGGACTTCATTTTTGGATTCGGAATTTCGAAATTATCCTAGGGTGAATTTTTGGTATTTTTCTAAAAACTTCCAATTTTTGATGAATAGTGAAAACACTAGGTTACTATTTAAAAACCGACTTTTAATTTAAATAATTATTTATTTTATTTAAATTTATTTTAGGTCAAAATTGATACTTAATATATATATAAGTTCAATGTAATTCATTGGAGTCATTGTATAATAATTTTAGATATATAAAAATTTTATTGAACTTTTCACCATCTTTTACCCACCTCCTAGGAGAGTTTGAAAATTTAGATAAAACATAATTTTACCGCTTCTATGAGTGGAATTTTGAAAATACGAGAGACACGGTAAATATCAAGTAGTAAAATTTGGTTCAATAAGATAAAAATAATTTTTGGTGAATAGTAATCTTTTACTTTTTTTTACCACGGTTAAAAGTAAATAGGGTAATTAAGGGTAAAAATGGTATTATTATTACCCTAAAACATGTCCTAATTATATTGGATAAGTTTAATTAGACCCAAAACACCCTTATAAATAAAATATGACCATTTAGGTCCACTTGTATTAGATTAGGACATTTAATATTATTTTATTTAAAGAAGAGTTTAAATAGTTAAAATCAAAGTTTAATAACTAAAACATTTTTAACATAGGGTTATAAATACGATAAGTTCAAATATAAATATTCATTAGAAAGATAAAAATATTTCCTATATAATGGTATTTTATTTGTAATTTTTAGACTTTAAATAGTTTAATTTATTTATGACACAATGATGATGCAGAAATTACCTTATTAATGAAATATTAACATAATTGATGTTATAAATACCCAAATAAATTTACTTTGAGACTTTTTATGAATTTAAATAATTTTATAAGTTAATATGACATATTATTATTGATTTTATTAACTTTTTTTGAACTAATAATTCTGTTATGATTTTCACAAAAATCAATTACTAAATAGTGTCAAAATTGACATAAAATAGTTTTTTAAAAACATATTATATTATTAATTGTTATTTTATTCCTAAAAATCTAATGTTAAGACAAATGAATTAGATAAGGTTATATATATTAATAATTAACAACTTGGGGTTCTTTTGGCTTGTTATAGTAAGTTTACTAACCATATAATGTAAGAAAACAAGAAAACACGGTAAAAGTTAAATTATTTAACTTAGAGTTAAATCTAAATGATAAGGATAAAATAGTAACCTAAACTTGTCTAAAATATATTGGTTGGGATAATTTAGACCCATCCCCAACTTATCTTCTAAATAAATCAATTTTAAGCTATTAAAAACCGATTATTACTTTATAATAAAATAATATTTTATGTTTTTATTAAGGTGCCCCTCTCCTCCCTTATAAAAGGGCACCTCCTCCCTCTCCTCCTCACACCACTTTTAGCCTTCAAGCTCGGCCAACCCCTGCCAAGTTCTGTTATCCACTTCCCTAGAAACATCCTAGTTGTCCTGGTCTTCTTCAAAGACCAATCTTAGTGCCCTAAGAGGAGGTTTCAAAGAGGCGTGTCGAAGAAGAGGTAATATCCATTACCGATTCTTTCAACTTTATTTCTTCTTCTACTTATTATTCTTCAGTTGTTTCAATATTAAGTAATAACATCAGTATCACTCATATACTGATATATTATTATAAATATGAAACAACCCTATTTCACCTTCTATCTATCCTACGGAAAATGAAATCACCGCGCGTGCATACCTACGGAATACCATCTCCACGCCGTGGTGTAATCTGTTTTCCACCACCACCCTAATTGGATGGGTATAATGGTGTAAGGAATAACTATATAAGATTATTGTAAATTGATATTGATTCTGAAATAGTATACATAAACTTCAATACAATTCCACGATCATGGGAATGATATCATCGCTCGTGTGTACGTACGGCCTACCGTCTCCACGATGTGATGCGACTCTTTCTAAATGATCTTTAATGCATAATGATTATATAAATTAATTGAATGAATAAATATGATATATATTACACTAATAACATTCTGTAAATGAGTTATCTATAACCTAAAAACAAGAATAAAAATTTATTCGATGAAACACACGTAAGAACAAAAAGCAATAAACACCCGAATAACAAGTAGAAATGAAATATTACTAATAAGAAGCTAAGAATATGACCATATATGATATAATAACAATGAGTAATATTCTTTAATAAGTCAATAACGTTATTTAAATCATTATACAGGAGTTTTGGACATGTACGAAGCAAATTCGACCTAAGGTAAGGGAAAATCTCACAATCTCATTTTTATTCGAGATTGTTTATACTTCAGAATTTACTGGGGAATATTTATCATCCACATACTTGTTTCCTCAATATGTAATATTATTTCCATCCACATACAATTTTTTAAATCCAATTTTACCCATTGGTGAGTTTTTAGTAAAAGATATGAAAGGAATCTTTTTTTGTTTTTAGTACGAGGTACTTTTTTGACTTTTTCGGCCGAAGTACGAGAAGAATGTTTTTTAAACTTATACGGCCTGAATGGACTTTTATAATATTATTTCCATGGAGCCTCCTTTACAAGTTTTCAAGTTTATTTTTAATCAACTTCTTTTAGTTTAAAATTATATGGCATTTTAAGAAAGGAAAAATGTTTTTCAAAATAGACAGGATATTTTCCTCAAGAATGGAGTTCAAGCGTTTTATCACAATTATTTTCTATATAAGATAATATAGGGTTCTATTTATATCCCTATTTTTACATTTATTTGATTATGTTATGATGGAATTATTTTTATGGTGTCCTTTTATCTTATATGTATTATGGAATGATGTTTAAGAATCCCATTTTTATTGCATGGGTTATGCTATGATATATGATTTATGATCTTGTGGCACGCATAAGAATGTTATCATTATGAGATGGGTGGAACCTATATCTCCCTCCAATTCATTGGGTAATGATTTATATCTCATGAGATAGACATGGATGGAACGGAAGGTTAATCCGGTTCAGTGAAACAGGACTGAAATGAGGAGTGAACTCGGTTCAGAAATGGACTTTGTCCGCTAAGATAGTCTTGGAAATGAGTCTTGACTACTAAGAAATGATTCTCTATGATTATGTGTGTATTCCACAAAGTTTCATGTTTTAAGTTATGATTATTGGGATTACATTTCACCACTATGATTTATCCCATGTTATGATTTTATGATCTATTTTGCAGGTTAAGATATTCAAAATGTTATGTTCTAATGAAAATGATATGATTGATATTTCTTTTTTTACCCTTACTGAGCATTTGAGCTCACCATTTTGTATGTTTTCTTTTCCCCAGGTCAGAAAGAAGGGTATTAAGTAAGATATGCCAAAAGGGACTCTAGATATGATAAAATATAAGGGAGACGATGTAGATGATTTATGAACCAGTTGTTTATGTTTCCCAGTTTCTAAAGACACTATACCTATACGGTCCTTTCATTGTTTTTTATATGTTGTAATAAGTGTGATTCAATTTTGAAGTAATAACAATTTATGTAAAGTATGGGTCATTATAGTTGGTATCAGAGGAAAGGTATAGTCAACCTTTCGGAAACTAGGATGTGAAAGCCTTAGTAAGAACCCTAAGGATATGTCTAAGCATAGGACAAAATCTTAGTGTTTTAGAAATGTCCATGAATAACCTAAGATAATACCTTAAGTGTAAAATTTTATTTTTCATTATGTGGTTTTCCTATTATGATTAGTGTTTCTCACACTATGGTTATAGGTTTTAGTCAATGTATTGAACCCGAAGGAACCGTGTTAATTCTGAATGCGACGGGCAATGCAATGATTGTCCCCCTGAGCAACCAGACGTTATGGGAGCTGGAATAAAAAATCTTGTAGCCATGCTCACACAACTTTATCAAGCTATGAATCATGCAGGACTTCCGAAAGAGCAAAGGAAGGGGCAACATTCTGTTGAATCCTTCATGAGGTAGCTTCCACCCTCATTCAGTGGGTCTTCTGATCCATTAGTTGCAGAGGAATGGATCAGTACTACTAAAAAGATATTTTCAGTTCTTCAATGATCTGAAAATGATAAATTCATCTTAGCAGTTTATCGTTTGGAAGGTGAAGCTGATCAATGGTGGAATCTTATCAAGAATATGAGTCCAAGAGATGAAATTGAGTCCATGGAATGGGATGAGTTCAAAAACTTATTTTTCAATAAGTACTTCCTTCGTATTCTTCGAACAATGATGGAGAAGGAGTTTCTTGAACTAAAGAAAAAGGATGATGAATCTATTGGTACCTACAAAGAAAATTTAACAACACTTGCAAGGTATGCTTCTGGTATTATTATCCAACCTAAGAGTAAGATCAATCTATTCTTTAGTGTCTTCAAACCAAGTCTTTGAAGGGCGTTAGACATAAGGGGCTTCAATAGATATGAGGAAATCGTTCGATGTGCTCTCAAGGTTGAGATCAAGATTGGAGTAACCCATCAATCATATGCATTTGATAAGAAGAGGAAAATATAATTCAAAGGGAAATCTAAAGACCACACTGAAAATAAGATGAATTTTCCCTTATGCTCAAAGTGTGGAAAGAAACATAGAGGGAGTTGTATTAAAGGGACAATTAAATGTTTCAAATGTGGAATGGAAGGTCATCGGGCATTTGAATGCCGCATTGATGGGAATAAGATGTCTAGTGATGCAAAAAAAGAAAAGGCTACATAGAGTGAACCTTCTACAATTCAATGTTACAAGTGAAAGGAAATGGGTAATTATGCTAATCAATGACCTAATCCAAGGGTTGTTGATGATGATCGACATCAACAAACTCTTAAGGCTAAAGATAAAGGAAAGTCACATGCAATTTCTATCAGCGATGTGGAGTACGATAACGATGTGGTGAAAGGTACACTTACCATCCACTATAAAGTAGAAAATGTTTTATTTGAATATGTATCCACCCAAACTTTTATTTCTGAAGAATTTTCTAAGGGTATTTCCATATTACCTCAAAAATTAGATGTTTAGTTAGCTGTGACAACCCCTAATGGCACAACAGTCACATAAAAAGTTTACAATTCTGCTACAATTGAAGTTTGTTGGAAAGTGCTTCCTACAAATATTGTGATCCTTCCTATAGTGGAATTTGATGTGATTCTTGTCATGGATTGGCTTTCTTTATATGGAGATCATATTAATTTCCAAATAATGGAAGTCACATTTCATATTCCAGATCAATCTATGATCGTCTATCGATGCAAGGATGAACATAACCTTCCATTGGAAATTTCTTCCATCTTATGGGTCTTGATTCCACTAAATGAAGGTTATTTATCTCAAATGGTTGGAGAGAAACTCATGATTAAGAATACACCCATTGTACGGGAGTTTTATGATGTCTTTTCGGAAGAATTGCTAGGTCTTCCACCAAATCGTGAAGTTGAGTTTTCAATAGAACTCATACTGGGTGCTATGCCCATTTCAAAGACACCTTATATAATGGCCCCAATTAAGTTACAGGAATTGAAGAAGCAACTCCAAGAGAATGTTGATAAGGGATTAATATGCCCTAGTGCGTCACCGTGGGGAGCACATGTTCTGTTTGTTAAGAAGAAAGATGGATCAGTGAGACTATGCGTTGATTATTGAGAACTTAACAAGATCACTATCAAGAAAAAATATCCTCTCCCACGCATTGATGACTTATTTTACCAACTACGCAGAGCTCAATACTTTTCCAAGATTGATCTTTGTTCGGGGTATCATCAATTAAGGGTCAAAAAAGAGGATATACCAAAGAGGGATTTCTGTACAAGGTATAGACACTATGAATTTATAGTGATGCCATTTGGTCTTACTAATTCCCCTACTATCTTCATGGATTTGATTAATAGAGTCTTTAGAGACTATCTTGATCAGTTTGTGGTAGTCTTTATAGACGATATTCTTGTCTTTTAAAAGAGCAGGGAAGAACATGAATATCACTTGAGAATTATATTGAAGACCCTGAGAAAGGAGAAGATTTATGCCAAATTTACCAAGTGTTAATTTTGGCATAAAAAGGTTGCATTTGTGGGTCACATAATCTTGAAAGAGGGGATATCTGTGGATCCAGCAAAGACATAGGTTATTAAAAGATGGTCGAGACCAACAACAGTAACTGAGATCCAAAGTTTTCTTGTTTTGGCTGGATATTATCAATGTTTTGTGAAAGATTTTTCATTATTATCTAATCCACTCACCAGGTTGACTCAAAAAGGAGTTAAGTTTGTTTGGACGAAGGAGTGTGAAGAGAATTTCAAGGAGTTAAAAAGAAGGTTATCCAGGGAACCTATGCTCACACTACCTTGTAGTGGAGAAAGGTTTGTGATTTACAGTGATGCATCCAAGAAGGGACCAGGGTGTGTTCTCATGCAAAATGATATGGTGATAGCTTATGCCTCACGATAGTTGAAAATCCATGAGAAAAATTACCCAACTCATGATTTGGAGTTATCTGCGGTAATGTTTGCATTAAAGATTTGGAGGAATTATCTTTATGGAGAAAGGTATGATATTTATACTGATCATAAAATTTTAAAGTATATTTTCAAACAAAAGGAGCTGAATATGCGCCAAATAAGATGGTTGGATCTGATTAAGGATTACGACGGCTCAATTCATTACCACCCTGGGAAAGCAAACAAGGTGGTAGTTGCATTAAGTCGACAAGACCTGTCACAACACATCCTCGGGGCCCGTGCCATGACTACCCCAAGCCCTCCTTCAATAGGCCAGGGGCTGGCGACTAGCACCAAGGCGTAAATCCCGCCAAAAAGGGAAGGCATTGCCTTTGTAAAGTAAACAAGCACTACAGAGTAAGCAAGCGGAAAAAAAGTAAACACTAAGTAAAAGATGGTACAACAGTAAGTGCGGAAAAGTAAAGGGGGCCAAAAATACAAGCCCAACTGTAAAGTACAACTGAAAGGGGAAAAACAGCAACTGAAAAGTAAAGCCGCAACGTCGAGTCGTCCTCTGGAAGTCCCACCTGTAGGGTGGGTACAGAAATCCTCCACTGCTCCTCGGGTCCAGCCTACCGCTCTGAGTACACCTCGCCCAGTGGTCCACCTCCAGTTATCGTCCTGCTCCACAAGCCTCCACCACGATCAGTGTTGTCTGTCGTCTGCAACCAACACAACTTAGTGCGGGTATAGCCCATGCAGCGGTGAGTATAAGCAACACAATAGGGACCCTGAGACCCCCGAAAGTCTCCGAGAATCCACAAAGGATAATCCATAAAGGAAAGATACAATCACGAAGTAACATCCGACACGGCTTAGGTATATGCCCATATATATACCTAAGTCATCAATACTCGCTCGGCTCCAATATCCGAGCTCAAGTACAACCCAGTCCACACAGGAAAGCCAAACGTAAAATCCACACAGGATAGCTCAACACAATCCACAAAGGAAAGTAAAACGTAAATCCACACAGGATAGCACAACACGGTCCACAAAGGAAAGTAAAATAGTGTTTCAGCTCACACAGGTATACTTCTTCAAATGACGATAGAGATGATCACTGATCCATCTAAGTCGTCGGACCCACAAAGGATCGAAAGGTACTAACCCCCGCAAAGACCCACACAAGATCGGGCCCACACAGGACCTGTAGGCACTGGCTCACACAGAACCGCTAAGCGCTGACCCACATAGGATCAGATCCACACAGGATCTGTAGCACTGATCCACGTAGTATCGCTGAGTGCAGTAGTCGTTGCGGTCCACTGAGGATCTCCGCACAGTCGTCGTCGCAGTAGCAGTCGCAGCCAGCTCTAGGGTTCCCGCACACAGCAAGCTCGTTCAGGAGGGTCCACTCCACGAGCCGAGAGGCTGATACATCAACTGACACATAGTCCAGAGTTGATGTATCCAAAAGTTCCGTATCGTCAACAGGAACTCAACGTCGCAGACGGCACGTCAATCGGACGCCCGGTCTGAGAGTTATTGGCTTTTTCGTTTCAGGGGCCCGGTTGGTTTTTAAGGCAAAACCAACCTGACCGTACTCCACCTGCATCCAAACCTCAGGCGGAGTATGCCAAAAGATCCCTCTCACTTAGAGGAATTCAACAAAGTCGACGGCATGTCAATCGGACGTCCGAAGCTCAAGATATGAGCGTTTCCGCTCCGAGGGCCCGGTTGGTTTTGTGGACGAACCAACCCGGCCGAACCCAAAGTGTTCCGAAACCTTGATTGCGATATACCGAAACGACCGTCTCAATCCAAGGATTGCATCTCCGCTGACGGCGCGTCGTTCGGAGGCCCGTAGCTCATGTTATGAGCGAAAGACCGAAAACGTACTGAGACGGGGGGTCTGGGCCCGGACCGACCCGGCCCAACCCCCCCTGGGTCGGCCCGAACCGGGTCCGAGTCGGACCTGGTTCGGCGCGGTCCGAGCGGCCGAGCGAGGCAGCCGCGGGGTGGCGCTGCCCCCGCGGGAGGAAGGAGCCGCGACCCCCGTGGGGCCGCGCTGGAGTCAACGGACGCGGCCTTTGCTGTGTCCCGTGCCTGTGAGCCGGAACCGCGCAGCCGCGGGTCCGCTGGCCGCCGCCGCCATGGCTTCAGCCGCGGCGGCCCTGTCCGGCGGCGCGCCGGGGCACCGACGGTGGCTTTCGCGGGCCACCGGAGTTGCTCCGGTGGTCCGTTTTCCTTCCCGTCTGCGCCGAAGCTCCTCCCGGGTCCCGTTCTTCACTGCGGAAACAACGGATCGTCCCTGCGGCACGCTTTGCCGTCGCCCGCCAAATCCGCACATCAACGAAGAACTGCGGAGGGTTTTCGGGCCGTGTTTGTTTGGCCCGCACCCTCCGCGTTAGATGATAACAGTTGGGAGGATTAATCAACACAAAGAAAACATAACCAATAACAATTTTAATGAATTAAAATTGTTCTTATTAACCAGGTTCCTCATTTTGAACGGAAACATCCACGGAGTATAAAACATTAAATAAAACCCCTACCTCGTCAAGCGTCGCACGCGCGTTCTTCACGGAATTGTTCGTCGCGGAAGGAGGGAATCGTCGCGTCGTCGCGGTATCCGGCGTTGCATCGACGAACTCCGAGGACCAAGAAACAACAGATTTAATTTTTATAATTAAATCCATATTGAAGTTATAATCCACAAAGGAATTTAAAGAACCGCAATCTCTCAACTCAACGGATGATCGAAGATTTTGGCGCGGAGGAAGGAACGTCGCAGAAGAATGTCGCGGGAAAGGAAACGTTGGCGTCGCGGCACACGGCGTCGCGTCGTCGATTTCCACGGGTTCGTCATTCTTCGTCGAAGGCCGTCGTTCTTCGCGTTCTTCGTGTTCTTCGCGTTCTTTGCGTTCTTCATGAAGAAGGAGGAAGATCCTTAGAGGTTCTTCAAAGGTTTAACACAACATTTCGAAAAGGAGGGTGTGTTGGCCTTATTTTATTAACATGCCAACAAAATGAAAACGTGTTAAGAAATGAATGAAATTAATTCATATAATTAATTTCAATGAATAAACCGCCCATTTAATTCAACGAATAAAACCGCCCAATTAATTGGTGCATTAAGAAATTAAGAAAACGCGTCAGTTGACTTCATAATGATCGGTTTTCGCGGATGCGTTACTTAGCAGAAAAGAAACGGTGGGGCTCGTGCGGGCCCCACCTCAAAAATATCCTACCAAGAGGGTAGGATATTTTTGGATAGCACCCTATCCACATAAACTCAGCTTAAGCAGCTTTAAGTGTCTTCAAGTGGCATCCAAGTGGCTTAAGTGAAATAAAATAAAGTTTGTCGAACAATTTATTTTATTTCTTAACTTTAAGCCCAAAAATTAAAAACCACACCCGAGCAAATGCAACTCCGGAAGAGGAGTTTCTAAGAAAATACCAGCGTTGCAATTCCATCAGTGCCCTCAAAATTCAATTCTGAGAACCGGTTCAAAAGTTAGAAAAACCCGCTCGTCCGTTCACTGAACGTACCCGAGCCAAACTTCGAAAAATGATTCCGGGCACACCGGGCCTCGGAATCAGGTTCCGTCAGAAACTGCATTCTTGTAAAAATCCAACGAAAATTAAGAAAAAAATATCCTTGAATTTTTTGGGTCTTTACATCACTCCCACCTCATGGATTTACGTCCCCGTAAAGATACATCATAAACTAGGGAAAAAAATGTGGCTACTGAGCACGCATCTTAGCCTCCCGCTACCAAGTGCTCTCCTGGAGGTTCCCATGCTGCCATCTGATGCGCACTAGAGGACTCGATCATCCACGTAGGACCCGCTCATGTTGATCCTCGATCTCCACTGGGACCTCTGCAAAAGTCGCCCCATCATCAACGTCCAGCTCCCCATAGTCAATGATATGCGTCGGGTCATGCACGTACCTCCTCAGCTGAGATAAGTGGAAGACGTCGTGCACCCGGTGCAACTGAGGTGGTAGAGCCAGGCGATAAGACACCTCGCCAATCCTGCTGAGGACCTGGAAGGGTCCAATGAAGCGTGGAGATAACTTGCCTCCTCGGCCAAATCTCCATAATCCACGTCGAGGTGAGACACGCAAGAAGACGTGGTCGCCATCCTCAAACTCTAGTGGCCTCCGCCTCCTGTCAGCATAAGACTTCTACTGGCTCTGAGCTATCCTCATCCGCTCCTGGATGACCTGGACCTTCTCTGTCGTGGCCCGGACCATCTCTGGTCCCACAAGTGCTGAATCCCCAGGGTCTGTCCAGCACAAAGGGGATCTGCAAGGTCTGCCGTACAACGCCTCGTATGGTGCCATCCCGATGGTGGAGTGGTAGCTGTTGTTGTACGCGAACTCCACCAAGGGTAGGTGGTCCTCCCACCTATGACCAAAGTCGAGGACACATGCGCGGAGCATGTCCTCGAGAGTCTGAATGGTCCTCTCTGTCTGACCATCCATCTGAGGCTGAAAGGCGGTGCTCAGACGAACTGCGTCCCGAATGCCTCCTGCAACCCCTTCCAAAGCCAGGAAGTAAAGTGAGCATCTCGATCGGAGATAATAGATGATGGCACACCGTGAAGCCATACAATCTCCTGAACGTAGAGACGCCCCTGGATCTCCACTGAGCCCTGCTCTCTGATGGGTAAGAAGTGAGCCGACTTGGTGAGTCGGTCGACAATCACCCAGATGGAGTCGTGACCTCTGGAAGTGCGTGGAAGTCCAGTCACGAAGTCCATAGATATCTCGTCCCACTTCCACTCCGGGACCTCCAAGGGTTGTACCAAGCCTACTGGTACCTGATGCTCTGCCTTCACCTGCTGGCAGGTGAGGCATCGAGAAACGAATTGTGCCACAACCTTCTTCATGCCCGGTCACCAGTGATGTCGTCTGAGGTCCTGGTACATCTTCACCACTCCAGGATGTACCGCCAAAGGAGAAGTGTGAAACTCTCGCAGCACCTCCTCTCGTAAAGCGACTAGTACCATGGTATGTCCTCTGAAAAGGATGTCGTGCTCTACTCCAAAGGAGAAGCCATCAAGTGCATGTCCTGAGGATAACTGTGCACGCCACGTCTCACAGTCAGCGTCCTCAAGTTGTGTCTCTATGACCCGCTGCAGTAGTGGAGGGGTGACTGTGAGAGACTGGAGGAAGGCTGCTCCATCTCTATCCACGAAGGATATCTGCAAAGCGGCTAGCTGGTCTGTCGCCTCCTCAAGTAGTTGAATTCCCGTCCTCCTGCTGAGGGCATCGGCTACCACGTTCCCCTTCCCAGGAGTATAGACTATATCAAATTCATAGTCCTAGAGGAACTCAAGCCATCGCCGCTGTCTCAGGTTCAGGTCCTTCTGAGAGAAGATGTACCTGAGTCTCTGGTGGTCAGAAAAGACCATAAAGTGCTCACCCATCAGATAGTGCCGCCATGTCTTCAGTGCCAAGACCACTACCGCTAACTCCAGGTCATGTGTGGAGTAGTTCTTCTCATGCGGCCTCAACTGACATGATCCATAGGCAATCACGGCCCACTCCTGCATCAGGACACATCCAAGTCTGGTCCCTGATGCATCGCAATAGACTACGTATCCTACTCCCTCCTCAGGCAAACTCAAGATAGGTGTGCTGGTCAATCTCTGTCTCAGCTCCTGGAAGCTCTTCTGACATCTTTCTGACCATACAAAGGGTTTCCCCTTCTTCGTCAACTCTGAGAGTGGTGCCGCAACTCTGGGGAAGTCTGGCACAAACTCCAGTAGTATCCAGCTAGTCCCAAGAAACTCCGCACCTCTGTCACGCTCCTGGGTGGCTCCCAAGCTAGCACCGCCTCAATCTTCACAGGATCCTCTACAACTCCCACCTCAGAGATGACGTGTCCCAAGAAGTGGACCTCACGTATCCAGAACTGACACTTAGAGATCTTTCCATAAAGCTGGTGCTCTCGGAGTGTGTCTAGCACAACCCGCAAGTGATAGACGTGCTCCTCCTCAGTCGTCGAGTATATCAAAATGTCATCGATGAAGACCATGACAAATCAATCGTGGTATGGATGAAAGATCTTGTTCATGAGGCCCATAAACACTGCTGGAGCATTGGTTACGCCGAAGGGCATAACCAAGAACTCGTAGTGGCCATACTGACATCTGAAGGCCGTCTTCTGCACGTCCTCGTCTTGAACTCTGAGCTGATGATAGCCTAACCTGAGGTCTATCTTCGAGAACCACTGTGCTCCCTTGAGCTGATCGAAGAGGTCATCAATCCTCGATAGCAGATACTTGTTCCTCACTGTCACCTGGTTCAGGCGACGATAATCGACACAAAGTCGCAAGCTCCCGTCCGCCTTCTTGGCGAACAAAATCGGTGAAGCCCAGGGTGAAGCACTGGTTCGGATGAAACCCTTTCCCTCCAAGTCCTCCAACTGTACTCATAGCTCTCGAAGCTCAGCGGGGGCCATCCGATATGCTGGAGTCGATATTGGGGTTGTCCCAAGGTACAGGTCGATATGAAAGTCTACTTCTGTGAGGAGGTATCCCTGGAACGTCGTCGGGAAAGACGTCCGCGTACTGATCCACCACTGCAGGAAAACTAGGACATCGCACGTCAACTGCTCCTAGGATGAGGCTAGACAACTGATGAGTGATGGGTTGTCCTCTCCTCTGCAGAAGTCCATCCTGTGCTGCAAAGGCTCCCTTCTCGCCGGTGAAGGTGAACCTTCTCCTGTCAGTGCGTACACATCGCACCTTGCACCTAATACAGTCAATCTGTGCATGGACTATAGATAACCAATCCATGCCCAAGATGACGTCGTAAGGCCTCGACGATGCTACAAGAAGATCCCAGCTGAAGCTCTCGCCTCGTAGAGTAAGCTCACACTGCCGGCACCAGTGTTTAATCGTCGAGTCTGCTCCCGTAAGAGTCTCTAGCCGTAAGGATCGAGCCAACGGCTCTGTCAGAATCTCCGAGCTCCGAACAAGGGCAGCGGCTATGAAAGAGTGACTCGCTCCTGTGTCTATAAGAACTGCAGCAAATGTGGAATAGACATAGATCGTACCTCGAATCATCTCTGGCGCGCCATGGTCGTAGGCCTCTACTGCCTGGAGTTGTGCCTGTCTCTGCCCGCCAGCTCCCTGTGGTTGAGGTGGACCTCCTGGTGGTGGTGGTGCTAGAGCCTCAAAGCGTCGCCCACCACCTGCTGCTCGGCCAGCTCCTCTGCCTCGTCCGCCTCCTCCCTGCGGACCGCCATGGTCGACCCTCTGCCTCTGCCTGGGTGGCCCCTCCACTGTCTGCTGCTCCTCGGCACAGCAGGTCGGGCAGTCACGAGCCATGTGGCCCTGCCCGCCGCATGCGTAGCACTACCTGCCTCTCGAAAGACAGGCTCCGCGCTGTGTGCCCCGCACTACTGAACCAGTGTCCTGAGGTCGTCTTCCAGAAGATCTGGTCTTCCTGGACTCATGAGTCATCCGTCAGCTACTTGCTTCCGAAGACTCCGCTACCTGCCGCCCTGCAGTAGGTCTCGCTGTGGACTCAGCCAGAAATCTCTCGATCAGAAGGGCTCGCTCCAGCACTCCTGCCATGGTCAGGATGCTGAGGGAGATCAGCGATGCCCTGATCTCGTGTCTCAATCCCTTCTCGAAGTTCCGGGCCCGGAAGAAGGGTTCTCGTACCATATCTATCGAGTAGCGTGAGAGATCGGTAAATCTCGCCACGTACTGGGCGACCGTCAAGCTTCCCTGCCGCAGCTGAAGGAGCTCCTGGATGCGCACCACATAGAGGGTGACCGGGACGAACTCTAAGCGGAAGAGGCTCTCAAAGTCCTTCTAGAGAAGAGATGCCTTGTCGTGCACCTGGATCATCAAGCTCCACCATCGGCCCGCTGCTGCGTGTAGTAGGCTCGCCGCGAGGATCACCATGAGGTCTTCTGGTGTCCTCACTAGCCTGAAAACTCGCACCACTGCCTCCAGCCAGTCCTCTACTGCCTGGGGTTCCGTCTCCCCACAGAACCTAGGCGGTCCCTGGTGCTGGAACTCTTGCAGAGCTCCAAGGTGATGTGCATCATCGGTGGTTGGGGCTAGAAGCATCGGTGGCTCGGCGGGTAGAGGTACCGCCAGTGCCTCCGCCGTCAAAGGGCCCTGTACCGAGGCCTTGTCGGTCGGCGGGCTGTCGTCACGTACGACTCTCGGAACCCTAGCTAGCTGCCGTCGTGGGGCCATCCTGAAAAGGAAACAGGTGTGCCATGGTCAGAACAGTATACCTGGTGAGCTGACATAAAGTAATCACAAAGAAAACTTGAAACACACATGCAATCAATGTTTTCATGCATTAAGTTGGAAATCAGAAGTCAGGGTCCTGGTGTACGGATACGTCGGCCGCCGCACCAACACTGGACTCCCTAGACTGATAACCACACCTAATACGCTAAACACTATTGCTTCACATAGAAAAGATCATAGTCTACGGTAGAACCGAACTCCTCTGATACCAATTTGTCATGACCCGTCCTCGGGGCCCGTGTCGTTACTACCCCAAGCCCGCCTTCCATAGGCCAGGGGCTGGCGACTAGCACCAAGGCGTAAATCCCAGCAAAAAGGGAAGGCATTTCCTTTGTAAAGTAAACAAGCACTACAGAGTAAGCAAGCGGAAAAAAAGTAAACACTAAGTAAAAGATGGTACAACAGTAAGTGCAGAAAAGTAAAGGGGGCCGGAAATACAAGCCCAACTGTAAATTACAACTGAAAGGGGAAAAACAGCAACTGAAAAGTAAAGTCGCAACATCGAGTCGTCCTCTGGAAGTCCCACCTGTAGGGTGGGTACATAAATCTTCCACTGCTCCTCGGGTCCAACCTACCGCTCTGAGTACACCTCGCCCAGTGGTCCACCTCCAGATACCGTCATGCTCCGCAAGCCTCCACCACGATCAGCGTTGTCCGTCGTCTGCAACCAACACAACGTAGTGCGGGCATAGCCCGTGCAGGGGTGAGTATAAGCTACTCAGTAGGGGCCCCGAGACCCCCGAAGGTCTCCGAGAATCCACAAAGGATAATCCACAAAATAAAAGATACAATTATAAAATAACATCTGACACGGCTTAGGTATATGCCTATACATATACCTAAGTCATCAATACTCGCTCGGCTCCAACATCCGAGCTCAAGTACAACCCAGTCCACACAGGAAAGCTAAATGTAAAATCCACACAGGATAGCTCAACACAATCCACAAAGGAAAGTAAAACGTAAATCCAAACAGGATAGCACAACACAATCCACAAGGGAAAGTAAAACAGAGTTTCAGCTCACACAAGTATACTTCTTCAAATGACGACAGAGATGATCACTGATCTATCTAAGTCGTCGGACCCACAAAGGATCGAAAGGTACTAACCCCCGCAATTACCCACACAGGATCGGACCCACACGTGATCAATAGGTAACTAACCCCCGCAAAGACCCACACAGGATCGGGCCCACACAGGACCTGTAGAAGCTGGCTCACACAGAACCGCTGAGCGTTGACCCGCATAGGATCAGATCTACATACGATCTGTAGCACTGATCCACGTAGGATCGCTGAGTGCAGTAGTCGTCGCAGTCCACTGAGGATCTCCGCACAGTCGTCGTCGCAGTAGCAGTCGCAGCCAGCTCTAGGGTTCCCGCACACAACAAGCTCGTTCGGGAGGGTCCGCTCCACGAGCCGAGAGGCTGATACATCAACTGACACATAGTCCAGAGTTGATGTATCCAAAAGTTCGGTATCGACAACAGGAACTCAACGCCGCAGACGGCGCGTCAATCGGACGCCCGGTCTGAGAGTTATTGGTTTTTTCGTCCCAGGGGCCCGGTTGGTTTTTAAGGCAAAACCAACCTGACCGTACTCCACCTGCGTCCAAACCTCGGGCGGAGTATGCCAAAAGATCTGTCTCACTTAGAGGAATTCAACAAAGTCGACGGAACGTCAATCGGACGTCCAAAGCTCAAGATATGAGCATTTCCGCTCTGAGGGCCCGGTTGGTTTCGTGGACGAACCAACCCGGCCAAACCCAAAGTGTTCCGAAACCTTGAGTGCGATATACCGTAACGACCGTCTCGATCCAAGGATTGCATCGCCGTTGACGGTGCGTCGTTCGGAGGCACGTAGCTCAAGTTATGATCGAAAGACCAAAAACGTCCGGAGACAGGGGGTCTGGGCCCGGACCGACCCGGCCCAACCCCCTCTGGGTCGGCCCGAACCGGGTCAACCCGACCCGGGTCCGGGTCGGACCCGGTTCGGCGTGGCCCGGTCCGGCTCGGCTCGGCCGAGCGGTCGAGCGAGGTAGCCGCGGGGTGGCGCTGCCCCCGCGGGAGGAAGGAGTCACGACTCCCATGGGGCCGCGATGGAGTCAACGGACGCGGCCTTTGCCGCGTCCCATGCGTGTGAGCCGGACCCTCGCGGCCGCGGGTCCGCTGGCCGCCGCCGCCGCGGCTTCAGCCGCGGCGGCCCTGTCCGGCGGCGCTCCGGTGGTCCGTTTTCCTTCCCGTCTGCGCCGAAGCTCCTCCAGGGTCCCGTTCTTCACTGCGGAAACAACGTATCATCCATGCGGCACGTTTTTTCATCACCCGCAAAATCCGCACATCAATGAAGAACTACAGAGGGTTGTTGGGCCATGTTTGTTTGGCCCGCACCCACCGCGTTAGATGATAATAGTTGGGAAGATTAATCAACACAAAGAAAACATAACCAATATCAATTTTAATGAATTAAAATTGTTCTCATTAACCGGGTTCTTCATTTTGAACAGAAACATCCACAGAGTATAAAACATTCAATAAACCCCCATACCTCGTCAAGTGTCGCACGCGCGTTCTTCGCGGAATTGTTTGTCGCGGAAGGAGGGAATCGTCGCGTTGTCGCGGTATCCGACGTTGCGTCGACGAACTCCGAGGACCAAGAAACAACAGATTTAATTTTTATAATTAAATCCATATTGAAGTTATAATCCACAATGTAATTTAAAGAACCGCAATCTCTCACCTCAACGGATGATTGAAGATTTTTTCGCGGAGGAAGGAACGTCACAGAATAACGTCGCGGGAAAGGAAACTTCGGCGTCGCGGCACACGGCGTCGCGTCATCGATTTCCGCGGGTTCGTTGTTCTTCGTCGGAGGCTGGAGTTCTTCGCGTTCTTCGCGAAGAAGGAAGAAGATCCTTAGAGGTTCTTCAAAGGTTTTACACAACATTTCCAAAAGGAGGGTGTGTTGGCCTTATTTTATTAACATGCCAACAAAACGAAAACGTGTTAGGAAACGAATGAAATTAATTCATAGAATTAATTTAAACGAATAAACCGCACATTTAATTCAAAGAATAAAACCGCCCAATTAATTGGTGCATTAAGAAATTAAGAAAACGCATCTGTTGACTTCATAATGATGGGTTTTCGCGGGTGCGTTACTTAGCGGAAAATAAACGGTGGGGCTCGTGCGGGCCCCACCTCACAAATATCCTACCAAGAGGGTAGGATATTTTTGGATAACACCCTATCTGCATCAACTCAGCTTAAGCAGCTTTAAGTGCCTTCAAGTGGCTTCCAAGTGGCTTAAGTGAAATAAAATAAAGTTTGTCGAACAATTTATTTTATTTCATAACTTTAAGCCCAAAAATTAAAAACCACACCCGAGCAAACGCAACTCCGGAAGAGGCGTTTCTAAGCAAATACCGGTGCTAAGATTCCATCGATGCCCTCAGAATTTGATTCCGAGCACCGGTTCAAAAGTTAGAAAAACCCGCTCGTCCGTTCACTGAACGTACCCAAGCCAAACTTCGGAAAATGATTCCGGGCACACCGGGCCTCGGAATCAGGTGCCGTCAGAAACTGTGTTCTTGTAAAAATCCAAAGAAAATTAAGAAAAAAAATTCCTTGAATTTTTCATGTCTTTAAAAGACCATACTAGCTTATCCATTATGAGGATAACAAAAGATCCAATATTTATGGATTTACAAAGGATGGATCTCAGAATTATAATAGAAGGGGAAAATCGCATCTTTCTCAAATGAATGTTCAACCATCTATACATGTGATGATTGAAGAGGCACAAAAAGAAGATGTAGAGTTACAAAACATGGTGAGAAATGTTCTTGAATTCAACCTTGATTGTGATGGGATAATAAAGTTCAGGAATCGGGTTTGTGTTCCTCCCATCCCAGAATTAATGAAGGAGCTACTGGATGAGGCTCATAGTTCTTCATTATCTATTCATCCTGGAAGCACGAATATGTATAGGGAACTGAAAGAGTACTTCTGGTGGGATGGCATGAAAAGAGATGTTGCTGAATATGTCTCTCGATGCTTGGTTTTTCAGCAAGTTAAAGCTGAGAGACAAAAGTCTAAGGGGATGTTACAACCATTACCCATACCAGGATGAAAATGGGAAAACATCACTATAGACTTTGTCACTGGACTTCCTAAAACATCCGAAGGCAATAATGTTATCTGGGTCATAGTTGATCGTCTTACGAAGTCGGCACACTTCATTGCTATTAGAGAAGATTTCTCTCTGGATCAGCTTGCCAGGATATATGTAAAGGAAGTGGTAAGATTGCATGGAGTACCGCTTTCCATAATATCTGATCGGGATCCATGGTTTACCTCAATGTTTTGGAAAAGTCTTCAGCATACTATGGATACAGAGTTGAGTTTCATCACTGCTTATCATCCTCAGAGAGATGGTCATTCTGAGAGGAAAATTCAAACTCTAGAAGATATGTTAAGATCTTGCTCTATGGATTTCAAATGTGGTTGGGATCAACACCTACCTTTGGTGGAATTTTATTATAATAACAGCTTTCACTCCAGTATTTAGATGGTTCCTTATGAATCTCTCTACAGAAGGAAATGCAGGACTCCAACTTGTTGGGATAAAGTTGGGAAAGAAAGCTATTAAGACCTAATCTTGTTGGGGAGATGGCAGAAAAGGTCAGATATATTCAAAAACACATAAGAGCAGCTAAGAGTCGACAAAAAATTTATGCCGATAACTGATGAAAAGACCCAGAGTTTGAAGTGGGTGATAAAGTGTTCTTACGAATATCTCCTTGGAAGAGAGTAATGAGATTTGGAAAGAAGGTAATGTTGATCCCTAGGTATATCGGTCCTTTCGAAATATTGGATCGTGTTGGGAAGGTAGCTTACTGATTGGTGCTTCCACCGAATATCTCTCAAGTTCACGATGTGTTCCATGTATCTCTCCTGAAAAAGTACATACTTGATCCTTCACATGTACTCAGCTCAAAAGTTGTACTGCTGAAGCAAGATCTTTCTTATGAAGAATAGCTAAGAGAGATTTTGGATCGTAGAGAAAAAGTTCTACAGAACAAGACCACTTGCTTGTTTAAAGTTTTATGGAGGAACCACCAATTAGAAGAAGCTACATGGGAGCTTGAGGATATGATGAGGGAGAGGTATCCTCATCTTTTGGTTACGAAGTGACGAATTTCAAGGGCGAAATTCATTTTAAGGGGGGTAGAATATAACACCCAAGATTTTTATGAGAAATATTTTGTTTTTATGTTATATACATCATCAAAGGAATCTTTCACTACACACAACACTAGCTTGGCTTGATTTACACGCAATCGCGACCTTCCTCGATAGCTTGCGTTGTACGCAATACCAAGTTTCACTAAACAATGATATGCTATTAAAATTTTATTAAAACTAGCAGTTATGAATAGTAATACTCACTTTTTGAAATGTTATAAATTTTATCTTTCCAAAAGGACTTCATTTTCGGATTCAGAATATCGAAATTTTCCTAGGGTGAATTTTTGGTATTTTTCTGAAAACATTCAATTTTTGATGAATAGTGAAAACACTGGGTTACTATTTAAAAACCGACTTTTAATTTAAATAATTATTTATTTTATTTAAATTTATTTTAGGAAAAAATTGATACTTAATACCTATATAAGTTCAATGAAATTAATTGGAGTCATTTTATAATAATTTTATATATAAAAAAAATTTATTGAACTTTTCACCGTCTTTTACCCACCTCCTAGGAGAGTTTGAAAATTTAGATAAAACATAATTTTACCGCTTTTGTGAGTGGAATTTCTAAAATCCGAAAGACACATTTAATATCAAGGAGTAAAATTTTGTTCAATAAGATAAAAATAATTTTTGGTGAATAGTAACTTTTTACTTTTTTTGCCACGGTTAAAAGTAAATAGGGTAATTAAGGGTAAAAATGGTATTATTATTACCTAACACAAGTCCTAATTCTATTGGATAAGTTTAATTCGACCAAAAACAACCTTAGGAATAAAACTATGACCATTTAGGTCCACTTGGATTAGATTAGGACATTTAATATTATTTTATTTGAAGAAGATTAAAAATTGTTAAAATCAAAGTTTAATAACTAAAACATTTTTAATATAGGGTAATAAATAAGATAAATTCCGCTATAAATATTCATTAGAAAGATAAAAATATTTCCTACATAATTGTATTTTATTAGTAATTTTTAGACTTTAAATAAGTTAATTTATTTATGACACAATGATGATGCAGTAATTACCTTATTAATGAAATATTAACATAATTGATGTTATAAATACCCAAATAAATGTAATTTGAGACTTTTTATGCATTAAAATTATTTTATAAGTTAATATGACATATTAGTATTGATTTAATTAACTTTTTTAAAACTAATAATGTTGTTATAAGTTTTACAAAAATCAATTACCAAATAGTGTCAAAATTGACATAAAATACTTTTTAAAACAAATATTATATTATTAATTGTTATTTTATTCCTAAAAATCAAAGGATCAGCCAAATGACTTATATAAGGTTATATATATTAATAATTAACATCTTGGGGTTCCTTTGGCTTGTTATAGTAAGTTTACTAACCATATAATGTAAGAAAACAAGAAGACACGGTAAAAGTTAAATTATTTAACTTAGAGTTAAATCTAAATGATATGGTTAAAATAGTAACCTAAACTTGTCTAAAATATATTGTTTGAGAGAATTTCGACTCATACCCACCTTAGATTCTAAATAAATTAATTTGGAGCTTTTAAAAACCGAATATGACATTATTATAAAATTATATTTTATGTTTTTCCTAAGGTGCCTCTCGCCTCCCTTATAAAAGGGCACCTCCCCCCTCTCCTCCTCACACCACTTTGAGCATTCAATCTCGGCCAAAACCTGACAATTTATCTTTTACACTTCCCTAGAAACATCATAGAGTCCCTGTTATTCTTCAAAGACCAATCTTAGTGCCCTAAGAGGAGGTTTCAAAGAGGCGTGTCGAAGAAGAGGTAATATCCATTACCGATTCTTTCAACTTTATTTCTTCTTCTACTTATTCTTCTTTAGTTGTTTCATTATGAAGTAATAAAATCAGTATAACTCATATAATGATATGTTATTATAAATATTAAACAAACATATTTCACCTTCTATCCATCCTACCGAAAATGAAATCACCGCGCGTGCGTACGTACGGAATACCGTCTCCACGCCGTGGTGTAATCTGTTTTCCACCACCACCCTAATTGGATGGGTATAATGGTGTAAGAAATAACTATATATGATTATTGTAAAGTGATATTGATTCTTAAATAGTATACATACACTTCAATGCAATTCCAGGATCCTGGGAACGATATCATCACTCCTGCGTACGTACGGCCTACCGTCTCCACGATGTGATGTGACTCGTTCTACATGATCTTCAATGCATAATGATTATATAAATTAATTGAATGAATAAATTTGATATATATTACACTAATACTATTCTGGAAGTGAGTTATCTATAACCTAAAAATAATAATAAGAATTTATTCGACAAAACACGCATAAGAACAAAAAGCAATAAACACCCGAATAACAAGTAGCAATGAAATATTACTAATAAGAAGCTAAGAATATGACCATATATGATATCATTGAAATGATTAATATTATGGAATAAGTCAATAAAATTATTTAAATCATTATACAGGAGGTTCAGACATGTACGAAGCAAATCAGACCTAAGGTATGGGAAAATCTCACAATCTCATTTTTATCCGAGATTGTTTATACTTCATAATTTACTGGGGCATATTTATCATCCACATCCATGTTTCCTCAATATGTAATATTATTTCCATCCACCTAAAAATTTTTAAATCCAATTTTACCCATTGATGAGTTTTTATTAAAAGATATGAAAGGAATCTTTTGTTGTTTTTAGTACGAGGTACTTTTTTAACTTTTCCGGCCAAAGTACGAGAAGAATGTTTTTTTTAACTTATAAGGCCTGAATGAACTTTTAGAACATTATTTACATGAAGATTACTTTACAATTTTTCAGGTATATTTTTAATCAACTTCTTTTAGTTTAAAATTATAAGACATTTTAAGAAAGGAAAAATGTTTTTGAAGTAGAAAGGATATTTTCCTCAAGAATGGAGTTCAAGAGTTTTATCAAAATTATTTTCCATATAAGATAATATAAGGTTATGTTTCTATCCCTATTTTTACATTGATTTGATTATGTTATGATGGAATTATTTTTATGATGTCCTTTTATCTTATATGGATTATGGCATGATGTTTAAGAATCCCATTTTTATTACATGGGTTATGCTATGATATATGATTTATGATCTTGTGGCACACATAAGAATGGTATAATTATGAAATGGGTGGGACCTATATCTCCCTCCAATGCATTGGGTAATGATTTATATCTCATGAGATCGACATGGCTGGAATGGCAGGTTAATCTGGTTCAGTGAAACATGACTGAAATGAGGAGTGAACTCGGTTCAGAAATGGACTTTTTCCGCTAAGATAGTCTTGGCAATGAGTCTTGACTACTAAGAAATGATTCTCTATGATTATGTGTGTATGCCACAAAGTTTCATGTTTTATGTTATGATTATTGGGATTACATTTCAACACTATTATTTATCCCATGTTATGATATTATGATCTCTTTTTCAGGTTAAGTTATTCAAAATGTTATGTTCTTATGAAATTTATATGATTCATATTTATTTTTTTTACCCTTACTGAGAATTTGAGCTCACCCTTTTATATGTTTTCTTTTCCCCTGGTCAAGAATAAGGGTATTAAGTAAGATATGCCAAAAGGGACTCTAGATATGATAAAATAAAAGGTAGATGATTTAAATGATTTATGAACCAATTGTTTATGTTTCCCAGTTTCTAAAGACACTATACCTATACGGTCCTTTCATGGTTTTGTTATATGTTGTAATAAGTGTGCTTCAATTTTGAAGTAATAACAATGTTTGTAAAGTATGGGTCATTATAATACATATTCATAATTTTACCTATCCTTTCTACGTTATATATATATATATATACACGTGTACGTGCATTCTGCTAATAGGTAACCTTTCAGAAAACCGGCTTAGGATGAAGGAGCTGATTAGGCACGGGTGTCGGTTAAAACCAGGTCTGACTTATTTATTTAATTGCGCTTAAATTAATTATATGAAATTTTATGTAATATAAAAATACATTTTTATCATTTCATGAAATGTAAAGGTTTAGAAAATGTGGGTTCTGACCTACTGGGATTTTATCTTACACCCTACTCAGGCATCGTTGACACCCGAGTAGATTACATGCTCGTAGGTATTGATGAGGGGAAGCATGCTGCTTCCGATGCTTGATTGTTCTTTACTACTTAGGATGGATATTTGGGCAGAGGAATGGGCCATGCTCGTGATGCATTTTCTACTTTGTGCATTTTTTTAGTTGACTGTGTGTTTGAGTTTTATTTTTCATACTTCCAGTTTAGACATACATCATGGCATGACATTTTTTGTGAGCTTCTGCACTTGATTATTATAATTTGGTTGGATTATTTATATTGCTTCTACTTCAGTTTATTCATTCACATGCTTCAGCTATTTATTGTTGGTTGATGTTTACTTTCATTGTGATATTTTCTATCACTTATGAGGGCATAGTCTCCCCACGAAGACAAAAGGGCCCTCACTACTAGTCGGCAGCCTCTAGCATTTAGGGAGATGCAGTTGAGGTTATGTGACCCAATAATCCGACCACTATCTTAGAGGTGAGATGGGTCGGGACATTAAAAAGTGGTATCAGAGGGGTTTTTCCTTTTGTCTTACTGTTTGGGTTAGATAGGAGACTAGGATATATGAATTTGTAATTTACTCTGTGCTTTGACGTAGCTAACCCATGTGCAGGGGAAAACCCAAATTCCTAGGTTAGAATTTCATTTATTGATTATGCCAGTTGCTGTTGATGTGATTTCACCATTGGGTGACTCACTTTTATTGTGTTGTTATTGTGTTGGTATTGTTGAGATAATTGATTTACCATTGCAGTCCGATAATACAAGGGAAATGCATTCCATGCATCATAATAGGCACTATATGATTTAAATTACATGCATTTTTTCATCCCATATCTACTTTCAGTGTGCATTTTCTTGTTTCATGTGAGTGTTTTTGTGCCTATTGGTAAGATTTATAAATGCTAATTATTAAAGATAATGTTTTGATAGTCTATTAGATGTTAACCTAACTGAACATAGGAATGTACTGCAGAACTTTTTTAGTAATCCTTTTGAGTTATCTCTTCTATATCAAAACCCAACTCTTGAGGTGGGTTGTCTATTGTTTAGTGCTCAAGGGCATGCTATGTACCTAACCTCTTTTTTCACCTTACTTTTTTTTCTCACCTTCTTTACTCCTTGTCTAAAGGTGTTTTTTTGGCTGTTATAGACAAATGTCACAGTGTCGTCTTCATGTTGTGCCTCAGGAGAGTGGTAACGAGCACATTCTAGAGATGGTGGGTCTTGATCCACTTGTGGTACCTTTAGTAGAGCCTCCTGTGGAACTACCTCCAATTGATCTTTTGAGGAACCCTAACGCTCGGTTTAGGGATTGCCTCCTTAGGTTTATGTAGTCAGTTCAGAATATCCCCAGACATGCCACGTCTATGGCAGACCTCACGTGGGACTTTCTACAGCAACACCCTCCCACCTTCTCAGGCAGTGGCATCCCTCATGCGGTAGAGTCATGGATAGATTCCATAAGGCCTATCTTCAACCACCTCGAGATGATTCAAGAACAAAGGGTCAAACTTAAAGTCTACATGCTCTGTGACTCAACCTAGCGCTACTGAGACATTGTTTCTCAGGCTGAGCAGACCAGTGACATGGCTTGGGCTGACTTCCTAGTATCCTTCTATGATAACTTTTTCCCACAAACTCTAAGAGATGATCGTGCTTGGGATTTCCTACATCTTCAGCAGGGCTCTATTACTGTGTTAGTGTATTCTACTCGTTTCATAGAACTTCAGCGTTATTCACCATCTCTCACCAGTGACACACATACTACTGCGAGGCGTTTTGAGGAAGGAATTGTGTATACTATCTGCTAGAAGGTGAATGTATTTCATTTGAACACTATTACAGAGATAGTAAATTTTTCTCTGATCTCAGAGTGAAATGTCAGGGAAGCTAAATCGGTAAGCTAGGGTGGTTCAGTTCTGAGATTGGGTGATGGCTCTTCTGGCAGCAAGAAACGTCGTTTTGAAGGTGCACGTGGGGGAAATCCTAGCCAAACAGCACGTGTAGATATATTTTTCACATGTTATTAGTGAAGAAGATATAGTCACAATAATCCAAAGTGCACGAGAGATCTGAAGGAGTGACGAGCTTGTGGCAGGATGGGTCACCTTCAGCATTTCTACCGTTCCTTCTCTTCAGCATCCAGTGGTAGAGGATCTGCACCTGCAACTCCATCAAGTATGGGATCTATGAATCCATAGCAGGCTGGAAGTTATTTTTCCACTAGTTGATTAGGATGAGGTCATGGTAGAGGTCATGGTCGAGGAAATCAAGTTCCAGATTATCAGTGCTAGCAGAGTGGACCTGCTCAGGCCAACCAGGCAGCGTATCAGGGTTGTGGCTCAGGTCTCATGTACCCAGTGCAATCAGCACTAGAGGAGTAGAGTGTAGGACCATCTACAATTAGAGGTCATATTCTAGTATCTTCTACCATAGTTTATGACCTTTTGGATACCAGCACATCACACTCCATTATATATGCTAATGTTGTTGAAAGTATTGGTTTTTCAATTGAGTACCATTACGGCATCATGTCTCTCGACACTCCTCTTGGGGTCAGGGTAGATGGTGTATGCCAGTGCCAATAGTGCCCCCTCAAGATAGGTGATTACCATTTTGTTTGAAATTTATATATCCTTGATATGTTTGGAATCAAATCCATTCTTGGTATGAACTGGATTTCTCCTAATCGTATTCAAGTGAATTTCAATCACTGTCGGATGTCCTTCGCATCCCCTGAGGGAAACACATATCATCACAATGGAGAATGGGATATGTGGGAAGACCGAGCTAAGCCTAAATATACAGGATTGGTCAGAGTGATAGCTCAGTTGGAAAGTCACTTCTTGAGTGATCAGGGAACACACCTAGTTGAACTCCCTCCAGTGGTTGATCTTTTCAGGGACGTCTTCCTTGACGATTTCTCTGGCTTATCTTCTACGAGAGATGTGGATTTCACTATCGATCTCACACCAGGTGCGACACTAGTTTTTATTCCTCTTTATATAATGGCACCAATAGAGCTACATGAACTCAAAAAGCATCTTGAATACCTTGAAGCTAAGGGTTTCATCAAACCTAGCTCACCGTCATGGGGTTCACCTGTCCTTTTTTCCAAGAAGGAAAACCGAACCCTCATATTATGTGTGGATTATCATCGACTCAACCATATCATGGTAAAGAAAAAATATTCAATTCCTCGTATAGATGATATCTTTGACCATCTCCAGGGAGAAACTATTTTCTCCAAGATTCATCTGAGGTCGGGATATCACCAGGGGCGTCTGCGACCATCTGATATACCACGTACAACATTCTGAAGCAGTTATGACTTGCACGAGTATCTGGTTATACCATTCAGCCTCAACAATATGATGACAATATTCATAGATCTGATGAACCGGTTTTTTCATCCATATCTTTTTTCCTTTGTGGTAGTCTTCGTGGTTGAGATTTTAGTGTATTCACGTTCCGGACACAACCATGAAACCCATATTGTGATCATGTTGAGTACACTGAGAGAGAACCATCTATATACTAAGCTTAGTAAATGCCACTTCTGGATTGATAAGGTACACTTCTTAGGTCATATTATATTTGAATCAGGGGTATCAGTTGACCCAGAAAAGGTGAGCATTGTGGTTTCATGGCAGCATCCCAAGAGTATCTTCAACATCCACAGTATCTTGGGGCTTGCTGGCTATTACAGGCGTTTCGTCCAAGATTTCTCCCACTTAGCAACACCTCTTATGGACCTGACTAAGAAAGGTGTACAATTCATCTAGTCATAATCTTGTGAAAAGTGTTTTTAGGAATTGAATGGAAGACTAAACTCAACCCTGATCCTAATTCTGCCTGAACCTGGTAAGAGAAATATAGTTTATTGTGATGCTTCCGGAATCGGACTAGGAGCAATTTTTATGTAGGTTGATCGAGTTATTGGTTATGGATCCTGCCAACTAAGACCTCATGAGTAGAACTATCCTACACATGACCTTGAGTTGGAAGCTATGGTTCATGATTTATGTTGTTGGAGATAAAATTTGCTGGGAAAGATATTCTTTGTTTACACAGATCATAAAAGCTTGAAATATATCTCCACTCAACGAGACTTGAACTTAAGGAAACTCAGGTGGGTCGAATATTTTCAGTCATTCGATTTTGAGCTTGCTTATACCCCTAATAAGGGTAATGTTGTGGCGGACGCATTAAGTCGTAAGTCACAGACACAGGCTATGCAGGTAGCTAGTAGTGAGTGGCAGATTATAGCCTTGTTTTCAGAGATGCATCTGGAGGTTTAGAAGTAGAGCGGACAACCAGTTCTAGCTACTCTTAGAGTAACATCCTATCTTCTAGAAAAAGTCTGCAGGCAACAGTTGACTGATCCTGAGGGGATCGTTTTGAGGGAAAGCGTTATAGGAGAGAACCCACCTCCTGGTTGGGTTGTTGATAGCATTGAAACTCTCCTTTATCATGGCCGTGTATGGGTACCTTCAGGTATATGAGAAGAGATGATGCAGGGATCTCACACCTCTGTTTGGGTAATTCATCCTAGGTTGACCAAGATATACAGAGACATGTGTCGACAGTATTGTCAGCCTGGTATGAAAAAGAAGATACCATGTTTCATTACTCAGTGCTCCACCTTCCAACAGGTGAAGGCAGAGCACCAGCGACCTGTTAGACTCCTATAGCCACTATCCATTACTAAATGGAAACAGAATGAAATCACTATGGATGTTGTTAGAGGATTTTCATGATCTTCTCAAGGAAACGATGTGGTATGGGTGGTTGTTGATAGGTCGAACAAGGTTTCACACTTCTTACCAATCCAAGAGACCTTTACGATTGATGAATTATGAAGGTTGTATATCCGGGAGATTGTGAGACTTCATGGTGTACCTTGTTCTATTGTCTCTGACAAGTATTCTTGATTTATGTCACAGTTCTGGAAAGAGTTACAAAAGGTGTTGGGTTCACAGGTACTTTTGATTACTACATATCACCCTCAGACTAATGGACAGTCTGAGAGAACTATACGAGTGGTAGATGATATGTTACAGGCTTGTATCCTTGATTTTGGAGGTTCCTGGGAGATGCATTTACCTCTTGTTGAGTTTACCTATAATAAAAACTTCCATGGGACAATTAAAATGGATCCATATGAGGCCCTCTATGGTAAACCATGTCCTTCAACTTTATGCTGGCTCGAAGCATGTGAGGCAACTCTGTTGGATGATCATCTCATTCAAGAGAATTCTAAGCAAGTTTAGATGATTCAGAAGCATATGACTATAGCTCAGTCCATACACAATTATTATACCGATCTTTGTCGTAGACCACTGGAGTTCAAGGTGGGACATTGAGTATTTCTACATGTTTCTCCGAGGCTAGTTCACAGGTGGATCAGGAGACAGGGGAAGTCATCACTGAGATACATCAGGTCATTCGAGATAATGGAGAGAGTTGGGTTGGTAGCTTACTGGTTACTGCTACCTCAAAGGTACCATTCCATGCATGATGTTTTCCATGTATCTTAGCTCTAACAATATCATCCAGACCCGTCTCATTATTTTGACCCCGATGACATCAAGCTTGATGTAGATTCCTCCTTTTCAGAGCATTCGATCTATATTTTCCACTATAGCATGAAAGTCCTATTAGAAAAGTCATTCCCTCTAGTCTGGGTGTTGTGGAAACACGGAAGCTTTCAGGATGATAACTGGGATCTAGAGATGGATGTATGTACGTAGTGGCCAAAACATTTCTCTGGCGACGTCCTACTATTCTTGGAAGGGAAACTGAGGGATGAGTTGTCTTAAGGAGGGGAGGTTGTAATGTCCCAAACTTTATCAAGTACAGACCATTTTTTTCTTGATATATTATTCTTTAAGTGACCTAGATCGCGCGTTTGCGAACCTTTCTACAGATCCCAGACAGCTTTTTAATTAATTTAAATAACTGCAGACTTTTTATGAAAAATGTCATGTCGCGCTTTAGTATGGTGTTCGGGATTAAAATAATTAATTAATGATTGAAAAAGAGTAATAAGAGATTTAAATAATATTTAAAATAAATCAAGAAAGGATAAAAAGAAATTTTGAAATAAAATAGAAAGGGGGATAAGGGAAAAATAAAAATAATTAAAATGGGAGATTTCCATTTTTAATTATGTATATCATTTTTCCTTTCCATCCTTTTATTCTATTTTATTTTTTCTTTTATTTTCCTGTTTACTTTTATTTAATTTTTTCTCTTTTTTTTCTTTTCTTTTTCTTTCTTTTCCTTCTTTCTTTTCTTCCTCTCCTCTCTTCCTCTCCTCTCTTCACGTCGCACCCATCTCGCCCTAGGTGGTGCACCCATCTCCTCCTCCTTCGAAAAACCATAGCGCCTTCGTCTGTCATCTGATTTCTTTTTCGTCAAGTGAACAATAAAACATAGGGCAAGAATAACCTTGTGCAATTGTAATCGTATTATTTTGTTAAGTATTCTACATGTAGTTTGTCACGGAATATTTTTACCTTATTTTGGGGTTTTTCTAAAATCCTATGTTTTCTTCCATTTTAGGTCAAATAAAAGATGAACATGGATCTTAGAGTCATATACGACTACAATTTAGGGTGCCTAATAACTTTCCCTCTATTTTTTGTGGTTTATAAAAAACACACCATTGTGTCGTAAGTGCCTACCAGCTTTGTGAAAATTCACCCAATTTCATTACTTTAATTGTTTTGCCTAATTGTTTTAGCCATAATTATCTTAAATTAAACTATTTGAGTTATTCCATTAAATTCTAACTCCCCTTTGGTCATGCTGACATGGTTGGTGTATTTTTTTTCATTAGTCGGGTTTATAATTTAATTAACTACAGATATTGCATAGCCCCTTTATATTGTTTTTAAATTAAATAAATAGTTACATTGAATACGAACTTTGAATTTTTTGATCATTGGTAACTGTTTTTGTTGAACTGTTCATTTATTTAAAAAGTGAATTATCTACTTATGTTGATACAGTATATTTCCTTGTTATGTTACAATGCTGTAATGTTAAATTTATACCTTGTGATGCATGGGTGTATCTAGTTAGTTTTCAAGCTGAGATTTTATATATTGATTATGTCATATCTACTACTGTGAAAAAATTAATTAAATTTAGGGTAGGGAAAGGAGGTGGGCCCCGTATTAAGGGCCACACTTAGAACTTTTGTTCTTGATTGTTACCATTACGCGTTTGGGGTGTCTGGCTTTTTCAGACCAAGACTTTCATGGGATTTTAATACTTATGAGTGACACCGGTTCTGAATGGTCCTATCGAGATAGATATGTTGCCAATGTGGCTAAGACAGACTCCAATGACACTCAACCCCTTTTTGCGAGATCGGAACAGACTTAGGGTAAATACATGCATCGAGTGATACTTGGCCTTTTGAAAGATGGCCTTGGACGGGTTTGGTGGTATTGGATAAATTGACAGATGTTCCACAGTGATACCTATGGGATGGGCATAGACTCCAACTCTAAACTTGGACCTTAATAATGATGCACTTTAGGTTTATATTATTTCCATTTGAGTCTCCTGAGAATTGAAATATTCTTCAGATATGTTGAAGCACACCTAGTTGACACTTAACTTAGACCCCAAGTTAAAGCATGAGCTTGGGGTATACCTCTTCCTTGTTTCACCTTGCCTTTTGGGTTATATATATATATATATATATATATATATATATATACTTGTACGTGCATTCTGCTGACACATACCCTTTCAGACTACCAGCTTAGGCTGAAGCAGGTGATTAGGCACGGGTGCCGGTTGGAACCCGGGCCAAATTATTTATTTTATTGCACTTAAATTAATTATCTGAAATTGTTATGTAATGGAACACTTCATTTTTATCATTTCACGAAATGGAAAGGTTTATACACCATCAGTGTCGGCCTATTGGGATTTTATCGCACACCCTGCTCGGGCGTCGTTGACACCCAAATAGATTACATGCTCACAAGTATTGACAAGGTTGAGTGTACTGCTTTTGATTCTTGATTTTTCTTTACTACTTAGGATGGAGACCGAGTAGAGGATTGGGCCTTGATTTTGATATAGTTGCTACTTTGTTCCTTTTCTTTTAGTTGACTGTGTGTTTGAGTTTTGTTTTTCGTACTTCCAGTTTAGACATACATCATGTCATGACATCTTTTTGTGAGCATCCCCACTTGATTATTATTATTCAGTTGGATTATTTATATTGCTTCTTCTATAGTTTATTCATTCACATGCTTCCACTATTTATTATTTGTTTTTGTTTACTTTCGCTGTGATATTATCTATTACCTATGAGGTCATTATCTCCCCACAAACCCAAAAAGGTCCCTCGCTGCTAGTCAGCAGCCTCTGGCATTCAGGGAGATGCGCTTGAGGTTATGTGACCCACTGGTCTGGCCACCGTCTTAGAGGTGATCCGAGTCAGGACGTTACAAATTATGAGGCCAAAAGTCGTTATCATATATGCATATGTTACAAATGGGAAAGTGAATGTTGTATTTTCTTAGTCCTCAGGTGAGATTGGGATTTTTAAGTAGCTGATGTATCCATTATGATATAAATAATATAACTTTTTATCTAATCTTTAAATAATTTTATCAAGGAAATTAATAGGTTTGTGATCTTTTCATGATTCATCATTCAATTTTTGACAATCTGTGCACACACACCATTTTTTTACTCAATTTGTTACCACCTTCTTGTTTTCATTCGTGAAAAAATTTATCCCATGCTTATTAGGTACCAAATTAATCGTAATAACCCATTCACTATAAAATATTGGGTAAATAACTCTATCTTGAATAATCTTGCTGATATCTTCCCTAACTACCTCAATTATGAATGAATTGACTATTTTTAATGTAGTTTGATTGGTTTGGATGACTCTTGTTGATGGATGTGATGCATAAAAATGGTAGGTTTGATGCCTGGTCAATCACATAAGGTCTAACCTAATTTATTTTTTTCTATAATACCTTAACAAGTTTGTATTCCTTATTTTCAATAAGAACTGTAGATATAATTATGGGATAATAGTGATCATTTAAAATGAATACATATTTTAGGTGAATGGAAAGAGGTTTCAGATCAGTTTCATCCATCATTTGTTGTCCAGAAAAATTAGGAATAGGGTAAGGTATTCCAATTGGTTTTGATTAATTTTCCTCAATATTTTCCATGGTGGATCAATATATATTAGAGTTAAGTTAGGATTCTATAGATTTTTATGATCCTTTAGATTGATGGAGTATATGAATGAAAGGTCAACATCAATTTACCAATTTAGGAATTGGATAATCATGGTGGAAATTTCAAAAAAAAATATCTCATTAGAACATGATGAATATGATGGAATGGGGGTGCATACACCCTCATAAGATTCCTTGGAAGCATAGATAGAGAATTTAGAGTGATCCCTGATTGGTATTGCATCGCTTGAAAAATATTAAACTAGGCCACTTAGTCACCAAATTCCCTAGATAAGATGACCATATGCACATTAATATTAGTTATACCTATCATGAGGAATATTCTTCCATGAATTAGTGTATATTGATAAGAATTTTTCTCACCTTTCATCTCAAGAATATAGAAATCAGCTGGGAAGATAATATCATTGAACCAGATAAGAACATCCTTAATTATTCCCTCAAGACTGTTAGTTATTCGATTGGAAAACTGGATAACAACACTTTTTGGGTGAAAGGGCATAGACCAAGGTTGGATAATATGGGTTTGGAAATTACATTTATTAGGGCTCCTAGGTTTATGAGTGCATCATCAAATATGTAACTCCCTAATTGGTATGGAACCGTAAAGACCCACGGATCTTTGGACTTCATGGGAATAGACTGTTGGTTTGAAACATTTTCAATGGTCCAAATATATATCTTGTGAGTGTAAAATTATGTAAGAAACATTCCATACATAGGGAATTGTTTTATTGAAATCAATAGGGAAATTTTGAATTAAAAATGTCTAAACATGTCAATAATTTTAGAATTAGGATCCAAGAGATTCTTAGGCTTATATATGGCTTGATGAAAATGAATTAGGTAACTTAGAATAATTAATAGAGGTGATAGAGAGGTTTTGGGTTATTTTATTTTTCAAACTCAATATTTAAATGGGATTTATAATATTCACCATGAGGAATTTTAATTTTATTTACAGATTGAATTTTAATTTCACATACATTACCCTTGGGAAGGGCAGTGGTTGAGTTGGGTTTTGGGAAGAATTGTATTGTTGTTGTTGACTTGGGTGGGATGAAAGTTGAATAATTTGGTTTTTAATGTTCTTAATCCATGAATGGGTGTAGGATGAAAGATATTCCTTGGTTCTTTCCCATCACTTTATAGAAGAAGTGGCATGCCCTGCATTGGGATAGCCTTGATTTGGGTTCTTAGGAAAGTGCTTATATTGGGTTTGGAATTGAGAAGGATCACTTGGATAATGGAATTAAAGATGATTAGGAGAAGTATTTATCTTTGAATGTTGATTAAAAATGATAAGGATTATAGAATCTATAGCATCTCGCCTTTTTATAACATAAACTTTCATTACATTACACAAAACTGAGGATCTTTAAGGTTTAGTGTCTTGGAAACCAGGAACATAATACATGAAAACAACATAAAAAATTATTCTTAAACACTTGAAAGGCTTCTCCTTAAGTTCATCCTTGTTTCATTACTGCATCTTATAACTTGGGTACATACATCAAACGAAAGGGTGAGCAGAAAGCCCAGTAAGGGAACAAGAGAAACATTTAACATGTGAATTTGAGATACATCAACTATGTCATGAAAAAGAACTTTAAGGCATGAGAAAGAAATCATGTGGCATATCATAATAAAAATAACATTTTTCATAACTTTAATATGTGTCTACATCATTTAACATATAAAATCATGAATATATCACCAAGGTCCATCCCCAAGGTGTCATTTGAAAATTACCAAGGTTATTCACCAAGATATCGTGAAAATTCTAATCTCTAGTGGTTACATCATTACCCAATGCATTGGAGCGCTATCAGGGCGCACCATTAAATTTGCATTTATTATCGTGTGATCCACATATATCATCATCAAAAATTTCATAAATAACCCATATAGCATAAAATAAATGGGTTTCATTTCATAATCATAACGTTTTAAAAACTGCTTTAATGATATGATCATTATGTCACTTTAAACCCACGGAAAGGGAAAGCGGGTTTCATGTATGTAAAACCCAGAATTTAAAATAGAAAATTTTTATATATATGTGATACCCCCATATAAATAAGATATTTGAGTATCCACAAAATAACATAAAATAATTTTGAGAAAAAGAGAGAAGCCTTTTGAGACGAAAATTCTGCAGCATAACAGCTATGTTACAAGGTTTTAGAAAACATTGAAAAGAGAGGGGACATGGGTCACCCACTCATAAATGATCCATAAAATAGTATAGGGACATAATATGAAGTATATATGAACATGGTAATGAAATTTGAAAGATGTACCATATGAAATGAAGAATATGAAAGGAAGACAAAAATAAGATTTCTCTTATGAAAATTCGGCAGCCTAACGGCGTCACTTAAACTTCAAAAAAATGAATTCATGAGATCAAATAGGGTATCTAATAATATTAACATAAAAGATCATTATGATAGATATATAGATCATACCCCAACATAATAAGAAGGAACTTGAAAGACTTGACATGAAAGTAGATCTTGAAAACGAGAAGGGTGAAAGAACCCCTTAGAAATTCGGCAGCCTAACGACGCCACTTAAACTTTAACAAAAATGAATTGATGAGATCAAATAGGGTCTCTCATCATATGAAAATAAAAGATAAGTATGATAGATTTAGATATCATACCCCAACATAATAAAAAGTAACTTTCAAGACTTGACATGGAATTAGAACTTTGAAAAGGGAGAAAGGTGAAAGAACCACTTAAAAATTCGGCAGCCTAATGGTGCCACTTAAAACATCAAAATACAGAATTGAAGAGATGAAATGGGGTCTCTCATCATATGATCATAAAAGATCATTTTTATAGATATATAGATCATACCCCAACATAATAAAAAGTTACTTGAAAGACTTTCCATGGAATTAGAACTTTGAAAAGGGAGAAAGGTGAAAGAACCACTTAAAAATTCGGCAGCCTAACGGCGCCACTTAAAACTTCAAAATACTGAATTGAAGAGATAAAATGGGGTCTCTAATTATATGATCATAAAATATCAGTATGATAGATATATATATCATACCCCAACATAATAAAAAGGAACTTGAAATACTTGACATGAAAGTAGAACTTGAAAACGAGAAGGTGAAAGAACCATTTAAAATTTTTGCAGCCTAACGGCGCCACTTAAAACATCATAAAACGAAATAATGAGAGTAAGAGGGGATCTCTCATTATATGAACATTAAAAGGGAAGTATAAAGAGTATAAAAGAACATAATTTAACATAATAACATGGAGCATAAAAGAAATTACATAAAAGAGATTTCTTGAAAAGAAAGAGAGAGGTCGGATCCCTTACCTTAAAACGTAACTCTTAAAACTCAAAGGGTTGGACCTTGAGGGCTTGGGGTCACCTTGGTAGGACTCCTTGGGAGGTAATGAGACCAGAAATTAGTTGGGGGAGAGTGGGGAGTCGAAATGGATGAGAGGATGGCTTGGTATTTATAGGGAAAGTGAGGGGACAAGGCATTTATGGCCAAGGGACACCTCAAAAGTGGTTTTCTCAAAACCATGTGCTCTCCCATGGTATTTCCCATGGATTTAGGCCACATGGGGCCCCACATACAATAATTCAACACCTTTGGTTGACCGTCCCTTAAAATATCTCATGGAATCATCATGACACAGTTATGATGTCATTAAACATACCGAAACCCTAAAATTGTATTTTTACTATTCATTGAAAATTCAACTTTCTCAGAAAAATCCCAAAATTTCACATTAACCAAATATCAATGCTCTGATTTCAAAAATAAACTCCATTTTATAAAAATAATTTTCTAAATATTTTTAATTTAATTTTTAAATAAATATGCTATTCACCGAAAATTAATTTTTTCAGAAAAAACCCCAAAAATTACCATAAAATAATATCGACACTCTGAGTTCAAAAATGAAATCCATTTTATAAAAATATTTTTCTAAATATTTTTAATTAAATTTTTAATTAAAAAACACTATTCACATGAAAAAACTAATACTTGAAAAATAGTATATGAAACCGTTATTTAACCATTTTATTGAATCACATTACTTAATCAAGGTGCCTAGATTATATTAATACTTTATTTAAGTGAGATTACTAATCTATTTGGTCACATTACTAATCCTAAGTATAAAATCACTATTCATAATTTACTATTCATCAAAAATCAAGTTGATCTTATTAGACTCTAAATTTCGTACTGAACATAATTGTAGAAGACCATTTTTTGAATATCATTACACATTTTTAATTATTTAAGGTTTACATAAACATTTTTAAAATATCCTTTTTCTAAAATTCATCAAAAATATGCATACTATATTTATCCGGTCATTTGAAAATTCATAAACTTCATCATAAGAAGAAATCAAAATTTTTATTTAAAACAAAGGATTACACAAGGCAGTTACGGTCTTCCTTACATAACCCCTTATCACACCAGCATAGGACCTAAGTGTAAGGTGTGCTAAGGTGAGATAATTCGAGGGAGGCTCGGCCAACATCGCACGAGTAGTAATTTCTATCAGTTTGAACTTCTCGCAAAGGCGATTCCGTTCTAGCTTCACACAATGAATTTCAGCTTGGGTTTGGTTCAGAGAAAATCCCAGTGGTGCTACCTCCTTCCCAAGTTCTGTTAGATGGGCTTCGATCGGTCCAAGACTACTGGGTGAGGTCATCGAATCTTCTTTCTATTTAATTAACCAAGATTACTTATATTTAGAGTCAAAAATCGAAGCGTTTAGTTTCCAGCGGTCATATTGACCAATGGTCATATAACAGTCAAAACCCAACGGTCTCATTTTAATTATACTCATGTTATCAAATGAAAGAGTTTTGTTGAGTATAAAAAAAATAGAATAACACACAAAATTAGGAAACAAGATTTATTCAAAATTTCGGGTCGTTACAATCTTCCCCCCTTAAGAAATTGAATCCTCGCAATTTTTAAAATTGGGTTTTGAAATTTCATTGAAAGTACCACATCAGAAAATGAGTTAGTAAAACTATTACTTTAAAATAAAGAAAGGGAAGTAAAAAGGTCACCCGAGTTAACCCACACTAGGATTCCATGTAGGAAAACATGTACATGGAGGAGAAAACAAAGAGTTAAGTTCTGAGGGAGAATGATAGAGAACATGATTAGGAGAAAGTTAACCATAAGAAAATCCCAAACTTATGATGTGTGTAAACGGTATTTGATTACCTAGTAGGAAACGTAAACCAACAACGTTTTTGTTTTACGTTTCTTTTCATAATTTTGAGGAATTCATTTACTATATAGAACAAAAATATAAGGAAATATACCTACCTTCATGTAGAGTTTCGTCCTTTAATAAGTTTTTACCCAAAACTAATCTTTTCTCCAAATGATGAGCATTCAAAAACACTTGGTCTCATCAAAACACAAGAATCATTTTCTTGAGAGTCACTTAATCCACAAAAGATTAACTATCAATTTCTTCTACCTTTAAACATTATCCCGAAAACAGAAAGGGTAAGATAAAACAACTCTTCAAAAAAAAAGAATCCCATAGGAAGGGAAACTACTTTTAAATCTTCAAAGATCCATGGTACTACCAAAAGTTCATCATAGACCATTCCATAAATAACGATCCTTAAAATTCCTCAAAATAAACCAAACTAAGATTGAAACCCAAATACAAGAGGGATTTGATAACATAGTCTTCCAAAATAAACTTCATTGTTTATCTCCAAACAACATCAACCATTCCTAACATCTTATAACAAAAGTAGCTACCCTAAACATATTTTATCCAAGATAGGTTAATCAGTCCCATAAGTAAACTAAATTACTATAAGTCCACCTTAAATTCATCAATTCTTCAAAATATAAGTCAACCTTACTCTTCAATGAAAATACTGTAGTAATCTATTTACCTCGATCATATAGGGTCCCCCAAATAGTGAATGTCTTCCAAAATAATAATCATCTTTCAATCCCCTAATCATCTATTTCATATTAATACGTCAATCGTCTCATTTCCTATCACATTGGTTATTGGGGCCTGTTCTTCCATTTCCCTCCATTAACTAAGAAAAGAAACTATAATTAGGGGCTTAAATACTTATCCAATAATCATGAAAAGGAACTTAAAGCATATAAGGATAACTTGTAGAATAATAGTATACCCTAACTTGTGATCCCCTAGGTTCCCATATAGGTTATCCATGATCATATATTCTTATGTGAATCTTTATTTTATTTTATCTTTGTTCCTTTAACAATGGTTCATCCTAAGCTTATGAATTTACCAAAGAATATCCCCCGGGAGTGTCGTAACCAAGAGTGAAGAAAGGCTTGTTGTCGTGTACCAGTTCCTGTTTGAGTCTAGCTCAAAGAGGTGTTTTCGGGTTTTACCCCTATGTACATCTGTTCCAGAGCCACCTCTACCTGCTCGTATTCAGACATGGATGTATTTTCTTGGCAACCCCTTACTCAATACTCACCAAAATACCAGGAAGATTTCCTATATATAAAAATTTCTATTGGCTTCTTCCTAAAGTTTTCATATCCTAATTTCCACAAATAACTAAACCATCCTTTGATACCAACTATACCATCTCGCCTTTTTATAACATAAACATTCATTACATTACACAAAACTGAGGATCTTTAAGGTTTAGTGTCTTGGAAACCAGGAACATAATACATGAAAACAACATAAAACATTCTTCTTAAACACTTGAAAGGCTTCTCCTTAAGTTCATCCTAGGTTCATTACTGAATCTTATAACCTGGGGACATACATCAAAAGAAAGGGTGAGCAGAAATCCCAGTAAGGGAACAAGAGAAACATTTAACATGTGAACTTGAGATACATCAACTATGTCATGAAAAAGAAATTTAAGGCATGAGAAAGAAATCATGTGGCATATCATAATAAAAATAAAATTTTTCATAACTTTAATATGTGGCTACATAATTTAACATAGACAATCATGAACATATCACTAAGGTCCATCCCCAAGGTGTCATTTGAAAATTACCAAGGTTATTCACCAAGATATCGTGAAAATTGTAATCTCTAGTGGTTACATCATTACCCAATGCATTGGAGCGCTATCAGGGAGAACCCTTAAATTTGACTTTATTATCATGTGAGCCACATATATCATCATCAAAAATTTCATAAATAACCCATATAGAATAAAATAAATGGGTTTCATTTCATAATCATAACGTTTTAAAAACTGCTTTAATGACATGATCATTATGTCATTTTAAACCCACGGAAAGGGAAAGCGGGTTTCATGTATGTAAATCCCAGAATTTAAAATAGAAAATTTTGATATATATGTGAATACCCCTATATAAATAAGAGCTTTTAGTATTCACATAATAACATAAAATAATTTTGAGAAAAAGAGAGAGGCCTTTTGAGACGAAAATTCTGCAGCATAACAGCTATGTTACAAGGTTTTAGAAAACATTGAAAAGAGAGGGGACATGGGTCACCCACTCATAAATGATCCATAAAATAGTAGAGGGACAGAATATTAAGGATATATGAACATGGTAATGAAATTTGAAAGATGTACCATATGAAATGAAGAACATGAAAGGAAGACAAAAATAAGATTTCTCTTATGAAAATTTGGCAGCCTAACGGCGTCACTTAAACTTCAAAAAAATGAATTGATGAGATCAAATAGGGTCTCTCATCATATGAACATAAAAGATAAGTATTATGGATATAGATATCATACCCCAACATAATAAAAAGGAACTTGAAAGACTTGACATGAAAGTAGATCTTGAAAACAAGAAGGGTGAAAGAACCCCTTAGAAATTCAGCAGCCGAACGGTGCCACTTAAACATCAACAAAAATGAATTGATGAGATCAAATAGGGTCTCTCATCATATGAACATAAAATATCAGTATGATAGATTTAGAGATCATAACCCAACATAATAAAAAGTAACTTGCAATACTTGACATGGAATTAGAACTTTGAAAAGGGAGAAAGGTGAAAGAACCACTTAAAAATTCGGCAGCCTAACAACGCCACTTAAAACTTCAAAATACTGAATTGAAGAGATCAAATGGGGTCTCTCATAATATGATCATAAAATATCATTATGACAGATATAGAGATAATACCCAAACATAATAAAAATTTACTTGAAAGACTTGACATGGAATTAGAACTTTGAAAAGGGAGAAAGGTGAAAGAACCACTTAAAAATTCGGCAGCCTAACGGCGCCACTTAAAACATAAAAATACTGAATTGAAGAGATAAAATGGGGTATCTCATTATATGATCATAAAATATCATTATTATAGATATAGAGATGATACCCCAACATAATAAAAAGTAACTTGAAATACTTGACATGAAAGTAGAACTTGAAAACGAGAAGGTGAAAGAACCACTTAAAATTTTGGCAACCTAACGGCGCCACTTAAAACATCATAAAACGAAATAATGAGAGTAAGAGGGGATATCTAATTATATGAACATGAAAAGTGAAGTATAAGGAGTATAAAATAACATCCTTTAACATAATAACATGGAGAATAAAAGAAATTACATAAAAGAGATTTCTTGAAAAGAAAGAGAGAGGTCAGATCCCTTACCTTAAAACGTAACTCTTAAAACTCAATGGTTTGGACCTTGAGGGCTTGGGGGGACCTTGGGAGGACTCCTTGGGAGGTAATGAGACCAGAAATTCGTTGGGGGAGAGTGGGGAGTCGAAATGGATGATAGGATGGCTTGGTATTTATAGGGAAAGTGAGGGGACAAAGCATTAATGGCCAAGGGACACCTCAAAAGTGGTTTCCTCAAAACCATGTGCTCTCCCATGGTATTTCCCATGGAGTTAAGCCACATGGGGCCCCACATACAATAATTCAACACCTTTCGTCGAAAATCCCTTAAAATCTCTCATGGAATCATCATGACACAGTTATGATGTCATTAAATATACCGAAACCCTAAAACTGTATTTTTACTATTCACTGAAAATTCAACTTTCTCAGAAAAATCCCAAAATATCACATTAACCAAATATCAATGCTCTGATTTCAAAAATGAACTCCATTTTATAAAAATAATTTTCAAAATATTTTTAATTTAATTTTTAAATAAATACACTATTCACCGAAAATTCATTTTTTCAGAAAAAACCCCAAAAATTACCATAACATAATATCGACGCTCTGAGTTCAAAAATGAAATCCATTTTATAAAAATAATTTTCTAAATATTTTTAATTAAATTTTTAATTAAAAAACACTATTCACATGAAAAAACTAATACTTGAATAATAGTATATGAAATCGTTATTTAACCATTTTATTGAATCACATTACTTAATCAAGGTGCCTAGATTACATTAATACTTTCTTTAAGTGAGATTACTAATCCATTTGGTCACATTACTAATCCTAAGTATAAAATCACTATTCATAATTTACTATTCATCAAAAATCAAGTTGATCTTATTAGACTCTAAATTTCGTACAGAACATAATTGTAGAAGACCATTTTTGAATATCATTACACATTTTTAATTATTTAAGGTTTACATAAACATTTTTAAAATACCCTTTTTCTAAAATTCATCAAAAATATGCATACTATATTTATCCGGTCATTTGAAAATTCATAAACTTCATCATAAGAAGAAATAGAAATTTTTATTTAAAACAAAGGATTACACAAGGTAGTTACGGTCTCCTTACATAGCCCCTTATCACACCAGCATAGGACCTAATTGTAAGGTGTGCTAAGGTGAGATAATTCAAGGGAGGCTCGGCCAACATCGCACGAGTAGTAATTTCTATCAGTTTGAACTTCTCGCAAAGGTGATTCCGTTCTAGCTTCACACGATGAAGTTCAGCTTGGGTTTGGTCCAGAGCAAAGCCCAGTGGTGCTACCTCCTTCCCAAGTTCTGTTAGATGGGCTTCAATCGGTCCAAGACTACTGGGTGAGGCCATCAAATCTTATTTCTATTTAATTAACCAAGCTTACTTATATTTAAAGTCAAAAATCGAAGCGTTTAGTTTCCAGCGGTCATATTGACCAATGGTCATATAACAGTCAAAACCCAACGGTCTCATTTTAATTATACTCATGTTATCAAATGAAAGAGTTTTGTTGAGCATAAAAAAAATAGAATAACACAAAAAATTAGGAAACAATATTTATTCAAAATTTCGGGTCGTTACAGAAGCTACCAAAACCTTGACCATATTAGAATTTGTTTGGATTTTTAGGTGGGAACTGAGGGGGTGAAAGTTGGGATTACCATACCTCATGCCTAGATTATAGGTTGAATAGAAGGGGTCAGAGTGGGGTTGGATCAAGTTTCAATTCAAATTAATTGATATTTGAGGGTTGTTGTTCCACTAATCATATGATACCTTGAGCTCCATTAGCCTCAAAGTGTCTGATAGATCATCTTGTAGTTGTAAACATGTGTCAATTGGGTGAGCTAGTGAGCTGTAGATTTTAAAAAAATTTATGGGTCAAGGGAATAAAGATTGTGGAGAAGATGAGGTCTGGCCTTCCTAATCCATATCTATTTTTTATACAAGACCTATAAGTTCACTCATGCACTAGGTTATCTTTTTTGGCATTATGGATTGATTCTCTTATACTTTCTTGACATGAGCATTTGCTGGAGTATATAATTGATGCATTTGTTCATCCAAGTTTCTTATGTGATCATGTGAAGTTATAGGAGTTTTTTAATAAGATTTCCACCACATGAATCATCTATAATAGTTCTATCTGTATCCAATAAACCCTCATATAATTATTGGTTCAAGAGTTTGTTAGGTATTTAGTGGTGTGGGAAAGTTTCCAAAATCCATTTGAACCTCACCCAATATTCATGAAGTGATTCATTAGGGAATTGAAAGATACCATTTATTTCCTTTAGGATTGAAGTGGTTTGAGAAGTAGGGAATAATTTTTCTAAGAAGAGTCACTTAATGTCATTCCAAGTGTTTATGGAACTAGGAGTGGTAAATAGATCCATGAATTGGAAAATTCATTTAGGGAGAAATTGAATTCTCAATGTTTGATTTGTTTTTCAAGAACCCCTTGAGGCTTTATGGTAGAGCACTTCACTTGGAAATCATTGAGGTTAATATGTGTATCCTCACTAGCTAGCCCATATAAATGGGTTAGAATATGAATCAAACTAAATTTTAGTTCAAAATCAACCTCAATGTTTGGATATTGAATACCAAGGGGTTTGAAATTCATATTAGGTGAAATTAGTTCTTTAAGGGTTTATTCCATAGGATTTTACATATCTTGTTTAATCAGATGGGAAATGAATAGTTCTTGAGTGTTTTGATTATCCATATTGTTCTTCCTATGTTGAAAAAGTGTTGTCTCTGTTTCAGGGGTCAAAAAATATGATGGATTTTTTGGGATTCTATAAGGAATTTAGATAAATTTTGAAAGATGGGGAACTTGTATTTTTCTTTGTTTCTTTCAGTTTTTGTTTTGTTTTTTTCACAAAAATAAAAAATTATTGACTACTTAACACATAATCCCCAGCAACGGTTCCATTTTAAACACGGATGATTGTCACCTATTAACTGTTCAAAGTCTTGGTGGTCTATTATAATGTGTATAGTGGAACATAGTTCAAATACTCGATGATGGTATTAATTTTTGAGTCGATTGTCTCTGATTTGACTTCTTAATGGGGGTTTTGTTTACATTTGTTAAGTGAAAAATTGATTGATAAAGTATTATTTGACAATTTAATAAATAATATGGCTATTTCATTATTGGATATGTAATATTATGACAACCTTGATATTTTCAAAACATTTATTTTAATTAACATCCACTTCACAATATGATTTCGATAGGAATTCCTAGTTTTAGATTTAATACAAGCCTTAACAAGGGTTCTAATCTCCATAAATTATTATTAATGGAAGGTTAAATATTTCATGAACCCATGTGTATTTTTGGTTCCAATATTCCATGGAATAAACAAGTCAAACAAAATTGTTTTTTAATCCACAACATTTCTTGCTTATAGTACAAAATATTAATTCAATGAATGTTAAATAAGAAAAAAATCTAAATCACTTAACATCACAAAATTATTAATAAACACAACTATAGATTTACTCATCCATTGATATGGTTAGTAATCTAGTTGAATATTATTATGGTAATGATTTATAAATATAATAAAATTAATGCGATAAGAAAAGATTCGTTCTCCAAACGCACACATGAAGCATGAAGAGAGGTAAATACACACTTTTAACTAAATAAGAAATTGGGAAAAGGGAATGGTTTTATACTTTATTTAGACAATTTTAATACCATTATTATTACACAACATGTTTTTAACAAGAATTATTAAAGATTGTGATGATTCATGCATTAAACATCAAATGAAATTGAAAATAAATTACGTGATTACAATTGAAAAAAATTGAAGTACATGAAAATAAAGTATGGAGGAAAGGACTATCAGGTAGAAACTTGAGTTTTTAAGGTACTCCCAATAATTTGGAATCAATTTAGGTATTCCAATTCGTCCTTCTATGTTCTGAAGTTCCAACCTATTTCAAGGTGAAGTGGGGATTGTATTTATTGCCCAAAAGTGGTGGATTGTTTGCATTACAAAAATTCCTATAAACTTGGATCCTTAATTTTACTTTTTAGAAGGTAGGATATCAGGATATATTCTTGTTAAATATTTTAGATATGGATGTTTTTATTTCACCCTTCAAATTTGGCGGTCATTGAACTTTTGGATCCAAAATTTTGGATTCTTTTAACAAACTATGCGCTATTTTCCATAAATATCCATAATTTTTCCATGTCCCAAATTTGAATGGTTTTTTAAAATAGGAATATGCCTTCAAATATAAAAAAAAAATAATTTTAATAATTTGGGAACCTACGTCTTGAATTTATACTGATAAAAATTGAGCTCAATTGGGAAATTAGATTAAGGGAAAAGTCAATACTTGTTGGATGTTTTCAAATATCATACAGAATTGTGGGATAGACATTGATGCATCAATTGGTCTCCTTGTTGTTTGAGTTGGGACTTAAAATTTTTATGCAATTCGGTTATGGATATTCTCGAAAACATTGTATATTTTCATCAAATTTTGGCTTTTGGATTGAATATAGAAACTCAATCTTCATGGATGGTCTAGTATTCCCCACATATTCATTAGGCCTTATTGTGTGGTACATATGCCCCTTTAAATAGCCAAATTATCCAAATATGTAGTTGAATGATTTATATTTTATTGAATTATGAACCCTAAAAAATTAAAATCATGCAATTTTGATATGTATACTAAGATTTAATATTAAATAGTAAAAAGACTTGGATCTAAATTAATTCAAGAAATGATCAAAAATTATATTTAATATTAAAACATGAAAATTTCACATAATTTATACCGTTTTACTTGAAAATCGGGCATGGTAGTAGATAAAAAATTTATTAATAAATTAATAACATCACCATAGTAGTGGGGAAAGTCATTTGCACACTATACAGTCTACTCTAGCTAGTTTGGATGCAGGTTCTTCTACAGTCAGAGGTACTATTATTGTATCATCTACCCTTTACTGTGTTTTTATTATATAGGATAATCACATTCATTTATATATTCTTTTCTTACAAACATTTTGGTCTTTTTTTGGGAAATATTTTATGGTGTACTAGACATTATATACCATTTGGAGTACGGTCAAAGAATATCAAATGTTGCAAAGCGTGTTTTCTAGAAATCAGTTATTACTATTTCTTTTCTGAACTATTTATACTAGAAATGATAGGTTTTTATTTGATTCTCAGTATGGATTGGATAAATAAATAAATGGATCCTATCAACTATTATTATAGGATATTTAACTTTCTATCTCTATAATGTGGTATCTATTTTCACTATGGTGAGTGGGAAATTTAGGCTGGTTGTGCAAGAATAATTTAGTGCAAATTGGATTATCTCATGGCTCAGATAGAAGGTCATGATCTAGATTATGGTTGAATGTAGAAGTATAATTTTCCTATAGTGTTATACTATTTTCAAGATGACTTTCTTGAGGAGATCTATGACTTTCCACCTGTGCAGGATATTGAGTTCATGATCTTGTTGGTTTCAGGAGATGAGCTAGTTTCTATACCTCCTTAGAGGATGGTAGTAGTAGAGATTTATGATTTGACTGTTAAATAGGAATATCTATAAGAGAAAGGATTTATACATATTACTACATCATCACATGATTCTTTAGTTTTTTTCACTAACAAGGATGATGGGACTTTGTGCTTTTGTGTGCACTATTAGAGATTTAACCAGATGATAGTCAATAACTAATATCCCCTTCTGTTCATCGACGATATCTCTGATAATCTTAGAGGGATTTTATCTAGTATTCACATGATATCAATGTATGATCCTTTGATAATGATACCCCTATACATACCTTATACTGTTTTTAGGATCTGTTATGGATTTCAGAAGTTTATAGTGATTCCATTTGGTATGATGAACGCAACAGTGATATTCATATCCTTGAGAAATTGGATCTTTCATCCTTTTATGGAATGTTTTGTAGTGGTTTTCATGGATGAAATATTAGTGTACTCCCAGACTATAGAAAATCATGCCCAATATCTTGTCATCATCCTAAGTACATTGATAGAGCATCATCTTTATGATAATATAACAAAATGAAGTTTCTTGATTGATAAAGTCCACTTCTTAGGCCATGTCATCTCAGAGAATGTATTTTTAGTAGACCCATAGAAGGTTGTGGCCATGGTATCATGGGAACATCACAATAATGTATTTTAAATTCAGATTATTCTAGGTTTATAATGCTATTACCGAGGCTTCATCCAGGAATTCAATTGGATGGTATCACCGATGTATGGTTGTACCAAGAAAGCGGAGAAGTTTTGTTGGTAAGATACATGCGAGTTATATTTTTAAGAGATGAAGAGAAGATTGACCTTATAATTTATCCTCACCTTACCTATGAATGGTAAGGAATATACTATGTATTGGGACGCATCTAAAGCTGGAATAAGAGTAGTTCTGATAGAGGACCGTGTGGTTTCTTATGACTCTAGTCAGCTGAGACTGCATGAGAGGAATTATCCTACACATGATCTGAATTTAGCAACATTTTTACATGCGCTGAGATATTGAAGACATTATCTTTTGGGTGAGACTTTTGTGGTGTAAACATACCACAAGATACTCAGGTATATCTTTTCTTAGTGAGACCTGAAACTTTGGGAAAAAGGTGGGTTGAGTATCTATAGTCTTTCAAATTTGAGATGGATTACACACTAGGAAAGGGAAACATTGTTTTCGACACCATGAGATAAAAGAAGAAAAAGGAAATGATAGATTCTTATGATGAGTGGTGGATGATTTCACTCTTTGTAGGCATGTATCTAGATGATCAGGATTCCCAAGGATGAGTATCCCTAACTTTGACATATGTTATACTCATTATTTTTTATCAGATCAAGACTGAGTAGATATCTGATATGAGGGTATTAGATCTAATATAAATATTATATAGTGGGAAACTTCTATCAGGATGGTCTCGTGGTAGTGAAAATTTGATTCTTTACCATGTTCATGTATGGGTTATTATGGGCTTGCATGAGGAGATGATGAGAGAATTTACTTATTTTATATGGGTGGTACATCAAGGTCTGACAAAGATGAATCATGATATCCATTGATAGTATTGGTGGATAGGAATTAATGAGGAGGTATTGAGATTCATGGTGATATGTTAAACCTATTACCAGGTGAAAACCAAGCCTTAGAGGCCTACTGGGCTATTATAGCCCCTACCCAATCAGGAATGGAAATTGGATGATGTCTTTATAGACATAGTAATTGGATTACCTAAAACCCATTATAATAATGATATTTTATGGTTGATCATAGATCAAATGATGAAGTTATCCTACTTCATTCTTATTAGGGAGACCCTCATAGTTGATGACATGGGAAGTATTTACAAGCAGAAGATAGTCCAGTTTCATTTTGTTTTAGGGAATTTAATATCTGATAGAGATCCTCATTTCACATATCGATTCTAGTAGGTTCTTCATAAGGTTCTGGGATCATAGGTTCTTCTGATTATGGCCAATAATCCTCAGACTAAAACCCAAGATGAATAGATGATTCAGATTTTTGAGGATATGTTACAAGCCTATGTGATATAATTCCATAGTTAATGGGAGAAACATATGGAACTCATATACATTACATATAATAACAACTTCCTTGAATCAATCCCAATAGAACCTTTTTATTCTTTATATAGAAGTCCATGTCATTTTCCACTGTGTTGGTTGGAGGTAGGTGAGTTAGTTCTAGTTGGAGATAGTCTCGTGCGGGGAAACGTTTAAGTAGGTTCTATTGATCAAGAGCTAATTAGAGAATTCATATAGAAGGTAAAAATATTACACTAACCATAAGATACACCCTCTATATTTTTTGGTAGGTTATAATTTTTTCTATGGGTGTCACCTAGATTGTGGAAATGACTTATTAGGAAATCGGGGAAGCTAGTGCTCAGGTTTATTGGGCCGTTTGAGATAGTTGAAAGGGATGATCTAATGAAATACTAATTGGCCCTTCCATGGTGCTACAGTTCCATGCATGATGAGTTTCACGTATCATATCTTTAGAGATATCATCCTGACCCTTCTCGTCTGATATATGTTGATGATGTTGAGATTGGTGTAGAGTCATTTTTTGAGGAGAATATGATATGAATTGTGAATTATAGTGATAATTATATCCAGGGAAAGATCATACCTCTAGTTCGAGTGTAGTGTAAGCATGGACATGTTCAAGAGGAGACCTAGGAGATGGAATCTGATATGTGAGCATAGTACCCAAACTTGTTTGATTAAATCTCATAGTGATTCGTGGATAATCTTGGGGATGAGTTTTTATATGGTGGGGAGGTTATAAGATCCCATGTTTTCTAAGTAAATTCTTCTTGAGTTTTGGTTTAACCTATTTTAGTTGAGTTCCATTTATTCTTAAAACCTTACTATTAGAGCCTTTTATTAGGGGGTGGAGAGCTTTTTACATGGAAAATGATCTAAATTTTGGGGATGTATGATTGTTTAAATTAATGGAGTTTGGGTATAAATGTGTTAAGGTCTTATAAAGTTTTCCATGTTTTCAAGGATTCTTAGGTGGTTTGGGATTTTTCTACAGAATCTGAGTTGAGATTTTTTTATGGAAACTTTTATGTTGTGAACATTTTACATGGTGTGAACCTAATATTGGACACATTTCATGAACTATTTTATAACATTAAAATTTTACACACTATGAAAATGCTTCATACTATGAAATGGTTAATCAGGGTTATTTTAACCCAAGGTGATGTGTTTTTTATATATCCTATAAGTCATGAAATTTACATCATGATATGGGTTCACATTGTTAATATATTTGTACCAATGTATTTAAACCACACTATGTTTATGATTTATCTTCATCCACTATGTATCTTCCTCTCTCAAAAACTAGGGTGACTCCATGTGATTTTAGAGTTATTTCTACCCTTATTTATGTCTTAGTATAGCATTTAATCATTGGTGAGTTCCTTCACTTTGCTTTTCCCCATTTTCAACTATCCTCTATTATAGTGGTGTGGTCTCTTGACTGCCATTGAATTGGGTTTTGACCTTGATGTTTGTGTGATCATGTTTTGTCATTGTGATCACCATCACCTTTATTATTGTTATAGTTACTTGTGGAAATCATTACACCAACACAATTTATCCATTTACTAACAGAATCATGGGTGATGATAATCATGTGGTCGGACTACTTCTTGGATCCTTTCAGATCTAGTAGAGTTGAGACCTATATTAAGGCCACCCATAGGGTGATCCTACCCTTGAACAATAAAAGTATTCTAATGGATTAAAAATATGTTTTAGCATAACATGATACCTTAGGTGATTTCTTATGATATGATCCCTTTGAAAAATTGATTAATAGCTCATTAAAATGACTAGTGATACCTTGATATGATATGGTTCTGTACAATGGCATGTTAATGGCTCAGTTCATAACTTGATAAATGAAAGAGAATTGAAAATAATAAAGGTAATTGGATGAATTGACCTTTGTGTCTTGTGATGTAAGTTGTGTTATTCTTTCCATTATAACTTTTCATTCTATTTATTCAAAAATGATTATATAAATGGATTGGATTGGTTTTGTTGTAATGTTAATAAGGATTTGACCAGTTATATTGTAATTCATATAGGGCATGGTTTGTATATGATGAAATGATTATATAGAGGACCTGGTCTGGTTATGTTGTTATTCTTATAGGACTTGGTAAGGTTATGTTGAAATGCTTATATAAAGGTTTTTACATAGTTATTCTCTAATTATAAAAGTGATTGGCCCAGTTATGTAGAAATTATTATAAAGAGGGATTTTCTAGTTATGTGGTTATTACATAGATTTGTGATTTTAGTTGGCATGGTTATACTACATACATAGAGATATTTCATAATGGTTCCAAAGCAGTTAGATTATAGTATTATATTAATTGATTAATCAATACGCTTTTTATCACTTTATTGAATGAACATGTAATTATACTGATTTTTGTAGATGAGGTGGTGTCGACCTACTATATTTTACTCACACCCTATTCAGGTCTCCATTTGGTACCTGAGCAGATTACATAGATGTAGTTTTAGACAAGGGAAAGGGACTATGTTTTTAATTACTTCTTATTGGATGGGTTAGATCTTGGATATGGGACTAACCATGTATTTAGGACCAGAGTATTTTGATTTTAGTTTTGTCAGGTTATTAATCTATCTATATGGATTATATCATTTCATTTAGTTGAATTTGAGCCTAACATTACGTTGTTCTTTATTATTTGTTTTACCTAGTTCATATGTATGATGTATTCTTTCCGATTTTTTTATTACTCTTATATTTGGTTATTTCAACTATATTTAAACTTTTTACCATGGGTTATAGTCTCGCCACTATATTCTCTACACCCCTACTATTAGTGGGTAGCCTCTGGAAAATGGGGTAGTGTGCTTGAGGTCTAGTAACCAACTTGATTTGGCCACATTATAGATTTATATATTTTGGGACATTAAACTAGAGAAGGATATTTTTTATGGGGGAGGTGGTGGTTGTGATATAAATTTCACTAGCCTTGCAATTTGGGGATAGCTTCATTCTTCCACCATGAAATTTGGGATTCACCTAGGATTTTATGATCCTTATAGTGGTGTTGGTGATAAAAATTCTCCCAGATCAATGGGATAGTATTATTCTTTTATTGTTACTATAAAATCCACTAATTCTACCCTCTTCATTTTGTTAGATTTTTGTTGAGTGTGGGTAGATGTATTTCATGTTCCAACTATGAGGAACTCATTGTTTCTGGTAGAACTTAAATTGATATTTTTTCTTATCTCATATGAGAGGCCTGCTTAACCTTTTTATAGTCTTGATGTAAGATTTTTTCAATGGATTTTTTCCATTGAGTTCACTATTTTTGAGATTTACAAATAAAAAGACCTTGTTAGACATGATTACTAGAATTTATAGAGTTCTTACCTAGGTCTTAGCATAAGGTAATGATGTCACATGATGTTTCTCTTAGTGAATATTTATAAATGGGGATCATAGTGAATTTTAATTCCTCCATTTTCATGATATACTCTAATACACACATCATATAAAGTTTTTGTGATCAAACAACATAGATTTATTATATCATTAAGACATTCACATTGGAGGTCTCCACACTACCTACCTAACTTCAGGTTTCATGCAACTAAATGGGAGGCCAAGTCGATATGATGGTAGATCTATCCTATTTCATAAAAATGGTTTATATATTTTTTGTAAGGTTGATGTTTTTTATTCAAATTAACTTGAGTTTTCCAGTTATTTAAAGTAATATACTATATACATTCCTTAATCAAATTCTTCAAGATGTGATACTAAGAAGTGGCTATGCAAAATAATCAAGGTATATTTTATTTAGTCACATATTATTCTTTTCATATTTATTGAGAGATTAATTTACCTAATCCAACCAAAGTGACCATTTTTTATGAATTATTTAGGGGAGTGTAATTAATTAGAATCTTTTATATAATATTGAAGTTAAGAAAATCTGAAAGTGGTACAAATGATGACTATCACTTTAGGTTATCTTTAGGCTGAGAAGAAATATATCTTGTCATAGATGATTTTATTTGTGTAGTTTTTCTCAATATTCCAAGTGCCTTTAAATATGAGGTTCTTCTTAGAGTATCTTTGAAAATAGGAGGACCTTCTTGTTAAAACGAGATATCACTATGTAGAGGATATTCACAAAAAATTCCACTATTATGAGGACTGCCATTGAGGCTTAATGCCAAATCATAGGGAGGACTCCTTTAACATATGACCATAGGTAAAAATTCAGGGTGGATAGTGCTTGATATGTGAAAATATGGAGGATATTATTATCATTTAAAATTATGAACTTGTGGATTATTTTCAAATATCTCACCATGAGAAAAGTTTCCATGATAGATCATGATATTTCCATAGATAGGACTTTCATGGAATGAACTTTAAAGAAACCCTCTAAAGTTATTGGTAATAATATAACGGGGCGGACTGCCATAACTATAGTTGCATCATCCTTCTAATTATGGGTTAGTATATTATTATACCACTATTGCATGATTCTTTAGGGCTGTAAGAATGCCACCATTGATCAAGGAAGGGATATGGGCTTACTCTTATACCTTGGGTTGCCCCCATCCAGACTTCCTCTTGGATGATCTCCTTTGGGAATCTATGGTCATTTGTTGGGAACAATGACATTAACATATGGAAGCCATCCTAAGTGACTTCCATGTTGTTATCAGAATATTCTGGTGATCTTTTCAAGGTTAGTGAGATTATGATCCTTACTTGAAGTGGACTCTAAAATGGTTCCGTGATATCTAATCAGAATAAGGATATGTGACTAATATTATTTATCGTTCTTTATCAAAACATGTTAATGGTACTCCTAGTATGGAGCTAGAATATATGTGTCATCTAGAGTAGCTCTTAAAAAATATTAATGAGCTAATTTGGTGGTAGAGTAGGAATATGAGCATAACCCTCATTCAATACCAGGACATGCTAATAGTGGGCATCCACTACTACTGCCAAAATATGATTATAGTGTCATACGACATGAGAGGGATATGATCCTACCCTTATATTTTCAAAAGTATATAATAATGGAATTATTTAATGGGAATGGGAATGTGTCTCTATTCTTTGATCATAGTGGGGATATAATCTTGCTCTTATATTCTCGTTTCCATCAAGATATTCCAATGAGATTCATGTGTGGGGGTGGGAATATATTATATTCCCCTAGTCATTTATAGAATATACTATAATTCACCTCATGATGTTTCCTGAGTATGTTGGATGACTTGAAAAGTGGGAGATGGGATATGGTCTCATCCCCTACTGGATGTCAATATATGATAACATGATTCTTTCAATGATACCAAGGAATGGAAAAAACTTTGTGGATGTGAAAAAGGGTATAAAACGACTCTCTAGTTTCATCTAAAGTAAAATGGTAGAATTTATAGTGACCGAAGCCTTTTAAACATATTATCACCATATTTGTAGCACAAATAAACAATACAACCCAAGGATTAAGAGGCCTAGTGTCTTTAGAATAATAGGTATATAAACATCTAAATGACACTAAAATAAAACTTCATTATTTTAATCTCCATGATGAGCTCTTAAATACTTTTGATGTCCTAGAACTATAAATGATAACCTGAGGAAGTACATAAACAAAGGGGCGAGTAAAAAATCCCATTAAGGGATTAAATATGATAATTAAGCATAACATGTGAGTCAAATGACATAACATGATATCGTAAAAGAGAAGGATCATGAATCATCACATAGGGGGATAACATAAAGAACACATTATCATAATATCATGGAAACATGGGAATGTTTAAGAAACATAAAATATGACATTAGCATAAGACGTGGATAATTTCTAAGATAACATCACATGGTAGATAGAGTCCCATCATTTATTAGGTTCACTCCCTAACCCCATACATAACGACCCATGAGACAAGATCATTACCCAATGCATTGGAGTTCTATCTAGGTTCACACATAATAACATGCACATGCTTATGTGTGCCAAAAAAGGGAATTAAACATATGAAATAATCATAAGGTATGATCATAATGCATTATAGAAATAAAATTAAGGAACATTTTACCCAGTAGAATGAAGGAGAATGGGATGGGAATTTATTTAAAAGACATATATATATAACATAGAATAATTTTATAACATCAAATAGAGATTTCTTGTGAGTTAGAGAGAGAAATATCATAACATAAAGTAAAATGTGGGATCAAATAGATCTCTTACAAAAGGTTCAACAATTTCTCTACACTTAAACTTAACATCCTTTATAATAAAATTATATTCATTAACTACTTAGTTAAGAATATTTTCAATCTATATTTTTTTCTATAATTTTATTATGTTTATTTATAACTATTTCTAGAAGATATAAGATTTAATTTAACTATTTTCAGGGTATTCATTTCATGGTTTCAATACCTGGTCACTTGTGCATAATTATTGAATTTATTATAAAATGGCACTACAACTACATAAGTAAAATGAAATGGTATTAATTACCTTATATAAATTAAAATTTTCCCATTTATCCATATATATTTTTACATATATATAATTCATTTAGTAGAATTTTAATGTTATATGGTTATTTTAGTGGTTTTATCGGCCATCAATAAGTAGTTTCATTTTATTTAATATTATAGATGTATATTTATTAGAGAATTCTAAACAAAATATCTTATACATAACTAGGTCATTTTGAACAATTATAAGTTAATTTAAACCTTTCATGAAGGTGTATATGGGAAACAAAAACTCATCGTCCATGGAGATAGTGAAATGATATAACACATATGATGTTTTCATTTATAGAATAAGAGGAGAAGAGAAGATGATGGATGACAGATATTCCATTAAAAAATAACATTACAACATATATATTATATTGGAGTTATTATTACATGTTTAATGGAATTTTCTTGGGGGATGAGGAGGAAGAGAAAAATATAAGACTCTATTGAGGGTATTGCTTTATTATTTGGATTTCTCCTCTAGGTCTTCCACTTGAGGTGCCTCGGATTTTTATTTTGAGGAGAACAATAGAACTATAACTTGGGGAAAATTATTGGGAGGATATTTGGTTAGAAATTTGGTATTATCTATGTCTTAGATGTTGTGGGGAGAAGGGATTGTCAGTTATGTTACTTATCAGTGGAGGAGAGGGTGTTTTTTAATATTATAATTATTAGTTCATTATTTTTTCTCAATAATATTGATAATATTTATTATTGTGACTATATATAGTAAATTTTTCATGTAAATTCTTTATGATGGGTTCTTAAATCAACCATGACTCAAAAATTCTTGTATTTTCTATTAATGTTAAGCACTGTATTTTAAAGTATTTCACTATTCACTAAAAATTCAACTATTTTAGGAAAAAACCAAAAACATTACACTAAAAATTTCTTTTATGTTTATATTTTAAAACTAAAATCGATTTTATGAAAAATAAGTTTCTAAATTTGAGTAATTTAATTTTTAAATAAAATCCTCATTTATTTGAAAAATACTAGTTTCAATATTATGATCAATTTTATGGACCTTTGGAAAATTACTTATGGTATCATAAAATTATCTTATAATTATAATAGAAATTTATAAATATTTATAAATCTGTTTTATGAAAAAAAATCTTTTAAATAATTATATTTATTATAAAAGTGAAATTAAAAGATTTATGTTTTATAAAAATACACACTTAATTTATCATTTTTAAAACATTTATTTAATTATACCATGATATAAATATATTATAGTTTACTTTTATAATATACAAAAATAGTATTTAACATTTTCACTGGTAAGGATACAATTATAACGGTCAGGTTACTGTTCTCAATAGTCATATTACTATTCCAACAGTCAAGTTACTATTCTAATAGTCAGATTACTATTCCAGCAGTCAGATTTATAATGGTTGTATGGTTCCCTATATTCAATAATTACCTATATTTTCATTCATTATTCATTAAATTAAATTTTCTCTCAAGGATATATATATTTTTACATTTAAAATTTATATTTCATTACTAACATTCTATTTCATTTCTACAATGTTTTTTGTGAGTGTGGTTATTCCGATAGATCAAGTAGATCCAAATTTTCATATTTTAGTTATATTTTTTTATATTTTTTTATCTAATTGTAATATTTTAAATTAAATGTATTTTTTTATTCTCTAAATTTAATTTTTAAATTATTATAATAAAATGTTTTTGGTTTTATCATGTGGTGTGTGTTAATTATATAATATTATTTTACTATATATGACATAATTATATATTTATAGGGGAAATTGCATTGATGAAATATTGGGTTATTACATAATTATTTACTGTATGTGGGGATATGAGTCCACTCTTTATTATTGATGGATCTATACCCCTAGTAATAACTCTTAGATGCTCACTCCTGAGTGAATGGATAAAAGAAATCTTGATTGTCATCCTAAATAGGTTGTTGTGGGATTGATGTTGCACAGTGTTGGTGATGGTAGAAGTTGATTTTATTTCTACTAGCAGACTCCCAAACAATAGTGAGTCCATAATTGGCCTCATAATATACCACCCTAAGATAAGAGATCTACTTGTTACTTAATTATATGGAAAGATTCATAAAATAGTTTGAGTTGGTGATAAGTACCAAATGATTCTTTATCATCCGTTGTTGAGTAGAAAGTTGGTGAGGCTTCATGTACATGAGTGTTTCACATGTGAATGAAAAAGTTTTGATATTTACATTTAAATATTACTCATGAACCAATGTGTTTTTCACTTTTCATTGGATATGATATATTAGAAATAATACCATCTATTTTGATGGGGCCCCAACTTTGGAAGCTTCAAAGAAATATATTCATCATTAAGGTGACCCCATTAGTATGGATTGAATAGATATTGAGTTTTTATAGTACTAAAAATATCAAAAAACATGAACTAGAAAATCCATCAAGGTATCATCATATGTACAAAAACATGTTCAATAAATCTCTTTAAAATTTAAAAGATTCACATCGGGTTCACAGTTTTTGTTTACAATGGAAACCTACAACACACGACACACATTTTGAGGTAATTTAGGTCTTAAGTCAAAGAGGATTTACATTACATAGGTAGGTGGTCACATGTAATTTATCAGCTACACCTTAAAATACATGTTTTCCAAGAGGGTGGGAGGTCAAACTCATCAAAAAAATTAGGGGATTCATGCCTAATATTATCTATTTTATAATTTTTTTTATTTTTTTAATCCTTCCTAATCCTAGAAATGGGATTGGTTACCCTTGTGCCAAAAATTGGTGACTAATATGTACCTATTTGAACATTTTTATACATAAAGGGTTCTCTATTTTTGTTCTTAAACAATATTTTAGGCTTCGTTTTGTTTAGGCACTATGTTTTAAGTCCACACAACTGGGAACTCTATATATTTTTTCCATAAAGGGGGGAATTATGTGTTGATGGTATCAAGATTAATTCCATGAAAATTAATTCCAATGTATCCTTGTGAAATTAATCATAACCCAAGTAGTGTATTTTCACTTAACATGACACATTTTTTGATAGATAACCATGATGGATAAATATTAGGATTAGTATTTATATTGATGGTTAGTGTGGAACTTAGAAAAAAGATGCTCTTTCTAGTTTAACTCAAATGGAATATGGCCCACTAAGGATAGGTTGGTTTCACAAGTAATATATCCTCATGATGTATAAGGTTTTTTTGGGATATTATGAGCATATCCCATTGAGATAAACATGGTATCATTAAAAATATGGCCAAATGAAGGAAATATGGTGATACCAAGATTAAATATAGACCTACAGGTAAGGAATAGTTTCATCAGGAATATTTACCATTAAAGATATATTATGAGGAATATGAACATAATAAAAGAGACACCCAAGCTCAAGGAGAATATAGCCTGATAAGGAAGGATGTAAATGACTTCAGAAGAAATAGGTCCCCTTCATGATTAATATGGAGTGTTCATTATATTGTTTTTTAACCTCTATAAGGAATATTATGTATCTTACTTGGTAGGAATCAAGTCCCTCGTAGTTTGAGGTAGAAATTTTATGATAATATAGTATTTTCATGCCAAGCAGTTAAATATCATGTATAAATGGTGTTTTCATACAATTTTATATCATTTTTATTGGACCTTGTCCACATGGTTTAACTTCATGTTGTGTGTATATTTGTGTTATAAATTTATAGAAACAAAGTCTCAAATAGGGATTACACATATAGGGTTTCCCCTTCTATAATATTATCGCTCATTAAGGGGAGAATAAATCCATTATTGAGACAAAAGTTAGGAATCCTTATTCTCATAGATCATTGATTGGAACTGAGAATCAACTAATTACTTAGGTTGATTTGGTTCAGGACTAGGCCAACTAATCTGAGATATATAAACCTTGAGAGATCATCCTGGAATCTACATGATATATACCTCATTATCAAGGGAATACAAGATCATGATTCTTAAAGGGTATTGCTAGTCTAGTAGAAAGAACTAAGAGATGTATTTTTTCAATTTAATTTAAGATCAAAGTGGTGCACATGGGTGTTCATGGAATGATATTATATATAATATGTATTTTGATGATATCATGATAATTGGAAGGTAAAATAGGAAACTTCGGAAAAAGTATGCTTTATCATTGATTCTAGCGTATTTATGGTACCCTAGAGTGGGAACAGATGAGGATGGCTCATGATAGAGGATATATTGAATGTGGATTAACCAAAGAGGGGTTTTACAAAAATACATTTACCTATTGAGTGTTGTAGGGAAGCCTCTCCCTGATTTGGTAAAGTAAGGAGGATTCACCTTAGTGATGGTGGGAAAGGTGGTTTTCCCTTTTGAGGGCGAGCAAGGGTATTTGTATTTCACATAGGGCTGTACAACCCCCCCCCCCAGATTCATAAAAAGGTATTAACTACCCTACTATTGTGTGTGATTGGTTATCAAGTCTCAAATACCACATTATATCAAGGGGTAACATCTATTCCTAAAGTGATGGAATTTATCTAACCCCTTTCACAAGAACTTTTCCCTATTGGATGTATGCAATTCCCTATGAGGAGAAAACTATGAGGGTGGGAGACCCAAAGAGAATAGTGTTGTGAAACATTTTAGTTCTCATAAAAAACTACACTCTTCTCAAAAATGGTATCAAATCATATGGTCATATTCTAGTCCCTTGTATATCAATTAGTGGGAGATTATTGCATCCGATTTTGTGAAATTATCCGCTTGGATTCATGAAAATGAAATAACCATGCTATTTTGGACTGTATTCTATTAGTAAGTCATGAGCCCCACATTTTGGAGTAGGAGGATCATGTGCACCTAAAGATATTGGAGTGATCTAACCCCTTTCATGAGATTTGTTTTCCAATTGGATGGGTTTAATACCCTTGGGTGAGAAAAACTGTGTTGGTAGGAGACCCAAAGCATATACTTTCAATATGATTATGAGTGACTACAGAAAAATTCACAAAGTGGGAGTAACATTTTTTTCAACATATTATTTTATAAGATATTTCAATATGTTGAAGAATATTTTAAGTATATTATAATAAGCTTATTAAAAAATATAGATCTCAGTAACTTGTTTCTTGCCTATCAAATATAAATGGAATATTATGAATTAAATATCCCAATAATTTGTTCCATTCCTATCAAATATTCATAGAATATTTTGATGAAGTTTGAAACATAAGACCATGTGTAAGGGTATCTGGGTGACCTGTGTAAGGGTAAAGTGACAAGTGTAAGAATATCCCACATTTCATAAGGGTATCTAGATGACCTACAAAAGAGTAAAGAAACCGAAATAAGGGTAACCCAAATGATGTCAGGGTATCTAGATTTCATTACATAAGGGTAACCTAGAAGAGTAAATATAATTTAAGAAAACACATCCATGATTCATCAAACTTTTCATTTTTTGAGATACATGAACCACCATGCATGGTTTAATATGAATAAGATTATTAATCTTGCATGAAAAAAGGATTACATATAGCATATTCAAGGTATGGTATACATAAAAATGTTGTTTATAGGATTTCAATGAATAACTTATATAGATTGAAGTGAAGCAGTTATTACAACTTGTGTGAAGAAATAGGAGGAAGAATACCTGATTCATTGTCTTAGTTAAATGAGAAGATATGAAAGAATAAATTAGTCAATGAAAAGTGAAGTACTCATATAGTTTTTAAATATCATGGTAAAATTTATAATTATTCATGTAAATTGTTCTTGAATGAAGTTTGAAAGAAGGTTGGTGGACTGTGCAAGAGAAAGATAATGTTTGAGAAATATGGTGTATGTATGAAGAAGTGTAAAATGGTTATGTTTGCAGTCCACATAAAATAATGTCCACGTAGGTGAATTACCTATCTGAATGGTCACATAGATGATTCATGTGACAATATGATCCATGTATCTAATTCATATTGGTGAATCTCTACGTAGTCGATTCAACGATGTGGGAAGATAACATATCCAATTAATCTGTGTAACTAAATTCTCATATCCAAATGCAACTATGTATACGAATGATACATGGAACCATTTTCAGTGATTTAGAGGGTTGATTTATTAAGCTAATTAATCCACATGTGGGGTTTCTTCTATGGAGGAAATGTGATGTTTCCGAGATAGAGTGTGATATGGTTTTTAGTGAAAGAATTACAATATTGAAGCTGGTATGGTCATGTATATGTATCATCGATGAATTGATACATATTTTTGTTTTTCATGTTAAAGAAATTAATATTGAAAAAATATTGAATTTTTTTTTTATTTCTACATGACGGGATGCAGTTATAGATGTCATTTCCTATGGAAGTTATTGTGATGACCAGATCTGATGTTTCTAGGATTTTGGTTTCAAATATATTTACATGGTACTATAAATATCTAAATTAAAAAGGAAAGATAAAAAATAATATCACATGGATGAGAATAATATTTTTTTAGTTATTATTATCATCATATATATATATTATAGTTTATCAAATAATGTGTGAAATGTTTTTTTTTTGTTCTGATATAGAATATGAAGGAAATGTCTATTGATATTATAAAAGAATAGAAATATCTCAACTCTGAATATTTAGATAAATTATAAAGATTCAATGATTGAAAATAAGATCTAGTGTAGTCTATTATGCACTGAAGAAGAATGGTAGAAGAATAGAGGGGAGAAAAATAGATCATTACATATCCATTTGAATAAGAATAAGAATATATAGGATAATAAGTGGCCATGTTAGGAATGATGTTTATAGATAGAAGAATATATTTGTTCATTCCTATTCACACAAAATAATAATAAGAAACGAAGAATATATAATTTGAAGAAGAATAAGTGGAAGAATGTTAGTTTTTTACTGTGAAGAAAAAAATAATAGGTTGGCTACAAAACTATACGTATAGACAGAAGTAGAAAATTGTTATAGTGTAAGGGAATAAGATAAAGAGAATTAAATAACCAATAAGACAATATTATATATTATATTTAGGTACAAATTCCCATAGAATATCACATGTGCGATAAAGAAATTTTAAGTAAATATTTTGTCCTAGGGGCTTAACCTCGTGACCACACCCCAAACCCAAACCCACCAGTACCACCCCATCCAACCATGGGGGAATAAGACAACATTCTGTATTGGATTTATAATATCTTATTATTGTATCTATATTAAACTACAATGTAACAGGATTTACCTGAGTATGGGATGCACCAAAAAGGTTTGTGGGATTCACACTCTATACTTTTAGGAGACAATAGTGTAACACTCATTGGGTTTTACTAGTGGGTTGTGTGGCCATAGGTTTTACCAAATCACACCAAGGATTAACTTACTCATATTAATAATAGAACCTTATACATAAATATGCCTCTTTTTTGTGTTTTCTGTTGTACTATAAGATATAAGTAAAGTGAGAATAGAAATAGAGAACAAGAGACTCAATTCACCTTAACCGGTGAAATATATTTAAAGAAAAAGGGATAATAATATAAATTGGTTTTCAAAGGACCTACACTGATTCACCCCCAACCTCCTCCTCCTCCTCTATTGGTCTTAATTATATCTATCCTAAGAAACTATAAGTTCTATAAGAGGTAAGTTCACCTATTTTGGATTCTCAATATAAATTTATTCACATTTGACGATTTTATTTTATTTTCAAAATTAGAATGAAGGGAAATTTTATAGAATTTATTTCGATTTTTGGTCAGAATTTAGTTTCTACCAAGACTTTTATGAATAGGATAAATAAATATAATAATATGATAAAGAATTTTTCCCTCTTATCAAAAGAGTAATAAGTCTCAAGTGCTTCAAGAAAAGAAGTGATATTTATCTTATAAGGAGAGTGACTTATGTTTTGAAGTACCACAAAATATTTGGAAAAACATTATACCACAAAGGGATAAAGGGATTCATGTGATACTAATGTATATTAAAAATATATTTTAAATTTTATACTAGAATAATAATCAATTGACTTTGATCATATGTTAATATATTCATCTATAGAATCATTAAAATATATGTTACATTCTTTTCCCTAATAAATAGTTTCTTTTATTTTTGTAATTTTTATAATTCAATAGGAAGAGGTCACTCAATTGGAAGGTGAAGCAGATAACTTGTAGAATTATTTTAGATAAATTTATCTTACTTTAAATTATTTCTAAAAATAATTTACTATAAAAAAATATGAATACGAGGATCTTATTGTGATATGCTCCAAAATTTAAGAAGAGTGGCTCCACACAATCCAAGAGAAGAATGATTCCACTAAATATTTTGAGAATAAAATCCATGAATTTAGAGAGAATATGAAAAAATAGAATTAATGTCAACAATTATAATTTGGATATGAAATTAAATAGAATAAAATATATTTACTCATTATTACTAGAAAATATTTCATTGTATGAAGTGAATATTGAGAGGAGGGACTATGAAGATAGTATGGCATTAACTAAAGATTAAAATAATTCCCTCGGTACGAGATGTATTGTTTTAGAAATTAAATTGGAAAATCTTGAAAAGACTTATATTTAGACTTCACAATAAAATAACTATAGATTTATCTCTACAAAGTGTCCTTTAGAAGACTACACTTACAAATTACCTACATAACATGGCAAAAATATCATTACATAACTTCATGATTTCTCTCAAGTAGTTTTCAAGAAATAGTTACCATTCAAATCTCAATATAATAATTTTCATCAATATATTTCTATATAATAATAATGTTTATTTATAAATTTGATAAAAATTTGGGTGATTCGAAATGAATAAGTAATTACCATCATATCCATGGTGTAAAGAAGAACTACGGATGTTGGATCCCCAAGAATATCTTAATAGGAGGTGAAGAAGACCTAAAAAAAGTATGCTAATTTTACTAGAAATTCTGAATAGAATACATAAGTTAAAATAATATCAAGGTTTTTGGGTCAATATTTGTTCTATAATAGATTTAGTAATTTTGAATTGGATTATTGGTATAATATATTAAACTCTGAAGAATAAAGGAATTATATTATAAGGGGGAGTAATCTAGTGAAGATTCACCAATCATAGACTTAGAATAATCTATCTATATCAAATATATTTGATCCAATCATATATATTTTTATTTTCAGAAGATGTGGAAGTCACAAAATTAATGCATGTACATTACAACATGTATCAAAGAAGAATGAGGGGAGAATATCATTTAATATTGATCAAGAAAACTTGGTTATAACTTTAAACAACGTTTCATAGTAGATTACACCCAAGATGTTTTAAATGAACTCATCCTAGGACATAATTCACAAAAAATAGTATACTAAAAATAGATTTAAGAATATTTTCAAGAGGATTTACATATATCAGAAGAAGTATGTGGAGAAACTAACTCATGAGAAGTCATTTGGAAACTCTAAGAAATATTCTAGTGTACCCAAATATATTTTTATGATTTGAGAAGAAGATTTAGAGAGAGAGAGAAAGTTGGAAGAAGAAAAATTAAAATCTAGTGATAAAGATGAAATTAAGTATCAATATAAAAAAGGTTAACTTTATTATAGGTTTTCAACACAATACAACCCTTGTGTTAAAAAAAAGTTATATTTGAGAGATGAAATAAATCTGGACACATTTCCAAAGGATATTTAACAACATTTCCAATAAAAGAACAATCCTATAAGAAAATAATTATTACATCAAGAGATGCATATGATTTAATGGATAAATATAAAATAAATATATCACACAAATAAATAAAATGTGATTTGATACCTATTAAACCAAAGGCTAAATAAGATATGAAAATCAAATGTGAAATAATGAATATTGATGAAAATAGAGAACCATGGTTGAGAAAACATCAACCTTGTTACTCACATTGAGGAAAAAAAAGAACCACCTTATTCTCTTAATATTTTTGGATTTTATTTGTTATTATAATGAAAGTAATTTAAGGTGAAGAAATTTCTTAGGGAGAGAACTTGAAAAGTTGTAAGTGTTATTAATTCATCATAGAAAAGATGAAAAAGTTACCATTATTGGATGATTTCTTAATTGGTATTCAAATATAGTATATGATAGAGGGTTATATCTAATGAAGTTAAAAATTGTGCTATAATATCATATATAGAAAGAATTAAGAAGATACCATATTGTTTATATCTTATATTTGGTATCCTGATGAACAATTATTGAATAATATCATCCGTGGTGAGTTTGTAAAAGTTATAAAATATGAACATTCTGGAAGGTTATTTCTTGAAACATTCATTGAATATGTATGTATTATTTATCCCTATACATTGTTAAAGAAAATTAGATTCTAAATTAATGGGTTAGAATATTAATTTTATTAATTCCACTAATAATTGAAGGATAACTAAGTGCCAATGCTAACGTTAAATCATGTTATTTTTACTTGAATGAATTTAATCTATGTTTTGAAGTGGGTATGGGAGTTTCAAGTTTATATTATTGTATTTAAATTGGTATCTATAATTTTTCTCAACTTGTAATACAATTGGAGATTCCATATATAATATTTTGTGTTATCCTTTTATTTGGTATCATTATATTTTCAGAAGGTAAGAATTTGTTGTCAAGATCAAACCCTTTTGTTTTCAACACTGAGCATAGTTCAAGTAGACATATAGAGGAATTTTTTATGGTATTTTAATAATTATTAATTGATTCCAATTTCCCAATTACTTTATATTTCATTTCAATAAGGGGTAGAAAGTGGAATGAAATTTTGATAAAAAAGGGTCAAAGAAAGAATGATGCATATTGATATATCATTTCTATAGAAGTATTGACTTAAAAATAAAAAGGAAAAGATTGTTGAGTCCCCTAAGTGTGATATGTATTTGTTTTCAATGAATTACTTTCATAGAGATTTCAATATGTTTTAGAAGAGTTGAAGTATATTAGGAGAATATTGTTGAAGAAGTAGAGATTCCAAGAACTTGTTCTATGCCTATCAAATATTCTCAAGAGATTATGAAGTAGAGACCCCATTAAGTTTTTTTTACCTATAAAATATTCTTGTGAGATTATAAAGTATTTTTGAATATAATACCATGTATAAGGGTTTCTATGGGATCTATTTAAGGGTAAAGAAACTTGTATAAAGGTAATTGATGCTGAGTAAGGGTATTCGGGTGACATGTGTAACGGTAAAAGGACCGTCATAAGGGTAACCCACTCTATGTAAGGGTATCTAGATCTAGCTATATAATTATAAATTGTGGTCATAAAGATAACTGAAGGAAGTAAATATATGGTTCATTGACATTCTAACTATCTGATATGCATGAACCATTATGCATGGGTTAATATGAAATGGATGATTTGTCTTTCATGAACTAAGGAATTCATACAGTATATTGAAGTTATGGTATACATATAGATTTGGTTCATAGGATTTTCATGAATAAATTATTATGATTTAAATGTTGTGGTTATTAGAAAATACACAGAGGAATATGAGGAAGAATACTAAGTCATTGTGGTATTTAAATTTAAAGTTATGGAATAATAAATCATTTGATACAAAGTGAAGTTATCTTACGGTGTTTAAATATCATGATAAAATTTATCATGATTCTCTCAAAGTGCTATTGAATTAATTTTGAAAGAAGGAATAAGGTATATACATGAGGAAAATAATGTTTGTGAAGTCTATTGTATGTATAAAGAATTACTGAATGGTCACGTAGGTGATCCACATAGAAGAATGGTCACATTGGTGAATTACATAGATAATTTTTTATGTAAAATATTTGAATAGCCAATTTGAGCCACATAACTGATTCATATAGGTGAATCACTATATATACATTTCACATAGCTAATTCAGTGACATAGGAAAACTACATAGTCGAGTCATCCATGTAAATAAATACACATAGATGAATGTTTCTATATAGAAAAATGATCCACATAGAAATTTTTATAATTGTAGAGGATTCATTAACATAGTTGATTACTTCATATAGGGTATTTATTCTACATTGGAAATGAGACAAAGTCAAGATAAAAGTTGGATCAGTTTTAAGTAGAAAAATTTTCATATGCAATATAGCATGCTTGTGTCTCTATATCATGTATAAATTTATTCATATGTGTATCTTTAATATTGAATAAAAATAGGTATAAAGAATATTGGAGAGGTTATGTTATTTCGGGATGACCTGATGCAATTACAATCATTTATAGAAGTTGTTTCCTATGGAATTTATTATGATGACTAGATCTAATGTTTATCATAGTTTCAATTCAAATATATTTACATGGTACCATAAATAGTCAAATTATATAGAAAATTAAAAAGATAAGATCATGTGATGGAGAAACTGAAGAAAAAAATATTTTATTATTATCATATACATATATATATATATAATATTTTCAAGGAATGTGGGAGCCATTGTTTCAAATCTGATATAGAATCTGATGGAAATATATACTAGTATTGAGGAATAATAGAAATATCTGGACTCAGATTATTCAAATACATTATAAAAGTTGATGAAATAAATTAATATGTAGTGTAGTTTGTTATGAATTGAATAAGGAAGAGAGAATAATATAGAATAGAAGAAGAGATTTGTGTGTACCTATTCACATAGGAAAAAAGAACAAGTGGGAGAATAATTAGCCACATTAGGCATTAAGTTTACAGAGAAATGAAGATATTATTAAATTTTTATTTGAATAAATAGAATAAAAAAAAGATATAGAAGTTTAAGAAGAAGTAATAGCATATTAGTCTTCTACTATGAAGAAAATAAGAAGCTTTTTTGTGTAGTTTTTTGCATAAAAATAAATAAGAGGCTTGTTGTTGTGTAATAAAATAATGAGTATCAATTAAACAGTAAAAACATTCTATATTGGGGTAGGAATATGTTATTATTGTCTCAAAATTTAATTTTAAAGTTATGGGATATACCTGAGTACAGGTTTCACCAAAAAAAATTGTAGGATACATATTCAACACTATCTAAAGATAATATTGTAATGATTATAGTGTGTTTCCAGTGGGTTATGTGACTATGGGTTTTACTAGATCACACTAAGTATTATCCTTATAATATTGAGAGGTAAACCTTTTAAATAATTGTACCTCTTGTGTGTGTGTATTTTGTTATGATAAAATATAGAAGGAAATTTATAAGAGAAATATAGAATAAGAGAATCAATTCACCTTAACCAATGAAAGAGGTTTAAAGAAAAATGGATAAACATATAAATTAGTTTTCAAAGGACATACACTGACCCCCCCCCCCCCCTGATCAGTGTCAATCATATCCTTCCTTGGATCCTACACTTCTACTTAATAAGGGTGATCAGGATGTTTCTCCCTAATGATAGTGATAAAGGTATTTCTCCCTTGTAAGGGTGAACAAGGTATTTCTCCCTAGTAGGGGTGAGAAAAAAGATCCAACCTATTAATACTTGGGTGAAGTGGCACCCTAGTGGTACTGGGGTGAAATGATTCTCCATGAGATATAACTTGGAAGTAGCTTCTCCCTAGTAATAAGAGGTCTCCATGGATTTGTTTGGATGAATGGGGCTTGATAATTTCTACTGGTAAGGGTCCTTTACAATTATGTTAAAGAACTAGGGGTGATTTTGTTTCTCAAGAAGTTTCTTTATATATTAACCTTTTGGAAACCCAATAACCCTCTATTTTGGTTAATTTCTCATAGTTTTTTGCTTAAATAAGCTACCAAAAGGGATTTGAAGACTTTAATATGATACTATAGAGACTAAATCTTTAGGTTATCTATACATATTCGAAAATATATAAAATAAGTATCCAAAGGTTCTTATTTATATGAAAATATGGGATACATGGTGAAGTTGTTTTAGTATGTAAGTGTTGCATGTATGAGTGGCTTGTGTGTGCATTTTGGGTGCATAAGTCGTGTGCACAGGACCAGTTGGATGCGCATTCCCTGAAAATTCTGGTGGTTTTGGTAAAAATTATTATTTATTTCCATAGAATTTTCCCTTCATCCTTTGAGGGTACTCATATTTCTACAAATTGTTTATCCTACTCCAAAATTATTGTGCAAACACTTTCATTATCTAATTCAATAAAAATAAGGGAAGATAACCATAATGAATTGACCTTTTAGCCTTCCTTGAACATGAACCTCATAACATGGTCATGACAACCATACTTACAATGATCCCCAATGACTAACTAAATCAAACCATGAGAATAACAGCAACAAAAAATCCTCCTGAATTTAATTTTATATCCTCACTTCAATAAAATAATCCAATATACATCAATTTAATTTATTATCTGATATCTGATATATCAATAAACATTAGAACAAGGTTGAAAAATATAAATATTTCAATGGAAAAATATCTTAGTAAACAACCTATGATTCCACACAGTATCTAGAAAACAAGTCTTGTGAACCTTAAAATCAATATTTTAACCAAAAAATGTACCAACCTTTATCCAACCATATGGGACTTTTTAAAGGGCATAAACTATCAAAATTTGACTAAAACCTTAAAATCCATAAATAACACCTTCTTTTCAGCCATTTTAACTATCCAAATTCTACTATTAGATCTTTTTTTGAATCATATCATCATCCACATGACAATATTGATAAAAAATAATAAATAATGAACATTAACTAAAGGAAAGCTACTTTATGTAAATACTCTTAACCTAGGATATACTCTACTCTACATTAATGGGATCACGTTGATACTAATAAAGGCTATAAAACAATAAATAAAAAATCAACCACCTCAAAATGATCACCAATACAAAAAAAACATTTAGAAATACCCATCTCGTAACTAATTCTTCCACCATTACAAGGAATGAAACCACTCTCTCCAAACTTCTCCAAAATAAAAAGACATACTTTTACCCTTAAAAATAGAACTTCTATAAAAAACTAACTTCACTAAAAATTCATTAATAGGAACTATTCCTCTAGATCTCCTCAAAAATTAGAAAAATAAAATCTATACTAGAGTAAAGTTTCCTTTGATTGAGCCCCTAAGAACATACATATAGGAAAGGGTCCTTAAATTGTCCTAAAAACTATATAACAGTCACTAGAAACTAGAAAATCAAACTCTTACTATAACACCCTCTAACATAATTAAAACATAATTATCAAATTTATAATAAAGTTTTCACATAATTATATTCTGAGGATATTTTTAGTTTAAATTTTTAGATAATTTGGAAAAACTCTTGTGTATCAAACCCTTATAATTAAAATAGAACACTTCCTCTTAATGTGCATTTTATTCCATAAAAATAGGATTCTTTAATTTAAAGTAATGATTCATTCAAAACACAAAATTTAGTGATAAATTTATTATTTATTCTACCATATTCCTAAAATAATTTATATATCCATTATTTGTATCGTAGGGAAAGGAAAATATAATAAAGGGTGATCTTAGGTGCTCATTAATAGAAACAAAAATATGAAAGATATAATATAATAAATAAATTCTAGATAATATGGTGGTTAGAAACAATAATAAAATGTTTTATATCTAATATCATAAAAGGGGAATATATCTGTGGATGAAATAACAAAATAAATAATAAAATGTATAGAAATAAATTATTTCATAATGTTTTAATGAAACATTTTGGACCTAATAATAATACCAACAATGTATTTTTTCTATATATCATAAACATGTTGTCAAGGACTCATGCTCAGACATCAAAAATAATTGACCATATTTACACCAAATACTCAAGTTAGTTTATCTGATGAGACCTTTGGATGCATTAGGGGACTATAAATATCCATGATCATCACTTACTAAGCCTAATAAATTCATTATCTTAAAGGGGTGAATAATCAATATAGAAAATAATCAATATAAATATCTATATTTGAAAACAATAATGCATATTATCAATATTTTTACTTAGTAAAAAATAGAACATAAAAATAATAATTCATCTAGTATAATATAGTGGATGGTATTAGTATATTATATTGCCAATAAATCATAACATTCATTATAGGATGTTGACATAGAAGAAAATACTTTGAAAATAAAATTCAAACCATTCCTTGAAAATGTAAGAAAAATATACTTTTATTTTCATAATATTTAAAGTGATAATTTCTAAAAAAATTATAAAAATATTTTATTTTAAAATAAACATAAAATATGTAACGTTCACTTCAAAGTGTAGAATATTTTTTTACTTTATTAAAATCCATTCATACAGTAAATGTCAAAACAAAAATTCTTTTCACAGCATTGGTAAAAAATAAAAAGTACCACATTCAAAAAATAAAAAGAATATTCTATTTAAAACTTTTAAAATAAAATTATATATGGTTTATAATGAATTTAAATAATAATTTTATCATATAAAATAAAATTCTTGTAAATATTTTATGAATCATGAACATGGAAGAAACTTTTTGTTAACTAAAGAGGGTATAGGGTTAACATTTGTTTTAAAACATTTTCTCAAAAATATTAAGTACCAAAGATGGTAAAATGAAATGAAACAAATGTAAAATTCATATATAACCATAGTATAATAAAATATTTTATTTTTAAAATATAAATATCTTATAATTTATTTCAATGGAAGTTTAAACATAAAAAATATTGAATAAAAACACGATTGTAAAATAAACCCTTAAAACATTAGTATCTTTTGAATCAAAAGATAACTGATGGTGAGAACATGAAAAAGATTTTAAACCAAAATAATTTAGTTAAATTGATTATGAAATACATCCATATGGCTATTTATACACCACAAAAAAGTAAACATTCTGTGAAAATGATCCAATTATCAATGAAATGGATTTGAGACGAGAGATGCCATATCTTTTACTTTCTCTCGGTCAATGATATTATATCCTCTAGAATAAAAAAATTATATTTATTATAATTATATTAAATAAATATATGTTTCTTATAATTCTATTCATGGTGCACTTATATCATCTTATCACTCATTCATTAATAATATTTCATTATCATCGTCATCATTGCGGGTGTTACCTATTAATTTTTTCATGTATGCTTCAGTTCATAATTTATGGTCCTTGCATATTGATCATGGTTAAATATTATCTAGAATTTTAATCATGTAATTTATAGTTTAATATTAAATAATATCATCAGTATTCAACCTTCCTTAATCATTCATGTCTTAAAAATTATAACACCACTCATGTCGGTTGTAAAACCAACCTTAACAGGAGTGTGTTATAAATACCGAATGAGTAAGAATATACTAAGGTATAATCATTATTTAAAATTTATAGAATATTATTATTTCAATAATTATTATACAAATTCATTATATAAAATTGTGTAACCATGCATAAAAGGTTGATATTTAAAATAAAATATATAGCTACTAAATATTGTAGTCCATACGTCAATATGAATGATAAATCCATTTTGTAAAGAGAAAAAACCGAAATTAGATAATATTTTATCATTAAAAATCAAAATTACATAATAAATATAATTTTTATTCATTAAATACATCATTGTAACAAAACATTATAGGTTGTGTTATAAAATTATTTGTATCATTATGTGGAGTTGGTAGTCTGCATGTATACATGAGTGATAATTTCATTTCCCATTTAATGGAAAGAAGGTGTAAAATGGTTATATAATAATCATAATAATATATTAGTATATTGATGATACCAAATTAATTATTTTATAATTGATATAATATATTTAAAATAACTAGAAGAAGAAATATACTATGAGAGAGTCGGGTAAGATGATTACATCTTCTTTGAGAGTCCTCCTCTGGATTACACCTCAAACCTTCTTAGGATAGTCTTAGGGAAACAATAGAAGCTAAAGAATTAATGGAATAAATCTGGGAAGGTTTTAGGGAGGTTTTTTCTAATATATATGGTATTAATTTGGTCAATAATGAAGGATAAATGGTTCCCTTTTATAAGTGAGGGAAGGGACACACATGGAATTATTTAAAATATTGAAATAATATAATGTCATTTTCTCATGAAAGTGGAGCCAGGTGGCCAATAATTATATTTTTAGATAATATAAGGTCTAAATACCTTAAAATAATAATATTTATAATATTTTATATGGAAATTTTACCCTTATCTCTTAGTTTAACCCCCTTGTAAACTCATTTTAACCCAGACTATGATAGAAAATTTTTACTATTTTTACTATTCATTATGACAAAAAATTAAGTTAAACTTTTTAACTATTTTTAATTAGGATTATTAAAAATAAGAAATCCATTTTTTATGAATCAATTTTTATAATTGATAAAAAATCACTTCTAATATATTTTCTTAAAATACAACAAAAACCATCTTTAAAAAAATTATTGTTTTAAGAATAAAAATGATTCTATAATAAAATAAAGTATAATTTTGATTAAAATATAATTAATTGGATTATTTTAAATGAAAGATACTTACTTATCAATTAAATCAAACAAAATATAAAATTAACCTTTTAAATACTTGATTAAGAGAGAATAACTTAAAACTGTTTTTATTGGAACAAAAAAATTACTTAGATTTTAAAAATGTTAAGCATAAATTTATAAGTTCACTATTATATTTTTATTTTCATTATATCACGTCTTAAATATATATTTGGTCTCAAAAAAATTTATAAACATTCAATTTATTCTTATATCATGATGATTTCAGAAGGGTGAAATTATTTTTAAAATCGGATTTTTTCATTATTCATCCCAAAATTAGCTTTTTCTAAAAATTCCAAAAACAAATTACTATAAGATAATTTTCATATGATGAAGTTAAAATGAAATAATTTTTAACAAATTTAATTTCAAAAATTTAAAAATTTATCTTCAATGAATATATAGTAAAACTGCTTTTATATAAAATGGACTTTAAAAACTGTAAGTGCTCTTAATATATTTCATATATATTAATAATTTTATTAGTGTTATGAATTATATTATTTTTTATTATTTAAAAATAAATTATATACCAATTTTATTTTAATATACCTAATGGATATATATCTAATGGATTTATATATACAATTTATATGTGTTCAACGTGCCTATATATAACAGTCATATTACATTCCTATATATAGGATTATATGTTTCACTAAAATTTATTCATTTAATTTTATATCATAATGAATATTATATTCCTAATTTTGTTTCCATGTTTCCAAAGATTTAGTTGGTGTCACAATATTTATGGTGAACTATGAGAATAAATATTTTATGCTTGTGGTAATTTTATATATATATTCATTTACTCTTCTTATACTTTTATTCATGTTGTTTCATATTGCAACCCCATGATGTATTAGTGTTTATCATTCATTACAATATTTTATCTCAATAAAATTATGAAGGTTCATATTAGTTTTATGTTTCATGTATCATAAGCTATCAAATAGAATATTCATTTAAAGAAGAAATACATATTGAAATATCAAGGTTTTATACCTATCATCATAATAAAGATCACACCTAGTGGTAAACACCACTAATTAGATGCAATGGTATTGAAGAAATTCACATCCAATATCATACACTAGAAGAGAAATTATTATATTTACCATAAGTCATAAAACAATAAAAATAACCTCAGAATCCTGGAAAAATTTTAGATTTTTAAACCAATACCTCCCCTCCCCCACCTTTAAAACATTTCATTATCGAAAACAAAAAATAAACCTCATCTAGGAAGACAATCAAATCCATACATTCCATTATAAAAAACACCATCATGATCATAACAATATCCTAGAAATTATAATAAAATAGGATAAAAAACTAGACTAAAACAACTTTTGGAATGTAAACCTCATATGGGACTCCCACTCCCAATAAAATTCCTCAAATACACCATACCTCCAATGCACCCTCACTAAAGAAATATAATAACCACCCAAAACCATATCTTAAAAATTCTAAACTAAAATTAATTTCTCTATATATTAATAATCATTATCTAAATCTAACTCACCCCTATATATCACATTATAAATATCATACACATACTTCCTTAACTATAAAATATGAAAAACATCATGAACTTTCTCCAACTAATGATAGAATTCATATCTATAGGCCACTTAACCCAATAACCACAATACATAAAATATTTGAATAAACCTTGATGATAACATGTTACCTTAATCAAACCTGTGTTTCCCATGCAATAGGGAAACCCATAAAAAAATATTCTCCAATTTCAAACTCTAATGTATTATGTATTCTAGCCACATGAGAATTATTTATTAACTACATATTCCTATATATTCATTGTACCAAATTAAGACTAGTCACCAAAGTCTCTCGGACATCCACCCAACAAAATTAATATCAAAAAGGATTATTGTATGACTCCTTATACAATTCCATATCAGTTAATTAATTATAGTTATTATTTTATTGAAACTCTATCAATGATAGATGCTAAAACCATGAGCCTCCAAAATCCAAAATACTTTCCCATAACGTATCCTTTAATGTCTAAAATATCATATATATCACTATATGTATATATATAGACAACATTTTATTGACTACCATAACTGATTTTTAAATGAATATTGTAATCCCCTCCATATTTGAGATGTAAATTGAGTATCATGACTAAAAATAATTGAATGAGAAATGCTATGAAATTTTATTATATATGAAAAATTAAATTATTCCAATGAATCCACCTAATACTAATCCATATTAAGTATGAAATTATTTTAATTTATCAACCAATTGATAACCATTCTAGTTAATTACTTGAAGATCCTCAATATTTTCCTTTGTTTTGATAATCATGACACAATATTATTATTTTTCTAATAATGTCACATTAAATAATTTTATAAAATGATTTGTGTTAACCATATTGGTATATTAACTATTATAAATCTCATAAATAATATGATATTTTAAACTTATGACATCATCATAATCATGCAATCTAATGATTGGATATAAAATATTCTGATAGATGCAACTAATCAACAAAAATACAAAAGTATATGAACTATTGATCATACTTACTACCAAATACCAAATCATTATCATAATTTTAAAATTAGATAAAACTAATGGATAATAACTTCTAATTATAGATCAACCCTTCTATGTCATAAATAAAGTAATTTACTTGTAATATCACCTAAAATATTTTTTATCCAATGAATTTATATAATGAAAATTTCAAATAAAAAATCAACACTAAATTAAAAATATGTTGGAGAGAATTTTTTGTCACCAATAAAGAATTTGTGTAATTTTCAAGTTTAGTGTATCAAAAAATACTTTCAAAAATTTTCATATTTATACATATTTATAATGGACCAAGTAGATCATTCAAAATAAGAATTTTTTTATTTAAAGTTATCCCAAACTCTACTCCTTCCAATAATATTTTTCTCACTAAGAGTTCTAATTTATCCTAGATTATTTTTTATTATCAAAGGAACTCAACCCTTTAATATCATAATCATTTTTTGAATTTTCTTATAGATAGTACTTTGTAATTAATTATTTATTTATATTAACTATTTATGACATTAAAATATTATGAAGTTCACCACTGCCATTCACTCCATTTCTCACATTATCATTCTTTTAGATGAGGAATACTTTTTTGAAGAATCGTTATAAAAGTGTGAACTACTTGTACTTATTACTGTTCTTCCAAATCTGGGTATAATATCTTCCTTCTAATATCAATTAAAGAAAACAATGCTTATAAGAACTTGGTTATCCTTTATTAATACAGATAATATAAATTGGGGTTTCTTATCCCAAACTCCTTCATCAATTATTATGTTCTTTACTTTTTATTTTTATTTTAATTAAACTTATATAAACTATTATAGTTTTCCACATTTTAAATTATGACTATATATTTCATTAAAACTTATTTCTTAGCAGTTTTTATCTTTTAATTATTTTTAAATGCTTCCACTCTTTTATTAAAAATTGAAATCACTAGACATTTTGTAGAATTAGTTAGTTACTTTTAAGACGTATTTTATGTGTTTATAAATTAATATCCTCTTTAAATTTTTATATCAAGTAAAATAAAAAGTATTATAAATTATATCTATGTTATTTTTTTCTAACACTAATATATTATATAGAAAAAAATCAATCGATATGTAGATTCTTGTGAGAAACCTTGAAGATCATGACATCAAAAAAAATATTATTTAATATAATTTACTATAAGTATTGGATATATTAAATTAATATTTATATCATAAACATTATAATGAACTAATTATCATAATTTGTAAGGAATAAAAAAATCCAAAAAAATATTTTAAAACATGTGATGTAATAAAAATATAAGAGTTTGATATTAACTAAAAAGTAATAAATTTTATTCTATATAAGGTATAATGAAACATAAATATTCAAATTTATTCCTAAAATTAAATATATTTAATATTGCAAAAAATTTATACTATAAACATTAACATAGATAATATTCTCTATACAAAGAGTGAAATTCTTCACTTTCAATATGAAAGTTTAGACTATCAACCATAAGATTCCGTGGAAGGAAACTATCAAAATATCACTGGTATCATCAAAAAACTTGGTATACTTAGTGAAAATTATATTGGTGATGAAATAATAGTAAAAAAATAATCAATACTCTACCAATATAATGAGAATAAAAGATAACTGAAATTGAATACACAAAATGTATCACAAGTATACAAATCAACAAATATATTGTTACTCTCATGAAGTATGAACCAAGTAAAAAATTTGATGTTTGGAATGATAGTAATAATAATAAAGTAATTACCTTAAAATAAACTATCATAATTTCAACTACTGTCACGAACCAACCCGGGTCGACCCTAAACCGGTCACCCGAGCTGATCCGCGGCAAGTCCCGAGGGGCATTCCCGATCCCCCCGGGATGGCAACTAGTGCCGGGCATCAAAACAAACCAGTTGGGAACGGTTTGGCCCATGACAAAGACAAGAAAACATAAACTGAACAAGCAGATAACTAAAGAAAAATAAATTAAACAACGTGGCAGCGGATAAATGAATAAACAAAGAAACGTGACATACCTCTGGTGACCCCACGGATCACCACGGTACGACAACCACACTCGCTCCCAAAAGCGATCCAAGACTGAACCCTGCAACTGAAAAGTAATGTAGGCGTGAGCACCGAGATGCTCAGTAGGAAAGCCAGAAATATAACCACGTCCTATGCCTCCACCTTTAATAAGAAATCCAAAAAAATGCCAGTTTGAAAATAAGATATAATAAAATAATGTTTTCCCTTCTTTTCAAAATCAAGTAATGAGTTTGCATTTTCAAATAAATCATTTCACTCTTACTACATTTTCAAAATAGGTTCCAAGCATGCATTAACATTTAGAAATGAAAAGAAACCAGTTTGGAATAAAATGTTATTTTTACAAACTAGACATCAGGTATGAAACCACTGAAAAGGAAGTTACATCACAAGCAGCATGTCACAAATGAGCACTATGGGTAATCCCTATAGGTATCTAGAAAAAGTGGGAACCTAGAGACCTCGTACCTCGGTGAAACGTGGCTTAGAAGACCACGACCCTCAGAAAACGTGGCTTAGAAGGCCACGACCCTCAGAAAACGTGGCTTATAAGACCACGACCCTCATAAATTCATATGTTTAGTTAGTGTTGTTGCGTCAATCCTGCTAGACAAATCGGGACGAACCTCTATCGTGTCATCTAGCGTACTAGTCCTGGTCACCCACCTAGATACCCGGGGTTACCATTGTGCTCTATTTCAAAAAGGTGGTGAGCTTCTATCAAAAGAAAAGAAATGAACGTCACACTTTCTTTATCTGAAAAACTCGTTAAACCTCTCACCACTGTTCTCCCTCCTTAAGCGCATTCCCCACTTTCACATTACATAAAGCACAAGCTCCAATATTAGGCACATATTCGTACAGTCAACATACAAGTCATTTTCTAAAACCAAGGGGGTTTGCCTTAGGAGGGGTTTTTTTTTCCAATTTTACAAACCATTCCAAAAGGGCCAAACAGGCTTTATGGTTTCACAAATAATAGTTTTAATTTTTGCACATATAATCATCTAAACTCTTTGCAAAACCTTTTAGAAATCTCAATTTAGCAATCTACATGTTACATATATAAAAAAACAATCTTGAACACTTTCTTAAAATGATGCAATTAGTTTATGAAAGTCCAAATGGCATTTGTAATACATTACATTTTTTTCCAAAACAAATGCATAACCATTATTAGCAAATGCACCCAGATTTCATAACATGTAAATATAACATATATATACATATAACATATTTTCAAAGAAAGCAAGCAATTATGAAATTCAAACTAAAGGCATAGGCATAGGAAACCTACCTCAAACATGTCGCTATTTGCCGATGGCCACTCGAACCGAAACTTGGCGCACACACACACATGCATTTATACATATATATATACACACCCCTAGCTGCATTGCACATATTCCCCGCGCCATGAGAGAATATGTACAAAGAGGGTATATATATATATGTCTTACCCTATGCATGTACGTGTAGGGTACTTCGACACCCGCGGCCCAAAACCATCACAGCAAAGTCCAACACACTACACATGTAATTTAATAAAACAAATCAAACAATAAAATAATCTATAAAACATTTCAAAATAACACATCAAAGGCCCACACCAATTACACACTCAACTTCATGTTGGGAAGCCACTTTGAAACCAGATTTACAACAAATAGGCATTAAAACATACCTCACATAATTTAAAAGAATTTACAATACATATTGATGAATTCACAACAAAACACAGGCAAACCCCAATTCCATTTTTAAAAATGATGCACAATAAAAACATTTGAAAACTTCATCTGCATCACCCACACAATTAAAGAAACCACTAGAAAAACTTGCCAACCCATTTGAAAATACGTCGCATGACTAAAACAATGAAAACCCACTGAAATGCTCATTTATGACAGAACGCATACCGACACTACCCCAAAACACCAATTGCGCCCCTTGCACACCATAATAAAGTAACTGCACAACTTACAAAATTTTAAATAACAAACTTCATGATTTATAAAATAACATCACATAACACAACATGAGTTTTCTTCAAAAACACACCCAATATTATACAAACATGCTATAAAATATCAAAGGCATAATTAACTTCTTTAAAACGAGTTTCGCACCAAACGGATCAACCAAAGAACACAAAATTCATTAAAGCAAGTAAAATAATTCGCCAAATAAACACAATTTGCACTCAAAGAATTAAATAAAAAAAACATCCTAAATTAATTAAACAAGCAAATTAATTCAAACAGTGCTTATAAGAGGAAACGCTTACCATCGATGTCGAAAGCCCTGAATTTCGAGCAAAACTCCAATCATGCACCAAACGCATTAATTAAATAACACTCTAAACAAATTAACCTTGAAAATTAATTAATCAAATAATAAATGGATGTGGAACCACTTACCAACGTGTCGCAAACTTCGCACAATTGGTGCGCAAAACCATCACACCCAATGCACCTCAAATAAAATCAAATGAACCCTAAAACAAGCACAGCATAAATGCATCAAAATGAATCAAACACAACTATTCGCAACAACACCAAATCAGGAGAAAAACAACCGAAGTGTTCCGCACCTACGGCAATGGGTTTGAAAGGCTGGGCAGATGAAATTGGGGGTGTCGGAAGGCTGTCCGATGGAGGAAGGAGGTGTGCGACGTCGGCTGGGAAATCCGGAGGGAAACAGGGGGTGGCCAGGCGAGCAGGAGGAGCAGATTCGGCCAGTCCGGCGAGGAGGTTGGGTGGTGGGACTTCGGCTGGACAAGGAGGATAGAAGGGGGAAGCGGAGGTGGTCGGGAGGTGCGGCCGACGGCGGTCGGTTGCCGGCCGGGAGGAGGGGGAGTCGGAGGGAGGCCGGCGGTGCGGAGGGGTGCCGGTGGTCTCATCTTCGCTGGAGCCGGGAGGAAGCGGGCAGGGCCGGCGGCCGGAGAGGGAGGAGGCGCGGCGAGCAGGCCGGATGGGAGGGAGGTGACGCGAGCAGGCCAGACGGGAGGGAGGTTGCACGAGCAGGCCGGACGGGAGGGAGGCGGCACGAGGGAGGCCGGCAATCCGACGGGGAGAAGGGGGTGCCGCCTAGGGTTTCTGTGCAGAACAGAAGGAAAAAAAAGGAGGGTCCACGCGGGGAGAGGGGGAAAGAAAGAGAGGAGGGAAAAAACAAAATAAAGAAGAAAAAAACAAGAGGAAAGAAAGAAAGAAAAAAAAAGAATAATAAAAATAAAATAAAATAAGGACTAAAGGGAGGAAAAAAATAAAATAAAATAAAAGATCAACCAAAAGAGGATAAAAGAACAATAAAATAAAAGAAAATAATAATGAAAAAATGAAAACAATAATCTAATTAATAATAAAAAAAATCACTAATTATAAAACTAATAATAACAAAACCAAATAATAGAAACGACCAACTTAAAACATTAGATGAAATAATAATAATAATATAATAAAACAAACCAAAATAATGTCACTATTAACTGCGCCTGGACACCGCGTATGGCCACTTGAGCGGTCGTGTGCGCGTTCGCACTCTTAGTCACGATTACGGTCGAGCACTCGTAAAATATCTCAAAATCCTTTTAAAATTGAACCGGTTCAAACTGCAACACAAAAGAAAGACTTAAAATAATTAAATTAAAATAATGCGTTGGTCGGGGTGTGACAACTCTCCCCACCATAAAAACTTTCTTCCCCCAGAAAGTAACTCAGCCAAACGAGGAAACAAACTTGAGTTCAAAACTGAACGAGGCCAAAAAAATCACAACTCGGCGTGACTTTTCATTCCATCAGTCACACCCGACCAACTCTGAGGGAAACTGAAAAGAGATGAACCAGTAGGAAACGAGGAGGGTTCTCCCCACCACAAGAACCTGACTAGCACAACCGACATCGAGACTCATAGCATGGGATAACTCTGGAATTGTTAACTTGATCCAAGGGGAAACCTCCGCACAGACCAAACCTCGAAGAAGGCACGACAAGATTCGTGGTGAGTCTCCCGCCATTTAAGAACCGACTAGCTTCAACCAGTGATCACAGACCAGTACGAGAAACCCAGCACAAACCGACCCATGAACTCTCCGCATAAACTAGACCCCCCACCACATGGGGTCATCGTCGAAAGACCCCAAACTGAGTAGTGGACCGACCCCTATTCATTATTTCCCAAGACGCAAGTGTCTCCGAAACGAGAACATCCTAAAACAAGAACGGGTCACCAAAGGAGTTAGCCACATGAGAGAGATAATCATTTTGAGACTCACAGCCATAAAGAGACAACTCCATAGCTCATATTTGAGGAGGCGCAACTACTAAAATTACAAGAAAATGATACCACCACACCTCCTTACTGCCAAAGTGGGGTATTCAAGGAACAAAGACCACAACGAGGCAACGAGGTCTCTACGCCACTTACAGCAGGACAGAACCTTCAAAGACAGGAGAGCTACAACAAGGAAATTCATACCGTCCCCATTTCAGCATTGGAGACAAAAATTAAACCAAGGTTCCCCACACCCGACGATTCCTGACTGCGTGAAAAGCTTCACTCCGAGACCTGTGGCTGGAGCTCTGATGTCTTGAAGCATCTACTGCCCCGCAGTCAGGAGCTGACATTCTCCTTTCGAGACTCCTCCTGACGAAGCCGCTAGCGGAACTTCACTATGTTTCCCAAATGGTCACACTGACGGCAGGCCTTCGGAGGATGATGACAAGGCAGCTTAAAGTACCCAAACCGAGCACACTAGGAGCAAACAAGAGAGTGGCCTGACTAATAGAAGATGGAATTGTAAAGAAAACTTGTTTGAGATGGGTTCCTCTGGCTCGCTCTCACAGAATGGGGAACCATCCCAAACACCAAAGGGAACCGGTCCTTGAACAATAGACGAAGACCCCACACAAGAGAAACATTAACTGACTCTGCGACATTATCTTTGGAGAAAAGGGAACCAACTTCTTGAGATGCCCAACGTAGGCCTTTACTATTCGTTGGCATTGCTGGACACTCACGAGCCTTGTCGCTTACATCACCTTCGCTTCCACAAATATAAACCAACTAATGAGAGTGGTCCTAAACACCTTCCAAGTCATACCATCATGCAATGACACTAGGGTTATCTCCTCCACCAATCCCAAGTTGCACCTTCAAATGGACCTGAACCAACACAGACTCTCTTAGCTTTAGGAGTTCCCAATAACCTGAAAACACCAACGACTTCACCATGCCATTTTGTTACCTTCAATAGATCACGATCACTATAAAAGATGGACATCAACCGAAAAGAATTCAATTCCACCACTCTGCTAAGAGTCTAGGTAGAACCAACAACTAGAAGTGACTCACTAGAACTTTCTGGGACTTTTCTGGGTGGCATACTCAAAAACAAGGGGCACAAATCCGAATCAAAACTCATCATAAATCAAAATTTCACACCACAATCACAAACGAAAGCTCAAACTCAAATCACTATTCCAACCACAATTCAGTACGTCAAAACCAAGAACTCACGAAAAGGAATACCCAACACGAAAAGAGAACGCTAAACAATTTCTCACTCACTTTTCTAAACATTTGAAAAACCCTTTTTTTTGAAAACCATCTTTCAGCAAACAAAACAACTTAAATATCCACCATTGGTATCCCATGAAGTCTCACACATACGTATCCTTGTTCTAGCTCAAGCACCCATCCACTCACGTCACCAATTTCCCCACTTTCCACATGCGCACCTCAATGTGTGATCCCTCATAGGAATACCAAGGGTAGATTAAAGACACTTATCATTTCCAAATCAGACCATTAAGCACAAAGCACAAATTCTCAACCAATTGAAAAAAAATAACTTATCATCAAAGCAATACATTTCCAATTTCCAAAACATTTTCCAATTCACATTCCAAAAAGTATTACTGAGATTTCAAAACAACTTCCAAAACACCTCCCATTTTTTCCCTTTTTGAAACCACACATTTGTTAAAAGAAAACAGTTTCCATTTCAAAACCACTTTTCCACTCTAACACCACATTCCCATTTGAAACCACCTTCACACAAATCCATTTTCATTTTTAAGATCTACTCACACCAACCAAAATGAAGGTCAAACACAAATCACATCAAAACATCCAAAAATAAGGGACTAGTGGTTGCACCAACCCAGAAACATGGCTTAGTAGGCCAAGCTCCAAGCGAGCATCAACCACAGGAAGCATCTTGAACCGTGCACTCGGGACGTACATGGGTCGCTACTCCATGAAAGTCCGCCGCGTAACACTGGCTCACTTCCTTGGTCATCTTCATCCACACATACCAATCCAAAGAAAAAAATTCAAATCCTGGACTACCCCTGGAAACTCGAGTCTCGGGACGGGCAAGGGTTCATGACGTCCTTCCCGCACCTACCTCTCGAGTCTCGACACACCTAATCACCAAGAAACTTGACACCCCAAATAACAAGGGCAGCTCTGATACCATTTTGTCACGAAACAACCCGGGTCGACCCTAAACCGGTCACCTGAGCTGATCCGCGGTATGTCCCGAGGGGCGTTCCCGATCCCCCCGGGATGGAAACTAGTGTCGGGCATCAAAACAAACCAGTTGGGAACGGTTTGGCCCATGAAAAAGACAAGCAAACATAAACTGAACAAGCAGATAACTAAAGGAAAATAAATTAAACAACGTGGCAGCGGATAAATGAATAAACAAAGAAACGTGACATACCTCTGGTGACCCCACGGATCACCACGGTACGACAACCACACTCGCTCCCAAAAGCGATCCAAGACTGAACCCTGCAACTTAAAAGTAATGTAGGCGTGAGCACCGAGATGCTCAGTAGGAAAGCCAAAAATATAACCACGTCCTATGACTCCGCCTTTAATAAGAAATCCAAAAAAATGCCAGTTTGAAAATAAGATATAATAAAATAATGTTTTCCATTCTTTTTAAAATCAAGTAATGAGTTTGCATTTTCAAATAAATCATTTCACTCTTACTACATTTTCAAAATAGGTTCCAAGCATGCATTAACATTTCGAAATGAAAAGAAACCAGTTTGGAATAAAATGTGATTTTTACAAACAAGACATCAGGTATGAAACCACTAAAAAGGAAGTTACATCACAAGCAGCATGTCACAAATGAGCACTATGGGTAATCCCTATAGGTATCTAGAACAAGTGGGAACCTAGAGACCTCGTACCTCGGTGAAACGTGGCTTAGAAGACCACGACCCTCAGAAAACGTGGCTTAGAAGGCCACGACCCTCAGAAAACGTGGCTTAGAAGACCATGACCCTCAGAAATTCATATGTTTAGTTAGTGTTGTTGCGTCAATCCTGCTAGACAAACCGGGACGAACCTCTGCCGTGTCATCTAGCGTACTAGTCCTGGTCACCCACCTAGATACCCGGGGTTACCATTGTGATCTATTTCAAAAAGGTGGTGAGATTCTATCAAAAGAAAAGAAATGAACGTCACACTTTCTTTATCCGAAAAACTCGTTAAACCTCTCACCACTGTTCTCCCTCCTTAAGCGCATTCCCCACTTTTACATTACATAAAGCATAAGCTCCAATATTAGGCACATATTCGTACAGTCAACATACAAGTCATTTTCTAAAACCAAGGGGTTTTGCCTTAGGAGGGGTTTTTTTTCAATTTTACAAACCATTCCAAAAGGGCCAAACAGGCTTTATGGTTTCACAAATAATAGTTTTAATTTTTTCACATATAATCATCTAAACTCTTTGCAAAACCTTTTAGAAATCTCAATTTAGCAATCTACATGTTACATATATAAAAAAAATAATCTTGAACACTTTCTTAAAATGATGCAATTAGTTTATGAAAGTCCAAATGGCATTTGTAATACATTACATTTTTTTCCAAAACAAATGCATAACCATTATTAGCAAATGCACCCAGATTTCATAACATGTAAATATAACATATATATACATATAACATATTTTCAAAGAAATCAAGCAATTATGAAATTCAAACTAAAGGCATAGGCATAGGAAACCTACCTCAAACATGTCGCTATTTTCCGATGGCCACTCGAACCAACACTTGGCGCACACACACACATGCATTTATACATATATATATACACACCCCTAGCTGCATTGCACATATTCCCCGCGCCATGAGGGAATATGTACAAAGAGGAAATATATATATATATGTCTTACCCTATGAATGTACGTGTAGGGTACTTCGACACCCGCGGCCCAAAACCATCGCAGCAAAGTCCAACACACTACACATGTAATTTAATAAAACAAATCAAACAATAAAATAATCTATAAAACATTTCAAAATAACACATCAAAGGCCCACACCAATTACACACTCAACTTCATGTTGGGAAGCCACTTTGAAACCAGATTTACAAAAAATAGGCATTAAAACATACCTCACATAATTTAAAAGAATTTACAATACATATTGATGAATTCACAACAAAACACACGCAAACCCCAATTCCATTTTGAAAAATGATGCACAATAAAAACATTTGAAAACTTCATCTGCATCACCCACACAATTAAAGAAACCACTAGAAAAACTTTCCAACCCATTTGAAAATACGTCGCACGACTAAAACAATGAAAACCCACTCAAATGCTCATTTATGACAGAACGCATACCGAAACTACCCCAAAACACCAATTGCACCCCTTGCACACCATAATAAAGTAACTGCACAACTTACAAAATTTTAAATAACAAAATTCATGATTTATAAAATAACATCACATAACACAACATGAGTTTTCTTCAAAAACACACCCAATTTTATACAAACATGCTATAAAATATCAAAGGCATAATTAACTTCTTTAAAACGAGTTTCGCACCAAACGGATCAACCACAGAACACAAAATTCATTAAAGCAAGTAAAATAATTCGCCAAATAAACACAATTCGCACTCAAATAATTAAATAAAAAAAACATCCTAAATTAATTAAACAAGCAAATTAATTCAAACAGTTCTTATAAGAGGAAACGCTTACCATCGATGTCGAAAGCCCCGAATTTCGAGCGAAACTCCAATCATGCACCAAACGCATTAATTAAATAACACTCTAAACAAATTAACCTTGCAAATTAATTAATCAAATAATAAATGGATGTGGAACCACTTACCAACGTGTCACAAACTTCGCACAATTGGTGCGCAAAACCATCACACCCAATGCACCTCAAATAAAATCAAATGAACCCTAAAAAAAGCACAGCATAAACGCATCAAAATGAATCAAACACAACTATTCGCAACAACACCAAATCAGGAGAAAAACAACCGAAGTGTTCTGCACCTACGGCAATGGGTTTGAAAGGCTGGGCAGATGAAATTGGGGGTGCCGGAAGGCTGTCCGATGGAGGAAGGAGGTGTGCGACGTCGGCTGGGAAATCCGGAGGGAAATAGGGGGTGGCCAGGCGAGCAGGAGGAGCAGATTCGGCTGGTCCGGCGAGGAGGTTGGGTGGTGGGACTTCGGCTGGACAAGGAGGATAGCAGGGGGAAGCGGAGGTGGTCGGGAGGTGCGGCCGACGGCGGTCGGTTGCCGGTCGGGAGGAGGGGGAGTCGGAGGGAGGCCGGCGGTGCGGAGGGGTGCCAGCGGTCTCGTCTTCGCTGGAGCCGGGAGGAAGCGGGCAGGGGCGGCGGCCGGAGAGGGAGGAGGCGCGGCGAGCAGGCCGGACGGGAGGGAGGCGACGCGAGCAGGCCATACGGGAGGGAGGTTGCACGAGCAGGCCGGACGGGAGGGAGGCGGCACGAGGGAGGCCGGCAATCCGATGGGGAGAAGGGGGTGCCGCCTAGGGTTTCTGTGCAGAATAGAAGGAAAAAAAAGGAGGGTCCGCGCGGGGAGAGGGGGAAAGAAAGAGGAGGGAAAAAAAGAAAAGAAAGAAGAAAAAAACAAGAGGAAAGAAAGAAAGAAAAAAAAGAAAAAAAAAGAATAATAAAAATAAAATAAAATAAGGACTAAAGGGAGGAAAAAAATAAAATAAAATAAAAGATCAACCAAAAGAGGATAAAAGAAAAAGAAAATAAAAGAAAATAATAATGAAAAAAATGAAAACAATAATCTAATTAATAAAAAAAAATCACTAATGATAAAACTAATAATAACAAAACCAAATAATAGAAACGACCAACTTAAAACATTAGATGAAATAATAATAATAATATAATAAAACAAACCAAAATAATGTCACTATTAACTGCGCCTGGACACCGCGTATGGCCACTTGAGCGGTCGTGTGCGCGTTCGCGCGCTTAGTCACGATTACGGTCGAGCACTCGTAAAAGATCTCAAAATCCTTTTAAAATTGAACCGGTTCAAACTGCAACACAAAAGAAAGACTTAAAATAATTAAATTAAAATAATGCGTTGGTCGGGGTGTGACAACTACTAATGAAATTGAGTCATAACATAGAGAATATGAATTTTATCAACAAGAAATAAAGATAGACTAAATGTTTTAAAGAAGTGATTTTAGGAACACTAGATAAAATACAATGGATTAGAATAACATATCCATATAAAAAGATTAAATTAATAATTCCAAGTGACATAATTTTTTATGAGAGAAATAATTATAGCTATATCAAAATAGACTACCCTTTAAATGAAAGAAATGGAATCAAGGATCCCAAAAAGTTGAAAATAAATAAATCTCTAAAATTTGATACTTTGTGTGCAAGTATAGAATCATAATCTTGAAGTGAGATAGTTATGATAGCTATAATATATAGAATCATTTCCTTTTTAATAGATATAAGCTTCATGAATAAGGTTAGTTCATTTTATCCACTGACGCGTTAAATTCAACACCTTTTAAGGATTCTATAGAAGATACCCCATTTTTAGAATAAATCAATAAGTATATTGATGATATCAAAAGGGAATAAAATATTTTTTAGAAAATATATTCAAAATAAAAAGATGATATGACTATGAAAAATAAAAATTTCTTAACCTTTGATTCAAAAACAATCCCTAGGACCAACCATATTTTAACCTTCCACTACCCATGAAAAATTGGTTCAGTTAAAATTAGTGAATGATAGTCTTAAAAAGGTGATAATGATATCTAATAATGGTATAAAAAGTATAAAAAATAATTATTAAAAAACTCTTCTTGGTATAAATCTAAATTTAGTTACATTATATATTTTAAAAAAAATTATCATAATTACTTTATATCATAATACGTACCTTTTAAATTCTTTCAAGGAAATGGTCACTCTAAATTTAAATTCACTTTAAGTAAATTATAATATTTATGTATGTTAAAGGGTTTTATTTTAATGAACCTTGAATACTTTAAAAATTTTAACATTAAATGCGTTTGGGAATCAAATTTTATTTTATAATATTTTCAAACCCATGAAAATTTGGGTTTTGAAATGATTAGAAACATAATATGTGGTAAAAAATTATAAGTACTAGTGGAAGAAACTATATCTAGTAAATGGATAGAGGATACTTCGGATACACTAGTTACAGTAAATTTGAATTTCTATATTTTAAGGAAGTGAATGGAGGATTCATTATATTCATATATATTATAAAAAGAAATATTATATGGTAGGGTGATGTCACCTTACAGGGTAAACATATAATTTCAAATTTAATTTCCATTATTATCTTAAATAAAAACCTAAATAGAATTAGTAAATTATGAGATTAATGTTATTATTTATTGTATGGTAACAATTCATTTTCTTTTACTAGTGCACAATTATATCATGTCCTTTCCATCAACTGTAATGGTAATGCATATACTCTGAAATTAAGTTATCTTCCAAATAGAAAGTTCAATATCCTTAAACTATGAGAATTTATTTATGGTTATGGAATAGTTATTATAGATTTTTTTAATAATTATACATTAATAAAACACTCCAAAAATGATCGACTTAAGGACCTACTAGTGCTAAGATTTCATTTCTCAAAAAAATGTATCATGCCAAATTTATTTAGCAACATAAATCTAGTCTAAAACTAGTAAATGATGTTTTGGATTCCAAATCACTTTGGTGAGTAAATATAATTTTTTTTATAAAAACATAAACTATAGGTATCAGAGAAAAATATTATGTTTTTTCTTGGTTTATGATAATTATCATTACACTTTAATTTTCTTTCTTTTTAAAAAATTTGTAACACTTATGTTTTTCAAAAAAATAACCTTATTTCCAAAAGAAAATGTTGATTAGTCTTCAATTTCATCATTATGGAAATCATAAAAATCTTTATTTTGAAACCTTTTACATTAGGAGAGATATAAAAAACAATTTTTTTTACTAATCACTTAATAATATAATAGAGTATTAAAATAATGAAATATAATTCTATAAAATCTTTCCTATATGATGTTGTGTGAATATATGATTTTGAAGTACTTTTGGGCTAAGACTTTGAATATTTATTATTACACAATAATTCATTTTTTACATTATCTTATTTTAAATAAAAAATATTTATGAATTCTAGAATAGTAATAATGCTATTATCTTCTATTTTAGTGTTTTAAAATATATATTTTTTATTAAAATCTGAAAGGATCATCATGGAAATTTGGATTCAAAATATGATAAAGGTTATTTTTTAGGATATTCTAGAACTATTATGACATATTGGGTCTTCAATAAAAGTATGAATTCAATTGAGTAAATGGTACATGAGAACTTTGATTAAATATACCCTTTTGAAAAACATTTTTATAAATATTTTTAAGATGATATGGATAATAATTGAAAACTAAATTATGATTTACAAAATTTTATAACTAACTCACCAAAATTGGGAAACTAATAACCATTAGATGATCCCCAAAATATATGGAATAATTTTCTTTTTAACCTATAACATAAATAACATCTAAGGATTATTATTTTGACAATTTCACTAGAAATTTTGATTAACAATGCTCAAATATTTGTACTCTCTAAAATAAATGTGACCATCTGTTATTTTTATCCTATATAAAACTAAAAATGATAGAAAAAGTTTTTGGTGATGAAAACTAGAATATTAAAATACAATTTGAGCTCAATAAATTAATCTTAAAAAATTTAGTGTCACATCGCACATATTTGGAAAGTAAAATACCTAGAAAATCTACTAATAAGCTTGGTGATAGCAACCAATGTTATGGTATCCACTCAAATGATGGGATGAATTAAAATTAGATAAAATCTTGTCACCAATTATCATGAAACATCATCCATCATTATATAAATAGATAATAAATTATGAAATATAACATGTGTGTATATAATAAGTATTGAAAATTAATATTTAATATAATTAAATAATCATAATATATAAGAAAAACATTATAAATATATATAAGTTTGAAAAAGAGTGACATGAAAGTGTTTATTATAATTAAAACTCAATGTGTTCATTGACTGGGCACCAAAGATATTCAAATTGATTAATAAAGGTTGAAGTAGTGGTTAATTTTTTTATAAGGTCTGGATAGTTGATTCAAAGATTGATTAATATTTGAGTAGTAAAAGGATAGTAGTCTTATGGAACCATAAACATTAATTTGTTTAAATTATTTGTTATTAATTTATTAACTAATTTTTTTTAAATAGTAATGAAAATATAAAATTTATTTATTTATTTTAAGGTCAACCTAAATTTCATAGGTACATAGATTGTTTCCCTCATTAATAGGTAAGAAACATAAATATTTAGAAAAGGTATGAATTTTTATTAATATAAACATTTGGGGATATTTTTAAAATATATAAATGCAATAATATAATGGAAATTGTAAATATAATTTAAATAATTAAATCAACATGGCCAAATTATAAAATGTATCATATTTATAAATTTAACTATCTTAATTAATAAAAAATATGGAAATGTATTCAAATATTCAAAAATATCCTAGACATGTTTTGGTATTGGTACACCCATGATGTAAGATCCTAGGTTTTCCAATGAGGTAAGGATAATTTATTTTTTAGTTTAACTCTTTGATTTTAACCTAATTTGATTGCTTAATGAGATCATGGGAGTATCCATGGTGTTCAAGGCTTGTTCAGATCCTGGAGGCTCAGTTTTTGGAAAGGGAAACTAGGCTTCATGGTTAGAAGAAACTATGAAACCCAGACTGCATTGTTTGAGTAATCGTGTGAGTGTTGGACAGTGGGAAACAGGAAGCTGAACACTTTGAGGAAATTATGAAACCTTAGGTTCATGCCCATGTGAAATGATGAATACATTTAACAGAGGGGTGATGCCCAATTTGTGCATGGTTAGTCAAACTGTGTGTATAAAACTATGTGAATCTCCCCTTATGAAAGTCAAGGGAACACGATTGGTGCTTGATTTAGCAAACCATGCAGCCAAACTGTGTGACCTAGTGTTTTTGGGAGAAATTAATAATTTTACATTAATGAGTTTAGAGGTTTAAACCCTTTTTTATATTCTTCTATTGGATAGTGGCTCACCTTAAGAGATCTACTTTGAAGCAAATACATAGGCTTTTCCACTGTTTCTTCATCTGAGATCTAATCTGAGCACTATTTTTCTCATTGGATCTATGCTAGTAAGATCTTCAATCATCTTGTGTAATTCTTCATTTTTCTTGGTATTAATAAAGTTATTTAGGTACAAGATAATATTCCATATTTCCAGGCATTTCATCCATTCTTAGTTTTTCTTTTGATCTAGACTGAATTAGGGATTGATAATGGATGAATTCTCTACTAAATACCTATGGTAGGTGGTCTATACATTTTCCCATATTATTTTATGTTTTATAATTTTAATTTTTATTATTATACATTCCATACATTTTAGATTTTCCTACAAAATTAATTAAATGGTTAAAGTGAAGGAATTATAAACTGTTAGGATTCCCCTTTAGTACCGTTTTATGGTTAGAGGTCATTTATCCTCAACTGAGGCCACCCATGGGATGCACCCTTACTTTTTCTCAATGTTATACCACCTCATTGGGTGTGTGTGAGCTCTCCTTTCTAAATGGATCCTTTTTAAACTAAATGGAAATTGAATTGATATGATAGAAGAGAGTTGATTCCTCTTTTCTATGTGATAACATGATATGAAATGTTTTGATTTTTTAAATGGATTTTATATAAATTTTTTATATGATTTGGATGAACTCACAGAATTTAATTTATTATGAAATTATTACTGAAATGAGATGTTGAATTGGAGTGGTAGTGGATTCCTTGGTTGGTATACCTTAGATCCTAATTCCATAGATGACATGGATGTTTCCCCCATGGATATTATTTATGGTAGTGGATGCCTTAGGCATGTTTACTCCATGGATCTTGATTCCATATGATACCATGCTTCTTAATACCCCTTGGATCTGGCTTGCTTGGGCTGTATTAGACATTGTTTTTTGACATGCTCCTTGGAACCCACCCAATCCTTTACCTAGTTTTCATCAAGATGTTTTTGGGACTCGATGTGGATACATTGGTCTTCTATACATTGGATTTTTCCCTTCATGCTCTGATACTTTTGATTCAGAAGAAAGAATATTGTGAATGATCTTGATTATATGGCATGGATAGGCTAAATTTTATACACTTGGTTTATATAGTGTAGACATGGTAAATTTTATAAACTTTGATTATAGGATGTGTCAATGGTGAGTATTATATACTGGATGATACAACGTGGCCATGGTAGTTGTTTTACACTGGTATACATGGAAAAGTTGATGGTGATTAGTTTATTTATTATTTACATATTCCCTTGTTTATGGGATCTTTATTGTTGTTTATAGTGAGCCTTGGTAGGATATATTGTACCATTTGACTTGCTCACCTTACTTTCAGTACTTATATACCTTTGATATATATATACTTCACACTATTTTGGATTTTTAATACATAGATTGGGTTTTTTATATAGATCATTGGTGGTGTCCTAAAAAGTGATATCGCACACCCTATTTGGACCACCATTGGGTATCAGGATAGACTTCATGGATGCATATAGGGACCAGGGAAAGTTACCAATTTACAATGCTGGAATTTTTCTATGATTATGAGTAGGGGATCATGGGACTGAGATAGGTTTGGGATGATATCTGAAGATAGATATTTTTTGTTTTTTTGGTATTTTGATACATTCCTTGTATTTGTCACGACCCACCTTCACCAAAAGGAGGGAAGGGATAGCAGACTGCTAGACCCTTCCTTCTTTAAGTTGAAGGAGAGATAATGACCCCCGAGACCCGTCTTCGATTGGTCCCAGAGTGGCGAAGAGCACCAAGGGTATGTAATCACACACAAGATGGAAGGAATTACCCTTTTTATTTTTATAGGATCGGGAGATAAGATAGAAACCCCAACAACACCAAAGTTGATAGGAAAGGTAAAGATGAAAGTAAACCATTCCCAAATGCATGTTCAAAAGTAAAAGATACAAGCCACAAGAACTCCAAAGGTAAAGTACCAAGGAAAAAAGAAAATGACAACAGAAACTTCCCCGAGGTTTGAGCTAGTACGGTCTCGCACAATCCCTGAAGTCCTCCTGGAAACCTGAAAGCAGTTTTATATACATTGGGTGAGAATATAAGTATACTCAGTAGGGAAAACCAAAGACTCTCGTGCACAAGTGGGGATGCATTCTAATGTCCTGTGAGAAAAGAGACAACTAAAGAACCTAGAAAGGAAAACTATCCACCCATGCCTCACCAAGGTACACTCCCCAAATAACGCAAGTCAAGTAATGTATAGTAATAACACATTGATGTTTAGGTACCCCACTCCACTATCCCACTGGTTATTGAAGACATCCTATGCATCGAACCAATCCCACCATTATCACCGCAGTCCCACTGCCACACCCCACCCGCACACACCTGGGCCACAACCACACATCCCGCCCACAAACATCTGGGCCGCAACCACCACACGAAACCACGCCCACAAACACCTGGGCCAGAACAACTACTGCCACTCCCGGAGACACCTGGGCCTCATCCCGATGATTCTTGGGAACAACCTACCTGCACATCTGGGCCAACCACCACAACTACCATGCCCAAATAATCTTGGGCTATAATGGACCTCAGGCCTTCATAGCCTGCCCGAAGAGTCTTGGGCTATTCGGGAAAGGGAGCAGAAAAGGAGCTAACAACCAGCCACTCATAAAAGTGTTGGGAAAAACACCCCCCCCCCCCCCCATGAAATGGTGTCGTTCGGTACTAAGTGATCAACTTGGGTGGGGCGCGAATAAGAAACATAAAAACTACAAATATATGTATTGGTAACAAGAACTAATCCCAACCTAGGGTTCCAAAACCTAAGAAAAAACACCCTCATTGCTATTCATTCATAAAATAACAGCACAACACTCATGGTCAAGTCACAACTCATTCCCAAAACCAATTCCAAATTTAACTCATCCTTGTTTCCAAGTTCAAGTGATCCCATTTAGGTGAATTCTGCACTACTGGGCATCTAACAGGCATAACCACAATCTAGAGAAAAAGAAACAACCAAACAGCAATTTAACCATTCACACCCGATTCTCTTGTGAAGTCATAGCAACAAAAGGATAAGTGATATCCATCGATGTACTCGAACCAAACCAAGCCTCAAGATACATCTCACACAGCTTCAAATTCACAACCAACAACTGTGCCACAACAGAGGATCCCATCCCCATCCACATCTTCCCATAAGCACCAAGAAGAACAACACACCTACTACCAAAATAGAGTGGAAACTTCCAGGTTCAAGCACATCATTCATTAGGTTCTTCTTTCTGTTTGTTAACCGGGGTGGTCACATAGGGATTCTTGTTTTACTGAACATCCATTTAAACCAACTAAGTTTAGGTGACTAACCAATTTATATGTTACAGTTATTTAGTCATCACCAAATACAAGGGTTCATTAGGACGCAAGGAAAGACCACCAATGACCATAATTTTCAGTGGGCACAAGCCTGTACAGTTCACAACACATATCAACATAAAAGAGTACAACATAACTTCGATCTCACCCCCTTCATTCTTTAAAGCTCTGATCATATCTTCATTAAGTTTGGTTTCATCAATCCCCACAAAAACAATAGCATACCCACCCCGCATGATACAAAGTAAGGAGAGACAAAGGAAAAACCCTACTTGGTTGGTCAAGGATTGATGTTTTCCATGCGCCAAGAACGTCAGGGACTCGAAGGGTGAGCAAAAAGGTTTCGGCACAGGCACACCTCTTTTCTCGGGAAGGGAGACTCCAAACGCACTGGGAAGAAAAGGAGGTCGGTCAAAAGGAAGAAGAAGAAGAAGAAATTCTCGTGCGATATATAGATAAGATCATGTTGTTACGAGATATAGGGATTTTAATGACTTTAAAGTTATATCATGGTCCCCCACATGGTTGGGTGGTTACACATGATGGGACTAATTGTTATTTAATTATTCCCATCGAAAAAAGGTGGTAACAGCTGCGACATTTAAGGGTTTTATATAAATAGAGGGAAAACGTCACGCGGACACACAGCTGTGTCCGTTGAGGGTCTCCCCACCCTTAGGAATTTAAACCTTGATTAAGGGCTTAAAAATGGACTTGAAACACTCCCAAAAGGTTAAAAATCCTAAAAGTGGTGATACGGGAGAAACTATAGAAGAAAAACTCGACAAGGTCGGGTGGCACCGATCATGCCACACACGGATCGGTCATACCGATCGGTTGCACCGATCGGTGAGGCACCAATCGGTGACACACCGATCTTTCCACACACTGATTGGTCACACCGATCAGTCACACCGATCGGTGACACACGGATCGCGTCACACCGGTCGGTGGGGCACCGATCGGTCGCATGTCGATCGGTTGCACCCCGATCGGTCGCACGCCGATCGGCCGCACACAGATCAGTCACACCCATTAAGAGGCCACCCTTAGGATCCATATTTTAGCAAAGGGGTGGGCCACGAGGTTCTGGGCCATTACATTAGATACCTCTCAAACTATTCTCTCCCTCAATAATTAAAACCAAACTAGAAGGAAAAGAGGGGGTCCGA